>JAHTLZ010000379.1:61513821-61526479 GCA_023846285.1 Phrynocephalus versicolor | reverse complement strand
TCTGTCTGTCTGTCTGTCTGTCTGTCTCTCTCTCTCTCTCTCTCTCTGTGTGTGTGTGTGTGTGTGTGTTGTAGGGGTCAAGGGGGAGGTGTGCTCCTGGGAGCCAAGGTGTCTGTCTGTCTGTCTGTCTGTCTGTCTGTCTGTCTCTCTCTCTCTCTCTCTCTCTCTCTCTCTCTCTCTCTGTGTGTGTGTGTGTGTGTGTTGTAGGGGTCAAGGGGGAGGTGTCATCCTGGGAGCCAAGGTGTGTGTGTATGTGTGTGTGTATGGCTGTGTGGCTGTTGTAGGGGTTAAGGAGGAGGCGTGCTCCTGGGAGCCAAGGTGTGTGTGTGGGGGGGGGCGGTGAGTGTGTGTGTGTTTGCGGGCAAGGGCTTTTACCAGAAGTAACACAACCATCCCCCTCCCCAACCACCACGGGATTCTGGGAGTTGTAGTCCAAAAACAAGAGAAGATTCCCACGCTCCAAAAATCAGCAATACTCATTCTGCATATGCTCAGAGGCACCTCTTGCCACGTGCCTTTCAGGACTCGGAGGGGGGGCGGAATTCGGCCCAAGGTAAATTAAGGCAGCCAAATGGACACTTACCCTGCTTCCCAGCAGCTACCACTCCACGTTCGCAATCCTCATCGCTTTGTTTATTTTATTCCTTGTGTTATTTCTTCCGCCGTTACCTTTCTTCCGCCTCGGAACTAAAGTTACGCGAGCGGGACCTCCCCGAGGCGCCAGCACGTGGGCCTCGCCGCGGTGGTGCTCGGGAAATGAAGTCCCACGCGGCTCAGGGGGGACGGCGGGCCCGAACGGTCTCGGTCTCTCTCTGCCTCTAGGACTACGACTCCCAGCAGGCCTTGCGCCAAAGGCGAAGTGAAGGTTTCCCACTTGATTGATTTGGCACTGGGAACTCTTAAACTACAAATCCCATTGCGTTTCAAAGCAGGGCACCGGGAGGCTTCCAGGAACGGAAAATGTGGATTGTGGGTTTTTATTTTTAAACCGTGGAGTCCTCGGGGCTGCTATTCTGCTCCCAGCGTTTTATAGGTTGTTGTTACAACACGCTTTCAATTCACTTTCACTGTGTAGCCGCTTTATTTATTTTATTTATTGATTTACAATATATATTTTTAGCAGCCCCACTATCAGGTTCACTTAATGGCTTTTAAAAGGTCCTGCCATTAACAACCCAATTTGGGTCTTCCAAAAAGAAAAGTACAGTATGTCTGGGAAAATCGATCTGTCTTATGTTTTATGTTACTCTTTTTTCTGCTTTCTTTATTTTACAGCTTCCATTCAGACATTTTGTACTGCCCAGATTTCACATCCATATACTGTACAGCTGTTGGTGTGGATGATTTTGGCCCTGGTAGCTGACCTTGCAAGTCGGTCTTTTGGGCATTTTTGTTGCTGTTGCAGTCTCCTTTTGTTCTAATGACAGAACCAAGGCATACCAATTGTTTCAAATCGTTATTGTCAACACGAAAGCTCTGTAATTCTTCTGTTGTCTTCTTTTTGTCTTAATGTTCAACTGTAATTCTGCTTTTGCACTTGATTCACTTTCCTTAGCAGTTCTATGAAGTCAGTTTCCTGCTAATAACATCGTGTTGTCTGCATATCTTATACTGATATTCCACCAACTTTCACTGCTTCATTTGAATCTAATTTAATTTTTGTATATGTTCTTCATATACTGTAGATCGAACAAATAGTGCACTATCGCATTGATTGCAATTCTGATTTGATAAAAACACCAGTGTTTCCCATGTTAGTTTCCTTCCCTCATAATACAATTTTTCTTCTTTTCACATGCTCTTTGTAGCTTTAATGTTACCTTTTAATGTTGTAAGATACCTCTTCAAATTCCCTGTTCGTAACTTGAAGATGTCTTAAATGTTCTGGGCTGTATATTGTCCCTAATTATTGTAAGCCGCCTTGGGTCCTTTTCCAAGGAGAAAGGCAGGGTAAAAATATTCTAAATAAATAAATAATAGTGAAATAAAATACACCTTTGTCTGGCTCCTTTGCTTATGGGTAATTATGTTGTACCATATTCTGTCCTAATGGTAGCCTCTTGATGAGTACAGGTTACTCACCAGGACAATCAAATTGTATGGTGCACCTACTGTATTTCTTTTGCACAATTCATAGCCTCTCAATGATCCACCCAAAGGTTCCGCTGTATATAAAGCACAGCATGATTTTCCTCTGAGTAACCAAAGTATATTTGAAACATGATCCCTTGTACCCTTTTGTAAATCCATCTTGGCTATCTTAAATGCATAGAGATAATAATCTCAGGCAAACATTCCTCAGAAGGATCTCCACTGAGTGTGGCTGGAAATATGATTGGAAGATTATAGAATCATAGAGTTGGAAGAGACCTCAAGGGCCATCTAGTCCAACTCTGTCATGAAGTTTTTCTTAATGTTTAAACTGAATCTCATTTCCTGTAGTTTGAGACCATTGCCCCGCATCCTAGTCTCTGAAGCCATGGAAAACAAACCAGTCCCTTCTTCAATGTGACATCCTTTCAAATATTTAAACATAGCTATCATATCCCTGTTCAGCCTTCTCTTTATAAGACTAAACATTCCCAGCTCCCTAAACTGCTCCTCGTAAGACATTTCTTCCAGACCCTCAAATCATCTTGGTCGTACTCCTCTGGACCCGCTCAAGATTGTCACCATCCTTTTTAAATTGGGGTGGGCAGAACTAGACAAAGTACTCCAGGTATGGTCTGACCAGAGCAGAATAGAGTGGTACTTCCCTTGATCTAGTAGCCACTATGGTTCTGTTGATGCAACCAAGAATTGTGTTGGTTTTCCTGGCCGCCGCATCACACTCCTTACTCATGTTCAATTTTAGGTCCAGCAAGACTCCTGGATCCCTTTCACAGGTGCTATTTTCCAGCCAGGTGTCTCCCATCCTATATTTGTGCAATTCATTTTTTTACCTCGATGCACCACCCAACATTTCCCTCTGTAGAAACCCATTCCGCTAGCTTTGGCCCAGCACTCTAATCTGTCAAGGTCCTTTTGGATTTTCATCCTATCCTCTAGGGAATTAGCAACCCACCCAATTTGGTATCATCATAAAGTCAAACATTATGCTGTGTGACTTGTCTGCAAAAGTAGGTGGGAAGTGTGGTTCCACGTGAAGGGCTGTTAGCATTCATCACTAGAGATGGGCACAAAACGAAAAATGAAACACTGTTTCATCATCTCGTTAATGGAACAAATTACAGTACTTCATTACCTAGCAAAACGGGTAGGACATGTTTTGTTTCATCACGAAACACCATTTCCCCCTCTAGAACGAAATGATTCATCAGAATGATCTCCACTAAGCGTGACTGAAAATATGATTGGGAAATTATGCTGTGTGGCTTGTCTGCAAAAATAGATACCAAGTGTCTGTGAAGATTCTCAGTCATTCAGGTGAGTTTAACTGGAAGTTGAGACATGGCAACTGGACTTCTTGAGAGATTGAAACATTTTGCTGCTCAGCCAAACAGCTTCATCAGTCAGACTGACGAAGCTTAGGGTTGAGGAGCAAAACGTTTCAACCTCAAGAAAAGAAGTATGTACGCCAAAATAGTAATTATTGCAAACGTTTCGGCACCAGAATTGCTGGGGTTCAAGTTTGGAATCTTCCCAGTAAACCCCCGAAATTTGGAAAGGTTTGGGAGTGAGGGAGCTGAGTTATGAAGCTCCAAAGGGGGTGTTCCTAAGAAAAAAATCTTTCTAATTTGAATTGGAACTTTCAAAGGCAGCTTCCGATTTCCAATAGATATTTTCCTAGTGGCACCCCTCTTATGGAGCTTCATAACTCAGCTCCCTGATCACCCCTCCCCAGACATTTCCAAATTTTGGGAGTTTATAGGGAAAAAACCGAACTTGAACCTCAGCAATTTTGGTGCTGAAACTATGTACAGCAAGATTGTAATTATTGTAAACACGTTTCAGCACCAAAATTGCTGGGGTCCAAGTTTGGAATCTTCCTTGTAAACCCCCGAAATTTCGTAAGGTTTGGAGGATTAGTGAGCTGAGTTATGAGCTCCAAAAGGGTCCGGGTAGTTAGTTGAGACTGGGTACGGTGCATATGCCAGCAATTTAAGAGTTAATAGGAGTTAAGCTGGTGGTTAAATTAACTCCTAAATAGCCAGCACACATGCAGCACACTCTCAATTAAGTAACCTCTAAACCCCAAACCTTTCCAAATTTCAGAGGGTTACCTAGAATTGCTTGTGGAAGCTCCCCTACCATTTCGGTCCTTTAAATCCCAGGGGAGCATAGTGTTTCGTTTCGTTTCGTTTCGTAACAAAACTACTTTAAAAATGTGTTACAAACGAAATGAAACGAAACGAAACACTATTTTTCCATTTCGTGCCCATCTCTATTCACCACCCAAAAGGCATTCTGCAGCTTGGGAGCAGCTCTCCCCTTAACTTTGGAACAGTCCCCTCCTTTGCTTAGACCCGAGACCCAACTTGAGATCCCCTTTGATAATAATACATTTGCATATAAACTGCAAGCCCCTCCCCATGTCTGGACAAAAAAGCATTTTTAATGGGATGAATTTGTCCTCTCAGAAAACAGAGGCTTCACATTCTCTCCCAAAGGGCCTTCTTCCCATATGCATAAAACCTAACTTTATTATCTGGCAATGGAAAGTCAAGGAAGAAGTTATTAGACAAGGGCTGCAATACATATAAGGTGACCCCCCCCCCCCAGAAAACACTCTGTGACCTCTTATTTGGTTGTATTAATACATCTCAGCTGGAGCATCAGCTACCATTGCAGCATCAGTCAGGGTGGACAGGCAGTGCATGAAAAAATCCCCACCTCCACCCCCATATTTGTCGGGACTAAAAGGTTTCAGATCAAGGAGGTTCTGAGCGTCACTTGGCTCCCATTTTTATAACTAAGGAGAATTAGGATACGAGTTAAAAACATTCTATCACAAATCCAGATTCGTGAACTGCGTTTGAATCTAGATCTGCATCAAAGTCCAATGCCACCCACCACACCAGCTCTCTCCTTGGTGAGATAAACACAGTCAAAGACATACTAATATACAGGAACCTCCGTGTTTAACCAAGACTCTGCTCACAATCTGAGTTCAGTCCTGATGGACTCTGGTAGTCAGCTCAAGGTTCGCTCAGCCTTCCATCCTTCCACGATCGGGAAATTGAATACCCAGCTTCCTCGACAGGGAGGGCAATGTGTAGCCTGCACAATTAAACTGTAAACTGCCCAGAGTGTACCTTAAATGCTGTGGGGTGCTACTAGTAGTATATCAGGCCTTCACAACAGGTAGACCGTGGGCTACCGGTAGCCCGCTATGGGTTCAAAAGTAGCCCAAAGGCCAGCAATTTAAAAAGTGAGGGGATAAGTTCTCCACCCCTCCCTCCCCCATCCCAAGGACCACCACCGCCCCAGCAAAGTTCTGGGTCTGCCAGCCCACTAGCTCAGCTAAGTGGAGCAGTTCGTGGGCCTTCCAGAACGGATTAATTGATTTTCAAAGCATTCCTATGGGCAACCACTGCTCTACTTACAAATTTTTGTACTTATGATCATGTGCTCGGAACGGATAAAATTTGTAAATAGAGGTTTTAGCATAGTAGCCCTCAGGCACTTGGGGTTGGAAAAAGTAGACCTCGGCCTGTTCAAAGTTGAACAGCCCTGCTGTATATAAAGCAACACATTTTGACTTTTGGTTCCGTGTTTGGAGAATCACTTTTTTTGTACTACAACACCTAGGATCCTCTCATAGCCACTTGAGGAGGTTGTAATTGAAGAAACAACTCTTCCCGGCTATATTTCTTTACAGTGCCAGGATTTCTTGGCTTAAAAAGAGCTTAGAGAAGATACTTTCTTGGACTGTGAATCTCAGAATCTGTGTTTTTACACAGGCCACCACAGACTCTGCGGACACCTCCATGTGGTCTGAACATGGCTTACCGCTCTTTAGATTTGAAACACCTTTTCCTTAAAGATAAATCGCCTTGAAATCACTGTCCATCTTTTCAAATCACTTTTTCTGAAGAGCCCCCTTGACTACGCCCATTTTTGACCGCTGTGTCGGTTTTTCTTGCGATGACCCCTGGGGGTGGTGTTTTTTTTTTTTTAATCGGTTCCTGCACCTCCTTTTAAAGCGATTGGCTTGTATTTGCGGACATAAGATTTTTTTTCTTGGCCTGCCGTTTCCCTGTCGCAGCTTAAAGCGGTTCAGCCAAGTGCGAACGGGGAAGCCGATTGCTCAGCAACCGCTGAAGTGCGGACTGCCAAACCGTTGTAGGTGATGCAAAATAAAAAGCGGCTGCTCAAGGAAGTGCGGTAGCAGCAGGCTTACGTGAGTGTTTGCTGCCATGCCTGCCATTTCAAGGCCACCTGCTGAGCCGTTCAGCCCGCCCAACCTCTTGCCTGGTTGCTGGACTACTTTGCTATAGACTGGAGGTGATGCTTGTATTCTCACATGTTGCTTTTCTCCCCGTTTCCTTATGATTTCCCCAGGAAGGTATTTGAAGCCCGCTTGGAAACCATTAATAAGCAGAAACAGCTTTTAATCATTAAATACACCAACACCATCCCTTCCCCACCCCACCCCACCGAGAACACACATTAAGTACACTGACATACTAAATCCAAGGCACTAGTCCTCACCAAGCTCGGTAGATGGGAGCACGTTTGAGACTTTCTAAGCCAAGCTAGTTTGGAATTGAGAATGAGCCTGGGAAAAGGGACAAGGAAATGCCAGGAGGGCAAACCAATCCCCTCCGCCTTCTGTCCCCGCATCTCCTGGGGATGAAGAAGAAGACAACTAATGGAACTCGTGTGCTTCCAGCAGGGTGTTCTGTACCTGCGGAGGGACTGAATGGCAGAGGCAAGGCGTTCCCCTTACGAAAGGGGATCAAAGTCGAGGGAAGATTGGTGGGTGCAAAGCTAGCTTGAAGGACATTGTATCTTTCCACAGTGGTTGGCGTTGTGGGTGTGTGGGGGTGTGTGCATGTGTGTTTGTGTGTGCATCTGTGTGGCGTTTTCCTTTGCTACTGTGCAATACCATCCCAGTGAGTTGGCTCCGTCTCCTAAGCTGGCAGAAAGGGAAGGAATCGTCCTTCACCAGAAGCTGTGCTGCATCTTTGGATCCTTGACTTATTAATGGGAAAAGTGAGGACAACTTCTTTGTCTGCTGTCACAGCCTGGGGATGCTGTGGTGGAGCCACTGAAATCTCAGCTGCACACCAACGCTTGTATGGGGCAGGAGATTCTAATGGCTGCTAGATGACATAGATATAGATAGATCGAACATAAGAACACAAGAAGAGCCCTGCTGGATCAGGCCAAAGGCCCATCTAGTCCAGCTTCCTCTTATTTCACAGTGGCCCCGCCAAATGCCCTATGGGAGCGCATGAGACAAGATCTCTGTCTCCTGCAACCACTCCCCTGCATCTGGCCCTTGAAGTACTCCAGTTTTAAGGCTGGAGATGACACTTCTCCATCTTGGTTTGTAACCTGTGATGGACTTTTCCTCCAGGAATCTGTCCAATCCTCTTTTGAAGGCATCCAGGCTAGATGCCATCACCACCTCTTGTGGCAGGGAGTTCCACAGACTAACAACACACTGGGTAAAAAAATATTTTCTTTTGGAGATAGATAGATAGATAGATAGATAGATAGATAGATAGATAGATAGATAGATAGATAGATAGATAGATAGATAGATAGATAGATAGATAGATAGATAGGGGAAGGAAGGAAGGAAGGTAGGTAGGAAGGAAGGAAGGAAGGTACAGTAGGTAGGTAGGTTGGTTGCTTAGTTTTGGGCAGACAGATCTAACAATGGCAGTTAACTAAATAGTACCTCCATGATCAGAGGCAGCAGACCACTAAATAACAGATTAAGAAAGGAGTGGCGAGTGGCCTTTGGGCTCAGCTGGTAAGCTTCCTGGAAGTTAACAGAAAGGCCAGCTTGTTGGAAATTGTCTGCTGGACCGGATGGGCTTTGCTCAGATGCAGCAGGGCTCTTTGGATCGTGCAGCCCAGCAGGCTTCAAGGGCGCTTGTTGTGCTCATCTGTAACCGTAGCCCCACCAAATGGTTCACTTAGCTCGTCAACCCCCCCCCCCACCCACCTGTGCTCCAACGGCGCTTCTCTTCTGGGTGGCTCTAGTCAGACCTGTTCCGTCAGCTATTGTAAAGCTTGAGCCACATTGGCATCTGTTTTGTTTTGTTTTTTTAACGTGGAACAGGCAGGGCAAGAAGCTAGGGGTGCAGCCCCCCCCCCCCGGGTGGATCCGGGAGAGGCTCCCCACCACCACCACCACCCTGGGCAGCTTAAGACAAGAAACTGAAACAGAAGGAACTGAGCGGGAGGTTCTTCTCAAGGCCCGTGGAGGGAGGAGTGATGGGGTGAGCAAGGAGGAACAAGGCTGTGCTTTTTCTTTACCTTCCCCCGGCCCTGTGAAGTGGGCTCAGCAGCAATCCCTTTTTTCTTCTAGGTGTCAAAGCTGAAGGGACCTGCACCAACCCAAGCGGAGAAGGCGAGATCCAATGGCTGCTTCTGAGCGAGTGGGCTGCCAGGGTTCAGCTTTGCTCCGGTGGGCTAGATTGTGCAATGGGGAACCTGAATGTATGTACAGGCTCCTGCCAGGGGCCGCTTCCCTTTCTCTCTTTACCACACCTCGCAGGGTGTCCCGGGGTTCATGGGGGAGCCAAGGGGGCAGCCAAAATGCTCTAAAAAGTCCTGAGAGTTACTGAGGGTGCCGATGACCCGGAACTTGTCCGGGCTGTGGGGGTCTGTCACCAGGCCCTCGTGCGAGCTCTCGGGGGTCCTCACGGAACACCAAACCTGTGTCAAAGAAAAGAACGGGGAGTTAGCACTTGCTCCGCGGGACAAGCAGGATGTGTCAAAGGGCACTTTTGCACGACCCCTAAAATCCAAGGCAAAGGGCTCCCAGATGCGGACCTTAAAATTGTTTTCCCACCAGCTGCGGACTTTTTAAAAAATTAAGTACAACCACGCCCACCTAGGGGCGCCCCAGCGCATTTTACAAGTACCTGGTCTCTGGAGGTAAAAAAATTTCCGATGCGGATTATAAAGCTGTGGATGCCGGGCTCTCCTCACCTTCTGTTTGTTTTTGTTGTCCTCCCACCCCTTTAACAGCCTGGAATCCCTATGGGGCTGCTCCAACGGCAGCGGAGGAGAGCGGAGGTGAGCCTGCATTCTTTTCTCCCTTTTTTTCTCCCTCCCCTCACGGCAGACAGGAGCAATGGAGTGCAGAGGGGTGGGAAGACAGAAAGCAGAACAAAGCCCCACGATCTCTGGTCCGAATTTAAGCTGCCGCATTCTGTACTAGCTGTAGTTTCTGAACCATCTTCAAGGGCAGCCCCACTTAGAGTGCATTGCAGTAGTCTAACCTTGATGTCACCATAGCGTGGATCACCATTGCCAGGTCTGCATGATCCAGGTATGGTCGCAGCTGGCACACCAGCCGAAACTGGGCAAAGGCCCCCCTGGCCACAGCCGCTACCTGAGAGTCCAGGAGCAGCTCTGAATCCAGGTGAACCCCCAAGCTGCGGACCTGCTCCTTTAGAGGGAGTGCAACCCCATTCAGAGCAGGACGATATTCCAACACCTGCATCGAAGCTTTCCAAACCAGGAGAACCTCTGTCTTATCCAGAACACTTTTGCTTTGCTTTATCTTCTTCAGTCCAGATGCTCCAGGTAATCACCTCAACTATCCAGACAGAGAGCTGCTGCTACAGTGTTGGACCAGGCGTGGGAAATCCACGTTGGGGTCCCCACCGACTTATGGAACTCAACAGCTGGAATCCATTTGTGCGACTTTATGCAGCTCAACTGTGAGGATGCCATGGCTGTTTTGGGGGAAATGAAAAGTGTCCTATTCCTTCCTTTTATAATGCACCTTACGATTGATGTTTGTGTTGAAATAGTGTTATTTTAGTTTATTTTATTATAGGTTTGTTCTGTTTGACATGTGTTTTTGTTTAGTTCTGTTGTAAGCCGCCCAGAGTGGCCAGATGGTTGGGGTATAAGTTTAATAAATAAATAAACAAATTCCCCCTGGGCCCTGGAGATCCTTTTTTGTCCTGGGAAAGCTTTTGGGAGTTGTGGAGCAACAGCAGTGATTTGTGGACATTCAAGAGTTACTTCTCAATTCTGTGGCTTCCTCAGGGTATGAAAGGGATCCCTCGAACTTGGAATGGGGTACGTTTGGTGCCAATAGGAAATTTCTAATTCCCCCAAAATGGCCATGGTTGATGACTTCATCACAGTTGCATGGGATAAAGCTGTCCAATAAGATTCTGACCTTTGTGTGCCCTTCAACCAGCCTCTCTCTCTCTCTCTCTCTCTCTCTCTCTCTCTGTGTGTGTGTGTGTGTGTGTGTGTGTGTGTTCAATTATTATAGGAACAGACTGGGGAAGAGACACGTATGCCACACTGTTTAATAGAGGATGGTAAAAATCTAACGAATGAATGAATGAATGATCCATAATTACCCTCAGCACTCAAAAATCTATAATCATATGGAATGCAAGATTGCGTTTCAAATCCTGAACTTTGTACTGCAGGGGGGAAATTCATGCTCTCTTTGAAACCAACAATGCAGGAAGGTAGACTGTGAAATTACACAGATGATTCCTGGCGAATTTCGAACATTGGGAATGGGCTGGCTGGTGTGGGAATGAGCAGGGCATTCCCAATATACACAATTCCTCCCAGGAACCAGCAGAAAAAGAAGTAAGTCTGAATGACAGTCAGGAAATTAAGTCTTACAACAATTAATTCCTGATAGAACCCACCTCTTGGTAAACCTGCTCAAATTCACACTGCAGATCGTGTAGAATAAAGAACATTTGGCGTTTGCAGCTGATTATTGTCACCAAGATGGAAGAACTGGAATCTACGTTTGGCTTGATTAAGAGCATAAGAGATCTAGGAAATGGCCCTGCCTAGAAGGGGTAGAGAAAAACTAGGAAATGCTGGCAGCCTTCATCAGAGTCTAATAAAATATGCGGCATCATGAACTGTTTGCCCACTGGCCTATGACAGTGTTGGCGAATCTATGGCATGGGTGCCAAAGGTGGCCCTCGGAGCCCTTTCTGTGGGAACCTGACATCGCCCCTTCACAGCCACCTGCATTCAGGTTAAATGGCTGTACAGTGGTCCCCCGCCCATTCACGGATCATATACTGTGGTCCCGCTATATCACGGGACTGCAGCACATGAAAAAAGGCCCCCTGGGGTAAGGGGGGAAAGGCCTGTTTTAGGCCTGTCTTACTTACTCCAGGACTGGCACTGCCCTGAATGGGCCTGCAAGGGCCTTCCCGGGCCTTCTGGAGTCACTTCTGGTTTTCAGGGAGGCCCTTTTGGGGCCTCCAGAAGGCCCGGGAAGGCCCTCGTAGGCCCATTTGGGGCAGCGCCAGGCTGGGGGTAAGTACGAGAGCCCCCACCTAGGCGCCCCCGGCCCAGCCTAATTTTCCATATCGCAGATTTTCAATTATCGTGGGTTGGGTCGGGTCCCTAACCCCCGCAATAGGTGGGGGGGTCACTGTATTGGCACTTTGCGAAAAATTAGTGGGCTATGAATCGCAGTTTGGGCACTCGGTCTCTAAAAGGTTTGTGATCGCTCGGCTATGATGAGGAACGGCTGCCTTCAGCTGCCTGGAGGCAGCCCTATATTTGGAAGGCAGTATCTCAATAGCATGTGATGCCTGCTTTGAGTCTAGTTCAGGGGTCTGCAACCTTTAAGACATAAAGAGCCACTTGGACCCGTTTCTGACAGGAAAAAAAACCTGGGAGCCGCAAAACCATTGCGACATTTAAAACAAATATAACACTGCAAATATATTTTCCCCTCCCCTCACTCCTGGCTTTTTGGGCGCTCACAAGCAACACACTCCCTCGCACGCTCCTCGGACACGCTGCGCCCCGGCACCGGGCTCGGGTGGGCTGGGAAGGAGCGGCGGCGGCTGCGGCTCCTCCGGGCACCTCCGAAGGGCTTCTGAGAAGGAAGCCAATGAAAGTTGCTTCTTCGACACTTCGGGA
The DNA here is from genome assembly GCA_023846285.1 of Phrynocephalus versicolor. Classification (NCBI taxonomy): domain Eukaryota; kingdom Metazoa; phylum Chordata; class Lepidosauria; order Squamata; family Agamidae; genus Phrynocephalus; species Phrynocephalus versicolor. The sequence goes on along the minus strand of JAHTLZ010000379.1, from coordinate 61,514,419 downwards.
GCCGGGAAAGCGAGCAAGCGGGTGAGCCTGAGCCGCCACCGCCTCCCCCCCCCTGTCACCCTGTCCCCCGAGGGTTTCCATCGAGGTGCGCACCTGCCTCAAGTTCTCCTGCATGCGCAACTGGGGCGGCTGCATGTCCGCCAGCCTTGGGGAGGGCCGGGCTGGGGGGTGGGTGGGCGCGCAGGAGGCACATTCTGTGTGTTGGAATGGAGCGGAAGGCAGTTGCTGGCAGGCTTTCGGAGAGAGCGAGAGCAAGAGCGAGCAAGACAAGCATGCAGGCGAGCCAGGTGGCACGCCGTTGGCCTCCCTGGTCGGCCAGGGGCCCCTGAACAACTTGAGCCCGGCGCCCCCACCCCGCCGCCGAAACTGGCTGACTCCAGGAGGGAGCCACTGGAAGTCTAATAAGAGAGACCCCTCCTCGGGCCGGGGGGGGGGGCGGGCTCAAACTAGCTGTCACGCCGCGTCCCTCAACTGCCAAGTTGATCTCGCGCAGGGAAAAGAAAAGCCGACTTCCTCCGTTGCTTCTCGCCTCTCCGCTGCTGCCGCCGCTCCCCCCCTCCCCGCTGCCGCCACCACCAACCCCTTGCTTGTTGGGCCA
>JAHTLZ010000379.1:61499051-61513781 GCA_023846285.1 Phrynocephalus versicolor | reverse complement strand
GTCTGCTTGCCGTTGACACGCTCCCCGTTGACCAGGTACTTGTTGTACTGCTCCGTCATGCACTCTGTCCGGTTCTTGAAAGCCTCGAGCGACGAGTTCTGCCACCAGGGACGTAGGTTCCCTTCTTTGTCATACTCTCGGCCTGGAACAAATAACATCGCCTTGCTGGACCAACAGGGTTCATCTTTGATAATCACGTGGCCCCTCCAAGAGAGGTCAACTCAACAGTCACAAGAAGGACCTTGCTCACCCAAGTGCTTCTTCTGGCCTGCTCCCAATCAGAAAAGGCCCCTAAGCAAGAGATGATGTTGCCTCACCCAGGCTGGCTTGTAGTGCCTCTCCGATTTCTCAAATAAAAGACTAGATCTGCTTAGGTACTTGAGATCCTTTAACACTACGGATTAAACCAGGGCTATTGAGCTGTGGCTTAGAGCCAGGAAATGTTAGCTTTTACTTATTAGGTTCTCATTTTGTACTGTGTGTATGTTCCAAAATAAACAGCAGAATCCTGTGGAGATGTAACACGCCTTCTGCTTGAATTCTGCATCTGCGCTTTACCTGTGACGCAGCCGGGTCACATGTGCATTTATCTGCCTGTTTTTCGTGACTTCAGCTCTTGCAAGTCACAAGTTAGAGAAGGCAATCTACCATATTTTCCATCTATAAGATGCCCCCATGTATAAGACGACCCCCAATTTTCCAGCCCAAAACAAGAGTTTGTCTACTGTGTTAGTTCTCTCATTGGCTTACTTCTGTATAAGACTACCTTGAATTTTTAGCCTAACAGTTTTAGTAAAAAATATAGTCTTATACATGGAAAAATAAAGTAACTCTTTTCCTCATTGGAAAATCTATTCCTTCTCTATCTCCAAACTAATATTTCTGTGAGATACTGCCCCTTGGTACATCTTCTGAGTCATAAGGACTAGAAACTTGTTTTGTTCTAAAATGGAAATGGAGCCTCTCAGGAGCTGTATGTTCTGACCAAGCTTTTTCTGCGCTTTTAATTATATCTGAGCAATATGGATAGCCTTTCCTAAGCTTTTGGCCCCTCGTGGTTATCAGTAATAAATCTAAACCTCTTATTCATTTCCCCATTAAAGAAGACTTTCCACCCAGGCGCCCTGCAATATCCTCCCCTTTGGGCCCTATCCTGCCTGTAGCTGTTGGTGACTGCAATGCTACAAGAGTTCGTTTCCAAGTCATATACAGAGCTGTCCCCCATAAGGAAAGAAAGGTTGGGGTTGGAGCCCAAAGTACAGTGGTGGAAAGGATTTATGAAGGAAATCATTGGAAACTGAGTTCCGAAAAAACTCGAGTCCCGAACGGAAATCCATTTCCAATGATTTCCTTTCAGTATGAAGCTCCGCCCCAGGCATGCTGGGCAGTGTTTCTGGAACCAGGGCATCGTTTTCAAATGATTTCTTTTCAAATTGGAAATCGATGCCCCGATTCTGGAAATGCTACACACAGCGTGCATGATGGGGCAGTGCTTTGTACTGAAAGGCTCTGTTTGATAGGTCTGGCTGGGGGGGGGAGTGAGGGTGGCCCCCACTCTTCACAGCCTGACCTGTAAAAAACAGCTGAGGTGTGCAGGGCAAGGTAGAACCGAGCAAGCAGAGGGGAAATGCAAACACCACTGCTTGCTCAGTTCTGCCTTGCCCCACGCCTCTCAGCTGTTTTTATTAACAGCTCTGGCTATGAAGAGTGGGGGCCTCACTCTTCAAGGCCTGACCTGTAAAATAAAAACCGCTGAGAGGCGAGCGGCAGCCCGCACGCACACACACACCAGAGTCAGCAGGAGGTGTGTGTGTGTGTGTGTGCGCGCGCGCACGTGTGCATGTGGGCTGCATTTTGTACACCTGTCGCAACAGAGTGCTCTTTGGGTTACTCCACCTTCTGTTGTGGCAGGCGCACGAAAGGGGAAAGGCAGAGGGGTTTGCAGATGGCACGAAAGCCCCGCTGCCTTTCCCCTTTTCTGCACTCAGCACAACAGAAGGTGGGGTAACCCAAACACACATACACACAAGCCTGCCCCAACCCAGAAAAGGAGGGGAAATGCTTCCCTCCTTTGCTGTGTTGGGGAGAAAGCCCCGTAATCAACCAGAAGCCGAAGGCTGCTCCTCAATAGCTAATGGAGTTGTCAAAATCAGCTGGGTGTCGGGCTGGAAGGAGCAGCTGCCAGTTGATTGCGGGGCTTTTTCCTCAACCAAGCAAAGGACAAAAGCTTTTCCCCTGATTTGCTGGGTCCGGGCAGGCTTCCCATAGGAATGTATTGAAAACCAACTCATCCGTTCCCCTTTCTTGCCTTTTTTCCCAAACCCCGGAACGGATTAATTGATTTTCATTGCGATCCTATAGGAAACCACATTTCGATTTTTGAAATTTTTAACTTTTGAAAAATGAATTTGAAACGGATTAATTTCGCAAGTCAAGGTACCACTGTAGTCCTAAGGAGAAGTGAGATTAAGAGGAAAGGACAGAGTCCTTGCTGATACTGTGGCCCACGCATGCAAAAACAATGGATTCCCAACAAGCAGATGGAACAGGAGTAAAAGCAGCACAAAGAGGCCTGGTGAGATGGCAGGAGGTGGAGAGACAAACATGGAAGCAGCACCCAGTAGAGGAAGAAGGGATCTTATTGATGATGGTAATATGGAAACTACTATGAATAAGGCAAGGACAGGCATGGAGTTGCCATGGAGGTAGGTAGCAAAGCCCTTGATGTTGGGGGTCTTTTGGACAGGGTTGGCTCACCCATCTAAGCAGAGTAGAGAATTGGCTGGGTAGGGCCTTCAACAGAGCTTAGAGAAGTTACTTTGTTGCACTACATCTCCCACAATCCATTGTCTCCTAGGATTTGGATTCTGGGAGTTTGTAGTCCAAAACAAGTATCTTACATGCTGTGCCAGCAGTAATTGAAAATATAGATTGCACACCGTTTTAGGCATGGCAAATTTCCTCGTGCAAACTGAGAACGAGTCCTTACACTGAGGATGGCAAAAATCTCAGCATGGCTGTTGGTCTGGACCTTCTGAAGAGGAAATGGTAGGAGGCGCCATCAAACGGAGCCAAGATAATGGGGGGGGGGAGGAAGCACAATGCAGTCGCCATTTTGATCAGTGTTAGGTGGCAGTGCTTGTTAGGGTTGCCATTGTTTGTTATGGATCTAAAAGCCCAGGAAGGATGCAACCCCGGAAAAAAAGTGCCTCTCTTAAAAGGATGCAGCATGCACGCCAGATGTAAGAAGCCACAGCCGTCGGTCTAGTGGGCCAAGAAGCATGCGCCTACCTTGGTCATCAAAAGCATGGGTGAGTTCATGCCCCATTACGACGCCAATGCCTCCAAAGTTGAGGGCCCTCAAGGCAAGAAAGCAAGAGACTGTCATGAGATGGGGAAGTGGGTTGCCTAACCTTTAGAACACCCCAGGGAGAAAAGCAAAGGTCTCGGATGCCACAAGAGATGCTGCCAAACAAATGTGTTAAGTTGATTTCCTCTCTCACAAAGAAAGTATCTGATCCTTCTTTGGCCTTTTAAGCACAGATCACTCCATATGGATCTGTTGGGTGGCCCAGAATCCTATAGGAAATATAGGCTGGAAGCACAAAAACTGTATATTTTGGGGTGGGAAATTGCTGTTCGCTAACAATGTTCCAGTTATGTTCATAATCATGCGATCAGGTTCACAGAATGGATCACAGCCAACACCCTGTTAATGAGTGGCGATCATTTGCTACCGAGACATACTCAAGCTAAGCAAGCAATATTCTAATATTCTTTTGTTTGCCATCATTTACTGTTAAAATAAGAACATCCTAGAAGAAAAGAAAAACAAGTTATTTAATCTTCTCAAGCTCCTAGAAGGAACCAGAATGGGTAAGTGAGGTATAATTTGGTAATCTCATGCCACCAACGAATAGGAAACCCTCAAGTACAAACTGAAACAGAAACCCTCAAGTAGAAGCATCTAGCTAGACCTTGGGTGCACTGGCAGTGCAAACTAGACTCCAAATGTGTGTGAGTGGGATGGTTGTAGTCACAAATCAGATCTGGAAAAGGGTAGCATGAGAACACAGAAGATACCGCGTTATTTCATGAGTATATTACGCTAGGGTGCTAAAGCTGTTTTAACACTGCTGTTTGTTGTTGTTTGTATTATATGCTTGTTCTACACTTGTTTTATTGGCTGAACTCTTCAGCCTTGTGTAAGCCGCCCAGAGTTCCTACGGGAAGATGGGCGGGGTATAAATTCAATAAATAAATAAATAAATAAATAAATAAATAAAATAATGCCAACCATGCCTAAATTCAGTGTAAAAAGGCGTGTGGACAAAGGACTTCAAATCCCAGCTTAGCAGTTCGTGTGAAAATCCCCCTGCCTCTGTCCACTACTGCTGTGAGAAATGGGTGGATTCTTTTAGGACACCTAGGGTGGTTACTTCACGTCCTTCCTCGAGCCGAGGTGAGCTTGCCTCCGTGTTGAAATTGGTTTTCAACAAGGATCGAGAAGTGGATTGAAAAGATTCCCAAGCTCCAGGACAGGAATCTCTCACCCCGCTTGGAGCGCAGTTCAGGGGGTGTGGTCGGGGTGAACTCGGATTGACCCCACAAGGACGTGAGGTTCTGTTCCTTAGAACTCGGATTGACCCCACAAGGACGTGAGGTTACGTTCCTTAGAACTCGGATTGTCCCCACGAGGACGTGAGGTTACGTTCCTTCGAACTCGGATTGACCCCAAAAGGACGTGAGGTTACGTTCCTTCGAACCGGTCTCCAGTGGGGCCTCAAACTGCAGCGAGAGGGACGTGAAGTATCGGTTTCAAACAAGCAGCACTGCCCTAGTGTGGACCTTCTGCAAGGGAGACTTCATCTTGACCACTAGCAAGCTTTGGGGAAAGAAGCCAATCTGTTTCCCCACCAACATATCCAAACCCAACATGTTCCCTCCTTGATACAGATTTGATTCCACCCCCCCAACAGTTTCAAGACCAGAGAGCTAGATCCTTGGCCAAGCCAACGGCAGTGCCACCCCCAGTCTCTATGGCGGGCTTCTTTGTCCGACCAGCCAGCGCCCTGACGCACTTGGGGTGGTTGCGAGCGTAGAAAGGAGCCTGCAGGATCCCTGCCGGGAAGACAATGCCGTTCTTAGTAGGCAGGTAGTAAGCGTTGACGGTTTGTGGGGTCATGCTCCACCTGGAGAAGGAGGACAAAACATTTAACAATTAGGAGGGGAACAAGGTGCTTTTCCCGCAGGGCTCGGGCTCTCGAATCACATGGCTGCCCATCCTGGAGGATCCCAGGGCACAAGGTTCAAGAGGTGATTGAAATGGCACAAAACGTTCCCAAACAGGTTGGCCTTGCAGCTCCCTTTATTTATTAACCACTGGCCGAAGCTCCCCTTCCTTTGATGGGCCATCAGGGGTCTCTCTCTCTCTCCCACCAAGAGCAGAATCTTGCCCCCCTCCCCTCCCCAGCTCAGCCTAGCCACCCCATCTCCTCCCATCAAATATCCCTACGGACCCACCTCCCTCTAGGTTCTGATGCAAGGAAACTCACAAGGTGGGCCACCTGGCAAGCTCTTCCAATGAGGACCGTAAAGACGGAAAAGGGACAGGCAGGCACACAGTTTCCACCTCGTGGAGCCTCACAGCGCAGTGGTTAAATGCCTGTCCTGCAGGTAAAACTGTGCTCACGACCTGGGGTTTGATCCCAGGTAGCAGGTTCAAGGTTCACTCAGCCTTCCATCCTTCTGAGGTCGGTAAAAGGTGTACCCAGCTTGCCGGGGGTAATGTGTCACTTGCATACTGGAATTAAACTGTAAACTGCCCAGAGACTACTTGAAGTGGTAATGGGCGGTATATAAGCAGAACACACACCTCCATGTCCAGTTTGAAAGAGAGCAATTAAGAGGAACCTAACAGTTCCTCTACAGCCTTTATAGCTCTATGTTCCATCCCTTTCCCCATGGCTGGGTTTCATGGCTGCAGTGCAGAGTTCGGGAATCCTTGATATGCCACTTCCAAATGCACCTTGCATTGTTTCCTCAACGGAAGGAAGAACACTCTTGGTTTAAATCAGGGGTGCCAAAACTTTTTGCAAGGAGGGCTAGATTTGGTGAGGCAAAAATGTGTGGGGGCCGACCATTCAGCCGCATTTGGCCCTCGGGCCAGACTTTGGACAAGACATGCAAGGAGGCAGGGAGGACGCTGCAGTAACGGAGCCGGGGACGAGTAGGCTGGGCAGGTGGCTGGAGAGATGGACAGAGGCAGGGAGGGCAGAGAAACTATAAAACTGCAAGCTGACCTCTCCATCCGGTATTGGGAAGGGGACAGCTAGCGGGGATGTGTGACAGGCTGAGCTGGCGGGGAGAAGAAGCTGCGGGCTGCTCAAAATTTGAAAACGGGCTGTATTTGGACATGCCTGGTTTAATGCCAGGAGAAAAGATATACTAGCTTTTGAAACGAGGAAGGCCTTTTTTGAAATTCTGGCTGGATTTTTTAAAGAGGGGAAGGAATCTGCCACTTGCAGTTTGATGTGACGCAACCTAGAAACAGGGGTGTTCATTTGATATTTACGCATTTGGATTTCCTGGACAGCTCCTTAGGCTTACCAACCAACCAAACGTCCTCGACTCCCCCAAATAAAGGAAATGAAAATAAAACCAGGCCACTTAAAATAAAAGTATTCACTCAGGTCCCATGACTGGTTTGTAATATCAGGTCCAAAGGCAGTAACACCTGTCCTCATATTGCTACTGTGCTTTTCTTGAAGAAATGTCTCTGGAACAAGAATGGTCTGGAAGTGATCTGAATACGGACTTCCCTTCTGGTACACCCTTTGCCAATGGGTTTACTAATACAACCCTAATCCCCAAATGGAGCACATGTTTTTTTTCCTCCTGCATCAACCCTCCCCCACTTCTCTGGCCAAACTGGGACTTGTAGGTCTCGAAGACCCAAATGGAGAACAGCCGTGGTGCTGCTTCCTGCCTCATCTAAGAAGATGTCTGTGAAGATTCTCAGTCATCCAGGTGAGTTTATCTGGAAGTCATCTAAGAAGACTGCCGCGCAAATATCTTGCAAAGAACTTGACATCCAAGAATTATCTCCTGGCAAACCACATCTTTTGCCATGTTTGGACTTTGGGTACATGCTTTGAAAAAGAGGGTATTGCCATTGAAAGCTTGCAAAAAAAATTTGTTATTTTATTAGTGGCCTATAAAGGAATTACCTCTACTAGCCTTGCCTTGCGTTTATTTGAAAAAAAAAAAACACGAACTCACTGGTCTCGGTTAGGCGGTTTCCTCAGTTGGTCTGCCATGAACCGGGCAGAGAAATTGTAGAAGTTCAGCATGTTCTGGAAGAAGGAGTCTTCAGAGACCTCGTACTAGAAAGAAGGTGGGCAGGAAACAGTACTGTGAGATGAAACGTCTTTATCCACACTGCTGTCTAAGGCTTGCCTCAGTGGTTCTCAACCTTCCTAATGTCGCAACCCTTTCATACAGTCCCTCATGTTGTGGTGACCCCTTGCCCTGCTTGGAAGAGGTCACAAGCCAGCCTTTGGCAGGCCACTGCCGCAGGTGCCATAGAGAACTTCCCTCTATATAGGCACCTTCAGCCAATCACAGCCTCTGGTGCCATTGACTGACATCCCCTCCAACCTATCAAGCTGTAACTCATTCTTTCCCCCCTTCCTCCCTCTGCTCCTCCAGACCCAAGCCGTTTGTGCCTTTTTCTTCACTGGCTCATGGTGACACCCCCCCAAGGGGTCCTGACCCCCAGGTTGAGAACCATTGCCGCAGACCTTCATTCAAGCTAGCAAGCTATTCACAGGCTTAGAAACATTTTGACTCCCAGAGGTGGAAGGCACATTCTGCCAGGCCTTCACACACACACACACACACACACACACACACACACACAGAAACAGATCTGGTAAACAACTATTTTCCTGACTACAACTCCCAGAATCCTCATGAGGGAGGGTTCTGGGAGTTATCATCCAAAAAGGCCGCTTTTCCAAACTACCTCTTGTGAGAATAAGGTTCAGGTTTTGAGTTTATCTTCAATTCTTCATTCTGTCCTCTGCCTTCTAGATATCCTAAAACCATGATCTCTGTATTTCTGCAAAGCACCCCCACCTCTGCAGAGATGGGCTTCTCAACTGAATGGCAACAGGATGTGTCCAAACCACAAAAAGTGTATCGCAAATGTCAAACCACATGCTAAGACATCTCAGATCTTAAAATATCTTGTTTTGCACCTTTGTATTCATTCAGCTTTTGAAACTCACTATTAAGATAGAGAGAACAATACATTAAGAAATTAATGACCTTTAATCTTGCTAATGCAGATAGGAAAGTATCACTGATCTTTAAGTTTGGTTAGGGAAAATGAACATATGTAATGAAGTCACATGCTTTCCACTTCAGCAAATTGTAACCAATCCTGACTTTTACTTTATCTGTTTCTGTATGCAGAAGAGTATTTAAGACTGAACATTCCATACAGGAAGTTGTCCCTGTGTATAGGCACCCCTTGTGCACAAGGTATTCTGAAAAAATCCTCTGAAAATAAATCTACATTTCCAGGAGTCCGGTTTGTCTGTCATCCATTTTATAGTGGCTGATCCTCTCATTGAGGATCAGCCACATTCAAATGTGTGGTGACACTCTTGCAGGCATGCTGATTCTTCTACTTCTGCAGACTGATCCTTCAACAAATTTGGTTTCCTTCACTCCTTCTACCTGGCTTGAGCTAACCGTTGTCAGGTTTTTTTTTGGGGGGGGGCAGAGGCAGAGCAAAGCTTCAAAGGGAAAAGAACTGAAAATCAAACAGAGGTCTACTCTTACCTCATTGCTAAGTGTGAAATGCCATAAGGACTCACACAATTTGCAGCTTCTCGTATGAAAGCTTAGCTACGCAGACTTTGTATTCTAGTTCATATGTCCGAGGAAGTGAACTATGCTCCACAAAAGTTCACATTAAAAGATACAGGTGAAGTATTTAAGGTGCCATGGTGTTTTTGGCGGTGACTTCACGTACCTCTCGCCGCTGTTCGTGGCTCCGCTGTGGCTCCGCTGCGGATCCGTTCGACGGAACAGAGCCTCACGTACCTACGGGGTGGCTGCGTGGTCGCTCCGACCATGCCCCCTGAAGTGTGCCCCAAGCGGGCTGAGAGATTCCCCTCCTCGACCTCGGGAATCTGGTCAATCCGCTTTTCGATCCGCATTGGCAGTACGTGTGGTTCCCTAGCATTCGCATCTTGAAACAGTTCCAAAAATGTTCATCCTTCTGTTCTAAAGTGGTCTCCCACTGTCCACATTTTTTTTTTAAAAAAAGTAAAAATGGCAGATCCAGGATAGAAGAAAGAGGGATTTTTACAGGAAGCAAAACCACCCACCCACCATCACTGGCTGCTCCACAGGAGCAGTTTAGATTTCTCACCTCCACTGCTGAATCTGCTTCTGTAAACACAGACATGCCCAGTTGTAAGTAATGGAGCCCCGTGGCGCAGTGGTTAAATGCCTGTACTTCAGGTAAAACTGTGCTCACGACCTGGGGTTCAATCCCAGGTAGCAGGCTCAAGGTCCACTCAGCCTTCCATCCTTCCGAGTTCGGTAAAATGAGTACCCAACTTGCTCGGGGGTGGGGGGCAATGTGTAGCCTGCATACTGTAATTCAAAACGGTAAACCGCCCAGAGACTACTTGAAGTGGTATGGGACAGTATATAAGCAGAACACTTTTCCTTTTGGATCCAACTCAGATCTGGTTTGACCATATGTGTCACAGCAAGCAGAGGAGGGCAACAGCTGGAGCAGGGAACAGGGGAGCACCCAGGGACACTGTTCTCTTCCCCCTCACCACCACTTCCCCCAGGCTCTTACCCCATCGTAGACATCGTCCAGCTCTTTGTCATCAAGGATGAACTCAGGGAAGCCAATCATGTCATAGATCGAGTCAGCCTGCAGGGAGTGGGAAGAGTGGAATTGGATACAGCTTGCAAAACGGACCCCTTTGGGGATTAGAAACACTTCTGTCTAAAGGAGCAACTCGTTCAAGTTTTTTACAAGACTGAACTGGGGGATTGGCAAAGGGAACAGATTGTGCAGGACATCACACCTAGCTGGGGATTAAAAGGTCTGGCTCCAAGTACCGTATTCTGAGGGCTGGAATTATGAAACCTTTGTATTCAGGAGTACTTTCTCACTAATAATGTGAAGTACAAAAGGAAAACAATCAGGAGAATTGAGGGTGGGAAGGGGATTGGGCAAGGAGGACTAGGCTGCTTTGTTTGATATGCTGGGTGTTAAACCGTATTCGGGACTTTGAAGCAGTCTTAACACCAGCCTGCCTCCTGAGACCATCATCTGGTATATTCCATTTTACCAAAAAGATCCTTGGCGCCTGATAGACTACATCCTCTATCAAGATTGCATTTTTGGTACAATGCTTTGATAAAGATAGCAAGTTGCTATCGAGAACGCTCCGCTTACATTTTTTTTTGTTTTAGTAGTTACCACCAGTAAAGGTATCACCTAGCCTCCTTTTGAAGGTCTGTTTGGAAATTTGGAACTGGAACTTTGGTCTGAAATGGCAGGACCCATAAATAAGTCTTGCTGGACTGATATCCACAACTACTATTTCTGGGGCCACAGAAGGACCAGTATGGCATGACAGCCAGTATAGTGTGGTTGATCAAGTGTTGGACCTCGTCTTGGGAGATCTGGGTTCAAAGCCCACTTGGCCATGGAAACTCAGTGGGGAATCCTAATGGCAGACCACTCCTTGAACACCTCACACCTATATGAAAAATCCCACTGGATTTCCATAAATACATAAATACAACAGAATCGTAGAATAGTTGAGTTGGAAGGTGTCCACAAGGCCATCCCGTCCAACCCCCTGCTTCATGCACAAATCCAAGGACACATTATCTGCAAGGTGGTTGTCCAAATTTCTCAATAAGGTCACAGAAACTTTAAAAAAAAACACCAATGTTTTTCAGGAGGCCAAATTCTGGAAGGATATACGGTAAGTAACAGGAAACACCTTCTCTTTCGCAGCTTGCCTAGTCTTCTCGTCCATCCACTCCAGCTGATTCAGTGACTCCTCAAAGGCTGCCCGGATCTCAGAGATCATATCTTCAGCCTGAAGGCAAAGGATTGAAGAAAAATAACACCCCTCTACCGTGCTTTCTCCCGCATCCCTCTGCCCATTCACCGTATGCCAGCAGTGCAGTGTTTCCTCTTTGTTCTTGTTTTACAAATTGTACCTGGAATGTTGCCATTGGGTGCAATTACTTGCACAATTTACTAATCATATGGTGTGGCTCATAGCAAGCAACAGAGAATTGGGTCTAGTGTCCTCTCCTGTGGTCCTAAGGTCCTAAGGTCCTCTCCTGTGGTCCCAAGAAGGGCTTTGTAGTCCCCAACCTGGATATATGGCAACTTGACTTCTTTTCTTGTGAGATCAAAGCCACCTTCGTCTTTCCAGAAGTTGAGGAATGGCAACTGGACCGCTTTTCTTGTTAGGTAAAAATGTTTCATTACTCATCCAAGTACAGTAGCTTCTTCAGTCAGAGGAAGGTTGGTCAGAGACCTCCAATTTATCCTCCCACATTGGTTTCACTTCGCCTTGGTCTGAATAGGCTCCTTAGATGGACAGCGATTGTGTGTGTGTGTGTGTGTGTGTGTGTGTGTCTGTGTGTGTGTCTGTGTGTGTGTGAGAGAGAGAGAGAGAGAGAGAATCACACCTCTTCAGCCCTTCCCACCCCCATTAAACACAGATCATAAGCAGTGGACTTCCTGGTGGAGGTGTGAAGTGGTTCTGTTTTGTTTGGAGACTGATGAAAGGGCAGTGAGATAAATGGGAGACAGATTGTGCCTAAGTCCCCTACCACTGTTGGGAGAGGGATTTTCTCTATACAAATAAATGGACGCCTCCCAGCAACCTTTCTCAGACGGAAGAAGCTGCTAGGATGAGCAGCAAAACATTTTGATCCAACAAGAAAAGAGGTCCAGTTGCCACGACTCAACCTCGAGATAACATCACCTGGGTGACTGAGAATCTTCACAGGCAACCTGGATATATATTCATAATGATGCACATCTGCGTGAGGAGGATCCCAACCCCATTTGCAGCCGGGGGTTCTTTGTCTTTGGCCAATTGTCTATGGGAAGGTTCAAATTGGATGAAGGGTCCAGTGGGAGAAGGTGGAGTCTTTCTCTCCTCAAGAAGTTGCAGAACAAACGCAAGGCCCCAGAGGAGAGCAAGAAAGTAAAACCCAAAGCCCATAGGCAGGCAGGCAAGGCGGTCACTAGGAACATCAACAATTCCACAGTGCTACTACACAAGCCTTCCAAATTTGTCCTCAAGACAGCTTATAGAATCTTAGAATCATCATAGGGTTGGAAGGGACCTTGGAGGTCTTGTTATCCACCCCCGCCCCCCAGTACAAGGCAAGAGACCTCGTAACACCCCGGACAGATGGCCGTCCAATCTTTTCTTGAAAACCTCCAGCAATGGGACCCCCACAACACCGAGAAGCAGGCTGTTCCACTGCTTAATGGCTCTCCCTGTAAGGAAATTTTTCCTTATTTCTAGTTTGGCTCTTCCTCTAATGACTTTCCACCACTGGTTCTTGTCTTACTCTCGGGGCAACTGAGAATAAATCAATGCTCTCTTCTCTGTGGCAAACCTTCAGGCATTGGAAGACTGTTATGTCTCCCCTCAGTCTTCTCTTTGTCAGGCTAAATGGATCTAGTTCTTTCAGTACTTCTTCATACGATCTAGCCTCCGGTTCCCTTATCATCTTTGTTGCTCTGCACGGGTGCCAAAGGTGGCCCTCGGAGCCCTTTCTGTGGGCACTCCTCCACAGCCACCTGTATACAGGTTAAATTACTGTATTGGCACTTTGCAAAAAAAAAAAAAAAGTGGATTTCGAATTGCAGTTTGGGCACTTGGTCTCTAAAAGTTTCGCCCTCAATGTTCTAAGGCCTCTGTGTCTTGTTTATAATATTCTGTGGTGACTCAAACTGGACACTGTACTGTATTCCAAATGTGGAATCACTAGGGCAGTATAGAGTAGCATTATCACTTCCTGTGATCCTGATGCTACAGTGGTACCTTGTATAAAGGAATTAATTCGTTCCAAATGAAATTATGTTAAGCAAATTTTCCTTTATACAAATTCCCATAGGAATGCATTGAAAACAGGGTGATCCCATTTTTATGTTGTACGGATTCTCCCCATAGGCGATTATGTTAAGCAAATTTCCCCTACCTCCGGAATTTTTTATGTTGTACAAATTTTATGTTATACAAACTGTTTGTTATACAGGGTCCACTGTATTTTGTGTTTTGTTTTGTCCTTCCTTGTGGATCAACAGTTTTCTTTGATAGTATAGTGCAGAGATCAGCAACTTTGATGAGTGCAGGTTTTCTCCTCCTGGGCCTCCAAAGGCTATTTAAAGAGGGGAGGCACTAAAAAGACACTGGACAGGGCTAGAAGTCCACTTCCAGTTTTTTAAAATGGGTATTTGTGAATGTTAAATGGTACAAAGATATCCAAAACCTATTTCAAAGGCAAACTGCCATCCCTAAAGGGCTTTCAGGATCCTTCTATTTGCCTTTGCTAGCCAGAGAAAGAGGAAAGAGGTTTTGCAGAAATCTTGAAGCATTTGAAATGTGGACATAGAGACGAATTCTGAATATACCTTGGACAGCCAGAGTCACTCATGTGGCTGTATTACAGCACATGAATAAAAAGCTAGAAATATTCAATACTTGTAAAGAGAAGAAAATTGCAATATTTTGGACACATAATGCACCGTATGAAATACCATCTGCTGCAGGTTATCCTTCAAGGAAAAATAGAAGAGAAGTGTGGCCCGGGGTGTAGAACAACACTCTGGCTTAAGAACTTAAGCCAATGGTCAAAAGTGAGCACAGCTGCTCTGTTTAGGATAGCTTTAGATAGAAACCAGTTTTAGGCTACTGATTGCCAACATTCTACGAGGACATGGCACATGAAGAAGAAGAAGAAGAAGAGGAGGAGGAGGAGGAGGAGGAGGAGGAGGAGGAGGAGAGAAGAGAAGAGGAGGAGGAGGAGGAGGAGAAAAGAAGGAGGAGGAGGAGGAGGAGGAGGAGAAGGAGAAGAAGAAGAACAAGAGGAAGAGGAGGAATAAGAAGAAGGAGGAGGGGGAGAAGAAGAAGAGGAGGAGGAGGAGGAGGAGAAGAAGGAGGAGGAGAAGAAGAAAAAGATGAGGAGGAGGAGGAGGAGGAGGAGAAAAAAGAAGAAGAAGAAGAGGAGGAGGAGGAGGAAGAGGAGGAGGAGGAGAAAAGAAGAAGAGGAGGAGGAGGGGAAGAAGAAAAGGAGGAGGAGGAGGAGAAGCAGAACAAAAAGAAGAAGAAGAAGAACAACAAAAAGAAGAAGAAGAAGAAGAAGAAGAAGAAGAAGAAGAAGAAGAAGAAGAAGAAGAAGAAGAAGAAGAAGAAGAAGAAGAAGAAGAAGAAGAAAGAAGGCTTGGGGAAGGCTTGTAGACCCAGGGCCACCACTTTGCCAAACCCCAGGCTGCAGACAAGGGACCTTGTTACCCCAGGACTTCTGAATTAATTAGATTTTTATACTCCCCATCGGGCAGCGAGGTCACTCTGGGCAGTTAAAAACCATTGGATGTTGTTGTCAAGATATGTAAAAGTTGATAAAACATATGTTATGTATATTTAA
>JAHTLZ010000379.1:61480710-61499041 GCA_023846285.1 Phrynocephalus versicolor | reverse complement strand
TAATTTATATTATATGTTACTGCCCATTCAGTATAGTCTGTTGACAGTTGTTAAGAATGGCCACTTATACACGACCCCTAAGCTCCACTGCAAATGGCTCCCAGCTCCAGAGCTTAAAAATGTTTCCCCACCAGCTCCGGAGCTAACAAAAAATTAAGTGCGACCCCGCCCACCTAAGCACAACCCAGCGCACCTTTCAAGTACCTGCTCTGGGAGAGTGAAAAAATTTGATGCGGAGAGTGCTGGGCTCTCCTCGCTTCTTTCTGTTGTTGTGCTTTTTTTTTTTTTTGCCTCCTGCCCATTTAAGAGGAACCAGGAAGAGACCGGGGGTCAGAGCAACTTCCACTGGCACTCTGGAGGTAAGAGTGCATTCTTTTCTCCCTTTTTTTCTCCCTCCCCTCACGCAGACAGCAGCCAGGAGTGCGGAGGGGGTAGGAACACAGGAACAGCGACAAACCCCCAAGATCTCTGGTCTGAATTTAAGTGGCCAGCGGATCTTAGGGGTCGTGTAAAAAGGCTCAATGAAGCATGGAAAGGAGAAAGGAACTTGGGGGGGACGGACCCAGAGGGTGGCGGCAGCTCGGCTTGTCAACCTGGCTGAAGATACTTACAATCTGCTTGCTGTGCCGGTCAAAGGTGGCTTTCACAAACAAGGCCCCGAGGGCAAAGCCCAACGTGTCGTCTGTGTTGGAGATGCAGGTTTGCCAGCGAGGAGTGCAGGACTCGAGGGAAGGAAAGAGGAAGAAAGAAAAAGAGTGAGACCTAAATTGCAGGGGACACGGCAGAGCTCCTCCGGGGTGGAATCCCTTCAGCTGAGCTCCCCCCTGAGGTTTAGAGGCATGGACTGGCTACAACTCCTCACACAACTAATAGCCCAAGGCCCAAATAGGCGACAACCCCCCCCCCCCCAGCCAGGATTCCTGTGAGCTGTTCTCAGACTCCTCAAAGGGAAGCCTGCTGTCAGGGTTGCTGCTTTTGACAAAGGTGGCCCAGAGACTCTTTGTGACACACACACACACACACACACACACACACACACACCCCTTGGCTTCCAGGAGAAGACCTCCCCCTTGATCCCTACAACAGACAGACAGACAGACAGACACACACACACACACACACACACCTTGGCTTCCAGGAGCACACCTCCCCCTTGATCCCTACAACAACCACACACACACACACACACACACACACACACACATATCAATGTCAGGATCAGGGCTGCTTGACTCTTCCTCTCAAGTAATGTAACTTTTAACAAAATATATGTAATATATTTAACAGATTCAAAATGGTTTCTGTGTATAAATGCTTGGCCATTTGTCAAGACACGGGTGAATAGTGTAATTGCATGAAAATATCAGATTAATTATAGCCAGATGCCATGTATAACTGATTAACATTGTCTGCCTAGGTGTACTCATGTGATTGGTTTATATGATGTCTGCCATATGTATAAAAGACAGGATTGTAACCCATTTTGCTTTGGGGACTGCTTTTTGGTGAGATGAGCAGTTTCCCCACTGCTCTGTAATATTTGTGCTGTGTGTTTTATCTCGTTGTGTATTTGTGTATGTTTTTGTTATACAAGCTTTTATGCTAAAGTTTATTTCTATCTCCCAGCTTCAAATCTGCACTTAGGAATGGTCCTTCCATGGCACTGCATAACTCTGCTAATCTTTGAAACATGTAAAACCCAACATACTTTTTAACAGTGTCATTCTTTGCAGAATCAGCTCCCATTGCACCAGAGAGTGCAGCTGGTGGGCTTAAAGCTAGCAGCTGGCACTCCCTGTTCCTTGCCTCCGCAACATGAGACCTTGGACTCCTGAAGCTTCTGCCCTGTTACCTTGATCCTTCCTGGAACTCTGCCACCCTGTAAGACTGTCTGTTTGGCATCCCCTTCCCTATTGGACTGTGTTTGTCTGTGACTCTTGACCTCAGACTGGCTGACCACCACGCTCTTGACTGCTGGGAACACCCTGGTCCTTCTGCAGATATCCTAGTTGCTGCCCACAGCCCCTACAGTTTGCTGAGTGGGACTGAATTCTGCAAAGAGGCAGAGTCGCGCGGCCCCAATCCTGACACTCAACTTCACTTCACGGATGGCGTGGCTCACCTTCTTGGTTCCATACAGGGTCTCCAGCAGCTTCTCCTGGGCTGTCTCAAAGCGCTGGTCCAGGCTGGAAGCGGTTTTTTGAACCAGGTTCCAAATCATATAATTGTTCAGCACACTACAAGAGAGAGAAGGGGATGCTGATGATGACGATGATGCAAGACCAGCTGGGGAAACTATGCTCAAGGCACATATACACTTGGAGTGGTTTATTGACTTCCACTGTGGGAAGCACAATGATGGGCTAGAGAGGCTCTCCATATGTTTGGTATCTGAGCTTTCATTAAAAAATACCCATCATTAGAAATGGCTCAATTTTAGGCCTGGGGGGACAAAAACCATTCCATGTTCAATAAAGCGCTATCAGAGCCAAAGAGCAGAAACAGGGGAGACGAACAGGTGCTTCAACAAAGTGTTTTGTTTGTTTGCTTGCTTGTTTACAAAATTAAGTACTTATATAATTACCACATCTGAAAAGCATGGGATCACTGATTTCTCATGGGATACCTTCTATCACACGGCCTTTCCTCAATTTTACAAAGTTCATTAGAGATCCTCCTTTTAGTCCTAATACCATTCAATTTTAAGCCAATGTTAAACGAAGAAAGGGGCCTTTGAAAATATTTCTTTCTAGAGAAATTGGGCCACCACAAACTCTAAAGTTTTTGTTTTTTAGGCCAACCACCAGCTAACTCCTTACTTGACATTTCAATATGCTGGGGAGCTGACTTTAATTAGAACATAAGAACATAAGAAGAGCCATGCTGGATCAGGCCAACAGCCCATCTAGTCCAACTTCCTGTATCTCACAGTGGCCCCAACAGATGCATTTGGGAGTGCATGAAACTAGATATCTGTCTCCTGATACCACTACCCTGTATCTGGCCCTTGAAGTACCCTGGTTTTAAGCTTGGAGATTACACATCTCCCTCATGATTTGTAACCTGTGATGGACTTTTCCTCCATGAATCTGTCCAATCCCCTTTTGAAGGCATCCAGGCCAGATGCCATCACCACATCCTGTGGCAGGGAGTTCCACAGACTAACAATGTGCTGGGTGAAAAAATATTTTCTCTTGTCTGTTCTTACTCTCCCAGCCCACAATTTGAGTGTATGTCCCCTAGTTCTGGTATTTTGTGAGAGGGAGAAGAGCTTCCCTCTATCCACTTTACTCATGCCCTGCACTGTTTTGTACGTCTCAATCATATCCCCCCTCAGGCGTCTTTTTTCCAGACTAAATTGTTGTTTTAGGACAGTGATGGCGAACCTTTTAGAGACCGAGTGCCCAAACTGCGATTCGAAACCCGCTAATTTTTCACAATGTGCCAATAGAGCAGTTTAACCTGAATACAGGTGGCTGTGAAGGGGCGATGTCGGGTGCTTTGGTGCCCGCGCCATAGGTTCACCAACACTCTTTTAGGATTTATGTTAAATAATTAATTATACAATATTCCTGGGCAATCACAAAAACATGGAGACTTGGTTCTGAAGTCTTTCAGATCAACCCGCTTCAGATCCTGGGCGCAAAAGTCTGCCCCTTACTGTGTAGAAGGGCATCCACGACAACATTTTTTGGGGAGTGCCGCTTGTATTTCTGGATTTTCTTTCCCACTCAGAAACATTGAATTTGGAGGGGGCGGGGAGAAAAGGAAAGACAAGAAAGATTGAAATGTCTCTCCTAAGATTTAAAACACATGAAACAAACAAACAAAAAACGTATGCTAAGCGTTTACAATTTAGAACTTGCAAGATGAGGACAGGGGTGGGTCCTGAGAGCATGTCCTGAGGTGTGTCCTATGTGCATGCAAGACAAATATGTCTCATTATTCTTAATCCCATTTTAATGTCAGTGACAAATTTAAGAACACTATAGATACACTCAAATTGAGGGCTGGGAGAGTAAGAACTGACAAAAGAAAATATTTTTTCACCCAGCGCGTTGTAAGTCTATGGAACTCCCTGCCACAGGATGTGGTGATGGCATCTGGCCTGGATGCCTTCAAAAGGGGATTGGAGAGATTCCTGGAGGAGAAGTCCATCACAGGTTACAAACCATGATGGAGAAACCAGGGTACTTCAAGGGCCAGATGCAGGGGAGTGGTATCAGGAGACAGATATCTAGTCTCATGCG
This sequence comes from Phrynocephalus versicolor, assembly GCA_023846285.1. Taxonomy (NCBI): domain Eukaryota; kingdom Metazoa; phylum Chordata; class Lepidosauria; order Squamata; family Agamidae; genus Phrynocephalus; species Phrynocephalus versicolor. Next base: position 61,494,791 of record JAHTLZ010000379.1, on the reverse strand, counting down.
CTCCCAAACGCATCTGGTGGGGCCGTTGTGAGATACAGGAAGCTGGACTAGATGGGCCTTTGGCCTGATCCAGCATGGCTCTTCTTATGTTCTTATGTTCTTATTTCAGGATCCTAAGGCCAATTCTCTTCAAGATGCCTGGAGGCGCATAACAAATAACACCAAGTCTGGGCCGTCCTCTGCTGTGGAATTCCTTACCTTTTGTCTGTGTTATTGATCAGCTGGGACACTTGCTCTAGATATTCTTTGCCATACACAACCACGGGCTCGGCATCCGTTAGCTCTAACGGTGAGAGGAAGTAGGCAATGAAGTCTAACCAATCAATGGCAGGGGCAAGAACCTGCAGGAGACCAAAACAAAATACTCAATGATGCATTGTTTAATGTCAGTTACATATTTAAGAACACTCCTTGGACACCATGCTCTCTTTTTATTATTATTTGAAGATTTTATTAATTTTAATGGGAAAAGGGAAAGGGGAAAAAAGAAAAAAAGCACCAAGGGTTACATTGACTATATCAAGTCAAAGCATACATAACAAAATGTAATAACAGATCATTTAACTAGTATTTTAACTACTTCTTGCTATCTTCTTTTAGTAGCCTCTTCATAATCTCCTTTCAAGTATCCAGAAAGTCTATCGGTTTCGATACATTCTCTTTATCTTTTCACAGAGGTATCTCTCCCTGGGTACTTCAGATTGCTTCCAAAATTGTGCACACAAACTCCTTGCTGCAACAATTACATGAGGACATACATACTTTTGATCATATGAAATGTTCCTATCAATTATATTCAATAAATATTCTCTGATCTGTGGATTTTTTTTTTGCCACAGATTCCCCATCTAGGGCAAGACTGAGCAACCTCTGGAGTTTTGTCCATCCCCGGGCCTTGAGATCCACACATCTATCATTTCCCCTGTACAAAAATAGGGGGTTTTATGCTGAAGATGCCTCCTTGCATCTACTAATAGGCAAAGCAACACTTAAACTTTGTTTAAAAATTTGTGTATAGGTGTGCCATGGTGCCTTAAAATTGTTCACCATGCCCATTAAAGAGCACAAGAGGCCTTTTTGAGTGTGATTTTAATGAAAAATTGGGAATATATGCATGTACTGGGAGTCCCAAAGGCAACATATAATCCACAGTTGCATGTTGTTTATAATCAGAAGCACCCCCTTTCCATTTTATATAGAAATGTTGATTCAGATAGAAATATGGCTTCTGGACTCCCCAGTTTGTGGCAACCCCCCCAAGACACATAAATATTGTCTCATCCTGTCTATCCGTTCAGTGGTGTCCGACTCTTGGTCACTTTGGGGACTGATGCTCCCCGTGCTTTCCTATCTCTTACAGCAGGCATGTCCAAACTTCAGCCCTCTAGATGTTTTGGACCACAACTCCCACAGTCCTTTGCCATTGGGAATACAGGCTTGGAATTCTGGGAGCTGTGGTCCAAAACATCAGGAGGGCCGAAGTTTGGTCATGCCTGCCTTACAGCTTCTTTTAACTCCACCAAGGTCTTTCCAGTGTCCCTTCTGATGGTGTCAAGCCAGCGAGTCCTTGGGTGGCCCCTTTCTTCTTTTGTCACTGAACAATCCTAACAAAAGACCCCAGACAAAAGAAAATATTTTTTCACCCAGCGCGTTGTTAGTCTGTGGAACTCCCTGCCACAGGATGTGGTGATGGCATCTGGCCTGGATGCCTTCAAAAGGGGATTGGACAGATTCCTGGAGGAAAAGTCCATCACAGGTTACAAACCATAATGGAGATGTATCATCTCCAGGCTTAAAAACAGGGTACTTCAAGAGCCAGATGCAGGGGACTGGTATCAGGAGGCAGATATCTAGTCTCGTGCTCTCCCAGAGGCATCTGGTGGGGCCACTGTGAGATACAGGAAGCTGGACTAGATGGGCCTTTGGCCTGATCCAGCATGACTCTTCTTATGTTCTTATGTACTTTTCAAGCGAGTCAGCTCGCATAACATGACAGAAGGATGACCATTTTTTGTGTGGTGTTCTTGGCTCACATAAAGAGATACGTCACATATGTCAGCTAGTCAAAAGGCACAGAAAACCTGGCCGATCCATTAAGCTCAGGCTGAAAACTGGAGACAGATTTCGAGAACCTTACAATTGTTAAAATAATGGAGGAATCAGCCTTTTGTCTCAGAGACTGGAGGTGCAATCAATCTGAGGCTGGGGGACCTCCCTTATGAGGAAAAGCTAAAACATTTGGGGTTCTTTAGTCTGGAAAAAAAGGTGCCTGAGGGGGAATATGATTGAGACGTACAAAATAATGCAGGGCATGAGTCAAGTGGATAGAGGGACGCTCTTCTCCCTCTCACAAAATACCAGAACTAGAGGCCTGGATGCCTTCAAAGGGGGATTGGACAGATTCCTCGAGGAAAAATCCATCGTAGGTTACAAACCATGATGGAGATGTGTAATCTCCAGGATTAAAACCAGGATACTTCAAGGACCAGATGCAGGGGAGTGGTATCAAGAGACAGATATCTAGTCTCACGTGTTCCTGGACACATTTGTTGGGGTCACTGTGAGATACAGGAAGCTGGACTAGATGGGCCTTTGGCCTGAACCAGCATGGCTCTTCTTATATTCTTATGAGGATGTTCAGAGGATTTGATAGATCTTGTCCTTCCAATTTGGTCTGTAATCTTAGTTTTGTGGCAATACTGTGACTCAGCTCAGACATAGGGACTTCAAAAGCAAACATCCTCCCCTTATAGCACATCCTCACCCAAAACCTAATGCAGAGGTTTTGAACCTCAACTGTTCTACGGCTTTTTGGTTCAATTAAATAAATATACTCTGTAATGGTGGATGTGATTATTCAGGTGGTCAGGGTAACAAATTCTGCCCATGCTCAGGGGCTGCAGCAGAATTTCTTTGTAGGTTCCACACGCAAGCCTGACCATTGAGGGGGAACCCTGAAGCAGGGTCTCCCCGAGAGACCTGTGTGGAGCAAGAGTGCTAATTTTCTCCTTTTCCTTGGCTCAGTTAATGGCCCTCTTCGAAAAGAAACTGGTCTTCCAGTAAACTCCAATTCATTTATTTCCCGTATCCAATTTCCCAGAGACTGAATCTGGGCTGACCCTGTTCAAGCCAAGATTGGACTCTCTGGCCTGAAGCACCACTTCACCCATAGGATTTCTACTCCTCTACGGGTTGCTATGGTGACACGTTGCCTGGCAACCCACAGGTGTCTTAGCAGAATCAGACCGAAAAACGTGTGTGTGTGTGTGTGTGTGTGTGTGTGTGTGTGTGTGTGTGTGTGTAGACTGACTAATCCCACAGTATGGGCCTGTGTGTGGGAGCGAAAGATGATATTAAAGGCTGAGTAAAGTGACGCTGGGAGGGGGAGGGAGCAATTAATTGAATTAATTTTGGCTCATCTTTGGGCAGTCAGTTGTCCTAGAGACTGTCCTGTTTGGCCCTGTCCGTGATTCTTGGAAAGAAATGGATGCACTCCATTGGTGTCAATCTAATGTTGCCAGGTCATGGGTCATCCATTTTATCTGATTGCTCTTTTCTTTTCTTTTCATTTCTTTTTTTGAATGAGCCTCGTGGCGCCATGTTTAAATTGCTGCACTACAGCGAAAACTGCACTGGGTTACATTTATGCATCGTCTATGTCCAGAACCCATCGACAGTTATTGTATCCATATCCTGCCCTGGGTGGGGCCCACCCAAAATTCTCTCCAAGGTGCATGCCTCAACACCACTCCACATAGGGCTTCTCCCACACACCTGTTGCAACTGTTTTTGTTACAGGTGTGGCAGAACCCACAGGGGTGAGGGTCGCGAGCACACATGGAAAAGAGCCTCGTGCAGTACGGATGAACATTAAAGTGTATGTTGGCCAGCCTAATGATAACCAGAGGGCATCCATTTTGCCTCTCACCATCATCGTTCACAAAGGCTGGCATGGACCATTTTTTTTGTTTCAGGGCCCTACGTTCTACAAGTCCAAAAACATGTACCATGTGTCAAAAAAGCAACAGATTTGCAGGGGCAAATTTTATCCCAACTGTTTTTTGGTGCTGGTATTTAGAACACACAGACACACACGCCTTAATATATGCAAAATGTTATTTTTATTTTGTTGCTTTAACTTTCCTTGTACACCACCTGGAGTTGCTCTCTAAATTAAGCTTGGCGGAATATAAATAAATAAATAAATAAATAAATAAATAAATAAATAAATAAATCCAACCAACCTAATACATGCCCAATGTGATGGAAATGTGGGATATATTGTTTACAACTCTTAAGGTGACAATGGCTGATATCCAGTCATAAGTCACCAACAGAACAGGCACATTGAATCAATGAAACAGGCACATTGAATCAATGAAACTTACATGGGTGTTGACTCACTCAATACCCACTGGTTTAATACAGTAGATTTACTCTTGCTGCAACTGACTTCAATCATGATCACCAAATGTCTTTCTGGCAAGGTTTACCGGTAGTTTTGTGTGAATTCTGTTACAAAGCATGACTCATGGAGACTAAAAGGTCCTCGCTTAGTCAATTATAGTTGAAGGCGTGTGTGAAGGAAGAAGAGACACAGAGAAGTGCTTGTTATCTGTTCTGTGCTAAAATATTTAGATCAGGCATTTGTTGTTTAGCTTCCCAGAGTGTCCTTTTGGCCAGATGAGTGGGATAAAAATGCAATAATAATAAAAAAATAAACATGTTGTAAGAATCAGACCCAGTTTTATGGCTAAGATGAGATTCCTAGTTCTTATTGTTAGCTGTAGAGGGTGAAATCGCTTTTTGGGACTATTGCTCCCAGAAACTGCTAGCCAGCATCCAGTCCCCAAAATAATATTGTTTTGCATGCGTGCTTGTCTGTGATTTTACACTGGATCTCAATCGTAGCCAGGGGGTGGATGGAGCTATAATATAAATTGCTGAGCATTTTAAGAAAGAAGTGCTCTGTGTATGGAGAAAAATCACTGAGAACAGGGATACAGTTCTGTACATCTTGGTACATCGTGACACCCCTGCTTCCCCAAAGGTAGAGACCCGAGGATGTGTTTAGGTGCTTGCATGCGTAAGTTTGCAAACAGGGATTATGCGTTCCTTCCTCTGACAGGGTATCTGCGTCTGATGACGGTCTAGAGGCTGCCATTGGCACCGCAGATGAGCCAGGCCCCTGGGCTGCTGCCATTCGCGGGAGCCGGATCTGAATGGCAGCATGGATGGAATCTTAATCAGGAGAAAGGAGGAGAAGGGGGGTGGGGTGGGCTGGCAGCTGCCTCGGTGGCAGGACTTGGGCTTATGCAATCCCTGTGAACAGTTCCTCTGTTGAGGAAGACGCAAGAAGCGAGGATGGGGGTGTGGCAGCGTGGCGGTGGGTTGAAAACAAGAAGCTTCTGGAAATAAGCTGCTTTATTCCTAGCATGTCTAGTTTAGTGGATGATTCACATCATGGTACCTAGAAAACCACCTGCACCTGAACATAAGCAAGACAAAAGAGATGGTGTTAGACTTCCAGAAGAAGAGAGAGGAACTTGCCCCACTGTATATTGTGGGGGGTGTAGGGAGGGTTTCTTCCTTTAAATTCCTAGGTGAAAATCTTAACTGGAAAACCAATACAACCCAGGTGGCCAGAAAGCAAAAGTGGTCTGCTTATATACCGCCCCATACCACTTAAAGTAGTCTCTGGGCGGTTTACAGTTTTAATTACATTATGCAGGCTACACATTGCCCCCCAGGCAAGCTAGATACTCATTTTACCTACCTCGGAAGGTTGGAAGGCTGAGTGAACCTTGAGCCGGCTACCTGGGATTCAACCCCAGGTCGTGAGCACAGTTTTACCTGCAGGACAGGCGTTTAACCACTGAGCCACAAGGCTCCATTTCCTTAGGGCAGGCCTGCCCAAACTTCAGCCCTCCTGATGTTTTGGACTACAGCTCCCAGAATTCTAAGCTTAGATTGCCAGTGGCAAAGGACTGTGGGAGTTGCAATCCAAAACATCTGGAGGGCCGAAGTTTGGGCAGGCCTGCCTTAGGGTCTTGTGAAAGAATATGTTGGTACAGCAACTGAGGACCTCCTTTTATTGGTCCACAATAGAAAGGGACCTTTCATATTGCATCATAGTGTGCTATGCCGGTTTGACAGCCACAGACAGAAAGATATTACAGAGGGCTGTGAGCACAGTACAAAACATTATGGGCTGTCCCTTGAGTCCACTCTAGATGACATCACTAGGGATCGCTGCCTTAGGAGAGTAAGGAAAATTTTCAGGGATGACATATACCCCAGTCAGCACTTCTTTACTCTTTTCCCAATCAGGCAGGAGATATAGAACTATTGCCAGCCATACCAAAAGGCTGAAAAATAGTTTGAACCTGTGGGCTGCCTTACTTTTAAATGGAAAATAACTCCATGTTAACATAGTACAACAGACATGTGGGGCAGGGTGCTGTGTGATAAGTCCACAAGGTCTACCAAGGCTGTGTGGTTGTTAATGAGATTCATTGTGTTGGGGGTGTATGAGGAAGGCTTAGCTAATCTCATTGTACACATGATGTACTTTGACAATAAATTATTATTATTAACCACACAGCTATCTATGCTGGATGATGATGATGATGATGATGATGATGATGATGATTAATGTTCATAAGAACAGCCTTGCTGGAACAGGCCACAGCGGGCCTTGTATTAGGAGGTCTCTTTAAATATAATTTTTAAACAAGTTTTATATAATAGTGAGAGTACTATAATGGAAACCATTTCCAGAACGTCTATCCTTAATCCTCTGTATCACCACCTGGTCCTTCATAACAACCATATTCTCAACACCTGTGCTCCCTATCGTATCATTACGAGCCAGCCCTGGGGTGTGGATGTAAAAAAAAAAAGTCAAATGCCATTTTAGGAGGCACTAACAAAAGTATAGTGTCCAAATCCCCTAAATTAGTTGCTCCCTCCAGGACTGGTTAGGTTTTGTCTTGAGTACTGTGCCCAGTTCTGGACACCACACTTTAAGAAGGATGGTGACAAACTGGAACAAGTTCAGAGGAAGGCAACCAGGATGTTCAGGGGATTGGAAACCAAGCCCTAGGACGAAGGACCGAAAGAACTGGATATGTTTAGCCTTAAGAAATGAAGACTGAGGAGAGATAAGATAACACTTGAAACACAGGACAGACCGGATCTGTTCTTGCTTATCCCAGAGTACGGGGCTCTTTAGTCTGGAAAAAAAGCGCCTGAGGGGGGATATGATTGAGACGTACAAAATAATGCAGGGTGTGAGTCAAGTGGATAGAGGGACACCCTTCTCCCTCTCACAAAATACCAGAATTAGGGGACATCCCCTCAAATTGAGGGCTGGGATAGTGAGAACAGACAAAAGAAAATATTTTTTTACCCAGCGCGTTGTTAGTCTGTGGAACTCCCTGCCTCAGGATGTGGTGCTGGCATCTGGCCTGGATGCCTTCAAAAGGGGATTGGACAGATTCCTGGAGGAGAAGTCCATCACAGGTTACCACAAACCATGATGGAGATGTGTCATCTCCAGGCTTAAAACCAGGGTCCTTCAAGGGCCAGATGCAGGGGAGTGCTATCAGGAGACAGAGATCTAGTCTCTTGCGCTCCCAGAGGCATTTGGTGGGGCCACTGTGAGATATAGGAAGCTGGACTAGATGGTCCTTTGTCCTGATCCAGCATGGCTCTTCTTATGTTCTTATATTCTTATGACATTGTAATAATGGGCTCAAGCTTCAGGAAGCCAGCGTCAGGCTAAATGCCAGGGAAAACTTCTCAACTGTCAGAGTAGTATGGCGATGGAACCAATGACCTCAGGAGGTGATGAACACTCCAGTGCTGGATGGATTCAAGAGAAAATTGGATAACTGTCTGCCAGATCTTGCATTCCTGCCTTGAGTAGGGGTTGTACTAGACAGCCCCATAGGCTGCTTCCAACTCCATTATTTTAGGATTCTATGATCAATCCTTCCACTCCTTTTTGAGTCATACCCATCAAACTGAAAGCATGTCATGTTCTGAATGGTGTCATTTCTACAGGAGATCAACTGCAACCCCTCCCGACTCCAACTCACTGCTGATGCTTGTTTTTTTAAAAAAAAAAAAACCCAAACAGAAGACACTAAAATTCTGCAACCTCAAATGTGACAGGCTTTTAAAATCCACATTTTCTTTCTTTCTTTTTTGCCCCTTTTCACCTCCTACTCACATATCCCTCACTACTGTGTTCTGGGTCATATCCGCTTCCTTAAGCCATACCCCAAGATTATGTGGACAGTGCTGAATAATTATCAATTAGAGTCCCAAAGCTCCATACTTTTTAGAGGTGAGTTCAAACACCGGCTGCAAGCCATCTTTGGGAGGTGTGTGGATTCAAACGTCACCCCTGGAATTTTCCACCTAGCTCTTCAAACATGGACTCTTGACATCAGCAGGGCAGGACTACAAACTGAGCAAAACATCTGCTTATGCTCACCAGGTTACACAATTAATTGGCAGCTCCTGGCTAATAGGGGTACCAAAATTAAACTCGAGCTCTTTTGATGGAGGCTGCTACCTTTGTGTCTTGCTTTTCCTAGCTCCTACCAAGCTGAAGCCTTGAATTTTCAAAAGCAGACATGAAGGAGGAGATGTGTGGGCTTGGACTTTTGGGGTACATAAAGTTTTATTTTTTAAAACAATTCTTTCTTTCTTTCTTTCTTTCTTTCTTTCTTTCTTTCTTTTCTAAGACCTGGGTGGAAAGTTCTCCCCAAATGTTACCGGGGATGAAACACCCAACCCAAAGACTGCTTGCAACCTGCATTTGAACCACCTGCCATGAATATGTGAGATTCTCATTTACAATTTTTGAGCACTATGCACTATCACTGCACGGCTGCAGAGTGGACTTAGCTCATAAAAGACAGCTGTTTATTTGTTTTTAGTGTTCTAGTAAAGGCATTGCCTGCTCTTGTGTTGCCCAAGGTCATTAATTCATAGAATCACCATTTGACAACCCACAACAACACAAACCAACCTGTACTTGGTTTCCAAACCACCCTACCTCTCTTACATATATATACCTCTCTCAACCCTGTCTCTCTCCTATTCCTCAGGTACTTGGCCCAACCAAATGTAGGTCCAAACCCCAATGGCTGCCATGGTGTCCTGCCCTTGCTCCCTCCAGCGACGCCTCCTGCTTTATCCAGAAAGCCCCACCTGTAGCTCAGCCATGGTCAGCTTGTGGTATATCTTCTCATCGTCCCGCCGTTCATCCTGGGGGACAGTCAGGTTGGCCAGCTGCGTCTCCAGTTCCAGGACCTGCTGCATCTGCTCTTCTGTGGAAGCCCTGCTTCCACCCAAAAGCATACCCAGCTCTACCATGTAATCCAGGTAGGCAGCCAATACCTGTCACGGAGAGGAAAGGGGACAGTTCATTCTTGGGGTAGAACAAGGATTATCTTGACGTATCCGTGTTGCAACCTTGAAGTCCCATAGTGGTCTGGAGGTGGGCCCAGTGGCTATAAAGCCCATGGTGTCAACAGAAGGGGCACCGGAGTGCTACCACCACTGCTCAGTTTGGAGACCCCTGAGCATGAGCCAGAAACCAATAAGCCCAGTACTCTTGGGTCCAGGCCATCAGCTGTGCAACCAAGTCCAGCGTCTGTAATAGTCTCAAACCCACCTCTGAAAGCTCCAGGATTTACAGATCAGTGTGCCAAGGCAAGGGGGTTCCCTGGGACTGCCAGCTGTTCAAGAGTTGAGCAGGCTTGCTCAGAAGGTGGCAGACCCCCCTTCAATTAGGATTTTAGAGAGGAATTCAGTAACCATCTGCAATGATGATTTCACTGTGGATTACTATACAGCAGGGGTCCTCAAAGTTTTCAAAAAGTGGGCCGGTCCACCACCACCCAGACACCACTGGGGTCCGGATCACAGTCCAAAAGCAGCTGCGGAGGCTTGCTTGCTCACAAAACAGGGGGTAGGTGGGGGGTTGCAATTGGTCCCAGGGGCCGGATTCAAGACCTTGGGGGGGGGCATCCGGCCCGGGGGCCTTAGGTTGAGGACCCCTACTATACAGTATTGGCAAGTGTGGGGGGACCAGATAATTTCAAAACTGACCTCCCCCCTCTCCCACTGTGGGGTATGACACGAAAAGCAAAAAGACCAATTATACCACACACAGGCCCATACTGTGGGATTAGTCAGTCTACACACACACACACACACACACACACAAGGAATGAATCCCTTGCTGAGTTGCAATCACGCTGTAGTACTCTTTACGGCGGAAGGAAGGTGCTAAATGCAAACAATGGGGCAATGAGAACCCATAATTCCCCTGCTCTGGAAAGCAGATGGAAAGGATTATGTGATTTGTTCTGTGTTTGGTCACCCCACGTGCCGAGCAAGCTGAACTGCAGCTCGGGGCACCTAACAAGTAGTGCCATGGGGGGGTTGGGTTGGTTTTTTGAGAGCTCACTCCAACGAACCACCACCTGAAGACCTATAAGGCCGTTACTTCACATCCATTTTGTCGCTCTAGAAAGTGCGCTGAGCTGCAGAATAGAACATTGTTCCCCCATGTCCGTTGCGCTTCAAGAAAAATAAAGTGCGACCACGCCCCCGAAGCGCAACTTAGCGCAGTAAAGTTGTATCTAGTCTAGGTAGTGTTTTTTTTCTTGTCGCTCTTCTGGTACGGTTTTTATACTGGTACAAGGCACAGCGGGGTAACGTTTGTTCCGCATCTTTTCCATTTTTATCCCTGTTGGGCAGAACAGCGAAACAAGAATGCACTCTGATGTGGCATTACCCTGTGAGGTCGCGTAAGTTTTGTAACAATAAAGTGCGACCTTGGGCAACAAAAGCACATGACTGAAACAAATTACATTACGCAATATAATTTTTGTTGCAGTACAAAATGGACATGTAGTAATGGCCTAAGACAGGGTGCCCAAACTTTTTGTAAGGAGGGCCAGATTTGGTGGCTGAGAATGTGTCAGGGGCCAGTTGCTCCCCAACCCTGCCACCCCACTGCAAGCCCCACCCACTTTCTTTAAAAAAACATGGGGTGAAGGAGGGGGAGGGAGGGGCGGGCCAGCCAGCCGCGGGCCACTCAGAAAGGCCTGACGGGCCGGATCCCCCCCCCCGGGGCGGACTTTGCGCAGGCCTGGCCTAAGAGAAAACCAAGGCCTGGCTTTTCCCAAACAAGGGTCTTTGCAGCTTGAAATACAGTGGACCCTCATATAACAAACAATTTGTATAACATAAAATCTGTACAACATAAAAAATTCCGGAAATAGGGGAAATTTGCTTAACAGAATTGGGAGAATCCGTACAACATAAAAATGGTCACGATTAGGAATTACTCTGTTTTCAATGCATCCTTATGGGAAATTTGTATAAAGGAAAATTTGCTGAACATAATTTTATTTGGAGCGAATTAATTCCTTTATACAAGGTACCACTGTACAGCAAAAAGCAAATGCATGGAACAACCCAGCTCCTTCCGGCAGCATCTTTCCTGCAACAGCTTTGGTTTCTAAAGCACCAGCTGCAACAATTACTGAACAAGTCTGCAATCATTTCTCCCTACCACCACCACCCCACTTCCGGCTTTCCTTTCTACTCCCTCACCGCATTTTCCTTTCCCTTGACACTGGCTCTGTTCCATGTGGCAGCGATTCCAAACACTGCGCAGATTTTTCATCAGAGCTTCTCTTTTCTACGTACATTTAAAGGAAGTTCTTAGCCTCTGGCGACCAGAACGCTACGCTTGGGAGCACTGAATACTTTGCTTAAGGTATTTCTAGCCTGGCGATCAATTTAACAAACAGTCGCGAGGCAGCTTCCCGACAATAAAAGCACAGAGTGTAAAGTACATGCCAATGCAATGGAATGATGAAACGCAATATAAAAGGAGTCGAGGTCTTTGTTTTTTTTTAAAAAAAACAACAGACAAAATGCTGACAAAATGCTGCAGGGTGAGAATCTGCCTATGGAACAAAAACGTAACTAATAAGTCTTAAAAGTGCTAGAATGATTTGTTTGCACCCGCGGTAAAAAGAACTGATACCAAAACGGACAACAGACAGTGCTCGAGGGGGGGGGGGGTTGGGCCGTTCACCTACTGCCACCCATCTCATCCTCAAATATAAAGTGAAGCATCTCATCATTTCAGCAACCAGTCTGGGTTGTATTAGAGCAAGGTGCCCATAAGATTCCCAGGTCCCAAGCTGGAAATGGCTTCTGCATATAGACCAGGCACATCCAAACTTCAGCCCTCCTGACGTTTTGGACCACAGTTCCCAGAATTCTAAGGTAAGATTGCCAATGGCAAAGGACTGTGGGAGTTGCGGTCCAAAACATCTGGAGGGCCTTAAGTTTGGACATGCCTGGTATAGACATTCTGGAAAACCAGCAGAGATGTTTAAATAATGTCAAAAACATTTCCGAAACACAGAGCCCTTGTGCTCCTTGGGAATCATGGGTATTACACAGCAAGGTCATTTACAGTAATACCCCGCCTATCACAGGGGTTAGGGACCCAATCTGACCTGCAATAATGGATAATCCGCAATATGCGGATGCTGAGTCACGTCAGGACTGGGGGGCCTATCTGGGGCGTCCTACAATTACCTGAGGCCTGGCGCTGCCCCGAAAGGGTCTCCCATGGACTTCCCGGGCTGATCGGAGGCCCCAGAAGTGGTTTCCGGTGGTCTGGAAGTCACTTCTGGTTTTCGGAAGGCACTTCCACTTCACCAGAAAGCACTTCTGGGGCCTCCAACAGGCCAGAGAAGTCAATGGGAGACTCTTTCGGGCAGGCATGACCAAACTTCGGCCCTCCTGATGTTTTGGATCACAACTCCCAGAATTCCTAGCATGTATTTCCAAAGGTCCAGGCCTGGGGTAAGTGCAGAGGGATTCAAACAGACCCATACAGCTTGCTCCAGAGGTCCTTGCTTTTTCATATACTGCGGTCCCGCAATATACTGGGACCGCACCTTATGAACTGCAAAAGTGGCAGGGGACCAACTGTTCATGCACTTGTTGACTACGTTTCTTAGTTTAATTTCTCAAGTTTGACTTTATTGTACATTTTTGTTTTAACTGTCTTGGTTGTTGTAAACCGCCCAGAGTGGCTGTGCTGACAGATGCACGCAGCTCTCGCTCTCTCCTCCCCCCCCCCTGCAGTGGTGGCGGTACAGACCCTTGACCTGTGCCTGTATGCGGTCATGGAATGGACCAGGGCTAAACTCAACCCAGAGAAGACCAAGGTTCTGTTCTTCGGGGCGCCCTTTACCGGGGTACAGTGGCCCTCTCCCCAGTCTGGGGGGTACTAACCTCCAGCTGGTGGGTAGCGTGAGGAATCTGGGTGTGGTCTTGGATCTAGAATTATCCCTGGAAGCCCAGGTGCTAGCCATTTGCAAGGCTGCCTTTTTCCATCTCCGACAGATTGCCCAGATTCACCCATACCTGGATGAGGTTTCCCTGAGAACAGTTATGCAGCTGCTCGTGATCTCGAGCATAGATTATTCCAATGCTCTCTACGTGAGGTTGCCCTTGACCCTTATTTGGAGACTTCAGTGGGTACAAAATGCAGCGACCAGACTGGTGCTGGGTGCGGACAGATATGACCACATCACCCCAGTTCTGGCCTGCTTGTATTGGTTGCCTGTAGCGTCCCGAATAAGGTTCAAGGTAATGGTTTTGATTTACAAAACCCTCCACAGCTTGATCTTCCAGAGGTCAACTGAGGCCCGACCCTCCAGAATGTTGCAGGCTTCGGGTGGCCATGCCCAGGGAAGCCCGAAAATCGGTTACCTGAAACCGAGCCTTCTCTATGGCTGGCCCCTCACTTTGGGACCATCTGCCAAGTGAGTTGCACCTAGCACAGTCCCTGCCTGCCTTCAAAAATGTGCCGAAGACTTTGCTTTTCTGAGAGGTATTTGGCGACCTTTAGTTTTGTTTTTTTAACTCTGTCCCGCCATTTTGCCGGGTATCTCTTCTTTCTCTCCCCCCCCCAGTGATTGTTGTATTGTGTGTTTGTTATTGCTTTATTTACTGCTGTTGTT
>JAHTLZ010000379.1:61458172-61480700 GCA_023846285.1 Phrynocephalus versicolor | reverse complement strand
GCCCCCTGTGTTTCTTCTGCTTTTGTTTTGACCTGTCCCTCTTTTGGGAGTCCAAGAATACTATGAGAATAATAGAAACAAAGGGACAAGCCCAAACATAGTTTGGGATGCAGGCAAGGTTTATGTCTGAGGACTGGTTATAAACTATAACACAAAGAAAAATAAGGAAAGAAAAAAAATATATAGACACCTTGAATTAATTGATGAAGACAGAAATGGAATTCCAAGAAAACCCAACAAATACAAATTTACAAAAACAAATTAAGATATTACAACATCGGTACAACTTATTGATTTCTCAAGAAGTTGCCTTCAAAATCAAGATATCCAGACAAAAATATTTTGAACATGCAAATAAACCTGGGAAATGGCTGGCAAATAAATTATGGGCACAAAGACAGAGAAATATTATAACAAGCCTTAAAGATAAACATGGAAATAACTGTATCACCATGGATAAGATAAAAGCAATAGTTGAAAACTTCTTTCAAAATCTATATTCTAAGGAACAAATAACAAGAAACAAAATATTAGAATACTTAGAAAGTCAAGTCCTTCCTAAAATAACATCAGAACAGAAGGAAAAATTAAATAACGCAGTTTCAATGATGGAAATAACAGAAGCTATCAAAAAACAGAAAAATGAAAAATCACCGGGCCCAGATGGACTTACACCACAATTTTTTAAACAATTTGAAGGAATTTTGGATATACCGCTAAAAGAAGCTGTAACAGAAATAATGGAATAAGGAATAATGCCAAAATCATGGCAAGAAGCAACAGTTACACGTATACCCAAAGAAGGGAAAGATCCAGAGTGAATACAAAATTACAGACCAATCTCACTATTAAATGTTGATTACAAAATCTTTGCATCAATCATGGCAGATAGATTGAAAAATGTTTAACATATTTCATCCGTAAAGATCAAAACGGTTTTCTTCCTAGAAGTCAACTCAGCCATAACATAAGAATTGCACTGAATTCTCTGGAATACTATGATCAGAAAGTCGACAAACCTGCTGCTTGGATCTTTCTAGATGCAGAAAAAGCATTTGACAATATATCTTGGGCATTTCTACATGAACAACTTAGAATAATGGACTTTGGGGAAACATTTGGTAGAGTAATCTCAGCAATATATCAACATCAAAGTATGAAAATGAATCTCAATGGGGACCTAACCAAAACAATAAAGATATCAAAAGACACAAGACAAGGCTGCCCTCTTTCCCCATTATTATGACCTGTCCCTCTTTTGGAAGTCCAAGAATATTATGAGAATAATAGAAACAAAGTCTTGATGTGAAACATTAGAAAGAATCCAGAAATCACTGGAATTAAGATCAAGAAACACCAATTTAAAATACAAGCCTTTGCAGACAATTTGATGATAATATTAGAAAACCCAATAAATACAATTTCAAATTTGATGGACTTTTTACGGGAATATGGAAGAGTAGCAGGCCTGAAAACAAATAAATCTGGCTCTGGGGTAGGGTATTTCCTTGTCACGGTTGGTTCCCGGTTTCTGTTCCGAGACAAGACACTGTGAGGTAGCAACTGTCACACAACAAAACATTCGTTTCTCTCAGAAAACTGTGTCCCAGGTACTGGGTTGGGTGCTACATTCAAAGTGCCCACCCACCCCAGATGATCACCACCCCCTTGCCCTTCTACATTAAATACCAATAAAAAAACAAACTGCAAAGCCAGGCAAGAGGGACACCAGACAGACAATTAATTAGCAAACAAAAGGAATAAAGAACAAAGAAAGCCTGAAGGTTATCACCCAGAGCATTCCAATGCGGCCATGTGGCGAAAGTGAAAGCTAGCCAGACGAGCCGCAGACTCCTTCCCTGCCTGCAAAGATTTTGACTTTTCAGAAGCGAAATATCAAAAAATAATTTTTAAGCCTCCCAAAAAAGAAAAAAGGAAGCTAGACAAATTCAGTGTTTGTCACGGTACAAGACTGTGAGGTAACACTTGTCACGAGACAAGTTATCACGACCATGGGAACACTGAAACAGGGAGAAAACCACATGATCGTGACTAACGCTGTCACGGTACAAAACTAGTTGCGGAACAAAGAAGGACGTGAAGTAACCGCTTAAATAAGTAAAAACCAGCTTCAGATCATCAGCAGAGTTTTGGGTACAGTGCTGCTTTTTAACCACGGTGCACAAGGCGCTGGGGGGGGGAGGGTTTAACTAAAAAAAAATTGGCAAACTGTGGTCCCCAAAGAGGGTCATTTCTGGTTTATTAACAAGATTTTTACTGGCCTTCAACAGGCTTGAACAAACAGAACAGCTTTAAAACGCCAGGTCAGTGCCAGGGTTTTCTGGTGTGTTTTTTTTTCAGCCCAAACAAAACAAAACCAAACAAAAATAAAGCAAAGCAGAACAACAGAACAACAACAAGCAAAAAAAATGGGGGCTGCTTGGAGAGGGTCAGAAGATAGCACATGGCCCTCCTCAAGTGTATAAGGGTTGTCTTCTAAAAACCCATAAACTCATTGCAGTACTAATACACGTATGTTACTGAAGCCTGCAAAACAAGATCCGCTACTGTGTAGGCGGTGACGGCTGTGACACGCTGTCAAGTGAAAACTGTCTTATGCCAACCCTAATAGGGCTTTGAAGGAAAATGAGATTTTTAAGGAGCAGTTTTACCAGTTCTACACCCCCAATTTGTTTCCATGAGTGAATGGGAAAAGGGATTCAAATGAGGCCTCCTGAGTCCAAGTCTGTCACTAGATACCTGAAGGACCGCCTCCTTCCGTATGAACCTACCCGGCAATTAAGATCTAGCCAGGGGGCCCTCCTGAAAGAGCCATCCCTCAAGGAGGTGAAAGGGATGGCTTGTAGGAACAGGGCCTTTTCGGCAGCTGCCCCCAGGCTATGGAATGCTCTCCCAAGTGAGACCCGCCTGGCACCAACGCTGATGACATTCCAGCACCAAGTAAAAACATTCCTGTTCCAGAAGTTTTTTAACTGATTATTGTGGGTCCTGATGGTGATTTTAGTGTAGTATTTTAATATATTGTATTTATTGTTTTTAAATGTTTTATTCTCTTAATTTTATTGCAATTTTGATGTTTTAATTGTCTGACTTGTTTATTCTGATTGTGAGCCGCCCAGAGACATTTGGGTAGTGGGCAACATACAATCTATATAAGTAAGTAAATAAATAAATAAATAAATAAATTTATCCACTACACCCATGTAGGCAGTAGCCCACCTTTTAAAAAAATTACATTATGGTGCAATTTCTGGAAAGTCAGGGGGAAATCGTATATGGTTTGATTCCCTCTTCTAAAGGTTGAACCAAGTAATCCCTTTCAAGCTTCTTCTCACCACTCGCGGTAGCCACGGGCATCTCCCAGCAGGATCACAAGTCATCACTGCCGGTAGAAGTTAAAACAACCCAAGACCCCAATCTCGCATGGAGCCCAGATGATTTTTCTGTAAAGCTTCCAGGGAGGGATCAGGCTCATGTCTAGAGAAACACTTGTTGTTGAAATAACCAAAGAGATGCATTGGAGTCCATTTGTTTTATTAAAGCTAGTGTGTTGACAATGGTTGACCGATACAGTGGAACCTTGACTTACGTCATTAATCCGTTCCAGTGGTCTAGACTTAAGTCAAACATGACTTAAGTCAAACAAACGTTTCCCATAGAAAGTAATGGGAAAGCGGATTAATCCATTCTAGATGATGAAAAAGACCCCTGAAAACAGCAATTTAACACAAATTTGACTGGGATAGGAGATTCCTTCTGGGGATGTAAATGAAATGTCTCTTCAAAGAGAGGAGGAGGCAGTGGAATTATAGTCCACAAGTTATATGCCTCCACTTTTTAATGTTCATAGCAACAATGTCTAACATTTAAGTTTTACTGATTTGTAACCTGACGTTCCAAGTTCTGAACAACTCGATGCTTACCATTAGAGTCCCACAACTTTACAGCTCCCCAACTAAAATGCTTCCATTGTGGACCAGACTTCTGCAGCCAGATTTTTTACAAGACTGAGCCGACTGTCTAACCAGCGAGGCCAGCCCTGAGCTCCTGGCCCTTCTCCTCCTCCAGCAGCAGTGGTGGCTTCGGTGAGGCCAAGGACCAGCTCCAGGTGCTCTGAGCTGGCCTTGCCGAAGCCGCCGCTGGCGGAGGAGGGGAAGAAGGCAGGAGCAGTTTGGAGGCGGCAGCCGCGATGCTGGGTTGTGGCTGCTGCCCAATTCCGGTGGCTTGCGCCGGGGCTCCGAGATGTGACTCAAGTCAAACAGGCCCCTTCTTGCTGCAAGTCAAATATGATGTAAGTCAAACAGTATGTAAGTCAAGGTTCCACTGTACTCAAGTGGCCCAAAATAGCCAGTGCACTGGATAGAGTACTGGATGAGGGCTAAGAAGACCTGGGTTCAAATCCCGGCTGAGTCGTGGAAATTCATGGGTGGGTGGTAGAGGTAAGAGCAAACCATTCGCTGGATATCTCACGCACTTCAAAAACTATTTGGATCCAGATAAGTTGGAAAGAAGTTGATGGTACAAAAACAAACTTAAAGCAGTGGTTCCCAACCTTGGGTAACCTAGTTACCCTTGGACTGCAGTACCCAGAAGCCTTCACCACCAGCTATGCTTACCGCGGTTTCTGGGAGTTGTAGTCCAGGAACACCTGGGTTATCCCAAGTCGGGAAGGGCTGAAATAAGGGAATTCTTGGTCAACCAAACACCTCAACCCAGCCTGCACCATGAACACGGCAAAGTCAGAAAAAAAAAGGCTGAGGAAGATATTGAATGAAATCCTGTTGCACAACTTTCTCTTTGAGCAATGAAGGCGATGATGTCCTCAGCTGCAGTTGTGCCCCAGCCATTTTGGAGCAATTAAAATGCTTCTTAGCCCCCTCCCACTCTGAAGATCCCCAAGTCTTCAGGAGCTGTGGAAACGTGACAAGGAAGAATTTATAGCCTAAAAACTGGGAGGGAGCTAGGAAGTTTTGAATTGACTCAAAAATGGCCATACCATGGCGGGAGCCGGTGATGTCGGTCAAGTTGTGTGGTGTAAATTGCGCAACAGGATTTCACACATCCGGTGATTCAGGAATGGGCCTCAACGTCCCTTCGCCAGCCCTTATCAAAACTCAAACTATATAAAAAATTAAATGAAAGAACATGCTTATGCTCAATTGACATCATTTGCACAGCTAACAGAATGTGGATGAGTAAAGAATTTTAATTACGAATGGAAGCGATTGTGGATTTTGCGCAATGCGCTGGTACCTGGCCCGGAGTGCCCTATAGTGCCTCCTTACCTTTTCGTTGGCTGTCTTGTTCAGGTAGTAATCCCGGGAGGGCAAGAAAAGGCCTGACTGGTCCACCTACCAGATATGAAAGAGAACCAGTCAATCCAAATGCCAGAAAGACCGGAACTGACCAACCCCCCTGCAGCTCCTTCCAATCTCCTACAGTTCAGGAGAGGGGGATAACATTTAAAAAAGGAAATGAGGGAGCAAGTTGCCCATTTCAGCAATTCACCATTGCATATTATGCAAGAGGAAAAGCACAAAAGGAAAAGCAAAGTGTTCTGCTTATACAGTCGTCCCAGTATATTGTGGGACCATAGTATATGAAATGCAAGCCCCCCTCCCGGGAGCAAGCTGCTTGGGCCTGCTTGAGGCCTCTTGCACTTACCCCACGCCTGGCGCCGCCCCAAATGGGCCTCTGATGGGCTTCCCAGGCCTGTTAGAGGCCCCAGAAGTGGTTTCCGGTAAGTCACTTCCGGAAAAGCAGAAGTGACTTCCGGATCACCCAAAACCAATTTTGGGGACCCCAACAGGCCCAGGAAACCCATCAGAGGCCTGTTCAGGGCAGCGCCAGACCTCAGGTAAGTGTAGGAGGCCCCAGATAGGCCCCCCCAGTCCCGACCTGACGCAGCATCCACATATCGCAGATTTTTATCGCAGGTCAGGTCGGGTCCCTAACCCCCACAATAGGCGGGGGATTACTGTATATTGCCCCATGATGCTTAAAACTCTCTATGGGTGGTTTACAACAATTTATGGAAGCTCCACATTGCTCCTTCCTCATTCCTCACCCACGGGAAGCTGGGTACTCATTTTACTAACCTCAGGAGGATGGAAGGCTGAGTAAACCTTGAGCCGGCTACCTGGGATTGAACCCCAGGTTGTGAGCACAGTTTTGGCTGCAGTCTAACCAACTGTGCCACGAGGACACAGCTTAGAAATGTTACTTTGCCAAACCTTCCAGAAACATGAACGGTGGTCCATCAAGATGCATTCCCAAGCTCTGGTATAAATGGGTGTCTTGACTCGCAAACAAATCATGAATTTATCTCTAAGAGGCCTCTTGTCCACTGAGAGGTGAAACTGCTTCTGAGACTGAGACATATCACTCAGGTTGCCACTGTAGCCTCATTGACCTTGAATGTTCCTGTATTCCAAGTGTCCATTCCCTGCCCCAAAAAACCCTCCTCCTAGTCTGAAAGGAAACTAAGTTTAGGAGAGAATCCTTCCTCCCTGTAAGGGTTGCTTTCTGAATGCAGGGTTTTTAATTTTATTCTTCAGCATAGAAAATATTTCAACACGTGAGACTCCAACCGTAATCTGAAGTAGCACGGATCCCTGAGAAAGATCTGTCACATCAGTGAGAAGGAAGCCTATCAGCCTTTAGTCCCTGATGGTCAAGGACAGAGTTATAGTTTTAGAAACAACTGGTTCTTCCCATTGATTGTCCTAAACTACTCGTCCATCCTGGGGTGAGGTCCCATTTGCCCTCGTTGCCCTTTGCTCCTGCTCTGCTCTACCAGTCCTGCTCATCCCCTCCCCTGTGCTCTGCAGACCAGCCTCAGCCAGGAGAACATAAGAACATAAGAGTAGCCTTGCTGGAACAAGCCACAGCCCATCCAGTCCAGTGTTCTGTCTCACACAGTGGCTCGCCATTTGCTTCAGGGTATTCCCAAGCAGATGTCTTCTTCACCTGTTTACAATTCCCTGCAAATGGCATTTTGAGAGATATCCTGCCTATCTCTCCAACCTGGAGGTTGTCCTTAGGCATCTATAATGATAGCCATTGATACCTTTGTTCTCCATGAATGTGTCCAATCCTTTCTTAACCCTGTCAAGGGTGACAGTTGTCACCACCTCTGAAATGCTGAACCAGAAGGAACTCAACGGCCTTTCACTTTCCCTGCTCCGTATTATTTAAAATCCTGCAGAGCCATAAAAGATTATCAGCCAGTGAAAGCTGTGGGGTGGGAGGGAGCTTTCTCAAGGACCATATATTTCATTATCAGCCTGCCTGGGTGTTATGATAATCAGGATGGGCCTTTTCCTCAGAGTCTCTCACCCCACAGGTAAATTTATCCTGGCCTCCCACTAGAGGCCAGGACTGCCTCATCTCTGTTGTCCTTCCGGAAACAGGCAAAGACCTTTCTCTTCAGGCAAGCTTTCCCTGAATGATGGACTACCAATTATGTGTTTTCATATGAATTGATAGGATCACATAGACATTGTGTTTATAGCTACTTATAACCTTGTGTGTTTACCCGGACACTAAACCCTAGATTCTAAGAATATATAAGCACTCAACAGTTTATGACAAATATATAAAGGTGGGTCACCTTGCAAACGTCAGAGAAAATATTTGTTTATTTATTTTATTCATTTATTTTAGAGTATTTTTTACCCCGCCTATCTCCTTGGAAAAGGACCCAAGGCAGCTTACAGTAATGAGGGATAATATACAGTCCAATACAATTAAGACATGCTCAGGCATTGAGAACAGGGAATTGAGGGACATCTTGCAGCTTTAAATAGACAACATTACATTAAAGCTGCAAGAAAACGTGCACAGTTAAAAAGAGTAAAATTCCATGTAAAAGTTATGAGTGATGGAAACTAACATCGAAAACATATTCTTGGCTTTTCAACTTTTTGAAATCATGGCTTGATGTGGTATTTTAACCTGACCAAAAGTTTTGGTTCATTGGTCATTTCTTACCCTGAAATACCCTCTTTAGTTGTCTATCGTTGGTGAATCTACCGAGAACAAGTCCCACTCTGTCATTCCCTGTCCTTACTCCAAACTTTGGGGGGCGGGGTTGTTTTGTCCCCTTGATGGGATAAAGTGATCTGATGAGATCAACTTGATAAAGAGAGAGCTGTTGTGGACTATAAGTTAATGAACCCCGCAACCAGGATGCTGAGGAATTCTGGGGGTTGTAGTCCAAAGGATTAATGATTCTAAGTACCGCATCAAGGCAAATAAAAATGTCCTCCTTTTTGATCTATGGTTATTTGCCATGAACAGACAGGCACAGTAATCCCCTACCTATTGTGGGGTTAGGGACCCGACCTGACCCACGATAATGGAAAATCCGCGATATGCGGATGCTGGTTTAGGTCGGGACTGGAGGGGCCTATCTGGGGCCTCCTACACTTACCTGAGGCCTTGTGCTGCCCTGAACAGGCCTCCGATGGGCTTCCTGGGCCTGTTGGAGTCCCCAGAATTGGTTTTGGGTGATCCGGAAGTCACTTCTGCTTTTCTGGAAGTGACTTCAGATTCACCGGAAACCACTTCTGGGGCCTCTAACAGGCCTGGGAAGCCCGTCAGAGGCCCACTTGGGGCAGCGCCAGGCGTGGGGTAAGTGCAAGAGGCCTCAAACAGGCCCAAGCAGCTTGCTCCGGGGGGGGGGGGGGCTTACATTTCATATACTATGGTCCTGCAATATACTGGGACCGCAGTATATGAACCGCGAAATGGTGGGGGGACGACTGACTGTACTACTGGATGAGGACAGCTGAGTGGGATTACCTGAATGATGTTGCTGTTAGAGCTTTTGGAATCGGCTCCCACAAACACAGTAAAGAACGGGGAAGCGCGGTATGTTCCCGACACCAGTTTCAGGACATCCATAAAGTTAGTCTGATTCCAGGGCCCAGTTATGTTCCAACCGCCAATCTGTGGGAAAGGAGGATACAAAATGAAGGACAATGACAAAGGAAACGAGCATTTCCCTCCAGACACGTTCCCAGTCCTTGGTGGCAATAAGCAAAATGTCATGCAAAGGGTGGTGTATTGTTTTCCTAGCTGCCGGGAATCTAATGCAGCTTCCGGTCTGCCGTCTGAAATTTCGCTAGATTTTGTGCA
This sequence comes from Phrynocephalus versicolor, assembly GCA_023846285.1. Taxonomy (NCBI): domain Eukaryota; kingdom Metazoa; phylum Chordata; class Lepidosauria; order Squamata; family Agamidae; genus Phrynocephalus; species Phrynocephalus versicolor. The sequence continues at coordinate 61,471,538 of JAHTLZ010000379.1, read as the reverse complement.
TCTTGGCTAGATAGCCAAATTAGAGTGGGCTATACCAAGCTAAACAGGGTTGCTTAAGGTTGGTTAAGCTGCCTAGATGCCCTAAGCCAGGTATGTCCAAACTTCTGCCCTCCTGATGTTTTGGACCACAATTCCCAGAATTCTAAGCTTAGATTGCCAATGGCAAAGGACTGTGGGAGTTGTGGTCCAAAACATCTGGAGGGCCGAAGCACATCCAGTCTCGCCTCATTTCAGTAGCTAAGCAGGGTCGGGCCTGGTTAGTACTTGGATGGGAGACCACCAGGGAACACCAGGTGCTGTAGGCGCCTGGAGTAGGAACTGGCAAGCCACTCCAGTATTCCTGCCAAGAAAACTCCATGGACATGGGGTTACGAAGAGTCGGTCATAACTATAACGACACAACAGACACAAAAACACAAGGTTGGTTAAGGTCACTTAAGAGATGTGTGATGTGATCCTTGCATCTACATGGAAGGATTGCATGGTTTTGTGTCACAAAAAAATCACAATACATCTCTAGTGACTCTTTGGCATGGCAAAGAACCTTTCCCTTTAAAGGAAAGTTTTCTCACACTGTTAAGCAACTAGCTGTCCCTTTGAGGGGGGTGGGGGGAAGCTTTCCTCAGTTCTCCTTTGCATGGAAAGCTTCATTACCATGCCCCACCGAAGAAGAACGTAATGGGCACTTATTTATTATTTATTTGTTTGTTTATTTATATATTTATATACCTCCGGCAGTGGTATTTTTATACACCAGCAGTGAGCATTGTTAAACGGTTTTGACAGCCTTGAGAAATGACAAACGTCCATCTCATTCTCCTTTGGAGGGGAAGGAAGATAAAGATTTCCATTGCTTTTTAATGGTTGGTAAGATGCCCTAAAAGCACACCCGATCTTGCCTGATTTCGGAAGCAAAGCAGGGTCGGCCCTGGTTAGTACTTGGATGGGAGACCACCAGGGAATACCAGGTGCTGTAGGCGCCCGGAGTATAGGAACTGGCAAAGCCACGCCAGTATTCCTGCCAGGAAAAACTGTAACCACACACACACACACACACACACACACACACACACACACACACACACACGACACAGTGTATCAGTGATTGAGAAACCTCCCCACCAACCCTTCTTTCAAAGCCTTGCTGATATTCTAGCAGTAAATAAAAAGAATGGACCCAGAATGGACTAAGCACCAGAAATAATGCCTATATATCTGCACCCTCTCTCCATAATTTTACATAACAAAGGGGCCTGTTTTAAGTGAAGCTGAGAGCCTCAGGTTAGTAAAATATTTATTTTATACCTGATTCCATGCTAGATCATCCACAGCAGAAATTTCTTCATCGCCTCTTTACATTGCTTAGTAAAGTATATACCCTCATCTGAAACAGCCTAACAAGAAATACAGCAGCAGGGACTTTTCCGGGGGTGCAGCATGACAGTCTGTGCTGCAGAACCAACACGGTCTTGTAGGATCTTTAAAAAATCTAAAAAGTTTCATTTTGCAGGCGGGGCACTGACAACAGTTTGCCCACATTAGAGGGCATGCTATACCTGTCCTGGCAGTGACCACCTGGAGCTCTGATGATGTTCTTCATGATGAACATCATTTTAGGGTCCTGTTCTTTGAGGGGAAAAAAAACCACCCCTCCCTCTCCCTGCCAGCCTCACCTTCTCAATGAGATCCATCAGGGGCTGGGAGCCCAGCTCCTCAATCTTCTGTTCTTTCAGGCACGACAGGTAATAGCGTTGGGTCTTTCTTTCTGCTTCGCTGCTCGAGTTGAAAGTGGCATTCTCTGGAGAGGAAAGCATGATGCAACTGATGAGCAGGCAGCCAGGGGTCAACCCCACAGTGGCAGTGGGGATCGCCAGCTCTGTAGTCTCCAGCAGGCGGCTTTTTAAAAATAGTCGGCATTTGTCACTTGTTATAGCGCTTGAAGAGTAACCTACTATTATACCCATTACAGAGTCAAATAGATAATTCCTTATATTACTTGCTATTTTTCTGTTTCTGTTATTTAGGACTGTTATTAATTTATTCCAGAGTCAAAGAAACAACTCCTTATATTACTTGCTACTTTTCGGTTGCTTTCAGTCATTTAGGATTGTTATTAACTCATTCCAGAATCAAAGAAACAAAAAGCAACAAAAAAGCAACGTGTTCTGTTTATATACCGCCCCATACCACTTCAAGTAGTCTCTGGGCGGTTTACAGTTTAATTTGTGTATGCAGGCTACACATTGCCCCCACCCAGCAAGCTGGGTACTCATTTTACCGACCTCGGAAGGATGGAAGGCTGAGTGAACCTTGAGCCTGCTACCTGGGATTGAACCCCAGGTCGTAAGCAGACTTTTACCTGCAGTACAGGCATTTAACCACTGTGCCACAGGGCTCTTTATATTATTTGCTACTTTTCTGCTACTTTCTGTTATTTAGGATTGTTACAAAGTCATAACTAACTAACTAACTAACTAACTAACTAACTAACTAACTAACTAACTAACTAACTAACTAACTAACTAACTAACTAACTAACTAACTAACTCATATTATTTACCACTTTTCTATTACTTTCTGCTATTTGGGACAGATAACAAAATGGCATAATTGTGATCAATTTGTGTCGCAACCCTTTCAAAAAAGCATATAGAAAGAAACCAGAAATGTTCCCAATAAAGTAACTTGACTCTTGCTGGGGTGTAACTTCATTACACTCTCAGTAAGTAAAAGGCTAGCCAGGTAGCAGTGACTACGTTATATGAAACTCTCTGGCCAAAATCCTGTTGCTGAGTTACTCCTGCAGAAAACAAACAATGTAATTTCCAGCGGCTTCTCTTTGTCAATGAATAGGTTCCCCCCTTGGACTAAGCAACATCATTTGGGCTTTTCCCTCAAAACTCTGCTCTCAGACACTGATTTCCTTCAAATTGGCAATATTGGCCTTAAACGGAAATCCTGGACTTTGAAGTCAGCTTATTTTATATGTCATATTTTAGTCGTTTTATATGTCATATTATGTGTTGTACCTGTTTTTAAATCTATGTGAAATGTTTTAAATGAGTTTTATATAGCAACCACAAAATTGCGTTGTTCCTGCACAGGGGCAATGACAATAAAGATTCCTATTCCTATTCCTATTCCTATTCCTATTCCTATTCCTATTCCTATTCCTATTCCTACTCCTATTCCTATTCCTATTCATAAATTAAAAGGAGACTGAGAAAGACCAGGTTGGAGATTGAGCTTGGAAGCTTCATGGGTGGGGAATGCTGGTAGGTGTTGTGGCGAAAAGGGTTAATACAAGTATATTTATGGCTCTGATTTGAATAGCCAATCACCAAGCAGGTGGGAGTGGCTAAGAATGTTATATATGGGAACCTAATGGGAGGAAGTTAAGTTCAGTTTGAGTTAAGTTGGGTTCAGTTCGTGTTAGAACTGAGAGTTCAGTTAAGACAGCTGAGAGTCAGTTAGTTTGTCAGTTGGTCAGGTGGGACCTGCCACTGAAAAGGGTCTGGTTTATAAAAGAAATACAGTGGTGCCTCGGATAACGACGGTAATTCGTTCTCCGAGGCTAGTTGTTATCCGAAACACGTCGTTATCCGAAACGCAGTTTCCCATAGGAATGAATGGGAAACCGTTTAATCCATTCTGGAGCCTAGGAAAAAGGCACAGACACCTGGTTTTTTGCTCAAAACTCTTTAAAAAGTGCACTTTAAAGGTACAGATGCAATGCCACCTGGGATAACTTTTTTACTGATGCATGCTGGAAATTCATTATCTGAGGAAGTCCGTAGGGAAAATTCGTTATCTGAGGCAGCCCACAGGAAGATTTGTTATCCACGGCAGCCCATAGAGAAAATTCGTTCTCCAAGGCAGACCTATACCTAGGAATTGCGATTCGTTATCCGAGGCAGCCCATAGGGAAAATTCGTTATCAGAGGCAGCCCTATACCCGGAAATTTGCAGTTGTTATCCGAATTATTCGTTATCCGGGGCAGTTGTTATCCGAGGTATCACTGTATATTATTATAAGAATTCAAGTTTGCAGTACAATAAAATCGGCTAAAGCTATCATAACACTGAGCATCTAATTGTAAACCAATAAATGTTTCATGTTTGTTTTAAAACTATATTACTTGGTGTGACTCTCTCTCTCTCAAATACATATAAGTGTCCAGTGAATCTGGTGGTGGCAGCGAGTGAAAACCCAATGGGTGAAAGGGGCACGTCACAGGTGTCGTCCAACAAAGTAATACACCCAAGATCTGGGTGTATCATCTTCCAAGCCTACCCGGGAGAAGGAGTATCTCACCTAGCAGGTGTTTCATGATGGCCTGGTTCTGATCCCAGATGCTGTTGAAGGTACTCCACTTAGAACGGCCATCTGGCAGAGGGTTGCGCTTGATCCACCCGCCACAGGCGTATTGGTAAAAATCATCACAGGGGTTGGTCTCTCGGTCCAGCGCCTCCAGGACTTTCCCAGCCACAATGACGCAGGCTTCAGTCAGGCAAGTCGTGTGAGACGGATCTGGAAGGGATGTGCGCACACACACACAGCAGCGTCTCACACCAGCCAAAGACAGACTGGCAGCTTTGTGAAGACAGGATGGGAACCAGCAGATAAGGGACCTCGGAGGAATAGATTTGGGCAGATTTTCCCTAACGCTGCCTAGATGCCCTAAGCACATCTGATCTTGCCTGATTTCGGAAGCTAAGCAGGGTCGGCCCTGGTTCAAGCCTGGATGGGAGACCACCAGGGAATACCAGGTGCTATAGGAGCCTGGAGTAGGAACTGGCAAACCACTCCAATATTCCTGCCAAGAAAAGGCCATGGATACTGAATCACGGAGAATTGGTCACAACTATAACGACACAACACACACACACACACACACACACACACACACACACACACACACACAAACTGTTTGACAATATTCAAGACTACCTTCATAGGACTGGGCTCTCTTCGCTGGAGGCATTGAAAGTGAGGCTGGAGGGCCACCTGGTTGAGACGCTACAGCCGCACTGGACAGGAAGCTAGGTTCAATCAGAGGTGGCCTACCTGCGGCCTACAGGTAGGCACCTCTGAGGGGATATGATAGCTATGTTTAAATATTTGAAAGGATGTCATATTGAAGAGGGAACAGGTTTTCCATGGCTTCAGAGACTAGGACTTGGGGCAATGGTTTCAAACTACAGGCAAAGAGATTCCATTTGAACATTAGGAAGAACTTCCTGACGGTTAGAGCTGTTCGGCAGTGGAATATGCTGCCCCAAAGGAGGGTGGTGGAGTCTCCTTCTTTGGAGGTTTTTAAGCAGAGGATGGATGGCCATCTGTCGGAAATATTGTGATGGGGTTCCTACATGGCAGGGGGTTGGACTAGATGGCCCTTGAGGTGTCTTCCAACTCTATGATTCTATGATTCTACAAAATTGCAGTATGTGGCTCCCCAGAGACCCACAGGTAGGCTACTCCTCAACACTGTATTGAGCACCCCTCCAATTATCTTTCCATTTTTTGATATACTTGTTTTAGCTCAAAACATTCCCTTTTTTCTCTCAAAGGGGAGGGATTCTACCACATTTTGAAGGCCACTCGGGACCCTCTCGCCCCTGACTTTAAATAATTTTTTAACAGCCACTGGAAAGTGTAAGGGGAGATTTCCAGTTAAAAAACCCACTAAATTTCTGGAGCATGTATAACTCCTTAAAAGCCCAGAAACCTGGATATGCAGGTCCCAGACCTCTAGTCATGCCCTATCCCTAGATCAGTGGTTTCCAAATTAGGTCCCCAGATGTTCTTGGATTAAAACTGACCAAATTCCTGGCCAGCAACAGCGAGCGGTGAATGTTTCTGGGAGTTTTAATCTAAGAATATCTGGGACTTCAGCTTGGGAACCATTGCACTAAACTAAATAATCCTCAGTGGCCTTATTCAGTGTTATGGCTTAGAGGGCTTCTGCTACAGATGAGGAGCTTAGAAGAACCTTGGGGATCCATGCGTGAGTGTGTGGAGAGAAGCCCACTCCTCAGTTAACCTCCCTATTTTACCCCCTTTGGCTAAGACGGTTACTTCGCGTCCTTCCTCATTCCCAGATTACGTTCGTTTCGTGATAACGTCGTTCACGGTCACGTGGTCTTGTAACGGTTTTGTCCCTGTTTCCGTTTACCCACGGGCGTGATTGATGGTATTGTGACGACTGTTACTTCACGTCCTTGTTTCGTGACAAATTCTGTATTTCCCTGCCTTTGTTTCCCCCCCCCCTTTTTTTGGTCCAACCTTCCATTTTTCGATATTTCGATTCTCCGTAACTTTGCCTTTCATGCATTAAGCAGCAGATTTTGAGGTTTTATGCCTTTTCCCCTCTCTGCGATGCATTGTTTACGCCATTGGGATTGTACTGGAGAGTGCAACTTCGCACTCCTGCCACTAGATGGAGAATGTGCATGTTGCGTGACGAGCCTTACTTCACGGGCTCTCGTCTCAAAACAAGAACCGAGACAAGAGAATTCCCGAGGTCAGAGAGAGGTATGGCTCATCACACTTAAATCCCAGTTCAAAGAGCGTGGTCGGGACAAACTCCTGTTGTCACACATGTGCAGTAAAAAAAAATCGTAATGGTCCCAAGTGGGACCGTGAACCGCGATGAGAGGGACGTGAAGTAACCGTCTTAAGTTCTCCAAAGGCCAACACAGTGAGGGGCTGAGGAGCAAGAGGGAGGGTTCTGGTCCTCCCAACAGCCATACTCAACCTAGGTTGAGTACATGCAACAGGAGCAACCCTCTGCCTCCAGTTTTCTCCCTCTACTATTCTACTATTTTCCCTGGGACAAATGTTAGACTGGAAGCTCCTCAGGGCAGGAGCCAGTGATTTTTACAAGACAAAGGGCTTTCACCACAGCTATTCAGGAGTTCCTCCACAGACAGGTTCAACGTCAGAAAGGACCTGATGAAGGTGTAGGTTTAAAATCCCTCTGAATTACACGAAACGTTACATTAAAATATGAAAGTTAGTTTTAAAGATGCCACATGTGTCTTTTATTTTGTTTTTCTTTGATTTTTGCCTGAAATTCTTGAAAAGACTAATACGGCTACCCTAACAAACCAGTAGCGTTGTCTCTGCCTTCTCCCTCCTCACCCTGTCGCTCCCCTACCAAGCTGAGTGAAATATCCACCGGATGTGTTTACTGATTCCAGAGTTCAGAGGGACAGAAGATGGCCGACACATCGGCGCCCAGGGAACGGATGCTCTGCTGCCACATCCACCTACCTCGACTGTACTGGATGCCCATGACAATGACAGAACTTAGCAGCAGCAGGGCCATGAAGAGAGAGAGCGCACAAAGCAACAGCTTCATCTGGGTCCGGGCACTGAGGCGGCTCAGCAGAGGGCCATCGCTTTTCCTGAAGCCCACCTGGAAGTCAAAAGCAAAGAAGGGCAACCAAGGAGAAGATCTGGAAGTTGAGTCGTGGTGACTGGACTTCTTTTTTCTTGAGAGACTGAAACGTTTTGCGGCTCATCCAAACAGCTTCATGTATCTGAAGAAAGCTAGTTGCAAGTCCTCCATCTTATAGGCCCTTTTCACACGACCCCTAAGGTCCGCTGGCCACTTAAATTCGGACCAGAGAACTTAGGGGTTCGTAGCTCTTCCTTCCTCCCCACCACTCCGCACCTGTCTGCTGAGGGGAGGGAGGAAGAAAGTGGGGGGAAAATGCAGACTCACCTCGGAGAAGCTGCCGGAGCTCCGTTGTGCTGATTCCTTCTCTTTTGTTTGCTTTTTTTTCCTCCCGCCCCTTCTCTTAAAGGGGCGGGAGGAAAAACAAAACAAAAAACAGAAGCCAGGAGAGCCCTGCACTGACCAGATTAAATCCGGACATGGCGATTTTCAACCTCCTCAAGCAGGTACAAGAAAAGTGCGCTGGGACGCGCTTAGGTGGGCGTGGTCGCACTTAATTTCCTGCAAACTCCGGAGCTGGTGGGGAAACCATTGTAAGCTCCGGAGCTTGCAGCCATTTGCTGCGGCGTTTAGGGGTCGTGTACAAAGGCTCATAGTCAGCTTGGATCTCTTGACACCCTGGTCTGAAATCGGCTCATAAGATGAACGATGGCTTGAATAAGCTCATTAGGTGGACAACAGGCTCATTAGGTGGACAATGGCCTAAGGTGCATGGAAGTCCCACCTTTAACCTTCCCAACAGCCATTAAGTATGGGTTGTTAGCTATGGCCTTGATGGGGGAGGTGTGAAGGAGAAGGAGAAGAAGAGATATTGAATGAGCAAAAACAATTGACTCTTCCAATGAGCAGCAATTTCTATCTTGACTTACTTATGAGTTAAAACCACAACAAGAACCTGCTCCTAGGGTTATTAACTGAGTTCATTGTCCATTTCCACAGATGTATATTTTAAAAGGCATGAGTACGCGAGCTCTAGTCATTGCTTCTCAGAACACAAGAACCCTGCTAGATCAGGCCAAGGGCCCATCCTGCTTCCTGTATATCACAGCGACCCCACCAGATGCCTCTGGGAATACAGGAAACGAGTACGTACCTGTCTCCTAATGCCACTCCCTTGCTTCTGGCACTGGGAGGTGCTGTCCTTTTAAGCCTGGAGATCACACGGTTCCCCATCATGGCTTGTAACTTTTCCTCCAGAAATCAGTCAAATCCCTTTTAAAGGCAACTAGGCCAGATGCCATCACCACATCCTGTGGCACAGAGTTTCACTGGGCGGATGCATATTGGGGGCAAAAATCAAAACTTCATCTATCAACTCATGGGCTCTGAGCTATCTGTGATGGATCAGGAAAGAGATCTTGGTGTGTTGGTGGACAGCTCCATGAAGGTGTCTACCCAATGAGTGGCAGCGGAAAAGAAGGCCAATTCCATGCTAAGGAATTATCAAAAAGGGGATTGAAAATAAAACAACCAACACTAAAATGCCATTATACAAAACGATAGAAAGGCCACACATGGGGTATTGCGTATAGTTCTGGTCACCGCATCTCAAAAAAGAGATAGTGGAACTGGAAAAGGTGCAGAAGAGAGCGGCTAAAATGATTACTGCGCTGGGAGACCTCCCTTATGAGGAAAGGTGAAAACATTTAGGGCTCTTTAGTCTGGGAAAAAGGCGCCTGAGGGCGCTTTTACATGACCCCTAAGATCCGCTGGTCCTTTAAATTCGGACCAGCGATCTTAGGGGTTTGTCGCTCTTCGTGCATCTCCACCCTGGCTGCTGGCTGCGTGAGGGAGGGAGGAAAAAAAAGGACAAAAGAAGAAAGCCTTACCTCCCCGGTGCCGGTGGGAGCTGCCGGGCGAGCCGCTGGTGACTTCCTGGTTGCTCTTAAAGGGGCGGGAGGCAAAAAACAAAAACAAAAAGAAGCGAGGAGAGCCCAGCACATTCGCATTAAATATTTTTCACCATCAAAGAGCAGGTACAAGAAAAGTGCAGCTGGGTCGCGCTTAGGTGGGCGGGGTCGCACTTAATTGTCTGCAAACTCCGGACCTGGTGGGGAAACATTTGTAAGGTCCGGAGCTTGCAGCCCTTTGCCGCGGAGCTTAGGGGTCGTGTATAAACGCCCTGAGAGGGGATATGATTGAGACATACAAAATAATGCGGGGCATGAGTAAAGTGGATACAGGAACACTGTTCTCCCTCTCACAAAATACCAGAACTAGGGGACTTACACTCAAACTGAGGGTTGGGAGAGTGAAAACAGACAAAAGATTTTTTTTTACCCAGCGTGTTTTTAGTCTGTGGAACTCCCTGCCACAGGATATGGTGATGGCATCTGTCCTGGACGCCTTCAAAAGGAGATTGGACACATTCCTGGAGGAAAAGTTCATCACAGGTTACAAACCCTGATGGAGATGTGTCATCTCCAGGCTTAAAGCCAGGGTACTTCAAGGGCCAAATGCAGGGGAGTGGTATCAGGAGGCAGATATCTAGTCTCATGCGCTCCCAAACGCATCTGGTGGGGCTACTATGAGATGCAGGAAGCTGGACTAGATGGGCCTTTGGCCTGATCCTGCATGGCTCTTCTTATGTTCTTATGATGTCCTTGCTAACCTTGTAACTGCTCCCTCTTGAGTAGTCAGCGTGGCCATTGGTCAGATGGTGCGGTATAAAAATCAAATCAAATCAAATCAATCAATCAATCAATCAATCAATCAATCACTCAATCAATCAATCAATCAATCAAATAAATAAATAAATAAATAAATAAATGGAGGCCTTGTCTCATCTCCTTCCCCAGTCTGATTGTGCCCTGCGAAATGAGCAGCAGTACATCAGATCTGATAGCTTTCCCTGCCCCACCATCAGGTGCACAGGTGGCCTCTCCCGAATCCCTTAGCCCTTTGGTGGAGCCAAGACTCAGAGCATTTTTTTAAAAAAAAAACCAATCTCAGCTCCTCTGTCTGCAATCAGACACTCTGTCACCAATCAGGGCTAGGTGATAGGCTGGCCCTTGAAGCCCAAATACAGCACTACCCCATCCTCAATTTTTTTAAAAAAAAAATTAATGCTCAAAAAATATGTTATGCCTTCTAGGAAGCGTGGGACAATCCTGACAATTTATGTTGCCACTTTATTTTATTTTTTTAATTGGCCATTAGATGGCACACGGAGGGTGGGGGGAGGGGCACAGAATCAATGCAGGCGCTCTCCTCTAATAAGAAGAACTGATGAGCATGCGCAGCTTCGTGACCTATGGAGATCACGTGCCCTTGGTATATAGATACCATTGAGCTAACTATTCGACTTGATAGGAGGGAGCCCCTGTGTAAAGAAAAAGCAGAGGTAAAGAGATAAATGGATGCAGAACGTTTTTATCATCATTATTTAATTATTTAAAACATTTTTACCCCCACTTTTATCCTTGAAAAGGACCCAAGGCTGCGTACAAGATTGAAAGGTGAGATTTTAAAATTGAGAACAATGAATACTGTATAACGATGGTGGTTAACATCATTAAATAACACAATATTTAAAGCTAAGACTAATGACTGTAATAGAGGCATCATATTAAACAGCGGGACTGCATGCCTTCAGATGTTGTGGGTGCCCCATTGCTGGAGGTTTTCGAGAAATGATTGGACAGCCATCTGTCCAGGATGATATGAGGCATCCTGCTAGGAGCAGGGGGTTGGACTAGATCAGTGATGGCGAACCTTTTAGAGACCGAGTGCCCAAATTGCAATTCAAAACCCACTATTTTTTTTTTTTTTGCAAAGTGCCAATAGAGTAATTTAACCTGTATACAGGTGGCTGTGAAGAGGCGATGTTGGGTGCCCACAGAAAGGGCTCCGAGTGCCACCTTTGGCACCTGTGCCATAGGTTCGCCATCACTGGACTAGATCAGCGGTTCTCAACCTGTGGGTCCCCAGATGTTCCTGGACTGCAACTCCCAGAAGGGAGCTGCAACCTGTGGGTGCCCCTTCTAGCACAGCGAGTGGTGGAGCCTTTTGGAAGCTGCAGTCCAGGAACATATGGGCACCCACAGGTTGAGAACCACTGGTCTAGAGCTTTGAAAGTACAGTGTATTACAGGCATGTCCAAACTTCGGCCCTCCTGCTGTTTTGGACCACAACTCCCAGAATTCTAAGCTTTGATTGCCAATGACAAAGGACTGTGGGAGTTGCTATCCAAAACACCTGCAGGGCCGAACTTTGGACATGCCTGGTGTATTACATCGGCGCAAACCCAGTATTAGTTCCATGTAGTTCTCTCTGCCAGTATTTCCCTTTCCTCTCCTCTGCGTCATTGCTGTCCTTCAAGCAAGCAAAGACTTTTCTGTTCAAGTTGCAAGTGGGAGACCAAGGCTGGACCCAATAGGGAGGCTGACTAAGGCCACTCTCTGAGTACATTACAGAAGTGAGATTGAACCACCCTGCACCTGATCCGACCCTCATTACTCTGTGAACCTTTCTGCTACATAAAAGGGGAGGCGGAGGTGGAGGCAGAGGTTTCAAGTAGGCAAGGTCAGGTTGTGTATCTGGAAGTTGAGTCATGGCAACTGGACTTCTTTTTCTTGAGAGATTGAAACGTTTCGCTGCTCATCCAAAAGTCTAAAAATCAACAAAGCCTGGCTTCCAGTACTGAAAACTACAGCCTGCAAAAGATCAAGTTCAATGATTCCCACCCAGCCACAAGCACCAGTCATCAGTTCACACACAGAACAGCTAACAACAACCTACAGAGAAGTATTGCTGCCACCCCTGAATGCCGTGAAACTTCTTAATCCCTCCATCACAATGCAATGACTAACACCTATTCTTCTGCATAGGACAAGTTTCCTCTTTCCTAAAACTTTAAAACTCCCCAGTCTCACTCACTCTATACCCCAGAACACAGAGAGAACTCCATGTTCCCTGAGCTCCATGCCCTCTGAAGATGCCGGCCACAGAGACTGGTGAAACATCAGGAAGAAAAACTTCCAGAACACGGCCAAACAGCCCGAAAAACTCAGAACAGCTATCAGATCCCATCCATGAAAGCCTTTGAGAATACATTACAATTACTGAGTTTCTTAAAAGAAAAAATGGGTGGCATTGCTAGTTAGGAAACTCCAAAAACATATACATCCCTGAGATTTGAAAGAACTGCTACTGATCAGACCTGGCAATTATGTACTGTATTTAGAATAGTTTTCCACAGCCTGGTCCCCACCAAGGGTGTGGTACTCTGCTTTCCATCACCCCCCACAAGCCAACACTGGTCCTTGTTCTCTGTGGATAATGAGAAATGTTGCCCAATGCACGCAGAAGGCATTAAGCTGGAGAAATCTGGCTTTCAGGACCTTAGAAGACCCCAAGAGGATCTGACTCTGAATGAGGTGTCTTGTTATCTCTCTTTCTCCTTCCTCCTGTGCATGTTGTCCTCCATTTTGTCTCTGGCCAGCAATGGAGCTCTCTTCCCTGTGCTAGGTGTTTTGCTGACACAACCAAGTGCCCTTTGGGGCAAGGGGGGGGAGAGAGGGGGGTTCTCTACACAGCTTTGCCTGCCCTTGAAGGGAGCACACCATCTCTCCATCCTTGAAAAAGAGATGATTTTACTGCAGCCTCGACATTTAATCCTGGGAAGTGGGAAAAGAAACTGGGCTTTGGTTTATGTAACAGATTTCACAAGTGTTTTGCAAACCACTTGGCTTTTTTGCCCTTTGTGTCGTTTTGCATGAATAATAGATCAGGTTGCTAATGCTTCCTGGGCTGTAAATCTGCAGGGGGTGGGGCGGAATCCCACTAAAAAGCAGTGTCCGAGGTGGCTTTGCGAGCCTTGTAAAAGAGCAGAAACAGAAAAATCACATTTAGGTCGAAGAAGAAGAAGAAGAAGAAGAAGAAGAAGAAGAAGAAGAAGAAGA
>JAHTLZ010000379.1:61447800-61458162 GCA_023846285.1 Phrynocephalus versicolor | reverse complement strand
AAGAAGAAGAAGAAGAAGAAGAAGAAGAAGAAGAAGAAGAAGAAGAAGAAGAAGAAGAAGAAGAAGAAGAAGAAGAAGAAGAAGAAGAAGAATCACTGGCACCACGAGAAAGCCATTCAAATCAAGGGGGTATATTAAAACCGTTAAACACAGCAAGCATGCAGATTAAAAACAAGACAGCAAAGCAAGTTATAAATTGCACACCACTTAAGAAAGAGCTGTTTTTACTCCCTTCTGAAAATCAGCCCAAGTAGAAACGGGTAGTGATTCAGAAAGGAGTGCCTTCCATGCTGTAGGAGTCACACAGGATAAGGCTTCCTCCTTCACACCCATTAGGTGAGCCTACAAAACTATAGCATTGGTGTTTTTAAGAATTTCTCTCCTAAAATCTTAATCTTGGACGACAGGCCCATATCAGAAAACACAGTCCTTCTGACAACCAGGGCACTTAGGGCTTTAAAGGTTAAAATGGATGCCATGAATTGGGTAAGCAACTAGCAACCAGTGCCAGTCCCTCAGTAATGGGGGCATCTGATCATGATATATCATGCACCAGTCAGCAACTTAGCAGCTGGATGTTGCACTTCAAGGGCAGAACTACCAAGAGTCTATTGTAGTAGTCAAGACATGAAGCAACTAAAACATGGTGACTGCTGCTTCTTCAGGTCGACTCGGGAAAGGTCATAAGTGGCACACTATGTAGAGTTATGTAAAGGCCTTCTCATCACTGTTGCCACCTGGGAGCTCAGCAGGAAGTGGTGGTGATCCTTCAGCAGATGTTTTGGACCACAACTCCCACAGTCTTTTGTCATTGGCAATACAGGCTTAGCATTCTGGGAGTTGTGGTCCAAAACATCTGGAGTGCCAAAGGTTCACCACCATTAAGAGCCTTTGTACACAACCCCTAAACTCCGCAGCAAATGGCTGCAAGCTCCGGAGCTTACAATTGTTTCCCCACCAGCTCCGGAGTTTGCAGGAAATTAAGTGCAACCACGCCCACCTTAGCGCGTCCCAGCGCACTTTTCTTGTACCTGCCCGAGGAGGGTGAAAATCCCCACGTCCGGATTTAATCATGGTGAGTGCGGGGCTCTCCTCGCTTCTATTTGTTTTTTTTTCTGCCTCCCGCCCCTTTAAGAGAAGGGGCGGGAGGAAAAAAAAGCAAACAGAAGAGAAGGAATCAGGACGATGGAGCTCCGGCAGCTTCTCGGAGGTGAGCCTGCATTTCTTCCTCTCTTTCTTCCTCCCTCCCCTCACGCAGACAGGAGCAAAGAAGTGCGGAGTGGTGGGGAGGAAGGAAGAGCAACGAACCCCTAAGATCTCTGGTCCGAATTTAAGTGGCCAGCGGATCTTAGGGGTCATGTGAAAAGGCTCTGGGTCAAGCAGCTTTCCCAGATTAAAAATCAGACCTATTGGGGGGAGCACAAACAGGTTGAATCCCAATTCCTGAGTATGACCTTTTCTTGACCAGCAGTGCCTCTGTCTTGCCGGGGTTCTGGTTCAGCTTGTTCACCTTCATCCATCCCATTACTAAGCTCAGGAAACAGCCAAAGGCCCTGACTGCCTCAATTCTGAGGAGTAAAGAGGAGGAGAGATGGAGGCCATCAGTGTATTCACTCTAAATCTCTAAATGACCTCTCCCTGAATCTTCATGTATCAAGTGGCACTTCCACAACACCGCCTTTTGTGTGCATCCAGACAGGAAGGATCAAATCTTCTGCAACACAGTGTCCCCCATATCCAAACTAGCCTGGTTAAAGAATAGGTTATCATGATCTACGTGGGGCTGTCTCTGGAAGGTGTCAGCAAACTTCACCAGATCCAAAATGCAGCAACCAGATCGCTGACTGGAACTGGTTACAATCATAGAATCATAGAGTTGGAAGGGACCTCAGGGGCCATCTAGTCCAACCGCCTGCCATGCAGGAACCCCCATCACAGGACTCCCGAGAGATGGCCATCCAGCCTCTGCTTAAATACAGTACCTCCAAAGAAGGAGACTCCACCACCCTCACACACAGCAGCTCCATTCAAAGTGCTGGTTCTATCCCATAAAGCCCTAAATGGCTTGGGCTCAAGATCTCCCAAATACCATATCTCTTATTATGAGCTAACTTGGGTGTTAAGATAATCAGGAAAGGCCTTTCGGTCAGTCCCACCACTTTCAGAGACGTGTGTTCTGTGGGCCTTCACTGTGGCTAATTCCAGACTCTGGAACTCCCTCCCACTGGCCCCATCTCTGCTGTCCTTCCACAAGCAGGCAATGAACTTTCTCTTCAGGCGAGCCTTCCCTCAGCGACCTGCTGCCTGAGTCGGGTTTTGAATAGATTGTTATACCTCTCTGCTTTGGATGTGTTTTTAGTATTGCTTTTTTGTTTGCTGTTTCTCAGAATGGTATTTGTTTGATCCCTTTTGAGTATTCATATACTTACTGGTTTCAACTTTAAATATTGTCTTTCCATTGATATAGGCCATCTTGAGTCCTTTTAAAGGAAAACAGGTGTAGTAAAATGTTTTAAATAAATAAAATACAGTACATCCATGTTCTCTTGAAAACCATCCTATAGTTTGTTGAAATTTGGCTTATCATGCTGGTTGATTGTGGCGCTCTGCAAACAAACAATCTTAAGCAGACACAAACCCCATAATTAGAGGTTAGGGTTTATTCTTGGCTTATCAATTCCATATTGTCTTCTGATGATGATTGTAAGCCATCTTGAGTCCTTTTTAAGGAGAAAGGCAGGGTAAAATATTTTAATTTTTAAAAATACCTATGGATGCAATAGTAGCAGAAACATTCCTCATGTAGCCCTCCAACCTTTGCTCCTTCCATTTTATTGATCTCAGCTCCCTTTGTTACCTGCCCACAGCGTTTCATAATTACAGATATACTTCCTTTGGCCGTGGTGCTTTGGCTCTCATGGCTGGGTAGACTTTCATACATTTATCTCATCCGGGCATGTCTAAACTTTGGCCCTCCAGATGTTTTGGACCACAGCTCCCACAGTCCTTTGCCATTGTAAATAAAGGCTTGTAATTCTGGGGGTTGTGGTCCAAAACATCAGGAGGGCCAAAGTTTGGACATGGCTGTGATCTAAGGAATAATCTAGTCCATTGGTTCTCAACCTGAGGGTCCCCAGGTGTTCCTGGACTGCAATTCCCAGAAGTCTTCATCACTAGCTGAGCTGCCCAGGATTTCTGGGAGTTGCAGTCCAGGAACATCTGGGGACCCACAGGTTGAGAACCACTAGTCTAGTCTTTGCATTTTAAACAAAATTATTAAGTTTTAACTCAGTTGCAGCCACTTGCAACAGTGCACTTAGAGCCTTTTCACACGACCCCTAAGATCCGCTGGCCACTGAAAATCGGACCAGAGATCTTAGGGGTTTGTCGCTGTTCCTGCGTTCCCACCCCCTCCGCACTCCTGGCTGCTGGCTGCGTGAGGGGAGGGAGAAAAAAAGGAAGAAAAAAATGCCGCTCACCTCCATTCTGCCATCCCGGCACTGCATTCAGATCTCTTAAAGGGGCGGGGGGGGCAAAAAAAAGAACAAACAGAAGCAAGGAGAACCCAGCAGTCACTACGTTATATCCGCATCAGGAATTTTCACCTCCGGAGAGCAGGTACTTGAAAAGTGTGCTGGGATGCGCTTAGGTGGGCGTGGTTGCACTTAATTATCTGTAAACTCTGGAGCTGGTGGGGAAACAATTTTAAGCTCCGGAGCTGGAGCCATTTGCGGCGGAGTTTAGGGGTCGTGTACAAATACCCTAAGGTAGCCAATACCTATGATAGAACTGAGCCTTCTTCTTGACTCTGACTGCAGCCCTCTGTAGTACCTTCCTCCAGATATTCTGCCAGCCCTCCCAAGTAGGTCATTAAGGTGCTCGGAGGAGCAGGCGCAGGATGGGGGCAACTGCCAGATTTGGCCAAAGTGCTTGTCATCCAACAACAGCGCAGCATTTTACTTTTACAGACAATCTTCCATTTGAAAGAAAATAACCTTGGTACATCTTGAGCCCATCTCACCACAAACGATGCCTCAATAATGATCAATGTTCGGTCTGCTAAGATTCAAGGACTTATTTTCTGTGGGGGGGCTTACCTTAAAAAGCTTGTTATTATATGTTCCTTTAAAATAAAATGAAATGAAAACAGAGTTTAAACTCTTTGATTCCCCCCCACCCCACCCCAATTAATCCACTCGTAAGCACACACACATGATCAAAAACAAAGATCTTGGTTCCCTTCAGGTATTTAAAATTTAGCCAATAAAACAAATCTAACTGGCGTGCCCGAAAGATTAAAGGCATCATCATAAACTACAGGTGCTACTGATGAATTTGGAGGTCAAAACAAGGTACCCGGCAAAGCTGTTTTCTGCATCTGTTACGCAAGCTGCTACCCTCCCTCCATCCTTGCTAGAATCAGACGTTCTGCTCCTATGTCTCTCTCTTCCCCTTTCTCCATTCAGGCTCTGTAAGTAGATTCTGTACAGTAATTATTCTGGCAGCGGAGACAGGCCTCTTATTATTAATTTAATATAATAATCCTGTTGCCAAGCAGCTGGAGGAGCTATTTCCTTTGGGAAAATACCGGCAGCATCCTGAGCTTTCTCATGGCTCATGCTCGGAGCGAACTCCTTGAAAGGCAGCGCCTTACCTCCATGCCGTCAGGAGAGGCACTCCCATCGCCAGCTGTATCTGGTGCTTCTTCGTCCTGGAACATGGCACGCTTATACTCAGCCATCTAAAACAGGAGAGCACACAAGAGAAAACGCTGCTGTCGAGAGAACCGGCAACCCTGTGCGAGTTGAAAGCCACATTACTAGCCGAGTCTTTTCCAGAAGAATCCTGGGAATTGTAGTTTTATTGGTAGGCTGTGGCCCTCTGCTGTAGAATAATCTCAAAATACATAAAACTGATCCTGTTGCCTCCGTACAACAAGTTTGAGGCTCCCTCCCCCCAACTCGCAGAAGTGCGTTCGGCCATGCTGGCCACGTGGCCATGGACTTGCACAACACTGGCTCTTTGGCTTGGAAACGGAGATGAACGCCGCCCCTAGAGTTGGACACAACTAGCGCACATGTATGGGGGGGGGGGGAACCTTGATCTTTTACCCCAACTCTAACCTGTTTTTGTATGTTTAGCAAATGACCTTTAGTGTATGGATCAGCAACCAGATTTTCCCTGGATGCTCCCGATTATGCTTTTGACAGTTTGCTATTCGACCATGATAAATCTCCTGCTGTGCTTGACTACTCTCTCTCTGTATAATTTGACCCACTAGTAGACATGCAGAGACCTAGCTGTTGAATTAGCTTATTAACAATCAACGTTCCTTCCGATTACGCAGCAGATAAAAATTGTTCTAGCAGGAACCAAGAGTGCAGCTTGAACTACAGTCTCCCTTAATAGACCATTCCTTATATTTTAGTTTAGCTCAACTAGCACCTATTTGTTTCAGTATGTTCACCCAGAGAGACTGCAAAAATAGGCAATGCCTTTATAGGCCACTATTAAAAATAAAAAAGGAACACTGCAAGCTTTTGAGTGTAAATCACCCTTCTTCAGAGCAGGTCCCAGAAGTTCAGACATGGTGAAACTTCAAAGAAAAAAATATTTCTGTTTACTTACAGCTCTTCTTATATAAAAACAAACATCGTATTTTGTGGAAGTGTTAACTTGTTACATTACTAAGCTTAACTGTTTATTTCATTATTAATTGACTGGCTACACTGCTGAAAGAATACATTACTGTTAATTTTAACTCTATAACTTGATAGAACAATAATTGAACCCTGAATGACTGGAAAAAAGGTGGGATAGAAAACTCTAAGGTAGAGAGGGAGGCAACAGACTGTTGCTGAGCTGACTGACAGCAATACCAGTCCATTTATTTATTTATTTATTTATTTATTTATTTGATTTATATTATTTATTATTATTTATTTATTTGTGGCATTTCTATACCGCGCCATCTTCTGAGTCGGAACTCTGGGCGGTTAACAGGTTAAAAGATATAACGAACTACAAAAACAGTAAGGACAAAACCCCAGGCAAGATACATTGGCGGCGAACCAAAAAAAATCAAGTTTAAAAAAAAGTTAAAGTAGGTCACCATATGCCTCCTCAAAAAGCAGAGTTTTCAAAGCCTTTTTGAATATACACAGCACCATCTAATAACAAGGCCACTCTGGGCAGGGTACAAATAATTAAACAAGCAAACAAAACAGTATACAGTGTAAAAATACAACTGATAAGCAAAATAAACATAACTGAATCAACAATTTCCCCCTAAAAATCACTCAAAGAACAGAGAAATAATTAAATCAGAAAAGGCAGATTGAAGGACAGTGAATCAAAAAGGATGAATTAATAGCCAGGGAAAGCCTTTCTGTATAGCTATGTCTTGAGACGTTTTTTAAAGATTGACAGCGTAGGGAAGAGACAAATCTCAGCAGGGAGCTGATTCCATAAGCGGGGACCGCCACCGAGAAAGCCCGGTTCCTTGTTACTGATTTCCGGGCTTCCTTTGTGTGGGCACCCTCAAGTCACCTGCTTCAGACGATCGAGCCAAATGTAAAGTAATGCATATTGGGGCAAAAAATCCAAACTTTATCAACTCATGGGCTCTGAGCTATCCGTGACGGATCAGGAAAGAGATCTTGCTGTGTTGGTGGACAGCTCCATGAAGGTGTCTACCCAATGTGTGGCAGCGGTGAAGAAGGCCAATTCCATGCTAGGGATTATCAAAAAGGGGATTGAAAATAAAACAGCCAACGTTATAATGCCATTATACAAAACGATAGTAATGCCCCACCTGGAGTATTGTGTACAATTCTGGTCTACGCACCTCAAAAAAGTCATAGAGCCTTTTCACAAGACCCCTAAGATCCGCTGGCCACTTAAATTCGGACCAGAGATCTTAGGGGTTCGTTGCTCTTCCTGCATCCCCACCCCTCCGCAATTCCTTGCACCTGTCTGCGTGAGGGGAGGGAGAAAAAAAGAGAGGAAAAAATGCAGGCTCACCTCCAAAGCCGCCCGGAGTCCTGTCGTCGTCCTGATTCTTTCTCTTAAAGGGGTGGGAGGCAAAAAAAAACAACAAACAGAAGCGAGGAGAGCCCGGCACTCTAGGTTATATCCGGATCTGGGGATTTTCACCTTCCGAGAGCAGGTACATGAAAAGTGTGCTGGGACGCGCTTAGGTGGGCGTGATCGCACTTAATTTGCTGCAAACTCCGGAGCTGGTGGAGAAACAATTGTAAGCTCCGGAGCTGGCAGCCATTTGTGGCGGAGTTTAGGGGTCGTGTACAAATACTAATAGTGGAACTGGAAAAGATGCAGAAGAGAGAGACTAAAATGATTACTGGGCTGGGGCACCTCCCTTATGAGGAAAGGCTAAAACGTTTGGGGCTCTTTAGTCTGGAAAAAAGGCGCCTGAGGGGGGATATGATTGAGACGTACAAAATAATACAGGGCATGAGTAAAGTGGATAGACGGAAGCTCTTCTCCCTCTCACAAAATACCAGAACTAGGGGACATCCACTCAAATTGAGGGCTGGGAGAGTAAGAACAGACAAAAGAAAATATTTTTCACCCAGTGCATTGTTAATCTGTGGAACTCCCTGTCACAAGATGTGGTGATGGCATCTGGCCTGGATGCCTTCAAAAGGGGGTTGAACAGATTCCTGGAGGAAAAATCCATCACAGGTTATAAACCATGATGGCAATGTGTAATCTCCAGGGTTAAAACTGGGGTACTTCAAGGGCCAGATGCAGGGGAGTGGTATCAGGAGACAGAGATCTTGTCTTGTGCGCTCCAGGACGCATCTGGTGGGGCCACTGTGAGACAGAGGAAGCTGGACTAGATGGGCCTTTGGCCTGATCCAGCATGGCTCTTCTTATGTTCTTATGTTCTTATGAGTGTTTTGGGTGATACTCTGCAGTAGAAGCCATTCTGACAGATAGCAAGGTCCTAAACCATTTAGGGCTTTATGTGTCAGCATTAGAACCTTGAAGTCAATGTGGTAATGGATCGGCAGCCAGTGCAGTGCGTCCAGTGTAGGGGTGATATGATGGCATCTCCTTAACCCCGTTACTAGTCTAGCCGCAGAATTTTGCACTAGCTGGAGCCTCCGCATTAACCTCAGGGGCAGCCCACGGAGAGTGCACTACAGTAGTCTAATCTCGAGACTACGAGAGCATGTACCAACGTAGTGTGAGCGCCAGGGTCCAGGAAGGCACGCAGCTGAGCGATCCGCCGGAGAAGTCCTCCCCAAAACTATGCAATTTTGCCTGTCACACCACCATGAAAACGCATGATGGTTTCAATTTACAAAGTGACAAATTTATTGGGTTGGGGGAAATATATAGCTTCCTGTGTTCAGAACTGCATTCAATGTGATGTTTGAGTGAATGACCTTTCAGAATATTTTTTTTCTCTGCTTCATAGCTCTTGTTCCATTTCCTTCACACAAAACGCATGCATTTCTAAAAATTAGTCTAATATTTGCCAATGACGCACTGCCTTCCTAGCTTAGAACAGGCTGATACCGCAGGGAATAAAGCAGAGCTTTCATTAAAAATGCTCAGAAAAGAATATTCAATTCCAGGAGGCAGAAAATCAGCTACTTTTCAAAACAAATGACCACAAACCAACCATTTTAAACATATGCTTACTCCCATGGCATTCTTGGAATAAACTGCTGCTGTTTGAACCTTTGAAGAACATGGCTTCATATGACCAGTTTCTTAACTTGTGATTTTATTTCGGGGGGGGGATGCATTTCATGGTAATTAGATCTGCAAGAATAAACTACTGACCACGTTTATCTCTGTTGAATAAAAAGGATGTCCCTATACTGGTTCCTTCTGTTTGAATAAGTCACAATTGAATTATATTTGTTATCTTCTCAGAATTATATTTGTTATCTTGTCAGAACTCTAAAAAGAATACTGGGCTGGGGCACCTCCCTTATGAGGAAAGGCTAAAACATTTGGGGGTCTTTAGTTTGGAGAAAAGACGCCTGAGGGGAGATATGATTGAGGCGTACAAAATAATGCAGGGTATGAGTAAAGTGGATAGAGGGACACTTCTCCCTCTCACAAAATGCCAGAACTAGGGGGACATACACTCAAATTGAGGTTTGGGAGAGTGAGAACAGACAAAAGCAAATTTTCACCCAGCACATTGTTAGTCTGTGGAACTCCCTGCCAGAGGATGTGGTGATGGCATCTGGCCTGGATGCCTTCAAAAGGGGATTGGACAGATTCCTGGAGGAAAAGTCCATCACAGGTTACAGACCATGATGGAGATGTATCATCTCCAGGCTTAAAACCAGGGTACTTCAAGGGCCAGATGCAGGGGAGTGGTATCAAGAGACAGATATCTAGTCTTGTGTGCTCCCGGACACATCTGGTGGGGCCAATGTGAGATATAGGAAGTTGGACTAGATGGGGCTTTGGCCTGATCCAGCATGGCTCTTCTTATGTTCTTATGTTCTTAATTGACTTGTTCAATGCAATGTGTTCCCGAACACTTGACAACTGCGTTCACTTCCAGGGTGTTCACGGCATGCAGCATTTCACTGGAGCTTCCCAGAATTTCTTGCCACCTAGTAGCAAGAGGGAATAATTTCTTGTCTTTACAAATCACAATCGCTCCCATCGAAGGAAAGACCTCAGCAAGGTTCGAAGTTTCATTGCATTTATCCAGTTACAGATCTTTGCTCTGGGAGGCTTCTTATACTGCCAAGACGCAGTGAACAGGGTGCATAGGTATAATAGCTTCCACTTTGGCAAAAAGGAGCAAGGAGTGGGCCTCCTCAGAGCAATGTGGTCTTTCGTCCTTTGTGTGTTGCCATGGCTGTCTCGCTCGGCGTTTAGTCATCAGTATTCCTGACAAGTGTTGCCTTTCCTTTCCTGAGGCCTTGTCTTCCGTTCCTTGGCAACCTGCCGCTCCATCCCTTAGCAACACTGCCACACCAGCTCTGCCAGTCTCTGTAGCTTTGCCCTTTCGCCCCACTGTCCAAACGGCCACTGTCTCTACACACGAAGCATCGGCAAAGATGGAGAGCAGCAAGACCTCAGAAGGGAAAGATACCATTGGGAGTTGGGGAATGTGGTTGCGCGGTATGGGATGACTGAGACCAGGATGGACTGCCCATGAAACATGATGATGATGATGATAAAGAAGAAGAAGAAGAAGAAGAAGAAGAAGAAGAAGAAGAAGAAGAGAGCCCAAGAGGACAACAATGTAGAGGCCATTTTAATGGTTTCTTTCAACTGAAAGATTATGGAGAAAATCATTCTGTTCACTTTATACCTGAGCAACTTCCCATATAGTGAGAAAGCCTGAAATCCTGTTCC
>JAHTLZ010000379.1:61425022-61435649 GCA_023846285.1 Phrynocephalus versicolor | reverse complement strand
ATCTATCTATCTATCTATCTATCTATCTATCTATCTATCTATCTATCGTGCAGTGACTGACTGGATGGCACTTTTAATCTCGTTGTATTTATACAATAAATTCCATTCCAATTCCAATTCCAATTCAGCTGGAACTAATCGTATTGGCTCTGCTGTTTCATTAGACTATTCCAGCGGCAATGTGGAGAGGGGTATTTTGCTGCTTGGGTAACAGTTTTAACCTCCATATTAATCTACCCAGGCCTTGTGGTCTGAAGACGCCACTTTATGCATGCAGTGTTCAAACCACAGAGCTTCTATACAGAGCACTACACCATAGCCCAGTGTAGGCGAACCTATGGCATGGGTGCCAAAGGTGGCACTCGGAGCCTTTTCTGTGGACACCCGACATCGCCCCTTCACAGCCACCTGTATTCAGGTTAAATTGCTGTATTGCCACATCAAAAAATTAGTGGGTTCTGAATCTCTCTCTCTCTCTCTCTCTCTCTCTCTCTCTGTGTGTGTGTGTGTGTGTGTGTGTGTGTGTGTGTGTGTAGCTCCCATCAGCCCTAGTCAGGATAACAGGTCTTCAGACCAGCTGAGACTGGAAAAAAATATTTAAATGTCTAATAAGAGCCCCTTCTGCCAGGTGGTGACCATAGGATTCTGGGAGATGTAGTCTAAAACATTCACTTTTCTAAACTCCATGGGGCCATTCACACACACCAAAAAAAAAAAATCCTTTCCATGGAACCGAAGGTCAGCAATGTCACCAGATGATCCAAACAGCTCACTCTGCTGAAAAAGCTTTAGGCTGTCTCATTAAATCCTAAACTGCATCAATTCTATTTGGCTGCCACTTATAAGTGTTGGGATTTTCCCCTCCAGGTATTCTGGGGTTATGACAACAATAGTTTGTCATTCATGTCGGGGGAAGAGTGTCAAGCAAATCAGACACAAAAACCCTTGATTTCCAAAAGGCAAACTTCCCTCAAATGAGGAAACTAGTTAGAAAGAAATTGAAAGGGAAGGTTAAAAGAATCCAATCTCTCCAAAGTGCATGGAGCCCGTTTAAAACAACGGTAATAGAGACCCAGCACAAGTGCATACCACAAAGAAAGAAGGGCTCATCGAAGTCCAAGAGGGCGCTGGCATGGTTAACTAGTGGAGTTAGAGACGATCTAAAGCGCAAGGAGAGGTCTTTCTGTAAATGGAAATCCTCCCCAAATGGGGAAAATAAAAAGGAACACAAACTCTGGCAAAAGAAATGTAAGAAAATGATAAGAGAGGCAAACAAAGACTTTGAGGAACGCATGGCTAGCAATATAAAGGGAAATAATAAAAGCTTCTTTAAATGTGTTAGAAGTAGAAAACCTGCCAGAGAACCAGTTGGCCCTCTGGATGGTGTAGGAGGACAAGGGGAGGTAAAGAATCCAATCTCTGGAAATTGCAGAGAAACTAAATGAGTTCTTTGCATCTGTCTTCACGACAGAAGACCTTGAGCAGATTCCACTGTCTGAAAGGGCTCCTCTTGACTAAAGAATTTATTTATTTATTTATTTATTCATTATGGGACTTCTATACCGCCCATCTTCCCGAAGGAACTCTGGGCGGTTCACAGTAAACTGAATCAGATTCAGCCAGTTCAACAACATACAAACAACTAAGTTCTACAATTGACAAACAATTTAAAAAGAATGCAACCCTGCGTAGACTGCAAATGGCAAATGAACTAATTAGACTAGGCAATGGCGGGGGGAAAAATTACCGTAAATCAAATACAGGTTAAAAGAGAGGATGTTTTAGGACTAATTGAGAAATTGAAGATTAACAAGTCACCGGGCCCAGATGGCATCCACCCAAGGGTTATTAGGGAACTGAAATATGAAATTGCGCATCTCTTAACGGTTATATGCAACCTGTCTCTTAAAACAGCCACAGTACCGGAGGACTGGAGGATAGCAAATCTCACACCAATTTTTAAAAAAGGAAGGAGGGGGGACCCAGGAAACTACAGGCCAGTTAGCCTTACATCTGTCCCAGGGAAGATGGTGGAAAGCCTCATCCAAGAGAAAATCTTAAAACACATAGAAGAACAAACCTTGCTGAGAGAAAATCAACATGGCTTCTGTAAGGGTAAGTCTTGCCTGACAAACCTTTTAGAATTCTTTGAGAAGGTCAACAGGCATGTGGATTTGGGTGAACCGGTGGATATCGTCTATCTGGATTTTCAGAAGGCTTTTGACACAGTCCCCCACCAAAGGCTGCTGAGAAAATTGCACAGCCAGGCGATAAGAGGGCAGGTCCTCTTATGGATTGAGAACTGGTTGAGTTCCAGGAAACAAACAGTAGGTGTCAAGGGGAAATTTTCACAATGGAGAGAGATGAAAAGCGGTATGCCCCAGGGATCTGTCCTGGGACCGGTGCTTTTCAATCTATTCATAAATGACCTGGAGACAGGGATAAGCAGTGAGGTGGCGAAGTTTGTGGATGACGCAAAACTTTTCCGTGTGGTAAAAACCAGAGAAGATTGTGAAGAGCTGTAGAAGGATCTCTCCAAACTGGGGAAATGGGCTGCCAAATGGCAAATGTGTTTCAATCTAGCCAAATGTAAAGTAATGCATATTGGAGCAAAAAATCGAAACTTTATCTATCAACTCATGGGCTCTGAGCTATCCGTGATGGATCAGGAAAGAGATCTTGGTGTGTTGGTGGACAGCTCCATGAAGGTGTCTACCCAATGTGTGGCAGCGGTGAAGAAGGCCAATTCCATGCTAGGGATTATCAAAAAGGGGATTGAAAATAAAACAGCCAACATTATAATGCCATTATACAAAATGATAGTAAGGCCCCACCTGGAGTATTGTGTACAATTCTTGTCTCCGCATCTCAAAAAAGACATAGTAGAACTGGAAAAGGTGCAGAAGAGAGCGACTAAAATGATTACTGGGCTGGGACACCTCCCTTATGAGGAAAGGCTAAAACATTTGGGGCTCTTTACTCTGGAAAAAAGGTGCCTGGGGGGGGGATATGATTGAGACATACAAAATAATGCAGGACATGAGTCAAGTCGATAGAGGGAAGCTCTTCTCCCTCTCACAAAATACCAGAACTAGGGGACATCCACTCAAATTGAGGGCTGAGAGAGTAAGATCAGACAGAAGAAAATATTTTTTCACCCAGCGCGTTGTTAGTCTGTGGAACTCCCTGACACAGGATGTGGTGATGGCATCTGGCCTGGATGCCTTCAAAAGGGGATTGGACAGATTCCTGGAGGGAAAGTCCATCACAGGTTACAAACCATGAGGGAGATATATCATCTCCAAGCTTAAAACCGGGGTACCTCAAGGACCAGATGCAGGGGAGTGGTATCAGGAGACAGATATCTAGTCTAATGCGCTGCCAGATGCATCTGTTGGGGCCACTGTGAGATACAGGAAGCTGGACTAGATGGGCCTTTGGCCTGATCCAGCACGGCTCTTCTTATGTTCTGATGTTCTTATAGTCTTATGTCCTAGAAGAGTTATTTCGAAGGAACAGGTGGATGACCCCAGCCTTGGAGATGAACTAGTGCTAGGAAAAACCAAACAATAATTTGCTAGCTTCACCACAACCCTGACCTTTTCGCTGAGTATTTTTTAACAAAGCAAAGAAACCAATTACATTTTCAGTCTTGCTTCCGCAGCATCTGGATGGCAGGCAGCCAAGTTGGGAGGTGTCACCTTCACCTGATCCTGAGCTCTGAGTTTTGCAAATAAACAAACGCCTCGCTGAATCAGGAGAAATGATCAATTTCGTGATGAATAACCATTTGGCAGCAAAAGAAAACTGAGCTGCTGAGGAAAGTTCCTGGGAACCGTTGGCATCGGTGCATATGTTTTACCAATATGTTGGCAGTTGGAAACAGGGAAACCCACCACCCACTCTACCAGCTTGAGGGATACCCATTGCCTGGCAAAATAAACTGATCCACTCCTACGCTTGCACTACAAAGCTGTCACACACACACCTTAAGAAAATAAGAACAGCCTTGCTGGAAGAGGCCACAGCCCATCCAGTCCAGCATTCTCTCACACACTGGGGCTCACCGTTTGCTTCAGTGTATTCCCAAGCAGATGTCTTCACCTGCTTAAGATTCCCTGCAAATGGCACTGAGAGATATCCTGCCTATCTTTCCTACCCAGAGGTTGTCCTTAGGCATCCATCATGATAGCCATTGATACCCTTGTTCTCCATGAGCTCGTTCAATCCTTTCTTAGAGCTGTCAAGGCTGACAGCTGTCTCCACTTCTTCTGGCAGGGAGTTCCATAGACCAGTGATCCTCTGGGCAAAAAAGTACTTTCTGTTATTTGTTTGAGATCAGGCACCCAAAAGTTTCATGGAGCGATCCTTAGTTCTAGTGTTGTGAGATAGGGAAAACAGTTTTTCCTTATCTTCTTTGTCCACACTGTGTATGATTTTATAAACTTCAATCAGGTCACCTCTTAGGTAATGTCGTTCAAGAGTGAAGAGGCCTAGCTGTTGCACGTTGTCCATCTCCTGTACTTTATTTAAAGTGTATCATTTTATAGATTCAGTATATAGGGGTATGGATAGGGTAATTGGAGACAGGGAAAGGAAGATTAAAGAGAAGGTTGGCACGAAAATACATCCTTATTATAATCAAATCAACTTTATTGCAGTCATATGACTCATAAATACAAATGTACAATAAAAGCAAGGAGAAAAAACAATGAAAACTACTAGTAAATAGGAGCATGGGGGGAATGGATGGTCGAAATGATCTCTGCCCTCTGGCGAATGACAGCTAGAAAAAACTTTGCTCCCTGTGCTGTAACATATGAGTTCTTGTCTATTAAGAACATACGAAGAGCCCTGCTGGATCAGGCCAAAGGCCCATTTAGTCCAGCTTCCTGTATCTCACAGTGGCCCCACCAGATGCCTCTGGGAGCACACAAGACTAGATCTCTGTCTCCTGCTACCCCTCCCCTGCATCTGGCCCTTGAAGTACCCTGGTTTTAAGCCTGAAGATGACACATCTCCATCATGGTTTGTGGTAACCTGTGATGGACTTCTCCTCCAGGAATCTGTCCAATCCCTTTTTGAAGGCATCCAGGCCAGATGCCATCACCACATCCTGTGGCAGGGAGTTCCACATACATGCTGGGTAAAAAAAAATTCTTTTGTCTGTTCTCAGTCTCCCAGCCCTCAGTTTGAGTGTATTAGACAGCATTGAACTAACCACCTGGAAGGGTGATTTGGAGCTTATTCAGCAATGGGCAAATTAAGTTATTTGAAATTGAAATTACTAAGAAATTCAGGGGACTCGTTTCCACATGGACAAAATCTCTCTTGGTGTGGAATTTTCTTGAACCTACCCTGGAAAAGGACTGAAAGCAGCACATTCATCCTGGCCAGCATAAAGGCTCTGCAGGCCTGTGGTGAGCAGAGTGAGGTTAGATATGCTGCAGAGGTCCTGTATGATGGCAAAACACTTTGTGGCAAAATTAAGCAGGTTCTGTGTGCCTGCGAAACAAGTTCCTGCCTCTCTATGTTACATAGCTCCTGAGTAATAATTCTTCGGACCTGTTTCTGCCCTAGCATCAGTCCCGCTATATCGCAGGAACGCAGGACCCCGAAAGGGCTTGAGGGAGGGGGGGAGGTTTTTAAAGCCAACACTTTTTAAACCTTCCCCCATTCCTCAAGCCCCAGGCTCCAGCTGACTGGCACTGGGGTGGGGAAACCAAAGCTTTTTCTCCCCCACCCCAGCGCCAATCAGCTGGAGCCTGGGGCTTGCCTTCATGGAGGCATCACGCACCACTTCTCTCCCCCCCCACCCGGCGTGCTGGGAATCTGCGCACGATGTTTAAAATGCTTTCATGCAACGCAGCCACGGAGCCAAGAGTGACGAGTGATGTTTAAAATGTCTTTAAGCGACGGAGCCAAGCTGCCTCCGTTGCTTAAAGACATTTTAAACATCACACACCACCACCACCCCACAGGCCCGATATGCATCCACATATCACAGATTTTCAGTGATCGCAGATCAGGTCAGTCCCTAACCCCCGTGATAGATGGGGAGTTACTGTAATCACATACCATTGTTATATCTTCTACCTGAAATAGTCCTTGTTTTCCATGTCTATTTAGTGCAGGCATGTCCAAACTTCGGCCCTCCAGATGTTTTGGACCGCAACTCACACCATCCTTTGCCACTGGCAATCTAAGCTTAGAATTCTGTGAGTTGCAGTCCAAAACATCAGGAGGGCCAAAGTTTGGACATGCCTGATGTAGTGTCTTTTACAGCTTTATGTTTTTCCAGGTGTTTTTCCAAGCTCATCTTGCATCCATTTATATACGGGTTCCCAAATTCTCTTTGCTCTTTGCGCTCTTTGGTCTTTTAAGATTTGTTAAAATATCAGTTTCTACAATGTCCGTCTCCTCCAATAGAGGCTGGACAAAATGAAGCTCTGTGTTTTCCTATGGATGGTTGAGGCTCATTTCAATTGCTCTATTTTAGACACCATATTCTTCAACAATCAGAAAAGTGCTTTGCTTCCCCCCCACACACACACACCTTCCAAACTTGTTTTTGTCACACAGATGATGAATTTCCTGTGATGCCTATCAGAAAGTCCTTCAGGAAAAGGTTGATAATGGCAGGGGAGCATTTCTGAAATTCAGTCTTGCGGCTGTTTTTCTTTCTTTGCAATATGATGCTGGAGGACACCAGTACCACAGCAGGATGTGACTTAGCACACACTTACAAGTCATCCTGGCCCTGTACACCCAAGCTTCTTAATCTGCTACCATAAACAGGGAGATGCCCTAGCACACAACGTCCATTTGGAAATCTGGAAGTTGAGTCATGGCAACTAGACTTCTTTTTCTTGAGAGATAGAAACTTTTCGCTGCTCATCCAAACAGCTTTGTTAGTCTGAAGAAAGGTAGTTGCGAGTCCTCCATCTTATAGTCTGCTTTGACCTATTGTCACCCTGGTCTGAAATAGGCTCATAAGATGAACAATGGCCTTAATAGGACTGTTAGGTAGACAATAGTATCCATAGCCTTAAGGTAAACAATGCCCTAAGGCAGTGTTTTTCAACCACTGTTCCGCGGCACACTAGTGTGCCGCGAGATGTTGCCTGGTGTGCCGTGGGAAAAATTGAAAAAATTGAAAGAAATTCAACCCAGGGCCAGCGGGCGGCCCACAGCTGGGAGGCGCTATAAATAGCGTCCAAGGGCCAGCTTGGCTCCTCCCCCCCGAGGCCCATGGCGCTGGCATCACTTCCTCCCCGGCCGGACCTGGCCCCGCTCATTCTCTTAGTGTTTGCCCTGTGCCTGCCGCTGCCGCCGCGACTCGCTTGCTTCCCTCTCCCCCCTCCTTTTTTTACCCTGGACCACCACCACCCCTTTCCTGGGAGCTACCAATGGACTGAGCCACCCGACAGCCTGCCCGCCAACACGAGCCGGCCCGGGAGCCCCAGCCCAGAACAAACCACCAGGTGAGGGAAAGGGGAGGAGGGGCGCCCGGCTGTGCCACAAGGACCGCGGCAGGGCTGCGAGGAGGAGGGGATGGAGGAGGCCTCCGCCGGGCCTGGGCTGAGGAGGCGGGCAGGCGGGGGGGGGGCTACTGGCACGGCTATCTAGTCAATATAGGCACAGAGTTAAATTTTTGAACATTTTCTAATGGTGGTGTGCCTCGTGATTTTTTTAATGAAACAAGTGTGCCTTTGCCCAAAAAAGGTTGAAAAACACTGCCCTAAGGTGCTGAAACCTATCCAGAATGGATCCTTAGCTATGGCCTTGGTGGTGAAGGCTTTTTGATTTGTCTAGGCCAGGCATGCCCAAACTTCAGCCCTCCTGATGTTTTGGACCATAACTCCCAGAATTGTGGGAGTTGCTGTCCAAAACATCAGGAGGACCAAAGTTTGGACATGCCTGGTCTAGGTGTTGTTGAAAGCACACCCTGATAAGTAGCAGATAGACCAGTGGTTCTCAACCTGTGGTCCCCAGATGTTCCTGGACTGCAACTCCCAGAAATCTCTTCCAGCACAGCACTGAGATAGACTATGCCTGAGGCACCCATCGCTGTTGAGAGAGAGGGTTTCAATACTCACATGAATGGCTTTCCTGACTCCTCTATCAAACCACTTATCTTTGTTTAATATTTGTACACCCTCATCTTTGAATGAGTGCCCTTTGTCCTGCAATGACTCTGCTAGACAGGTATGATAACGAGTTGCCGGCCAACAATATCTGGGAAAGGATGGAAAGGGCCACTTGACTGATTGAAAAACCATCCCATGAAGTGGACACACAGAACAGATACAACTGAAGGAAGATGGAGAGGAGGGAACTTTCAACGGAAACGACAGATAAGAATGAGGGGCAGTAACTGTATAAATATTGATGGAATACAAATATTGATGCAGGCCAGCAGGCGCTGGTGTGAGCTGACGGAGTTCGCAGTGGGGGGGGGGAAACACACACACAACAGATGTTGTCTATGGCGGTTACTTCACATCCTTCCTCGTTCCAAGCTGATGTTCGTTTCATGACCACATTGCTCGCGGACACATGGTCTTGTCCCGGTACTGTTCCTGTTCCCGTGTACCCATGGGCATGATTGATGGTACCGTGATGACTGTTACTGCATGTCCTTGTTTCATTACATCTGCACTTCTCAGCCTTCGATCTCGGGTTTTTTTGTGTCTGACCTGTTTTTGATCTTTCGAATCTCCTCTACTTTGCCTTCAATGCATTACGGAGCTAAGTTCAAGGCATTTGTCTTTTAATCTCTCTGCACTGCGTTGCTGACTCCATAGGGAATGTACTGGCGAATGGCACTTCGCACTCCTGCCTCTAGATGGAGAATGGCACGTTGCGTGACGAGACTTACCTCACGGGCACTTGTCTCAGAATGAGAACCGAGACAAGCAGATTCCCGAGCCCAGGGAGGGGAATAACCCATCCCGCTTTAATCTC
Organism: Phrynocephalus versicolor; assembly: GCA_023846285.1. NCBI lineage: Eukaryota > Metazoa > Chordata > Lepidosauria > Squamata > Agamidae > Phrynocephalus > Phrynocephalus versicolor. The sequence continues at coordinate 61,426,682 of JAHTLZ010000379.1, read as the reverse complement.
AGTTCAGGGGGCATGGTCGGGACGAAGTCCCGTCGTCATGCAATGGACGTGTGGTAAGATTTCCTCGTACCGGTCCCAAGCGGGACCGCGAACAGCAATGAGAGAGACGTGAATTAACCATCTATTTCAGTTGCGAGAGGCAAGGCCTGAGAACAGGGCGGTACCTCTTCTCATCCCTTTTCAAGAAATCCTTGCTTAGAGGTAGCTGATGTACTCTTGGCCGTGTTACAAGAAAACAAGACACCCCGGAAAAGACAGTAACACCGGGGAAAGTTGAAGGCTGCAGGGAGGAAAAAAGGAAGCCTTGGCATGAGCCAGAATGACTCAACAAAGAAAACCGCTACCTTTAGAAGGCAAGACTTCAGCAGAACAATTTAACAGCCACGATATCATAGGGTCGCCATGAATTAGTAACAGGGTCATGGTAGGGTCGTCAGGAGCAGCTTGGTGACACCTGTAGTGAACCTGGATTTTAGAAACCCCTGCCACTCATTAGAACTGTGGTGTGACCTGATTCCTTTTCTGCTGCCACCACTTCCCAGAACAATTATGACTTATCTACTAAACAGAGACTGACACCTGCTTTAATGTTTCAAAATAATACTGTAGTTCATTTAAGTAACAAAATAAAAGAATCATTCACTGGAGGCTTTTACTTTTCTTTAACTTTAAACACAAAACAGTTATATGTTCATTTTCTTATTCAGTTGTACCCTAACCAAACCCTATCCAGGCCCTATCTGTCATTTCTATACACACTTGTTTATATACTCTTTACCCCCACCTATACACTATTTGATTGATTAAACAGGTACCATTTCACAAATATTCATAACTCAGCTTTATGTTCGGTTACAACACTTAACAAGAACTACAACAAATACTCAGGGAGAGATTTTTGCAGAAACTTGAGTGGCCAGAATCTTGTTGCTCAGTTAACTAAATCACTAGTAAATCACACCAGAAGAGGGCCATCTAATCAGTGCAGAACTACTGAGTCAACGTCTCTGTAAGTCCCATTAATTCAAACAGGCCTATTCTAACGAAGAAAGCCAGTTGGGATCAATGGAACTCAGGGAGGAGTTGTCTATCACACATAAGAACATAAGAAGATCCATGGTGGATCAGGCCAAAGGCCCATCTAGTCCAGCTTCCTGCATCTCACAGTGGCCCCACCAGATCCGTCTGGGAGCGCATGAGATACCACTCCCCTGCATCTGGTCCTTGAGGTACCCCGGTCCCAGCATCTGGTCCTTGAAGTACCCAATCCCCATTCACTCAATGGGCCTACTCTAGTGTGATTTACTCAACTAAGCAACAGAATTTTAGGAGCAACACTAGGGAACAACACTCTGCTTGGGTTCTTTGTCAAATGTGATGGTTATGTATCTCGAAACAGACATAATGGTCAAAGAAACAGATGTACGGATTAGCCAATCTACACACCCCTCCCAAAAAAAGAAATCTATTGGGGCTTCCCATCATCATTACCCTCGCCACCACCTCCACCTGGCAGGTCTTTTCAGCAACCCAGGGTCCTTCCATCCACGAAGCTGCCCTTCCACGAAATGAATGAATGAAAGCATGTGGCTTCAAAGGCACACAGCACTTGCAAATAAATAAATAAATAAATAAATAAATAAATAAATAAATAAATAAA
>JAHTLZ010000379.1:61377282-61417321 GCA_023846285.1 Phrynocephalus versicolor | reverse complement strand
GGGGGGGGGGCAATGTGTAGTCTGCATAAATAAATGGTGAACTGCCTAGAGAGTGCTTTAAGGGCTATGGGGTAGTATATAAGCAGAACACTTTAGATTCCCCCCCCCAAAGGTCCTTTTCCAAGGAGAAAGGTGTTGTAAAAAATACTAATAAATAAATAAATAAATATTTTAGTTTTGTATTTTTTAAATTTTATTTAATTTTATATACTCTCTGGTACGTAATAATTTTATTACTTATTTATATTCTGCTGAGTAGTGTATGTTTATCTGTCAATGTAATTTGTTAACATGAATAAAGAAAGACCTCATCTGCACTTCTTCCCCTTAAAGTCATTCAAGGCGCATTAATCCTGCCTGTTTCAACACTGGGTTGTGTAGTCTGGAAATGTCACTTTTACTTGCTCATGTCTTATAGAGGATCTACATAACATTAAGGCCAACATCTTGCTTTCTGATTCCAGCCTTCCGCCCTCCCCCACTCTGGTTTATGACTAATATTTAAGGTCAATGGCAGATAGGATACAAAGAAATAATTTCAAATAATAATAAACCTGTCTTCTGAAACAGGCCATTTATTTAAGATCTTGATTATGGAATAACACAATGTAGTATAAATGACAAATGGCAAGGTATTTCTCTCCTAAAATCCCAGTTTTTTATTATCTGGTCACGACATGTGCCTGCCAATCATTTTTTTTCTTCACTTGGACATCAGATCGTCTCCAAATTACGTTACAAACTTCACAATTTGGAATTTCCAACTTTAGATGCAAATACATTTTATGCTTTGTGGTTAATTCACAATTTCTAACTATTAAAGTTTCTCTTTTTTTTTCTTTCTGCTTCAAAGATGCTGCTAAAATAGTTGCCTAGAAGTTCAAGTTTGGAGAAGTCTTGAAAACGAAACCTTTATACTCTAATATTAACACATTGCTGTTATTCTACAGATTAGTGTGAGCAATAATGGTTAAAAAAATCTAATATTCCCTCCTCTTTGCTATTGATAGGGAACCAATCACGTAATCTTTCTGGAAATTTGGAAACTTATTATGCATTCTCCAGTTCACAATCTAACTCCTATCCTAATCCATCATATATGAGTATCTCCCACTAGGGCAAGACTCTGCCTAGACTGTATGGAAGTCACTTAATAGACTTTGAAGAGAAGCAATCAAAGAATAATCAAGGAAAATGGGGCTACTTAGATAGGGAATAATTTTTCTGTGATTATGGAGAAATTTTATCCATGTAGCACTTGTGTGTGTGCGTGTACTTCTGCGTGTGCGTGTGTTGTGTCGTTACAGTCATGGCCAACTCTTTGTGACCCCATGTCCATGGAGTTTTCTTGGCAGGAATGCTGGAGTGGCTTGCCAGTTCCTACTCCAGGCACCTACAGCATCTGGTATTCCCTGGTGGTCTCCCATCCAAGTACTAACCAGGGCTGACCCTGCTTAGCTTCCGAAATCAGGCAAGATCAGATGTGCTTAGGGCATCTCGGCAGCTTATGTAGCACTTAACGCACATGCAATTTATGCCCCTCCAGGTGTACAAGAGAAGATACAGAAAATGATCAAGACAATTCTACTGAAGTGTTGTCAAAAATACAGTAATAATTTTAACATTTAAGTTATTATTTTTACCTACATTTCATACAAATCCATAATTTTAAATTGTGCAATGCTCTAATACGAATCAAGAAAGAATGAGAAACATTCCACAATATGTTTTGAAGAAGACATAAATACAGCCCTTAAGTCTCAAAATGCATTTCCCAACTGAAGGCTGGAAAAGGTGCACCTATTTAACAAGTGTCAAACTTTTAATCAATAGATTATATAGTGGATAGTTTGTTAATGCATCAGTGTACTTACATATGGCAGGCTGCATTGTGCGATTTTTATAAAGGCTAAACTTAATTGAAACAAATAAAATTCCGAATTTAAATCCCCAAATCTCAAAACTAACCTCTTTGTGTATTTTTCAAATGTTCATGAAATTATAATTCTTCGGGTGAATGCTTGTAGCAATTTGGTTCTTTGATTTAGCAATGTCCAATTAACTCTATTGCTCTATTGAATTCCAAATAATAAATCATTTATAATAGGCTGTAATGGTTTCAATGACGTTACACTAGAAAGCAACACTCAGTGTATGAGAATAAATCAGACAGTAGGCAATAATCGTGTTTCCTTCATCTATTCAGATGTTCCCATTTTGGTCACAGATCTTTTGTCTTTCTCACCAATATGATCAGCTAAGCAAACAAAAACATCCTTCTAGGTATTTTTCTACAACGGACAGACAGTGTTTCCGGATTATTTATGACTGTTTTCTCTAAGGTGTTCAGATGTTTCACAAATCCAGATGTTTTCTTTCAGTCAGAAGACATTCCTTTTGGCATGTTGCCTTCAATGGCTATTGGTTCCATCCTCTTCTTCTTCGCTGAATCACAAATAAGACACCTTCGGTTTATGTTTCAAAAGAGGTCATTTGCTCTTGACTGGGACATATCTTTAAAAACGTGTTCAAAAAGGCTTTTAAGTTAGTGTTTTTTGTTTTTTTTAAAAAGGCTCACTGAAAATTCCTGAGGTACATTCCAGCTGCTGATATGACCAGCTTGCAACCTGTCTGCCGATTGTGGCAGAAGTTCACAAAATCTAGGACGGAAACACTCTCACACAAGTTATTAACATGTTTGCAAATGTACGGCAAGAATCCAAATTCTTAAAATGCTCTCTCTCTCTCTCTTTTGTCAAGTTTAGTTCAGTTCCAGTCTTTGTTAATTAAATAACTATGGGTACTCAGAAATCAGTTGTTCAGTTGTTCAGCAAAGCGAAGTGTTCTCCCCCCCCCGCCCCCCGGCCCGGTAGCTGGGTACTCATTTTACCGACCTCGGAAGGATGGAAGGCTGAGTCAACCATGAGCAGCACACAATTAAGTTCCGTCCATTAGAAATGGAGATCGCTGATTCATAGGATCACCATAAGCTGGAAGTTATTTGACGGCACATAACAACAGCAGCAGTTACAAATATTTACTTCCATTTCCATATGTTATTCCTTTGAGAAATGGGAAGAATGTGTCAAGAATATTCTTGTGAGTGAGTTTTTCAACTTGCAATTAGAGATATAGAGTCCAGCTGTGGACTGAAGCAAGCTTGGTAAAGTGGCCTTGACAGGAAGGCTGGTGTAGCTCAGAAGCGTAGCTCAGAAGCGTGGATGAGAGAAGCACTATGACATGTGATGTAAAAGTAAATATGTGATTGGGAAAAAATGCTATATATTTTATTTATTTATTTATTTATTTTTACAACTTATATGCCGCCCACTACCCAAAGGTCTCTGGGCGGCTTACAATAAGGAATTAAAACAGTTAAAACATCAGTTATCAATAAATAATTAAAACAACAACAAAACCTTATACTAAAATTCATCACACTAAAATTGCCATCAAAGGACCCACAGTCTATGTTGTATCAATTAAAAAACTTCTGGAACAGGAAGGTTTTTACCTGGCGCCAAAATGTCATCAATGTTGGCGCCAGGCGGATCTCACTTGGGAGGGCATTCCATAACTTGGGGGCAGCTGCCGAGAAGGCTCTATGTCTACAAGCCATCCCTCTCACCTCCTTGAGGGATGGCTCTTTCAAGAGGGCCCCCTGGTTCAATCTTAATTGCCGGGTAGGTTCATATGGAAGGAGGCGGTCCTTCAGGTATCTAGGTCCTAAGCCATATATATACCTTATGTATTGCAATATGTTCTTGCTGTTTAACCAGGGCTGTTTAGCCAGTAAGCCTAATGTGTTGGCTGTGATAAGGAAGAGTAGCAGGATTGTTTATGCTACTGGATATAAGTCTGGAAACCAAATGGAACCTGTATATGTTTTGTAAATAGACTGCAAGAGAAAACCAGCAACGGAGTCTGTCATATTTTTGCCTCTAATCCTTGACATTGCTGAAACGCTGCTAACTGAGGTTAGCTCCTCATACATTCCTTGACAGGTTATGGGCCCAGTCAACGTTTAAGCCAGCATGTTAAGTGGTTAGAGAAAATTTTTTGAAGTTGCTGAGTTTGGAGCTGAAAGTGGAAAGCTGAAAGAAGTTGCCAGGCAGTCTTCCCTGATGTCTGAGAAGGAAGAGAGTGGGCAAAGCTCAGAGAGTGAGAGTGAGCCAGAAAGCCTGTGCGAAATGCAGTCTGCCACAGCAAGTGGAGTGTTGCCGGTTCCAAGGCTTGGTGAGTCTAATTTTTTGGCTTGGCGTCTCAAAATGGAGATGTACCTGAAGTGTGAAAGTTTGTGGAAATGTGTGGAAAATCCCAGAGCAGTGGATGATGACAAGTTTGATGAACTAAATTAAAAAGCATTGGCTACAATTGTGTTAAGCTTGCAAGATTCCCAGTTGAACTATATTCGTGGCATAAGTTCTGTAAATAGACTGCAAGAGAAAACCAGCAACGGAGTCTCATATTTTTGCCTCTAATCCTTGACATTGATGCAACACTACTAACTGAGGTTAGCTCCTCATACATTCCTTGACAGAATGTTATTTTCACATTTCAAAATGGATGCGGAGCTTACACAGAATGCTTCATGTGAAACCAGAAAATCTTTCTTGCTAAGTCAATGCACACACCTTACAGGCTTGCAGACCTTACATAGGAAGTGATAAGCATTAACCAAAAGAGACGTAGCTTAGAGACCTTAAAGGAAGTGGTGCCTGAATGCTGAAGCAAGGTGACAATAACAATTTCTGAGTTTGGAAAATCTCCTGAGTTACAAGGAAGAGAGTGTGTGAGTGTGTGTTACTGGAGCTAAATAGGGAAAATATAAACAAGGAGGTTAATAGGCGTACCGTGGAGATTGTAACCCTTATGTCTCTCTGCTGCAGATGACCAATGGAGACCATTGCAGTCAGGTACTAAGGAATAAAAGGGATTTGAATGCTGTCTCTCTCTGTGAGTGTGTCTGCTCTGCAGGGGAGGACACACTCGTTGCAATGTGTAATAAAACAATGCTGTTTCACTGAGTAACTTTTCCGATCCAATTTATTTAATTGGGAACTACAAAGCCCACCTTTGACATTCCGAGTCTGAGGACTCAGCTATAAGAACATAAGAACATAAGAAGAGCCATGCTGGATCAGCCCAAAGGCCCATCTAGTCCAGCTTCCTGTATCTCTCAGTGGCCCCACCAAATGCCTCTGGGAGCGCATGAGACTAGATCTCTGTCTCTTGATACCACTCCCCCTGCATCTGACCCTTTAAATACTGTACGCTGGTTTTAAGCCTGGAGATGACACATCTCCATCATGGTTTGTAACCTGTGATGGACTTTTCCTCCAGGAATCTGTCCAATCCCCTTTTGAAGACATCCAGGCCAGATGCCATCACTACATCCTGTGGCAGGGAGTTCCACAGACTAACAACGCGCTGGGTGAAAAAATATTTTCTTCTGTCTGTTCTTACTCTCCCAGCCCTCAATTTGAGTATATGTCCCCTAGTTCTGGTATTTTGTGAGAGGGAAAAGAGCTTCCCTCTATCCACTTTACTCATGTCCTGCATTATTTTGTACGTCTCAATCATATCCCCCCTCAGGTGTCTTTTTTCCAGATTAAAGAGCCCCAAATGTTTAAGTTTTTACTTGCTTTTCTTTAACCTTATTGTTTAAGATGGCAAATAATGAACGCTATCTGAAAAGCAGTACCTAAAGCCCCTAAAATAATGAGCCCAACTAACCACCAACAACTTGATATTCTGCACGACAAATTTAAATTGAATTGTTTTATTAGTACAGTGGACCCTTGTATAACAAAGGGTTTATATAACATAAAATCTGTACAACATAAAAATTCCGGAGATAGGGAAAATTTGCTTAACAGAATCGCCTATGGGGCGAATCTGTACGACCATGGGATTACTCTGTTTTCAATGCATTGTTATGGTAAATTTGTATAAAGGAAAATTTGCTTAACATAATTTCATTTGGAACAAATTAATTCCTTTATACAAGTTACCACTGTAAATTCAAATACTACACTTGATCTTAGCCAGAAGGCTGAAATGCCATAAAGAGAGAGAGGTACAAAGATAGTCTCTTAGATTGCAATGTAAATGTTTTATGCAAAAGATTGAAAATTATAAAGTTAATACTGCTTTAGGGGATTTTAGTTAATTTGGTTTAAGTAAACAAATATATTTTATCCTATATTTTAAAGTATTAATATTAAAATTGTTTATTTTATCGTATAGATTTTGATAATTATAGCATGATTGTTTGCTTGTTTGTAGTGTAAATTTTGCAAGGATCTGTTGATTATGCAATAAAGATTCTGTTCTATTCTAGTAAATTCAAATCCTGATCCAGTTCCAATTATTAGGAATCCGAAAGGCACTTATCATAGAATCATAGTATAGTGAAGTTGGAAGAGGCTTCTAAGGCCATCAAGTCCAAACCCCCCCCCCTGCTCCATGCAGGAATACTTCTCATAGTATGAGAAGATGAGGACATGATAGTTAGTCATGCTTTGTTGGTGAGCACATTGGACATGCGAGAGCTGTGTGTCCATTTCAACCTGGCCTGTCAGATGAACCATTAGATTTCACAAATGATCCTGTTTCTGTAACATCTACCCCAGCATAATCTCCTTCTTATTTGCCAATACATTCGGCTGCTATCCCACAGCCAGAAAATCCAGATCAAAGTAAAATGTGGATTTCCCCCCGGAATGGTCATGTGGTTGAAAATGCTGTTCCCGTGTCTCCAAGGGCACAGTTTAAAGAATCGCATCTTTTGTCTTCCCACAAATGGGAACCGCAACACAGCAGAGCATATAGGTTTTGATGCAGGTTTTCTGAGTCCCCACAGACTCAGGTACTGGTTAAAGATCCACATCGGAACTGAGACAAGTTTTGTACCACATCGAGACCAGGTACTTGCAAAATTCGCTGGGTTATGCTTAAGTGGGCGTGGTCGCATTTCCCCCCTTTAAGGTCCACTGGTCGTGGGGATACAATTTTATTAACCGCATCAACAAGCAGTTTGAAGCGGTTTTAGTGGTCGTGGGATAGCAACCTTGCAACAGGAGGTCCAATTTAAGCATTCAGAACAAGAAGGAGAACAACCTGAAGAGAAAAATGAAGGAGACATAGAGATAAATAGTGTTAATGAAATGGGAAGATTATCTGTAAAAAGTGCAACACAGAGAATGAGTTTTACATTCTCAAAATCCAGTCATTAAAAATGGCTTAATTCTGGAACACCTGTTGGATGGCTCTGGGGTCAGAACAACCGCAGAAAAATTAGGTTATATTTAATTAATCTAATTTGGTTTAATTCAATTAATTAAAATATTAAATCTCATGAGTTTTTACGTGGAACAGCATACTCTGTTGCAAGAGGAAGGAGTTGGTTCCTGTGAGGGTGGATTTAAACAATTGATTCATCCAATATCTTATTCCTAAGAAGTATTCTGATTTTTAGATACTGTCCATAAAGGTAGCTACAATTTTTATGCAAAATATTAAAGAAAAGAGGGAAATTATTTAGATAGGAGTTATAGTGGATAGAGAATGTTAAGAAGGAATCACAGACGGATGAAGCAAAGGAGGAAATCTCAACATCGCAATCAAGAAGGGATTAAGATTGAATTTGGAAGGTTGTAAGAATATTTGAATTACTAGGCGAAAGTTCATGTATGCTGAAAGAAGGTTTGACAAGGCGATGACATTTGAGTAGTTTGTGGTCATTTCACTTGGCAGCGTGTGAATTTTTTGGTTAGAAATTCTCTAGCTGTGCAGCGATAAAACGTTCAGGTACCTACAGAGCTAACTAGCTTCAAGTCCCTCCAAAATAGCTTACTCCTTATTGGCTCTTCTCATCAACTGACACTTACAGTCTCATTAATGCCCTCTGGTGAGAGAAGGAATAAAAAGTTCCATTTACTCAGAGTTCTGAACAGATTACAAACAGCATATTGTAAATAAATAATGAACAGAGCTTTACTGAATAAGTAGATTCATACTGACTACATAGTTAACTCTTTCTGGCTACTGCATGGCTGGCTACATAATGACCAACTGACCACTGTCAACTAACTGAAAAAGAGCATGAAAAGAACTCCTGAGCAGAAATGGATGTCTATTTTCAAAATCTGTGGCAGAGAGGGAAAAACTTGTTGATGGATTGATTTACACTCAACACAGTCGAGAAAGGCAAATCTCAGCGAAAAGCCCTCAAAGGCAGCATATGAAGGCAGCATATGAATAATTCCAACAATTCCCCGTTCTCTTCTTTAGAAAGGGAATCTAGCATGATTTACTCACTTGGGAGGGGAGGGAAGAATGTTTTAGTGCATCTGTTCACTTCATTTTCATACAACTGAAATCAATTTACATTTCATTTCCATCAGAGAAATTTTTTTAAGTTATAGGTCCCTCGATATAGTCACTGTGGCCAATATTTGAAAAAATGTGTTTGGGGGGTAAGCAAGAAGAAACCCCTAAAAGTAAAGTGCAGTTTAAAATGACGGCTTGAAATTGCTGTAATTATAGTTACAGTACTTTGATACCTGTTTAATTGATTTTTTCCCCTTGGCTATTTATGCTTGCGCTTGTATTTTAATTCAACACACTTCAAAGGAAGCTATTACAACAAATTTATTGATTCCTCTGTGTAACATGGTCTTAAACTGTTGGCTTTGAACCTGGAAGTTGAGTCATGGCTACTGGACTTCTTTTTTGAGAGAGAGAAACGTTGCGCTGCAAATCCAAACAGCTTCATCAATCTGAATATAGCTAGTGCGAGTCCTCCATCTTATAGTCAGCTTTGACCTCTTGTCACCCTGATCTGAATTAGGCTCATAAGATGAACAATGGCCTGAATAGGCTCATTAGGGAGACAATAGTATCCATAGCCTTAAGGTGAACAATGGCCTAAGGTGCTGAAACCTATCAAGAATGGGTTGTTAGCTATGGCCTTGGTGTTGAAGGCCATCCCACTGGTTCAGGCATGTAGATGATACCTGGGTGAAAATCAAGACTCGGGAAGTACAGGCTTTTACAGACCACATCAATGCGGTGGGCCCTAATATTAGGTTCACTAGGGAAGACACCCAAGACAACAGGCTGGCTTTCCTGGATTGTGCAGTCATCGTCAGACCTGACCGTGGCCTGGGAGTAGAAGTTTACAGGAAACCCACCCACACAGATCAGTACTTACTGTTGGACTCCCACCATCCATTACAGCACAAACTAGGAGTCATCAGGACCCTAAGCCACAGAGCAGAGAGCATCCCACCTCCACAGAAGCCAAGAAGAAGGAAGACAGGCACCTGAAGACAGCACTTAAGGCCTGTGGATATCCAAGGTGGGCCTTCAACAAAGCAGTGAGCCATCCCAGAAGAACAAGGGATCAGTCTGAGACCCAGGCCTGACGGAAGAACCTGGTCATTCCTTACATGGCGGGAGTGTCGGAGAAGCTTAAAAGGATTTTTGTCAAACACCACATCCCTGTTTATTTCAAACCCACAAACACACTAAGGCAGAGACTTGTCCACCCAAAGGATCCGGTACCCAACCATAAAAGGAGCAATATAGTATATGCGGTCCAATGCAGTGAGGAGTGTTCAGACCTCTACATTGGAGAAACTAAACAACCATTAAACAGAAGGATAGCCCAACATAGGAGGGGCAACAGCTCAGGACCAGAATCAACAGTACACCTCCATTTGAAGGACAAAGGACACTCTTTCAAAGATGAGGATGTACACATATTAGACAAAGAAGAGAGGTGGTTTGAGAGAGGAGTAAGCGAAGCCATTCATGTGAGCACCGAAACCCCCTCCCTCAACAGAGGTGTCAGCCTCAGGCATAGTCTATCTGCTCTTCATCAGGGTGTGCTTTCCAAAGTACCCAGACAAACCAAAAGCCTTCACCACCAAGGCCATAGCTAACGACCCATTCTTGATAGGTTTCAGCACCTTAGGCCATTGTTCACCTTTAAGGCTATGGACACTATTATCTCCCTCACGAGCCATTGTTCATCTTATGAGCCTAATTCAGATCAGGGTGACAAGAGGTCAAAGCTGACTATAAGATGGAGGACTCGCACTAGCTGTATTCAGACTGATGAAGCTGTTTGGATGAGCAGCGAAACGTTTCTATCTCTCTCAAAAAAAGAAGTCCAGTAGCCATGACTCAACTTCCAGATAAACTCACCTGAATGACTGAGAATCTTCACAGACATGTTGGCTTTGAAAAAACAGCTGTCTTGAGGTTTAGTAAGATTTGAAATTATTATGTTTCTCTGACAGTCTTGCTGTGTGACTCGGATCTTCGCTGCACAGTCAGCAAGAGAACGTCTCAGTTTGTGTAGCTCTCCCTTGAACTGGCCTTTTGCCCACGGGGAAAATTTGTCCTTTTTAAAAGGCCACCTTGTGAGGAAATTTCCAACTCTCCGTCTGCTTCCTGCAATTCTTGGGGGGTGGGGGGTGGAATAGAGATTTCAGCTCATTTCTCCACAGGCTCTTTGTGGGTCAACTTGGTTTTCTTTCTTTGCTTGAGGGGAAAAACATGTAACCATAAATTGAAATAAATTGAATTCAAATAAATTGATTTGAGATCAGCTTGCTGCTGCTCTTTGGATTTTCTGGAGGGAAATTTCTTCGTATGGATTTAGCTCTGGACTTTTTGTGCGTGCGTTGCATCTAAATGGTTCTGGCCCACTATGGGCTCTATAGAAGTACCTCAGCAAGCATTTAGCAACAAATAGTGTTCACGACAAATGTAATGAAGTTGCTAGGCAACAGTCCTCTGTGTGAGTTTTGTTTTGCGGGGGGGGGGGGCTAAGGTAACAACCCTTTCTTGGTAACCAAGGCACCCTGATGAGGGTGACTGCATGATTGAACGCTGATAGCTATCTGTTTCTAAACTTTTCATTGCTGTGCGTGCAATCACACTCCCGCATTTCCTTCCTTGCTCCTTATAAAATAAAATGGAGGGACGTCTTAGGGATGACACTGTTATTTCTGCTTCTTTATTCGGAGTTCGTGGTTTGCTGTTGTTACATGGTTGGTGTTTATGGGTGAAGTCTGTTTGTGGGAATGCCGGGTTTCCCAGAAGCTGCAGGATCAATACCTTTGGAATAGCTTTGGTCTTTTGGTGGTCACTGGAACAAACAAAGATATTTCTCAGAGGCTGCACGCAAGATTCAACCCCAAAAGCCGGAGTTATTATTGGATCCCTTTGAGGCTGCAGGAACGAAACAGGAAAGCCTGAATGCCTGAGGGCACGGCTACACTAGCAGCAGCCCACAAACTAGCGTGGCTCCCTTGGGAACCATCAGGCTTGAGTGGCACAATTCTACACAGTAATCAAGCCTGCCTGTTCACTTCGAAATGGCTCCTGCCTACATCGTGAAGTGACTTAGAGCCTTTTCACATGACCCCTAAGATCCGCTGGGCACTTAAATTCGGACCAGAGATCTTAGGGGTTTGTCGCTGTTCCTGCGTTCCCACCCCCCTCCGCACTCCTGGCTGCTGGCTGCGTGAGGGGAGGGAGAAAAAAAAGGAAGAAAAGAATGCCGCTCACCTCCGTTCTGCCGTCCTGGCACTGCATTCAGATCTCTTAAAGGGGCGTGGGGCAAAAAAAGAACAAACAGAAGCAAGGAGAGCCCGGCAGTCACTATGTTATATCCGCATCAGGAATTTTCACCCTCCGAGAGCAGGTACCTGAAAAGTGCGCTGGGACGCGCTTAGGTGGGCGTGGTCGCACTTAATTATCTGTAAACTCTGGAGCTGGTGGGGAAACAATTTTAAGCTCCGGAGCTGGGAGCCATTTGCAGCGGAGTTTAGGGGTCGTGTACAAATACCCTTAATAAGCGAGACACTTCCAGATACTGGCAACTTAATCATTCCCCCATGCTGGCAAAGAAAAAGGAAGTCTTGCCTTGGATGGGTCCCAGTGATCCAAACCAGAGTGATCCTACGTTCACCAGAAAAGGAGATGCCTCCCTCACAGGGGCCAGAAAGATTTGGGGAGGAATGCTCTGGGGGAGCTGGGCTGGTGTGCCTTAGCGAAGGCCGTTACTTCACGTCCCTCTCATCGCTGTCCACCGTCCCGCTTGGGACCGGTACGAAGAAATGTTACCGCACGTCCATTGCATGACGATGGGAGTTCATCCTGACCATGCCCCCTGAACTGGGATTAAAGCGTGATGAGCCATTCCTCTCCCTGGCCTTGGGAATCCGCTTGTCTCGGTTCTCGTTCCGAGACGAGAGCCCGTGAAGTAAGGGTCAAAGAGGTTGACTGATTTTCGTCTTTGAGGAGTGCTTCAGCTTGTCCAAGCAGTGTTACAAACAGCAGGCAAAACAGCCTGTGTGTCCCAAATTGCTATCTAATTACCTGCCCAATTGTGTGTGTGCGTGTGTGCACGCGTGTGTGTGTCTGTCTGTCTGTCTGTCTGAGTGTGTAAAATCTCCTGAACTGCTTCACAGCTGCTGTTAGAGAAAGCAAGAATAAGGTGGCAAAGGGAACCTCACATCAATTCTGTGCATGATTCGGGAGCAGTTGTCATCAACCTGTTCTCTTTCATTTCAACTCCCTTTTTACTTGTTGTGGGTTCAGTCGAGCTACAGGCAGAGACATTGTTTGTTTTCATGATTGTTGTGTGCGATGACAACAACGTGCCTTGCTTCTGTACATTGCACTGCTTTTGGAGGTTATTTTATCTGCTCTTTCTTACTTTTCAATGTTTATGTTTTCGGGTAAGAGCCACTAAGCACAGGAGCTGGTATCACAGACAGCTGAATCGCGGATTGTAATGGTGTTACTTATTGAGATACTCGATAAGTAACATGCTGAGTGTAGCATTGGTCTCTCCCCAGAAGTGTTAGGGAAGGAATTGGGCTGCATTGACAAAGCCCCTCCCTTAGAACGGCTGCCATCATCCTCATACCAAGGATTGAGAGGACAAGGGTTCAGGCTTCAGCATGGTTTCCATCACAATTGGATGGAAACCATCCAATTGTATCCTTTTCCAAGGAGAAAGGGGGATAAAAATACTCATAAATAAATAAATAAAGTTCGTACTGCAAAGTTTGCTGACTGCCACCTGGTGGAGCAAGAAGGAAATTAAAAACCTTTTTGTAGAAGTGGATTTAATCCAGCATTAACTAGCTTCTACAACTCAGCGGATTGGGCTACTTTTAATTTTTAATTTTGGCCGTGAGATGATGGGCAGTGCCTTGACAGCTTAGATCAGGATAAATGTTGTCAGTTATTTCTCTTTCTCTATGTCTGCATGGAACTGTTGGAATCTGTAAAACGTATGCATACACTCTGCACAGGAGATGGGCACGAAACAAAAATATAGTGTTTAATTTCATTTTTTATTTCATTTCATTATTAATGAATTTTTAAAAGAATTTCTGAAACGAAAGAAACGAAAACAAAATGATTAGTTACGCTATAAAATGGCTCCTCTGGGTCCTAGAGGCACCACATTTGGTGGGTAGCTTCCTTGGACTCTTTCCTTTAAGCCCTCCAAATTTGGAGAGGCTTTGGGTACAGGGGGATGAGTTATTCAATTCCAAAGTGGGTCCTCCCCAGGAAAAAATCATTTGTAATTGGAAAGTTTGCTCAAAAATAGTGATCCCAGGCATCTAGCAGCATGGAAATTACAGCAGAGCTTCCTCACACTCTTCCCTGCACAACCCTCAACTTTGGAGAGCTTTGGGGTTCAGGGGGCCATGTTATTCAACTCCAAAGTGAGTCTCACCAGGAATCCATTTGTAATTGGAAAAGGAAGTGCTTTTTTTACTTTTTGAAGGAGAGGTTTGGCTTCTGAGGTTCTGATTCCAATTAGAGAGATATTTTTCCTAGGGGAACTCCCTTTGGAGCTTCATAACTCGCCCCCCTGACCCCCAAACCTTTCCAAATTTCAGGGGGTTACCCAGAAGCACCTGAGGAAACTCCCCTGCCATTTTGGTCCTTTAGGACCCAGGGGAGCATAGCATTTTGTTTCATTTCGTTTTGTTTCATAACAAAACTACTTTAAAATACATTACGGCTGAAACAAAACAAAACTATCTGTACTACTGAAATGAAATAAAATGCTATTTTTCCATTTTTGGGCCCATCTCTAGCTACAAGTCAGAATCGACTTTATGGCATGCAGTTATTATGAATCCTTCTGTAGGTATGATTTATGTCTTCTTAATACCCCAAAACATATAATTGTATACACAGTAATTAAATCCCACTTCCTTAAGGTAAGTACCAAAAGTCCAAACATAGCAAGAGGGAGGAAGCAGGAGGTTTATCTTAGATGTCAAGTTCTTGGCAAGAAGAATTTTTCCAGGCACTTCTTAGATGAGGCGGAAGTAGCCAAGCTGTTGTAAAGCTGCATCTGAAGCAGAGGATTGGGTTTCAGACCAGTCCTGGGCTGACAGTGCACATGAGACCAACAATCACACACTTTCTGGGTGATCCTGGCTGGTCCCCTTACCTAGAAGGATTTAACTTCTGGCCCTTGGCGCTCCAACTCACCGAGCTATATCATATCCTCTTGCCTATATAGACCTGGTGTTGAGTATTTCACTCTGTGTGTCTGAGGAAGTGGGTTGGAACCCCGCTCGTCCTCAACAGACCACCTCTCTTGAGCTTTCTTATCCATGGGTCTGATAAGGATAGGCTTATGAAGAGCTGTGCAAAAAGAAGAGATGCTTCAGAAGCTGCATCTCTACAGAACAGGTGAAAGACCAAGCTATGGGAAGAGGGAGCCTGGAAAACTCTACCTAGATGCCCTGAGCGCATCCAGTCTCGCCTGATCTCAGAAATTAAGCAGGGTCAGGCGTGGCTACTACTTGGATGGGGGACCACCAAGCAATACAAGTCTTCCTGCCAAGAAAACTCCATGGAGAAAGAGCCGGTCAGAATTGTAACCACACAACAATAGGTTTAAAATATTTTTAAAGTGTTTTATTTTATAGATATATAGGGGATAGGAATGTGGTAAATGGAGTGGGGGGGAGGGGGAATAAAGAGAAGGTTGGGACTAAAATACATCTTTATTGAAATACAGTAGGACTCCAGTATCCGCTGGAGATTGGTTCCAGGCCTTTCCCTGGATAATGAAAACCATGGATAAGAGAGAACGTCTGCCTGCCCACCCTCAAACTGCTGTTTCCTGACAGTAGCTTGCTTTATGACTGCTCTTTTGAGACAGTAGCTTGCTTTATGGCTGCTGTTTGTGACAGTAGGTTGCTTTACAGATGCTATTTGTGACAATAGCTTGCTTTACAGCTTGCTTTACGGCTGCTGAATTATTTAAATTTTTTCCATCTGCCAACCGTGGATAACTGAATCCGTGGATAATGAACCCGCTGATAGGGGGTCCTACTGGAATCACTTACCCATTGTTATCTCCTCTACCATTAATAGTCCTTGTTGCTTTCCACGTCTGGACAATTTTAGTTTACTATGTCGCATTTAATTTCGACTTTGCCTTTGATGTATTGATTGCTCTACACCAGCCAGTGTAGCCAGTATACAAATTCAATCAATCAATCAATCAATCAATCAATCAATCAATCAATCAGTCGGTCAGTCAGTCGGTCAGTCAGTGCTGGCAGAGGGGATTCTGGGAGGTGTAGTCCAAAACACTGCCCGGCTCCCTAAGAGACGCGCAACCAACCCTCCTGACATGTAGCCCTGCCCCTCCAAGTCGCCCCGCCTCCTCCTCCAGGCCCCGCCCCTTCCAGGCTCGATTCCCTTCGCCCCGCCCCTAGTCCCGTTCGCGTCTTCGCGCCTGGGTCTCGCGCGACCTCCCTCCATCCCTCCCTCCCTCGTTCCCCGCTCTTTCCTCTCCCTTCGCAGGGATTGGTCCGCCCAGGCTCCTCCCCTCCCTCCCTCCCTCCTTCCCCCCTCCCCCTTCCCTCGGCGCCCGCGCGCCTGCGCAGTTCCCTCCGCCGGCTCTGTGGGCAGGGAAGCAGCGGCGGCGATGGAGGACGGCGGCGGCGGCGGGAGCAGCAGTTGCCGGCGGCGGTCTCAGTCTTCGTCGGGGACCGGCGACGAGAAGCAGTCGGGCCCGTGGAGCCGGGACAAGAAGGAGGCCGGCGGCGGCGCCTCCGCGGGGGACAAAGAGCAAGAGCTGGTGAGGGAGAGCGAGGCGGAGGCGGCGGCCCAGAGAAGCCGAGCTGAGTCACGGCCAGGAAGGCCCGGCCCGGGAGGACCTTCCTTCCCTCAGGGCCCCCACCCCCCACCCCCACCCCGGTCCCTCAGCGTCCCTCTTCCATCAGAATCTCTCTCGGGACGGCCGGGCTGAGGGCCTCTTCCTCGGAGCCTGTGCAGAGTCATATAAGAACATAAGAGGAGCCATGCTGGGTCAGGCCAAAGGCCCATCTAGTCCAGTTTCCTGGATCTCACAGTGGCCCCACCAGATGCCTCTGGAAGCACACAAGACTAGATATCTGTCTCCTGATACCACTCCCCTGCATCTGGCCCTTGAAGTACCCCGGTTTAAAGCCTGGAGATGACACATCTCCATCATGGTTTGTCACCTGGGATGGACTTTTCCTCCAGGAATCTGTCCAATCCCCCTTTTTGAAGGCATCCAGGCCAGATGCCATCACCACATCCCCCGGGGAGAGGGCCTCTGGGCATGGGCAGAGGGAGGGCTCTGGGCATGGGCAGGGAGAAGCCAGCCTCAACCCCCAACCAACCCCGCAACACCACCCCCCCCGATCCCTTCTTTCGAGGTCCTCTTCCCGCCAGTGAGGGCAGGGCAGGTGCCCTCCGTGGGTCGTTCCGCCCCCCACCCCCCCACCCCCCTTTGGGCTGAGGAGGAATCCAGGGCTTCCCTCGATCCGTGAGAGGTATTATTAGGCCGCCGCCGGGTGGTGGGCTGGGTGGGAAGCGAGGAAGAGGACATTCTGGGCCAAGGATTTAAGGCCAGGCTGGGAGAGTGAGAACAGACAAAAGAAAATATTTTTTTCACCCAGCGCGTTGTTAGTCTATGGAACTCCCTGCCACAGGATGTGGTGATGGCATCTGGCCTGGATGCCTTCAAAAGGGGATTGGACAGATTCCTGGAGGAAAAGTCCATCACAGGTTACAAACCATGATGGAGATGTGTCATCTCCAGGCTTAAAACCAGGGTATTTCAAGGGCCAGATGCAGGGGAGTGGTATCAGGAGACAGATATCTAGTCTCATGTGCTCCCAAACGCATCTGGTGGGACCACTGTGAGATACAGGAAGCTGGACTAGATGGGCCTTTGGCCTGACCCAGCATGGCTCCTCTTATGTTCTTATGTTCTCAGTGGGCACAGCTTCTCTAGACAGTGGACCCTTGGTTAGCAAACGGTTTGTAGAACATAAAAGCTGCACAACATAAAAAAAAAATTCCGGGAATACGGGGGAAATTTGCTTAACAGAATCGCCTATGGGGCGAATCCATACAACATAAAATGGTTGCAATTAGGGATTACTCTGTTTTCAATGCCTTCCTATGGAAAATTTGTATAAAGGAAAATTTGCTTCACATAATTTCATTTGGACCGAATTAATGCCTTTCTACAAGGGACCGCTGTCTTTAGAAGAGCTTCAGCTCTCGGTGTTTGGCACCGGTGCCAAAGGTGGCACTTGGGGCCCTTTCTGTGGCCACCGACATCACCCCCTTCCCAGCCACCTGTACAGCATTCAGGCTAAATTGCTGTATTGGCACTTGGTGAGAAATGAGTGGGTTTTGAATCGCAGTTTGGGCACTCGGTCTCTAAAAAGGTTCGCCACCACTGCTTTAGCTTAAAAAAACAGATCAGTGCTACTGATTGCCAAAATCCTGCCAGGACATGGCACTTGAAGAAGAAGCTCAACCGCACCCCATCCTGCTTTCGACGTCATCTTCCCGCCAGAGAGGCAGGGCAGGTGCTCAGTGGGTCCTTTCGGTGTCCCCATGGATCAGTGAGATTAATTACGCAGGAAGGCGCGCTGGATGGATGGTGGAAGGCCTGGAAGAGATGTCTTACGAGGAGCAGCTTAGAGAGCTGGGAAAGTTTAGCTTTACAAAAAGAAGGCTGAGGGGGGATATGATAGCTATGTTTAAATATTTTAAAGGGTGTCACATTGAAGAAGGGACTGGTTTGTTTTCCATGGCTTCAGAGACTAGGACGCAGGGCAATGGTCTCAAACTACAGGAAAAGAGATTCCATTTAAACATCAGGAAGAACTTCATGACAGTTAGAGCTGTTCGGCAGTGGAATATGCTGCCACAGAGGAGGGTGGTGGAGTCTCCTTCTTTGGAGGTTTTTAAGCAGAGGCTGGATGGCCATCTGTCAGGAGTCCTGTGATGGGGGTTCCTGCATGGCAGGGGGTTGGACTGGATGGCCCTTGAGGTCTCTTCCAACTCTAGGATTCTAAGAGTAGAAAGAAGAATATTCTGGCTCAAGAATTTAAGGCAACGGTTCTCAGTGGGCACAGCTTCTCTATTTTGAAGAGCTTTAGCTCCTTGTTGGCGAACCCATGGCACAGGTGCCAAAGGTGGCATTCGGAGCCCTTTCTGTGGCACTCAACATCACCCTTTCACAGCCACCTGTATTCAGGTTAAATTGCTGTATTGGCACTTAGTGAAAAATTAGTGGAATTTGAACAGCAGTTTGGGCACTCTGTCTCTAAAACGTTCGCCATCACTGCTTTGCCTTAAAAAAACTGATCAGTGCTATTGATGACCAATGTTCTACGAGGACATGGCACTTGAAGAAGAGGTGTGCTGGAGTGATGATGGTCTGCAGGGGTACAGTTACGGGTGGCGTGGCTTTGTTGACACTTGATTTGGGGAAGGTGACTCAGCCACCTGAGAAGTGAGGAAGACCTCCTGTCCTTGAAGGGATTTCGAGTGAAAGGCCTTTCAGCTCCATTTTGAGTCCCTAAAAGCAAGAGAGGGAGAGAGTTTGAACCTGAGGCTTGTGTTTATGAAATGGGTCTTACAAAGGTAGTATAGATGCTGAAAATGGGCAGTTAAAAATTGCTTAGTGTTGGGATTATTTACTTAGTGCCCATTCGGCTACATTCCCACTTTGGACAGTTTATGATAATTTATGTTACTATTAACTGATTTTATGTGTATAACTGCTTTTTAATATGCTTAGTTCTTGTATTTTGCTTGTAAACTTGTAAGAGCCTTGTGGCGCAGTGGTTAAATGCCTGTACTGCAGCTAAAACTGTGTTCACGACCTGGGGTTCAAACCCAGGTAGCTGGCTCAAGGTCGACTCAGCATTGCTGGTGGGGGCAATGTGTAGCCTGCATAATTAAACCGTAAACCACCCAGAGACTACTTGAAGTGTATGGGGTGGTATATAAGCAGAACACTTTGCGTTGTTTAATCTATCTATCTATCTATCTATCTATCTATCTATCACACACACACACACCTATTATACACACACACCAACTGTATATATACAGTGGACCCTCGTATAACAAACAGTTTGTATAACATAAAATTTGTACAACATAAAAATTCCGGAGATAGGGGAAATTTGCTTAATATAATCACCTATGGGGAGAATCTGTACAACATAAAAATGGGATCACTCTGTTTTCAATGCCTTCCGATTGGAAATTTATATAAAAGAAAATTTGTTTAACATAATTTCATATGGAACGAATTAATTCATTTATACAAGGTACCACTGTATACATAAATACATACAGGGTATATACACATAAATATATACAGAGAGAAAGAGGGAGATAATTTGTTCTTTATTATGTTGTACACTGCCTAGAGTAGCCTTTAGGCTAGATAGAGCAGTATATAAGTCTAAGAAATAAACAAATAATAAATACAAGACAGAACAGTAATCAGCAGCATCAAATTTTGAAACATGCATCAAATAATAAAGCAGTGGAAACAGCATAACTTGCATATAAAATGCAACATAACAGAACACCAGCATTCAGTAAAAATAGTCAAGATAGCAGAGTTGATGTCTTAGGAGCTGGTATAACTCCGTCTTATTGATGGAAAGGCCCATCTGAACAACAGTGTTTTTAGTTATCTTTAAAAATGTTTAGTGAATTGGCCAGATTAATATTTGAAGGGAGCTGATGCCACTTCTGAGAAGGTCTGGTTTCTAATACTTTCCTTATTCGCCCTGCCTGAGATCAATGAGTAGAGGAAGGTGGACAGAACTTGATAGAAGAAAGAGTTCTGCAAGGTATAGAGTTCACAAGCTGTTTAAGCCTTGTATGCCAGCATCATCCCATTGTAGCTGGCATGGAAACAAACAGATAGCCAGTGAAAGGCTGTCAGCTTTGTGGAGATGTAAGAACATAAGAAGAGCCATGCTGGATCAGGCCAAAGGCCCATCTAGTCCAGCTTCCTGTATCTCACAGTGGCCCCACCAGATGCGTCTGGGAGCGCACGAGACTAGATATCTGTCTCCCGATACCACTTCCCTGGATCTGGCCGTTGAAGTACCCCGGCTTTAAGTCTGGAGATTACACATTTCCATCATGGTTTGTAACCTGTGATGGACTGTTCCTCCATGAATCTGTCCAATCCCCTTTTGAAGGCATCCAGGCCAGATGCCATCACCACATCCCGTGGCAGGGAGTTCCACAGACTAACAACGCGCTGGGTGAAAAAATATGTTCTTTTGTCTGTTCTTACTCTCCCAGCCCTCAATTTGAGTGGATGTCCCCTAGTTCTGGTATTTTGTGAGAGGGAGAAGAGCATCCCTCCATCCACTTTACTCATGCCCTGTGTTAGTATCTAAACCAGCCAAGCCACTTAACAGTCTGGCTGCTGCATTCTGGACTTGCTGGAGTTTCTGTGCCATGGGTAGCCTCACATAGAGACCATTACAGTAGTCTGTTCTCAAGACGACCAGTGCATGGACCAATGTGGCAAGGTAGGGCTGCAGCTGAGCGATATGCCTGAGACGGAGATAGGTGCACCAGACCACAGAGGCCCTCTCAAATTCCATGGATTCCTCTGCGTCCAGCAATATGCCCAAACTATGCACCTCATTCTTAGCAGAGAGAGTAGCCCCACAAAAGGAAAGGGGCTTCTCAAACACTAGGCACCATGGACACCCACCTGCAGGACCTTTGTCTTTCTCAGGTTCGTTACTACTTTTTTGGCCTTAAAGAGAGGAAGAAAGGAGTATTGGGCGTCCATCTGCCCTTTGTGGACTGCCCGTGGGCTGGTGATCTGACTCCTCAGTATCAGTACGGTATTCACTACCACATCTGCAGCACTTCACGTCTGCCTAAGCACCTGGAGTCTCTAGTAGGGAAGTATTTTAATTATGATGTCATTCAGGAATAAAGATGTGACATATAAGGTATATGTGAAAGGAGCATCTTGTATTTAAAACATCACTTTTGTTCTTTGAGTATTTATCACGAATGAGCTTCAAAGTGTTTGGGGTGGCGGCTGCTAACTCCATGACCTCCGTACTATTCACTTACTTGAACCACTTGCCGAATATATTTAGAATTGGTACAAGTAATTTTTTTTTATTTCTGATTAAATTTGCCCCATGCTTTGACACTGCAAACCAGTTATCCTTTGCCCAGAAAAGTTAAGCTTTGTACAGTTTGCTGCGGCACTTGTTTCCCTATTCTTGGCTTATTTATTTTGTATTTATTTTGAATATTTTTACCCCGCCTTTCTCCTTGAGCAGGTGGTTCAGCATGAGTGTTAGTAAATGAATTTACTACACTGGCCTCGCATTGTTTTCAGCTGCTTTTTCTGAGTGTGTTAAGAGCTTGGCTTCCTGTGGGGATATTTTGGGGGTTTGTGGGTGACGGTCCTCTTTCCCACTCCTCTGAGCATCAGTGTCAGCTGTGGTGTTTTCCTACTAATCTACATTTCTCTTCTTTGCTTTCTGTAGTCTGAAGAAGACAAGCAGCTTCAAGATGAGCTGGAAATGCTTGTGGAGCGCCTGCAGGTAAGTTCCCCGCACTTATCTGGAACCCTGTATAAATCGAATAGCAAATTGTGCTACTTTTCTGTTGCTTTTTTCCATAGCCTTCCATGTCTTGCAGTTGTAACGTTAGTCTTATTCCAGTTAAGCTTGTCAATTAAACAAAACAAAAATAGTTGGTTGATTGGCAACCTTTTCATTTATAGCATTGCATTCAAATATACAGGCCTACCTTGGTTGATGAACACCTCTGTTTACGTAATTTTCGGTTCACAAAGGAAATCCATTGGAAGCAATGCCTCCATTTACAATTCTCCCCCGCCCCCCGCATTACCTCGACTTACGTAAGGATGCATTGCACCCCCATGTGTTTCTGGTTTATGAATTTTCCGAAATATGCAACGTCCTGGAGAACAGATTAACTTCGTCGACCGAGGTACACCTGTATTTGTACCCACAGATGCTTTTAAAGAAAGATATCAAGTGAAATAAAAATGGGGGAAATCTGTTCTTTAAATTTTTCCCCATTTCATAGTGTGGTAGCACACCAGAACAAAACTAAACTAAAAAAAAAAAAAGCATCGTAAATGGCCGTGTAAAATGAGAGCTCCCGAAGTTGGTCAACATATTTTTAAATAATTTTTGAGATGATATGCAACGAACAATGATTAAATATAAACATGTTAAACAAGGAAACAGAAACAATTGGATCAAGTGGCAGCAATGAAAAAAATAAAAGCACAACACAAGGAGAAGAGCTAATGTGATATAGAGGGAGTGTTGGGTTAGGACTATGGAGCATAGGTTCCAGTTCCCAGTCCCTCACGAAACTTACGGGGTGACTTTGATCCGATCACTGTCTTTCAGCCTACCTTGCCTGTTGTTTGTGATGAGGAAATTTGACGAGAAGGGCTGAGTAGTGTCAGACATTAACTCCCAGCATTCCCCACCATTGTCCTCATTGGCAAGGGTTATTGGAAGTTGCAGTACAGCTGTATCGATTGGGCTGTATCCATCTCAGGTGCATTGCACAGAACACCTCTGGAGGAAAAGAAACATTAACAATAAATAATAATTAAAAGTAAAATAGCAGATAGCACACAGCCTGTGCATGCATTGGTTTCCATTGTCTGTTGAAAATGGAGGCTGGTGTTCTGGAACTTAAAATTTAGCAAAGAAGCTAGCCCTTCTTGGAAGGGTATTCCATGAGTGGAGTGCTGCCCACCCCCCACCCCCAGTACTGTCTCAGTGATGTCGGAGGCATTAGGAGAAGAGTCCGGAATGAAAATCATAATGCTTTTGTTGCAGCGGTTAAACTGCTGTACTGCAGCTGTAACTGTGGTCATGACATGGGGTTCAATCCCCGGTAGCCAGCAAAAGGTTCGCTCATCCTTCCATCCTTCTGAGGTTGGTAAAATGAGTGCCTAGCTTACTGGGGGAGTGGGGAGTGCGTAGTCGGCATAAATAAACTGTAAGCTGCCCAGAGAGTGCTTTAAGCACTGTGGGCGGTATATAAGCAGGATGCTTTGCTTTGCTTGAGCCGATTCCTGTTAGGCAAGATGATACATACTTTGCAAGGCCATATTTGTGCCTGTTGAGTTCAGCTCTGAGTGCGGGTTACTGACAGCAGAGAGTTGGCATGCTTGGCAGTAACACTACGGAATGGAGGAAGCAGCCTTCGTTGCAGCAGTTTGATTGTTTTCATCCCGAGATCGTTTTTTTCCTGATGGCCGTTGGGTTTGATTTCAGGAGCAGGACACCTCCCTTTACCGGCCGGCCCTGGAGGAGTTACGAAGGCAGATCCGCTCCTCCACAACCTCCATGACCTCCGTGCCGAAACCCTTGAAGTTCCTGCGCCCGCATTACGGGAAGCTGAAGGAGATCTACGAGAACATGGCTGCAGGGGAAAACAAGGTACGTCACTCGATTCGGGCTGGCGGTGCCTTGCGGGCTCTGTTGGTCTGCATTGCACCTCTCCCAACAGCAGTACCGCAGAGGTGGATTCCAGGTGGGATAAGACCTGCTGCTAAGAAAAATGAGTATTTTCCCCCTCCTTCCCAAGCAGGCATCACAAACTCCTTAACCCAAGGCATTTTGATCTTTAGAAACAGGTGAAAAATCTCTGCCAGGAAGTGGTGTGGTTTTCCTTTAGTTTGGGGTGAGCGAAGTGCAGCTCTACAGATGGTGTTGGATGGTCATGACAAAACAGTCCACTGTTGACCTGGCTGGTTTGTGGAGCTACCCTAACAACAGCCACATTTATTTATTTATTTTTAACTTTTTTTTATAATCCCACCCATCATGTAAGCCAACGATGGTCTAAACTCTGTCCCTCCAGTTGTTTTGGACCACATCTCCCACAGTCCTTTGTCACTGGCAGTGCAGGCTTGGAATTCTGGGAGTTGTGGTCCAAAACATCTGGAGGGCTGAATTTTGGACTCTCCTGATGTAAGCGTTTAATAAAGCTACACAGTGATCCTGGCGGGAGTTTACTCACATGCAAGAGGATTGATATCCATTGCTGTCGCTAATTGAGGAGGTGCCTGGTATGCAGTCAGGTCACATGACTGCCCTGCAGCTGTTAGCCATAGCAACCGTAGCAACCTCTTCCTCCTGCAGGCACTTCAACTTCTGGCATTGCTTTGGCCCCTGTGGAGTTCACCCCTTTGGTTCTCACCTGGGGCAGACCATGTGTGCGCAGGCATGTTGTGGCTCGCAAGTTTATATGACATCTGGCCCTTTCCTAACTGCCAGGCAGGCAAGTGTGATAAGACAAGATGATGCATCCCTAATGCCTCCTTTCTGCTCACAGCGTTTTGCAGCTGATATAATCTCTGTTCTGGCCATGACAATGAGCGGAGAGCGAGAGTGTCTGAAATACCGGCTGGTGGGATCCCAGGAGCCTTTGGCTTCTTGGGGACATGAATATGTCAGGTAAGCAACCACAAATTAAGGAATTAGAACATTGAAGTTCCGAGGTGCATTTCTTAGGTATCAGGTATTTGTCCGTTTGTATCTCAGCTGCCTTCGGTGGAGAGCGAGTTGGCACCTGCAGGGCCTCCAGGCGCTGGACAGTCCTGGGTCTGCTTTGTTTCCGCAAAGCTGTTTTCTCATATACCTTTACATTTATTATTTATTTATTGAACTTATATCCCGCCCATCTTCCCAGAGGAACTCTGGACGGCTTCCAAAAGACGAACCGAACAGTGGTCGTCAATACAAATACAATAAACAAAGTCAGTGACAATAAAATACAGTAACAATCAAAATAGGTTAAAAACACTTCTGGCACCCTTGGCACCCTAACAAAAAGGCTCAATAGCCATACAGCAGCTTTCCGGGATAAACAGAGATGGCGAATGACCCAAAAAGAAAAAAAAAGACTACATAAATTGTTGGTGGTTGCAGGGGCTCTCTATTACTATTCCACATTACTGATGCTTTTCTCAGTTCATGGTGCAATATTACTTTAATAATTGCTTTACTATTGCTTTGTGGCTGTTTTGCAACAGTAGCTTGCTTGCGGCGGCTGAATTATTTATTCAATTTTTCCTCTGCCAACCGTGGATAACTGAATCAGTGGTTAATGAATCAGTGGATATGGGGGTCCTACTGTACACGTGTCCTCTGCCTCCTCAGGCACCTAGCGGGCGAGGTGGCCAAGGAGTGGCAGGAGATCGAGGAGGCCGACAAGGCTCAAAAGGACACCCTGCTCACCCTGGTGAAGGAGATCGTGCCCTATAACATGGCCCACAACGCGGAGCACGAGGCCTGCGACTTGCTCATGGAGATCGAGCAGATGGACATGCTGGAGGAGTACATCGATGACAACGCCTACGCCAAGGTCTGCCTCTACCTGACCAGGTGAGTGACGTGTGCAAAGAAGAGGCGGAATCCGCGGCGCTCAGAACCCTGCTGTTTCTTTCTCCTGCCGGGCTTCGGACATGAATCCCTTGAACGGAGGGCAGCAAAACTGTCGGAATTTTGTGCTATTTAATCAGCCAGCAGAAGCAATACTGATTGAATAAATACAGTGGACCCTTGTATAACATAAAATTTGTACAACATAAAAATTCTGGAGATAGGGGAAATTTGCTTAACATAATCGCCTATGGGGAAAATCCGTACAACATAAAAATGGGATCACTCCGTTTTCAATGCATTCCTATGGGAATTTGTAAAAAGGAAAATTTGCTTAACATAATTTCATTTGGAACGAATTAATTCCTTTATACAAGGTGCCACTGTAGTTAGCCAGAGATAGAGTTTTCTTAAAACCAAGCAGCTATATTGCATATGAACAAACATATATTACAGCATCACAGAACTTATACAAAGTTCAATAGCATAACAGCATTCAGTACATATGACAGACTATATGGCAGAGAAACAAAGTGGGTGCCTTACTCACAGAAGGCCCAATGTACAATGATTTTCAGAACATTTTTATACATGTGTCTGTCCAGTCATGAATGACATTGCCTCATAGCTATTGCAACCCCTTGCATCAGCCAAAATTCATTATGCTCATTGTTAACATCTGCATTCCTTTAGAAAAAACTATCCATTGAGTCACTGTGACTTTGCACTTTTACAGACTCCATCTTTAAATCAATTAAATACATATCAGATATATGTAGAACATCCTGTCTAATACATGTATTTCACTACCTAATATCTGATAAAAACTGCTCAATATAATGTGATATGGCAAATAGACTTTTATGGGTCTTTTTAGAAAAAAGGTTCACCCATAGAGATTACAGGTGTAAAAGTGATGCCACATGGAATGTGTCTATTAACTGTCTTTCTGGCTATCAATCTGTCTCTCTTTCTCTAATTAATTTGTATCCCACCCATCTGGCCTAAAAGGCCAATTAAAAAAAAAAGGACAGACCTCACAGTTTAAAATTTTAAGTTCTTTGGATATATTTATAGTCCAAGGACTTATGTACTGCTCCATCTAGCCTATAGGCGCCTCCAGGAGGTGCACAACATAATATTAAGAAGAAATTACATGCATATAAGTTACAGATGAAATGCAAGAACCAAGCATATTAAAACACATAGTTATACAAGTATAATCAGTTAATAGCAACATAAATTATAAATCAGCAAAAAAGGAAATGAGAAGCAGACACAGATACATAGGGCGTTACAGGCGTCCTAATAATTAACAAAAGCCTGGGAGAGCTTGTTTGAAAAGCCATGTTTTTAAAAGGCGTTCCAGCTTTCTCCTCTTTGATATCACAAACCAGGTTTTTTTTAACAAGGAAAGATGTGCTCTACTTCCTGACTCCGGGGTGATGAGGGTCAGCATTAGGAGTTTGTTGTAGATGGAGTAGCTTGTGCATTTCAAGGTCGAAGTGTGTGAGAGATACCTGGTATGACAACAGGAATTAAATTGTCCTGCAGCCCTGCCTGGTCCAGCTAGTCTTTTGTGCAGGGAACTTCTAGCACAGTGGTTCCCAACCCTGGGGGTCGGGACCCCTTTGGGGGTCGAACGACCATTCCACAGGGGTCGCCATGAGCCAGTGAAGAAGAAGGCACAAACGGCTTGGGTCTGGAGGAGTGGGGGAGGAAGGGGGGAAATGGTGAGTTACAGGCTGATAGGTTGGAGGGGATTTCAGTCAGTGGCACCGGAGGCTGCGGTTGGCTGAGGGTGCCTACGTAGAGGGAAGTTCTCTATGGCACCTGCGGCAGTGGCCTGCCTGCCAAAGGGGGCTCGTGGCCTCTTCCAAGCAGGGCAAGGGGGTCACCCCAACATGAGGAACTGTATTAAAGGGTCACAGCATTAGGAAGGTTGGGAACCCCTGTAGTAGGAGAAGGATGAAGGAGAGTGGACGAAGTCATGCAGGCACTGGAACATGGGCTGGGGCCGAATATGCTGCCAATGGGACTGAAGGCTGGTTAGGAGATGAGATGAACCTGGTCAGAACTGAGAAAAGAAAGGTATCCGTTGGGGGCATCATTTTCAGCATCCCCCTCGCGGCCCCAGGGACTGGAGGGTTCTGGGTGTTGGGATCCAAACAAAGTAACATGGCCAGCTTTGGCCTCCAAAGAGCAAAGACAGTTAGAGATGACGAAGTGAAGGGTTTTACTGCTTTGACATGTCAGCTAGTTTTTTGGTTTCCAGTTTCACCACTGTGTGTGAGTTTTTGTGCATGAAGCTGGAATTGTTGGGGCCGGGCTGTGCTTCCCAATGTTCCCTCGCCTCTTCATTTCTAGGATTGGTCCCAGGGAGGAGACCGGTTTGCAGGGGGCTTTGCTGCCTGGGGAGGGTATTTAACCCTTGGCTTGCTGACAGCCTTCCCTCTGCAGCCCACCCCCACCCTCTTGGTGGCCTCCCCACCTTGTGATTGTAGGGGATCCCTTCCAGAAAGGTGCAGTTTGGAGAGTGGTGGGAGGAGGGACCATAAAGAGTGGCGCCACCGACAAGACATTTCACGGGAAGAATTCTACTTGGGACTTTCTGAAACCCTGTCTAAAATCTACTTCTACCTGAAGGGTATCCGAAAGCTGGAAAGCTTTCTTTGGGTCGTAGGTGTCAGAATTGGGAGGGCTCAGCCATGCTTGCAGCTCCCATTGATCCTTGGTTGTGGCATCGCCCATCAGAATTTAAAGCCCTTTGTTGCTTCTCTTCTAGAAGGGAGTTGCTCCCCTGGATCGGATCAGAGGCACAGAGATGGATCTGTTTTTGTACCTTGTGGATTGGAAGCTGGAAGCTTTGAGTCAGTGGTGGCGAACCTTTGGCACTCCATATGTTTTGGACCACAACTCCCACAGTCCTTTGTCACTGGCAGTACAGGCTTGGAATTCTGGGAGTTGTGGTCCAAAACAGATTCACCACCACTGCTTTGACGTTATGTTCTTCTGCTTCAGTACTGCCGTGGGAGGGGGGGGTCTGATGGCATTTATTTGACCTCATTTGGTTTTCAGGAATGCTTGGCTATGCGATGGAAAGGTTTTCCTCCTCTGATGTACCGCCCTGAGTAGGGATGAACACGAAATGAGAAAATTATTTTTTGTTTTGTTTCCTTTCCTCCCCCTACATTTTTTGTTTTGTTTCGTTTCATACAATTCCCCCCCCCAAAAAAAAAAATTCGTAGGAAACAAACTGCTAATAAAATGTTTTTTGGGGGGTGGACTGGAAAGTGGCAGAGGGACAAAAAGTTTTTTTTAAAAGCCCAGAGCTTTAAAAACACCTTTTCCCCGTCCCTGAGCAGCTTACAGATGGAACAAAATGGTTCATTTCAGCAACAACAACAAAACGCCATTCCGTTTAGTCTCTAATGAAATGCTGCTTCCTTGTTTCGTTTCGTTTCGTTACGCAGCGACACGGCAAAACAGCATTTGGTTTTTCGTTTTGTGCCCCTCCCTAGTCCCGCGTGAAGGGAGCTGTTTGCCTTCCGCCTGGCGACCTGCCCCGTTTCACCGCCTTCCCTTTCTTTCCTCTCTCCTTTTCTCTGAAGTTGTGTGAGCTACGTCCCCGAGCCCGAGAACTCGGCTCTCCTACGCTGTGCCCTCAGCATCTTCCGCAAGTTCAACCGCTACCCGGAAGCCCTCCGCCTGGCCCTCATGCTGAACGACATGGAACTGGCCGAGAACATCTTCATCTCCTGCAAAGACGTGTATGTCCCGCTCTCTGACGTGGGGGTAGCGGTTGTCATGGGGGGGGGTTTCTCCAGATACGGAACCCCATTTGGGGGAGCTAAGATGGTTTATACACGACCCCTAAACTCCAGGGCAAATGGCTCCCAGCTCCGGAGCTTAAAAATGTTTTCCCACCAGCTCCAGAGCTTACAGAAAATTAAGTCTCAGACCGTAGAGATTTTCCGCATTTCTTAAAGGCCAGGAGGGAGGTGGGATCCTGGCATCTATCCATGGGCAATGCCTTCCACATCATTGTGGCCAGCACTGATAAGGGAAGTGATAGTACCACTCTCTTCTGCTCTGGTCAGACCCCGCCTGGAGTACTGTGTCCAGTTCTGTGCGCCTCAGTTTAAAAAGGATGGTGGCAACCTTGAGCAGGTGCAGAGGAGGGCGACCAGCATGGTTGAGGGTCTGGAAGAAATGTCTTACGAGGAACGGCTTAGGGAACTGGGAATGTTTAGCCTCTCTAAAAGAAAGCTGAGGGGGGATATGATAGCTATGTTTAAATATATGAAGGGATGTCACATTGAAGAAGGGACTGGTTTGTTTTCCATGGCTTCAGATATTAGGACACGAGGAAATGGTTTCAAACTAGAGGAAAAGAGATTCAATTTAAACATTAGGAAGAACTTCATGACAGTTAGAGCTGTTCGGCAGTGGAATATACTGCCACAAAGGAGGGTGGTGGAGTCTCCTTCTTTGGAGGTTTTTAAGCAGAGGCTGGATGGCCATCTGTCGGGAGTCCTGTGATGGGGGTTCCTGCATGGCAGGGGGTTGGACTAGATGGCCCTTGAGGTCTCTTCCAACTCTAGGATTCTATGATTTAATAAGGGAATTAGCTCTGTTCAGTGGCAGGACTGCTCTTGAGTCAAGCCCACCGAGACCTCTGTCTTGCCTGTCCCGTCTTTCAGCGTCGTTCAGAAGCAGATGGCCTTCATGCTGGGACGTCACGGTGTATTCCTGGAGCTGAGCGAAGACGTGGAAGAGTACGAGGACCTGACAGAAATCATGTCCAACGTCCAGCTGAATAGCAACTTTTTGGCCCTGGCCAGAGAGGTGAGTTCCCTGCCGACTGGTATAAACTCATACTAGCGGAGGAAATGTTGCCGTTGGCACTTGAGGCATAACTGGTCTATGATGACGAGACGGCAACTGGATTTTTTTGGGGGGGAGGGGGGAGGGAATGATTATTTGAAAGGTCAGCTACGTTGTAGATCTTTCAGCTATCTCTTTTCACAGCCACCTGGTTTACTTTAAGGAAACGAGATCCCAGGAAAACGTTGCTTAGCATTGTTTTTTGCCTGCCGTAACATCTAAAGTATTACATTTTTCAGAAACTCTGATGTGCCTGTCAGGACTGACGGCGTATGTGTGAATCAGCTGAGTAATAAAGCAAGAATCATAAGAATTGAATCACAGCCTAAAGGCCATGAACTGTTGAATTTTCGAGGTTCATGTTGGTGTTCAGCTTATTCCGTTTCCAACTTGGGTTGTTCAGTTGCCTCCAGATAACAATCTACAATAGGTCTCTCTTTGTGTTTGTATTTGGGCCATAACGTTGAGTGGTAGGGGATAGTCATGTGCGTTTCAATTTGGAAGGGGAGTGATTCCGAAACGAAACATGCCTGAAGCACGCCAGCACAGCTGGTACTCGGAACCCAGTCCCACCCTCCGGAACAAAATAAATCACTGTCTTACCTTGCTTTACCCCACGTTGGGTGAAATTCTAACCGGGAAGCAGCTTCCGATGCATCATTTTTCCATCTCCCTGGTGCTGGCCAATCAGACAGGGAGGTAGGATGATGCATGTCCTTGCAGAGCTCCTGATTGGCCAGCACCAGGGAGAGGGAAAGGTGACGCATCGGTGGCTGCTTCCTGGTTGGATTTTCGCCAACTGCAAACTAGAGCAAGGTAAGACAGTGATTGATTTTGTTCTGGAGGATGGGACTGGATTCCGAGTGCTAGCTGTGCTGGCGTGTTTTGTTTCAGAACCAGTCCCATTCTGAAACGAAACACCTATGTCTAGTAGGAAATGTAGCACTGAATAGTCTGACTTAGAAGAAGGGACAAGATAATCAGCCTTGTGGTGCAGCGGTTCAACAGCAGTACTGCAGCCAAAACTGTGCTTTTGACTCGGGATTCAGTCCCAGGTAGCCAACCTGTGGTTAACTCAGCTTTCTGTCCTTCCGAGGTCAGTAAAAGGACTACCCAGCTTGCTGGGTAGGAAGGGGGGCAATGCATAGCCTGCATAGTTAAATTGTAAACTGCCCAGAAAGTGCTTTAAGCAATATGGGGCAGTATACAGTCACCCCCCGCCATTTCGCGGTTCAGGTACTGCGGTCCCACTATATCATGAGATTGCAGTACTTGCAGGGGGCGGGGGGGCAATCCCATCGCTCCCCGCCGCCTCTGCCCCTCTGATCGCCCCCCCGACCCGCTTCCGCATATCGCCGGTCGGGTGGGTCGCTAACCTCCGCGATAGGTGGGAGGTTACTGTATAAGCAGCCGGCTTTGCTTTTGCTTTGTTTGTGAGGAGAAAGGCAATGTAAAAACATTTCAACCAAATAAATAAATTACCACAGGCCATCTATGTCTTCATCCCTTGGGAAGTCCTTTCTCTTGTAAGGATGGGGAGTAGTCCACCGTGGCCCTAAGGGAGGGGGCAAAATCGGACTCCCTGCCCGGTGAAGTTGACCACCTCATCTTAGAGCAGTGACTCTCAACCTTCCTAATGTCGCGACCCTTTAATAGAGTTCTTCATGTTGTGGTGACCCCCTTGCCCTGCTTGGAAGAGGCCACAAGCCCCCTTTGGCAGGCCACTGCCACAGGTGCCATAGAGAACTTCCCTCAGTCTATAGGCACCCTTAGCCAATCACAGCCTCCAGTGCCATTGACTGACATCCCCTCCAACCTATCAAGCTGTAACTCACTCTTGCCCCCCCTTCCTGCCCCTCCTCGTCCAGACCCAAGCCGTTTGTGCCTTTTTCCTTCACTGGCTCATGGTGACCCCCTGTGAAATGGCCAGTTGACACCCAAAGGGGTCCCGACCCCCCCAGGTTGGGAATCACTGTCTTAGAGGGAGCACTCATTCTCAGAGGTCTCTCCGCAAACATTGAGCTTTGAATTTGAGGTTTCCTGCAGCTGTGAGATCCTTGGGAAAACATGCAAGGCTAGGGGGTTGTTGATCCTTCAGGGAGCCTGGGCTTCAGCAGAGGTCCACTCAAGTGATTTGAATGGTCAGTGTGGCTCACCTGGAGCAGGTGTGCTAAAGAGGCCCTCCGCACCTCGTGTGCTTTGCTGTCGTGTTGGGCTCCCAGGCAGTACCAACTAAGGGGCAGTTCTCTCCTTACCAAAGAAAAGGACTCTGTATGCCAGGAGAAGCTTTGGTATTATGTCACGCTGTTCAGGAGGCACGAAAGAGTCACTTCTTATTTTGTTTCCAGCTGGACATCATGGAGCCCAAGGTGCCTGATGATATTTATAAGACCCATCTGGAAAACAACCGTAAGTGTGCCAAGCACCGGGGGGTTCTGGGTGCTGGCTTTGGGTTCAAAGAAATGGCTTGGTCTATTTATGGCATTTGTGCTCTGCCATTTACCCCCACAAAGGATTGCAGAGTGGTATAAGATATGAGATGGGCAAAAAATGAATTTGTTTTTCAATTCATTTTTCGTTTCGGTCCCTAACGAAATGAACCATCAAAGAAAAATGAAATGAAATGAAATGAAAATTTTCAGTTCATTTCTTTTGATTTTTTTGTTCCCCCAATCAGGTGTGTCTTCCCCTACCTGAGGCCGGTGAGGCCTCCCTGCGCCCGGCATGGCCGCTACCGTGGCCGATCCCCCACGGGGAGGGCTTCCGAGGCGGTGAGGAGGCCTTGGTTAAAAAAAACACAAAAAACGACTGGCAGGGCCCCACGAGCCGGCTGCTCAGCAGTTTAATAAAAGAAGCGCCAACCTGCCAGCAGGGCCCTAAAACAGTAGTAAAAAAAGAAAAGAAAGAAAAATGAAACAACTTTAAAAAATATCGTTTCAAGCGAAACAAAACGAAAAACAAAACAAAATGCCATTTCGGCGTTTTGTGCTCATCTCTAGATATAAGCAGTAGGATGTTCTGCACCCTCATACTTGTGATGTACATTTTATAGGCACAATGCAGAAGGAATAAGAGATGAAGAGGGAGCATCTCTAGTAGCTGTTGTCATTCACCTCTCTATGCTGCTCCGTGCCTAGCAAAGTCCGATTTTGGACACCCTGACTTAAAAGTGTCTTTTTAAAAATGGGCCCAATCCACCGCGCCATTTGGGCAGTCATGGATTTGTGTTCTTGTCACCTTCTCCCCTGCATCTTGCTTTTTAAAGACACTTTCCCTGTGCAATGAGAAAAATAAGCCGTTATATTACTGAAGAATACATTGCTGAAAATTTGGAACTAGGATGTTTAATGTGTGGGACATTAGATTGCAAATCTGTTTTGGGTTGATCCCTGACATATTTTTCAGATGAAATTGTTATCAAGGCACATACACTGTCTTTAAAAGTGAAGCTTTCTATTTAAAGCTGTGTTTTGGGCGTCTGCAGACCAGTACACCATCTGGGTATTTGGTCCTGACGGCCCTACCAACCTGTCTGCAAGGATTTTTTTTTAAAACAAGGGGAGAAATATATGTTTTCATGCTATTATGTGAAATCTCAACTGTGTTTCTAAAACATCCCATGATGTCTAGAAGTATATTGCTATAAGGCCTTTATTGTAACATTTCTATGTTTGGAAGACAGCTTCCACAATCCACCAGCCCCCTCCCTACCCATTCAAATCAGTATATGCACAAACGCTAAACCAAAACTGATTAGTCTTGATCATTGTTTATCTAAACCAGTGGTTCTCAACCTTCCGAATGCCACGACCCTTGAATACAGTTCTTTATATTGTGGTGACCCCTTGCCCTGCTTGGAAGAGGCCACAAGCCCCCTTTGGCAGGCCACTGCCGCAGGTGTCATAGAGAACTGCCCTCTACAGGCACCCTCAGCCAATCAAAGCCTCCAGTGCCATTGACTGACATCCCCTCCAACCTATCAAGCTGTAACTCACTCTTCCCCCCCCTTTCCTCCCCCCCTCCTCCAGACCCAAGCTGTTTGTGCCTTTTTCTTTTCTGGCTCATGGCGACCCCTGTGAATTGGCTGGTCGACCCCCAAGGGGGTCCCGACCCACCAGGTTGAGAACCACTGGTCTAAACTGAACCGCTCAGAATATTCAAAGAGAACAAGGAAACAACCTCAGTTGGGAAGGCTACAAGAGATTCTCCACCTTCTTTCAGGAGCTTCTGCTTGAGAAACCCAAGAACAAAGGGTTCGGGGCATGTTTGCATTCCTCATCACATGTCAAATATATACAGTGGTACCCCGACTTAAGAGCAGCTCGACTTAAGAGCAATTCGACTTAAGAATGGAAAACTGTTGGCATTTTAACTGCTGCCTTACAAATTTTAGATATGGTCTGCTCGACTTACAATTTTTTTTATTTTTTATTTAGATAGTACCCTGACTTAAGAGTAGTTCGACTTAAGAGCATGCATTTGGAATGGATTAAATTCGTACGTCGAGGTACCGCTGTATATGCTTCCATAACCCTTAGGATGGAGCTTAAGTAGTCCTGATTTCCTTTCAGATATTTGGATAGCGTAGTTGCCTTAATGGATGGTGGCTCGTTTTGGTGGGCTGTGCCTTTAGTTAGAGCAGGTTCTCCTGCTCGTAAGACATTATCTTGGATGACGGAGGAGAAATGCCAATGGCTCGCCAAGGTGGAGCATGTATGAATGGTTCTGGTTGGAGCCAGAATCGTACGGCTGTGCATCATTATCATCATCACTCACCCTTCCTCTTTCTGTGCCCCCATCCCCACCCCCACCCCCTGCAGGATTCGGTGGCAGCGGCTCTCAAGTGGATTCCGCCCGCATGAACTTGGCCTCGTCGTTTGTGAACGGTTTCGTCAACGCTGCTTTTGGGCAGGACAAGCTGCTGACCGACGACGGCAACAAGTGGCTGTACAAGAACAAGGACCACGGTGAGAAGGAATGGGAGGAGGTGGCGGCGGTGGCAGGAGCTGGCCTGCTTGGTGTGGTGTGTGGTGGGCAGATTTTAGAAGCTAAAACTTTTCCTACTTTCTTGCAACATGTGCTAAAACCCAGGTTGACCAATGCCAGTCAACACAGTGAAAGGATCTACAAGAAGGTTTATGAGTTTAGATTCCAAGGGGAAAAACTTGTTGACACCCTTAATACAGTTTAAAAGATCAAGCTTTTGACAGTTTGGCAATTTATTCTGCCAGTGGAAGCTGGCATGCATGGAGACAAAGCGTAGGTGAAGCAGCCAGAGTTTCTTAAAATCACCTGTATTAAAAATGTCTCCCAAGATCTAACAGAGTTTCAGCATCATATGACAGAGTACATAGAGACAGCATATCAGCATACAGACATAGATGAACGTGGCAGCTGGGGTACCTCCTTACCAAATGCCCAACGGCTACTGATTTCTGGAGCTCTCTTATACTCATGATAACCAACCAGAAAACTGGTTATATCATGCAATTGCATCTACCTTGCATCATCTTTACTCCTTATGTCTATTCTGTTCACTTGGTAGTAATTAGAGATGGGCACGACTGAACAAAATGGTTTTTTCATTTTTCGTTTAGGGGTCCGTTTCGGTTCGTTTTCGTTTTTCGGTGAATTTTTTGAACATTTTTCGTTTCGTTTTCGTAACGAAACGGAAACGAAAAACGAAACGAAAATGAAAATTTTATGTTTCGTTAGCATTTTTTCAGCGTGGCGCGGCTGCCGTAACGAAAACAAAAAATACGGCAATTTTTTTCCGTCTCGTTTTCGTTTCGTTTTTATTTTGAGGAAGTTTCATTTTTCGGTTTCGTTACGGAACGAAACGAGAAAAAAATGAAATTTTCGCTAAGTCGTGCCCATCTCTAGTAGTAATTAGAAAACTTACACTCCTGTGTTACAATGACTCTGTATTATATACTGGACTCCATGTTACAAATCATTTAAATATACATATAAAACACGGGTAGCCAAACCTATTCTATTTAATACACCATGTTTTTCCTCACTTATATCTGACAGCTTTCGGCACGTATGCCCCTCATGTCATCTTCAGGATTACAGAAACGGCAAATGCTGATTTCATTGTGTGTTCGCTCTAGCAGAACATTCAGGTGGACCAGTGTGTTCGGTTGTCATATTTTTCTGGCTATGGCACCCCATGTATAAAATGACGCCCCCCCTCCAATTTCCCCAACCCAAAATTACAGTTTCTCAAGCATACAGTTCTCTCCTTGGCTTACTTCTGTGTATAAGACAACCCTAAATTTTGAGTCTAACAATTGCAGACAACAATTATAGTCTTACTATGCACGGAAAAATATTGTACCGTATAGCTGACCTTACACAATTAATTACAGGCAGCCACAAGTCACTAAGTTTTGGGCTCACTTTCCTTACTTGGAAGCTGAACTCGTTTAAAAAAGTGTAGATCTTTTCACTCTGTTGACTGGTATTGGCCTACCTCTTGTTTTAGATTTGGAAGTGTCCCCTTTCTTGGACTACAACTCCCAGAATTCCCCAGCCAGTATAGCCAATGTGCCGGATGGATGGGGAAATTCCTGACAGTGGAGGCCAAGGAAAGGAAAGTGTGGGGAGTGGGGAGAGAAAGAAAATGTGTATTTTCAGGTTGAGGTTGTGAGGGGAAGATGAAGGTGGAGAACCTTTACCCCTGAGCTGAGACTCATCCTTTCCTTCAGCTTCCGTGGTAAGAGATGACCAGGGATGTTGGCAATGTGTGTGTGTTCCTGACTCATCATCATCATATAAATTTTATTGCGTGGCTCACAGAGCTATTGCAAAGTGCATCAAGTAAAAACAGTACAATAAAAATATCAATAAAATAACAATACAGATAGATAAAAAGGGGGCTGAGGGTACAGAGACCTAGATATCAATTTGACTATTAGAAGTAGTTAAAACAACTTTCATTTTAATAAGTAAAGAACAGAACCTTGCCATTCGGAACGTAACAAATTTATCTCTATCACAGAGTAAGATTTTGAGCTTTTCTTCGTCAGATCTACCAGGATATTTTTCTAAGATGAATTTCAAAAGTCTTTCACGATGGATCCCAAATAGTGGGCAGTAAAGCACAGCATGTACCAAGTTCTCAACTGATTTATTATCACAGGAGCAGACTCTCGTATGGTATGGGGATTGTGCATAACGGCCCTTTAGATTGGCAAGTGGTAGCATATCAAGACGAGCCCGAGTAAATGCTTTTCTATGTTCAAAGTTCGTCAAATCAGCAAAATAAGATGGGCGATTTAGAGGCTTAGGTGTAATGTTCTTATAAAAAAGGGCTGTTTTTAGAGTGCTGAGCGAACCTATGTCTGTTTGAACACAGAGATCAGATAATCTTTGCTTTAATACGTTTAGCTGCTGTCAATCCAAGGTGTCTCACATGCTCTTGGGAAGAACCAAGTTTGGCTACTAGATTCAGTACAAAAAAATTCCATGATCCACAGTTCATCTCCCCATAGGATGATGTTAAAATTCAGAGCGGGTAATAAACAAGATTTTCAGCCAATAATTAATTATTGATTTGTTAATTAGTGTTGTTATTGACATTAATGCCAATTCTAATCTGACTAGTGCAGAAGGAGTTGATGGGGGTACTGCCAACAATAGACGGGCAAATTTATTTTGGGTTACTTCAAGGGGGTATAAGTTTCCCATTCCCCATACTTCAGCACCGTACAAAATCTGGGGAAGTAGCTTGGTTTTATAAATTTCGCAGGTGGGAGGAATCAGGAGGCCTCCTTTGGTCCTACAGAATCTTAGTAATCCAAACATGGCCTTCTCAAATTTCTGTTTTGCAAAGTCAATCTGTGAAGCCCAGGAGCCTGACTGGTGGAACATCACGCCTAAGTATTTGAAATGGGTTACCTGTTCCAGTATTCTCCCATCCATCATCCATTTATGAACTTGAGGTCTTCTACTGAAAACCATAATTTTGGTTTTCTCATAGTTGATGTTGAGAGAATTTTCTATACAATAGTTACTAAATTGTTTCAGGAGCCTTCTGAGGCCTATTTGTGTGTGGGATATTAGCAGAGTGTCATCTGCATAAAGTAATATTGATATAGCCTTTCCACCTACTCTGACAGGGAAGAATTGTAAACCTGTTAACCTAACCACCATATCATTAACATATAGATTGAAAAGCAAAGGAGCAAGAACACAGCCTTGGCGAACACCTTTAGATGTTTTAACAGTGTTGGATAATTGGCCAGAGATGCCGACTCTAATCTCAAGGGAAGAGTCAGTGTGCAGATCTTTAATTCTTTCCAACAATCTGGGGTCTATTTTAAGGTTAATAAGTTTTTCCCACAAGCGACCTCTTGGAATGGAGTCAAAGGCAGCTTTAAGATCGATAAATGCTACATATAGCTGCTTTGAAGGTGTAATAGAATATTTATTGATTAGATGGTTTAACAAGAGGATATGGTCCAGCGTGGAATGTCCTTCAGGAGCTAAAATGTTATTTTCTCTTACCCAGTCTTCCAGTTTTAAGAGGAGAGGGATATTGGCAAGTATTTGAGTCTTCTTCTTCCCAGCACTGGGGTCTGTTTCAGATCCTGAATCATCACTTGGCCCGGTTGACAGCGTCTTCAGGGCACAGGTTGGCAGTTTGCCTGTCCTTATTGACCACGCCCTTCCATCTCTGTTTTGGTCACAGTCCAAGTCTTGAATACCGAGTCCCTATTACAAGCAAGGTTTAAAAAGGGGATGGGTGGGTCAGGGTGATTTCTGAGTCACAAGTCAAGCAAAACAACAACAAAAACATAACCCAAGTCGAGTTGTTGTGAGCCTCGTGGCGCAGTGGTTCAATGCCTGTACTGCAGGTAAAACTGTGCTCACGACCTGGGTTCAATCCCTGGTAGCAGGCTCAAGGTTCACTCAGCCTTCCATCCTTCCGAGGTTGGTAAAATGAGTACCCAGCTTGCTGGCGGGGGGGGGGGCAATGTGTAGCCTGCACACTGTAATTAAAATTTGTAAACTGCCCAGAGACTACTTGTAGTGGTATGGGGTGGTATGTAAGCAGAATACTTTGCTTTTGTTGCGATGTCGGTCTGGTCTGAGAGTGAGTCATGCAGCTCGAGTTTCCGTCCCTGAACACGGCTGACTGACATACTTGAGAGGGAATTGGAAGGGCATTTTGTAGACTTTTCCAAGGGGACTTAATTCTGAACAATGAATTTAATTACTGAACTTGAATGCATCAGCGAAATGTGGGACATATCATCTCAGGGTGCTACAGAGAGGAAGAAATGCTCCACGGTTTACTGAGAATATATAATAATAATAATAATAATAATAATAATAATAATAATAATAATAAT
>JAHTLZ010000379.1:61346401-61372502 GCA_023846285.1 Phrynocephalus versicolor | reverse complement strand
CCCCCCCCCAGGCCGGACTTTGGGCAGGCCTGGAGTAGGAGGTAGAAACAGCAATAACACAGAAACATGGATTCAGATCAGCCCAGTCTCATTATCACCTCTCTCCCCTTTGATTTCTTCCCCCACAGTACTTTGTATTGATAAAAATCTCTCTAGAAGCATTCAAAGCGGGATAAAAGGTATCATTACTTACAGTTGCCATTTGTAGTTACAGTCAGAAGAATAAAAAAGAAAACGGGGTCTCCATTTTTTGTTGCTTGGATGGAGGTTAGAGGGAGAAGACAATCGATGAAACAACAAAGGAAACAAACGTGATAGAGAGGGGGGTCAAAGGCTTGCCTAAAATGCCAGAGGCCGGGAAAGAAATGTATCAATCAAGTTCGTTGCTAGCTGCAAAGGACAATCACATTAGGCTATTACAAACCCTCCCACTGATACCCAGTATTAATGCATGCAAGATTGCTATATTTTCCTAACAATATTAGGAAGTAAATTTCTTTATTTATTGTATCTCTCTCGCCCATCTTGCTGACAGAAGGCTTCCCATGTTCCCAAAGAAGACTAATGAGGCTGTGAGCAGGGACAGGATGAGCAAAGATCATCCTGTTTCTTAATGTCTCTTTCCTAACCGTAATCTCAGGGGGGACTTCTTAGGGCACCTTTAGGTCTAACAGGTTGTAGCATTAGCTTCGTAAGTCAAGTAGCTCTGTGCGGGCTTGTGTCTCTAGAGATA
Organism: Phrynocephalus versicolor; assembly: GCA_023846285.1. Taxonomy (NCBI): domain Eukaryota; kingdom Metazoa; phylum Chordata; class Lepidosauria; order Squamata; family Agamidae; genus Phrynocephalus; species Phrynocephalus versicolor. The sequence continues at coordinate 61,371,769 of JAHTLZ010000379.1, read as the reverse complement.
ATTACAAACTCAGACGGCTGTCCTTTCAAACTTGCTGGTGCTGCTGCTTTTCTTTTTTGATAAGAATGTTGGAAGCACTTAAGCCAGGCATGTCCAAACTTTGGCCTTCCCGATGTTTTGGACCACAACTCCCACAGTCCTTTGCCATTTGGAAATACAGGCTTGGAATTCTGGGTATTGTGGTCCAAAACATCAGGAGGGCCGAAGTTTGGACATGGCTGACTTAAGCCCTATAAAAATCACCCACATTGGCTGAATATTGGCTGGGGGGGGGTATTTAACTGTTCCTCGTTCCCACCTCAATGTGCCGTCGGCAGGAGCCCAAGGAGCTTGAGATGCCAGCCTTAGCTTTGTGGGACATCTTTTTCTCTTCCACGTCACAAGATGCTCACTGTTTTCATTCTACATCTCTGCAGGGCGTAGCGGTGCTGGGGATCGCCCTCATCGCCATGGGGGAAGAGATCGGCGCTGAGATGGCGCTGCGTACCTTTGGCCACCTGGTGAGTAGGACGGCGCAGGGAGTTCCAGGGCGGTGAAACTTGGAGAAGCCAGCGACTGCCTTGCGTTTGTCTGCTGGCCTTGTCTGGAATGGAAAGCCTGGGTGAAATGGTTAGGAAGAATATGCCAGCTCAAGGGTAACATGCCCGTTGCCCAGATAATACCGTGCCACCTTTCACAGTGGGTTTACCTTACAAATATCGTTGGAGAAAATGTCTTTTTGAAGGTTCTCTAGGATTATGAGTTGAGCTGGGGTCAGATTGTTCTTTGTCTGCCAGAATGTGTAGGAGTCCAGTCCAAGGTGTGAGTAGAAGTCCTCCACTATCTCACACCAAGGGAAATGTTAGGTCTTGTCTGCCTGTCACCCCAAACACTGCCTTGCAGTTGTCCTGGAGGTGCAGTCAAGAGGAGTGGAGAATTAGGAACACCTTTGGGCCTTCTGTCTGGACCACAGGTCAGGCCAGATCCCTGGGGACTCCCACTCCCTTAAGAATGTAGCCTTTCAACAGGACCATGTGGTACACATAGCTACCGGTATCAAGTCTCATATTTGTGTACCATTACAGACTTGGGAAGGGTTTGCCCAGAGAGACTTGGGAGGTTGGGGAGCAGATACCAAATTGGCATTACTGCACATCCCTGTCCCAGGGTCTACAGCAGTGGTCCTCAACCTGTGGGTCCCCAGATGCTCCTGGACTGCAACTCCCAGAAGTCTTCATCACTAGCTGAGCTGGCCAGGATTTCTGGGAGTTGGAACCACTGGTCTACAGTTATTGGTTCTAAAATGTTGCTGGACCTCGGTTGGTTGATTGGTTGGTTGGTTGGATGGATGGATGGATGGATGGATGGATGGATGGATGGATGGATGCAGAAGAAGAGGTTATTTTGGTTCCTGGAAGAGTTGTCGAGAGAGGCACTGCCAGTGAGCTTCCTTGGGAGCCTAGTCACCTTCTCTTCTCTCTCCTGCAGTTGCGGTATGGGGAACCCACTCTCCGTCGAGCTGTTCCCTTAGCCCTGGCTCTCATCTCGGTCTCCAACCCCCGGCTGAATATCCTTGACACCCTCAGCAAGTTTTCCCATGATGCCGACCCAGAGGTGTCCTATAACTCCATCTTTGCTATGGGCATGGTGGGCAGTGGTAAGTGTGCTCTTAGAATCTTGGGGAATCGTGTGGGGCATAGCTCCTGTCTGGCCCTCGCAAAGGACCGCTAAAGATCCCTGCAGCACCGTTTTGATGTTCAGGGTGAATAATTCATTATGCCCCTGATTGGGCGAAGTTACGGTGTGTGTCAGAGATAGGAGGAAAGGGAAGGCCTGGCCTGGGAGCACTGGGGAAAGTTAGATGTGATAGAAGATATTTCCTGGCTGGCCGACTCTGAAGCTATAAAAATGAACTTTTCTGTGGGTTCATCTCAGAAATTGAGGGAGAGAAACTTAGTCTGTCCAGAGTCCTATAAACCAGCCATCCCATAAGTGGCGTGCATGGTCTTGTTTGCCTGGCTGTCATGTGCTTGGACATGTCCAGGTCATGTATTCAGTCTCAATCACAAGCGGCCGTAATCATGCAAGCATCACTTCGTGCAGATCCCTTTAGGCCTGTGGTATTTGACAGTAGGGGTTTGGGCCTCAGCATGCAAAGCAGAATTGGAAACTAAGGTTATGGGATCGTTCTCTTTTTAACATTTCCCCGAAAAATAACGATTTTGAGTCTGTGGGAGTGGAGTGGGAGAAACCAAGAATTTGTGGTACCTTTGAAGACTTTAAGAGGCAGCAACTTGCTAGCCCTTCTGGCTTGGTATTGCCTATTGTCTAGAAAGCCACACTCTATGACAGGGGTGACCAAACTTCGGCCCTCCAGATGTTTTTGGAGCACAATTCCCAGAATTCCAAGCCTGTATTGCCAATGACAAAGGACTGTGGGAGTTGTGGTCCGAAACATCTGGAGGGCCGAAGTTTGGACATGCCATTGTGCTCCAAAACATCTGGAGTGCTGGAGGCTCACCCCCTCTGCTCTACGGTTTAAGCAAGGCAACTTTCCCTGCCTTCCTTGGGGCTGTCAGCAAATTGAAAATGGGACTCTTTGCATGGAGAACATATGCAACGGATACATGTTGTACGCATGTGGGCATGTAATGTTGTTCTGTGAAATCGTGTTAAAGTTGACGCTGATCCTTTTAGCATCACTTAAAATAAAACCATAAAAGAGCAAAACACTTCCAGCTTTTTCTTAGAACAGTGGAGCTGTTAGGGACACTCTGGGTCATCCAGTCCATCGCCGGTCAAGGAGGCCCAGCGGAGAACTGAATTCCCACCATCTGGCTCCACAGCCAGAGTGTTAAAGTATCGAACCCTATTGTGCAGATAGGGATTTCTTATGTACAAGGAAAGATAAACCACTAGCAGAGATTAGCAGCGTTGTGGAAGAATAAATGCAGTTAGTGATTATGGAGCTAGGAGACAAATGAACAAGGCAATAGAACTTAGTTCAAAACTTATATTATATATGTACACATGACAAAGAGTAATACACAATAACAATATACAAAGCACAGCATATAGAGAAGATATAACAGGGCGTGGGGAAAGCTGCCTCTCACCTTAGGCAGTCCCACTTTACATTGGTTGGCCTGCTACTTTTATACACACAGCTCCCTGCTGTAGCCCCATCAGATCCTTGACGAAGTGAGGTGATCAAACTATTCCACTTGGCACTAATCATCCTGACCTGACTGACAGGCTCATTATTCTATGCACCTGTGTTCTAGACCTAATACACATTCTTGTCTTGCTAATGACTTGGCACAATCTACAGAATCCATTTTGTAATTTGTTACATATTACAGACATTGTCAAAACTACAATCCTTGACACAGAGACCTCAACCGCCGAGGTATCCAAGACCGTTAGCCTGGCATGGCAAACCCCCCCCCCCCGATGGGATGGCTAGACCTTAACTGGCTTTGCTCCCTCGCTGAGCCTGTCTTTCCCTTCCTCTTCAGGGACCAACAACGCCCGCTTGGCCGCAATGCTGAGGCAGTTGGCGCAGTACCACGCCAAGGATCCGAATAATCTCTTCATGGTGCGGCTGGCTCAGGTAAGGTGGAGGTGTTTTCACAGGGAGGGCATGTCCGTGTTCTCACCCTGTGTTCTGTGAAATCAAAATTTTAAAAAGGTGTCTCTGCAACAGCTGGGCTGTACTTTGAAGCCCCTTCTGAAAAACTATGTCTAGGTACTGGGAAGGGTATGTTGCAGCTGGGGCAGAGGGGAGGCAGGGGAGGCACGTGTAAAGCAAAGTGTTCTGCTTCTATACCGCCCCATACCACTTCATGTAGTCTCTGGGAGGTTTTACTGTTTTTAATTACAGCAGGCCTGCCCAACAGGTAGACCGCGGGCTACTGGTAGCCCACGAAGGGTTCAAAAGTAGCCCACCGGCCATCAATTTAAAAAGGGATGGGATACATTCTCCACCCTTCCCTCCCCAATCCCAAGGATCACCACTTCCCTAGCAAAGTTCTGGGTCTGCCAGCCCACTGTCTCAGCTGAGCAGGGCAGTTCAAGGGCCATGGCGCATTGAAATCTGTTCCCTCTAGAACAGATTAATTGGTTTTCAATGCATTTCTATGGGAAACCGCTGCTTTACTTACAAAAGTTTTTACTTATGAGCATGTGCTCGGAACAGATAAAATTTGTAAGTAGAGGTTTTAGTGTAGTAGGCCTCGGGCACTTTGGGCCGGAAAAAGTAGACCTTGGCCTGTTCAAAGTTGAAAAGCCCTGAATTACAGTATGCAGGCTACACATTGGGGGCCCCCTGCTGGTTGGGTACTCATTTTACTGACCTCGGAAGGATGGAAGGCTAAGTGAACCTTGAGCCTGCTACCTGGGATTGAACCCCAGGTCGTGAGCACAGTTTTACCTGCAGTACAGGCATTTAACCACTGCACCACGATGCTACCAAAAAAACCCTTCTTTTTTCTGTACCTTTTTAGCTTTTATTGATATTTGGGACTGAACTGGTGTCAACTGAGTGAAACATGGGAGTCTTGATTAGCGGCCGTTCCTTTTTTATATAACTCCCAGAATCGCGCTCCCAGCATGGTCTTTGATCATGATGAGTGCAGGATACTGGAAGTTAAAAGTATAAAAAAAGGAATTTCCACTAGTTCTGGGGTTCAATCCCAGGTAGCAGGCTGATGGTTGACTCAGCCTTCCATCCTTCCGAGGTCGGTAAAATGAGTACCCAGCTTGTTGGAGATGTGTGTAGCCTGCATACTGTAATTAAAAACTGTAAACCACCCAGAGACTACTTGAAGTGGAATGGGGCGGTATATAAGAAGATCACTTGGCTTTTGCTTTGATTTCTTCTCCTGACAAACATACCCTTCCATGTATGTGGTTTCCATAGTAGGCTGCGCATTGCCTATGGATTGGTCATGGGACTAGAGCAGGGGTCCTCAAACCTTTTCAACAGGGGGCCAATTCACTGTCCCTCAGACACTGTTGGGGGCCAGACTATAATTTTAAAAAAACATGAACGGGGCAGAAAGAGGGGGAGAGTCGGGGCCACCACGGCCTCTGTGGTTGGCCTAGGACCTGAGTTATTGGGGGGGTGCAATAAGGGAGACCTAGACCGCCAAGGCCACCTACCTCTTTCCATCCCTCGCTCACCTGCAGCGAGCGACCCAGGCAGCACAGCAGTGGCGGCTCCAGAGGGCATGCGGCCCAGGGGCGCCCGTCTGGGACATGAGAGTTGGCTGTAGAGGGCTGTGCAGGGCCAGGAGTGCCTGCCTGTGTGATTGGCAGCAGAGCGGGCAGAAGCTGTGCAGCTCAGGAGTGCCCGCCCGCAGTCCTGGGGCAGAGGAGGTGGAGGCTGCATTGCTTGGGAATGCCCACCTGCAAGATCGGCAGCGGAGGAGGCGGAGGCAAGGCGAGCGCCATGTTGGGGTGCGGCGGGGTGGTCTTGGTGGGCTCTTCTGCCCCCTGGGCGGAGGAAGAAGAGGGAAAGGCTCCGAGAAGCCTCCATCCAGCCAAATTGCCCCGCCCGCTGCCCTCCCTTGCCTGCTTGCCTTCTTGCTTGCCTGGCTGGCCGGTGACGGGGCTCCCTTGTCATTAGAGGCAGCTTCGGGGCCTGACCAGAGCAGCGGCTCTTCAGGTGTGTGGGGGGAGGAGGGGGAGAGGAGAGTGGCCCAAGCAGCAGTGGCGGCTCCTTGGGAGATCTACCTCGCCCGGTGTCCTTGACACCCAGTGTTACCCTCCCCTCTTCCTTCTCCAATCCACACACACTGGAAGGGGAGGGTCACATTGGATGTCAAAGACAGCCGGAGAAGTAGTTCTCCCAAGGAGCTGTGCAACTGCTTGATCCACTCTCCTCCTCCTCCTCCTCCTCCTCAACCCCCCAGCCCCTGCACTCAAGCCCTGAAGCCACCTCCAGAACCAGCAGTCAAACACGAGGGAGCGCCGTGGTCACGGCGATTGGACTGGCTGGCAGGAGGCTCCACAAGGCCTCTTCCTCCTCCTCTACTCCCCAGTAGTTGGTTGCACAAAGCAGCCGGGAAGGGGAGGAGATGGCCCTGCTCTTCCAAAAGCAAAAAAAAAGCAAAAGTGTTCTGCTTATATACCGCCCCATACCACTTTAAGTAGTCTCTGGGAGGTTTACAATTTTTTAATTACAGTGTGCAGGCTACACATTGCCCCCCCACCCAGCAAGCCGGGTACTCATTTTACCTACTTCGGAAGGATGGAAAGCTGAGTGAACCTTGAGCCTGCTACCTGGGATTGAACCCCAGGTCGTGAGCACAGTTTTACCTGCAGTACAGGCATTTAACCACTGCGCCGCGAGGCTCATGCGAGGCTCATGGGTGGGTACCTGCCCACCCATTGGTTCCTTCCCAGGCAGCCTGGCCGCAGCTCCACAAGGGACTGGCCTTGCATTGGGTGTTCGCTGCAGACCCATGCCCGGCCTCCACCACTGTGTGTGTGTGTGTGTGTGTGTGTGTGTGTGTGTGTGTGTGTTCTGCATTTGCTGGTGGGCCGGGTTTAGGACCCTGGCGGGCTGGATCCGGCCCGCCTGCTGCACTTTGAGGACCCCTGGACTAGAGAGTCGTCATCTGTCGGCCCCAGCTGTAGATTCTTGTGTCCCCAGTAACGTTTCTCGTTGTGTTTTACAGGGTCTGACGCACCTTGGGAAAGGGACGCTCACCCTCTGCCCTTACCACAGTGACCGGCAGCTCATGAGCCAGGTGGCCGTGGCTGGCCTCTTGACTGTACTCGTCTCCTTCCTGGATGTGCGTAATAGTAAGTACTGCCCCCTGGAGGCAGGGAGGTTCAACCCACGGAACTTTCTGAACTGTACAGGCCTGCGGTCAGAAGCAGGGCACCGTCATGAAATGATTCATAGGCTATGCGGAGAAAACAGCTTTTTTGCCTCTTTGGATCGTTGTTTGTTCTGGAGATGTTTTTTCCTAGAGCAGATGTTACTTGAGTGAAACATCCACCATATCCTAACCATAGACTTTCTTAGCTAGCTCTGTTTTCTCACGCCTGCTGCAGAGATCCTAAAGCAGGTGTGTCCAAACTTTTTACAAGGAGGGCCAGATTTGGTGAGGTGAAAATGTGGGGGGGGGCAACCATTCAGCCGCATTTGCCCCCCCCCCCCCCCCCCCCGCCTCTGGACAGCCTCTAGGACAGTGATGGCAAACCTTTTAGAGACTGAATGCCCAAACTGCAATTCATAACCCATTAATTTTTTGCAAAGTGCCAATGCAGCAATTTAACCTGAATACAGGTGGCTATGAAGGAGTGATGTCGGGTGCCCACAGAAAGGGCTCTGAGTGCCACCTTTGGCACCCGTGCCATAGAGTTTGCCAACACTGCTCTAGGACATGCAAGGAGGTGGGGAGGACGCTGCAGTAATGGAGCCAAGGAGGCTGGGCAGGTGGCTGGAGGGACAGAGGCAGGGAGGGCAGGCAAACTGTAAAACTGCAAGCTGACATCTCCATCCGGTATGGGGAAGGGCCAGCAAGCGGGGATGTGTGACAGGCTCAGCCGGTGGGGAGAAGAGGCTGTGGGCCACTCAGAATTTGAAAACGGGCCGCATTTGGCCCCCCAGACCTGACTTTGGACATGCTTGTCCTAAAGAATTTGGAGGGCAGTCCTCAACACCATAGATTCAGGGTTCTATTTTCCCCAGTATCTTTCCATTATCCCCAGTATCCTCTCGTATCTTCAGCGATCAGGCTCTTAGATCACTCTGATATTTTGCAGAGCCCAGGCTTGGGAGATAACCAGGTTAGAAAGGGTCTCTGTGTGTCGCATCATCAACCTGGCATTGTTTTTACATGGTTAGACCTAAACCTCTAGAACCAGATCCTGATTTGTGCTGTGGATTTCGATATGGGTGGGTAGGCACCAACAACATGCTGGTCAGAGGCCGTTGAAAGGGGTTCGTGGCCCAGGGAAAAGGGCTGCTTGGCAAAATAAATGGACATCTGAATGAGAAGTGTCCCCTGCTTCTGCCTTTGCTTGATTCAAGAAAGCTGTGTGTGCGTTGTATTCTTGTCACCTGCTTCAAGTAATGAGGTTCTCCCTTCAGTCAATAAGAATTTGAAACTCAGTTGCCTGCTGCTAGGTATTTATAGTGATGGTTAGGAGAGATGACCATCATGGCCTGCAAACAAATTCATTTCTTCTAAAGCCTTCTCATCTGATATTCTGTGAAGATTCTCAGTCCTCTAGGTGAGGCTATAAGAACATACATAAGAACATAAGAAGAGCCCTGCTGGATCAGGCCAAAGGCCCATCTAGTCCAGCTTCCTGTATCTCACAGCGGCCCCACCAGATGCGTTTGGGAGCGCATGAGACTAGATACCCATCTCCTGATACCACTCCCCTGCATCTGGCCCTTGAAGTACCCTGGTTCTCCATCATGGTTTGTAACCTGTGATGGACTTTTCCTCCAGGAATCTGTCCAATCCCCTTTTGAAGGCATCCAGGCCAGATGCCATCACCACATCCTGTGGCAGGGAGTTCCATAGACTTACAACGCGCTGGGTGAAAAAATATTTTCTTTTGTCAGTTCTTACTCTCCCAGCCCTCAATTTGAGTGGATGTCCCCTAGTTCTGGTATTTTGGGAGAGAGAGAAGAGCTTCCCTCTATCCACTTTACTCATACCCTGCATTATTTTGTATGTCTCAATCATATCCCCCCTCAAGCGCTTTTTTTCCAGACTAAAGAGGCCCAAATGTTTTAGCCTTTCTTCATAAGGGAGGTGCTCCAGCCCGGTAATCATTTTAGTCGCTCTCTTCTGCACCTTTTCCAGTTCCACTATGTCTTTCTTGAGATGCGGTGACCAGAATTGTACACAATACTCCAGGTGGGGCCTTACTATTGTTTTGTATAATGGCATTATAATGTTGGCTGTTTTATTTTCAATCCCCTTTTTGATAATCCCTAGCATGGAATTGGCCTTCTTCACTGCTGCCACACATTGGGGAGACACCTTCATGGAGCTGTCCACCAACACACCAAGATCTCTTTCCTGATCCATCACGGATAACTCAGAGCCCATGAGTTGATAGATGAAGTTTGGATTTTTTGCCCCAATATGCATTATTTTACATTTGGTTACATTAAAATGCATTTGCCATTTCTCAGCCCGTTCCCCCAGTTTGGAGAGATCCTTCTGGAGCTCTTCACAATCTTCTCTGGTTTTCACCACACAGAAAAGTTTTGTGTCATCTGCAAACTTGACCACCTCACTGTTTATCCCTGTCTCCAGGTCATTTATGAACAGATTGAAAAACACCGGTCCCAGGACAGAGCCCTGGGGCACACCGCTTTTCACTTCTCTCCATTGTGAAAATTTCTCATTGACATCTACTCTTTGTTTCCGGGATCTCAACCAGTTCTCAATCCATAAGAGGACCTGTCCTCTTATCCCCTGACTGTGCAATTTTCTCAGCAGCCTTTGGTGAGGGACTGTGTCAAAAGCCTTTTGAAAATCCAGATAGACTATATCCACCGGTTCACCCAAATCCACGTGCCTGTTGACCTTTTCAAAAAATTCTAAAAGGTTTGTCAGACAAGATTTACCCTTACAGAAGCCATGCTGATTTTCTCTCAGCAAGGTTTGTTCTTTTATGTGTTTTAAGATTTTCTCTTGGATGAGGCTTTCCACCATCTTCCCTGGGACAGATGTAAGGCTAACCGGCCTGTAGTTTCCCGGGTCCCCCCTCCTTCCTTTTTTAAAAATTGGTGTGACATCTGCTATCCTCCAGTCCCCCGGCACTGTGGCCGTTTTAAGAGACAAGTTGCATATAACCGTTAAGAGATCTGCAATTTCATTTCTCAGTTCCCTAATAACCCTTGGGTGGATGCCATCTGGGCCCGGTGACTTGTTAATCCTCAATTTATCGATTAGTCCTAAAACCTCCTCTCTTTTAACCTGTATTTGATTTAATTATTTAGTCAAAAGGGGCGGCTCAGGCAGCGAAATCTGCTCAAGGTCCTCTGTCGTGAAGACAGACGCAAAGAACTCATTCAGTTTCTCTGCAATGTCCAAGTCCTCCTTAACCTCCCCTTTTCCTCCCTCACCATCCAGAGGGCCAACTGGTTCTCTGGCAGGTTTTCTACTTCTAACATATTTAAAGAAGCTTTTGTTATTACCCTTTATATTGCTAGCCATGCGTTCCTCAAAATCTTTCTTTGCCTCCCTTATCATCTTACATTTCTTTTGCCAGAGTTTGTGTTCCTTTTTATTTTCCTCATTTGGGGAGGATTTCCATTTACAGAAAGACCTCTCCTTGCGCTTTAGAGCCTCTCTAACTCCACTCGTTAACCATGCCGGTGTCCTCTTGGACTTAAATGAACTCTTCTTTCTTTGTGGTATGCACTTGTGCTGGGCCTCTATTATTGTTGTTTTAAACAGGCTCCATGCACTCTGAAGAGATTGGATTCTTCCAACCTTCCCCTTCAATTTCTCTCTAACTAGTTTCCTCATCTGAGGGAAGTTTGCCCTTCGAAAATCAAGGTTTTTTATGTCTGATTTGGTTGACACTCTTCCTCCGACATGCATGGCAAAGGAAATTGCAGCATGGTCACTGTTCCCCAGAGGCTCAGTGACATTCACATCCCTGACCAGGTCCTGAGTATCACACAGTATTAGATCCAGAGTTGCCTGTTCTCGGGTGGGCTCCATGAGAAGTTGCTCTAAGGCACAGTCATTCAGCAAGTCATTCAGCAAGTCGAGAAACCCAGTTTCTCTTTCTTGCCCGGAGCTTGCATTGGCCCGGAAGTAGAGACCTGGCAACTAGACTGACGAAGCTACTTGGATGAGCAGCGAAACGTTTCGGTCTCAGAAGAAATCAAGTCTGCTTGCCATGACTCAATTTCTGGACTTGTTGTCTGATGAAAGAGGGGTGACCCAGTACTCTCCGCTGGGATCTGGTCTCCACTAGCTATGACTCTTGTCATCTCTTCTCTTCTAGTCATCCTGGGGAAATCCCACTACGTGTTGTACGGCCTTGTGGCTGCCATGCAACCACGCATGCTTGTGACCTTTGACGAGGAGCTACGTCCCTTGCCGGTCTCGGTCAGAGTCGGGCAGGTAAGAAACCTCGGGGAGAGTGGCTGGGAAGGGCCCCGGCTTCCTTGAGGAATCAGACCGGAGGTTGGGCTCCTGACCCGACGGGCTTGGTTGGGCAGCTCTTGGCGAGGCTCCCTTTGGTTGTACAGTGGTACTTTGTATAAAGGAATTAATTCGTTCCAAATGAAATTATGTTAAGCAAATTTTCCTTTGTACAAATTTCCCATAGGAATGCATTGAAAACGGAGTAATCCCTAATCGCGACCATTTTTATGTTGTATGGATTCGCTCCATAGGCGATTCTGTGAAGCAAATTTCCCCTATCTCCGGATTTTTTTCATGTTGTACAGATTTTTTGTTATACAAACCATTTGTTATACGAGGGTCCACTGTACAGTGGTACCCCGACTTAAGAGCAGCTCGACTTAAGAGCAATTCGACTTAAGACAGGAAAACTGTTGGCATTCTAATTGCCTCCTTAAAAATTTTAGATATGGTCTGCTTGACTTACAAATATTTTTGTTCATTTTTTTCATTTTTAACTTATTCTTTCAAATTTTTTTAGATAGGTACCCCGACTTAAGAGTAGTTCAACTTAAAGAGCATGCATTCGGAACGGATTAAATTCGTAACTCGAGGTACCACTGTACACCCAACTTGGATACCAACCTGCATGGCGATGAGTTGCGATAAGAGGGGGATTCTGGGGGTTCTGGTGCAGTTCTCCTCCCCTAAAGACTCAGTCAGTGGTCAGGAGGCCCTGGGTTGGAGGGGAAGGAGCCTTCACGGAGATGGGTTTTTTCCCCGTTTCAGGCTGTGGACGTGGTAGGTCAGGCTGGGAAGCCAAAGACGATCACGGGGTTCCAGACTCACACGACGCCGGTGCTGTTGGCCCACGGGGAACGGGCGGAGCTGGCCACCGAAGAGCACATACCTGTGACGCCCATCCTGGAAGGCTTCGTTATCCTGCGGAAAAATCCCAACTATGATGTCTAAATTGCTGGGAGGGTTCAGGGGTGGGAGGGCGGGGCATGGCATTGTGACTTCTTCTTCTTTTGTTACAAAAAAGAGTTTCCTCCTAAGAAAATAAACCAACTTCCAACTAAAGCCAGTTTGGTTTGTTTTGCTCCCTAGAGAAGAGTGCTGCTCAGGATACAACCGAGGCTACCAGAAAGCCTCTCTTTTCTTCTGTGGGTGCAAAGGTGAGACGGCAAACCAGATGGGTATTAGATAGCGATGGGCACAAAACAGAAAAATCGTGTTTTGTTTCATTTCGTTGACCCATGATTTGTTTCGTTTTGTTGGAAACGGTTTTTAAAAAAATTGTATGAAACGGAACACTAATGAATCAATGTGTCACTTTATAAAACGGGTCAGCTGTTTTTCAGTGAAACAAATAGGTTTGTTTTAAACAAAGGGGGAAAAAAACACTGCTTCAGTTTCATTTCTAACGAAACGCTGCTTCCGTTTCGTTTCGTTAGCTAACGAAATGATGAAACAGCATTTCATTTCTCGTTTGCTGCCCATCCCTAGCGTTAGATTTTGTGTGGGCTCGATTAATGTTTTAAAGGTTCAACTCAAATTAGACGAAATTATTTAAGAAGCTGGGTGGAAATGCCATTCTCGCTGGATGAATGCAGTGCTTCATTTTCAGAATTTGATTTTTCTCCTGGCTTCAGGATTCAATCAACTTGTGCACCTACCGCAGTAGTTTGTATGGGATCAGGGCCTCCCGACCTTGGGTCACCCATGTGATGTTGGACTTCAACTCCCAGAAGCCTTCCCTACTAACTGCACTGGCGGGGGTTTCTGGGAGTTGTAGGTCAAGAATACCTGGGTGACCCAAGGTTAGGAACCTCAACGGATGACCATTTTTTGCTCTCATTGTACTCTGGGGTCATGGCTTTTAACCTGCTACAGCCATTTCGCAGGTGATCTGTGTGGTCTTCCGGGTGGCATTGCATTACAAATTGCCCTCCTGAGCGTGAAGGTAGCTTGGCGTGAGTATCAGGGTTCTTATTAGTCGAGGCTTTTTTTTTTTAAATTGAAAAGTTGCTGTATGCATCTGGAGGCCGCACGGCAGTCATTCATGGCTAACGACACAAAGACTTGCAACACAATGCGCTGAGAAGTGGGCAGACAGAATGCAGTTGTTTTTGTGGTCTCTCTCTGAATCACACGCATGGTTCCTCCTGCATCACAGGGCTTGGAAAGCTGGCAGGCACCAATGGGGCTCCCCTCTCTGCCTTTGGGCTGGATTTGATGCCTCCACTGCTTCTGATCCTCAGAACTTCAAATCTGAGACAAAGACATAATTATCAGTTAGGAAAGGCTATTGTAGTTTGAGATCGTTGACCTTTCTAAATGTGTGAAGGTTCCCTGTGCCAAGACTTAGAAGTTCTTTGCTTTGAAGCCAGCATCTATGCAGACTTGTTAATGCGCAGTAGCTAGAGGCACAGTACAATGGAGAAGGTGCTGCCAAGAATATGTTTCTAGCGCATGTTGTGTTACACCTCTGTTTACTTATACAAAACTTCTTTTCTGCTGGTCAGGATTTTTGGGTACTGGGTTTTTAATACCAGAAATCCTATTTGCCCCACCTCATATGCCTGTAAGAGTTTACCGCCTTCCTCCCATCTTTTAAAATTAAGAAAATAATTAAAATATCTGTTGCCTGCTCAGTTCAGCACCTTATATGCCTTTATTTTGTGGGTACATATATAGTAGAACCCCCGTATCCACTGATTCAGTTATCCACGGGAAAATAAATAATTCAGCAGCCGCAAAGCAAGCTACTGTCACAAATAGCAGCTGTAAAGCAAGCTACTGTTGCAAAACAGCAGCTGTAAAGCAAGTTACTATCACAAAACAGCAGTTTTGGGGAATATTTGGGTGTTCTCTCTTATCCACGGTTTTCATTATCCACGGGAAGGCTTGGAACCAACCCCCAGCAGGTACTGGGGTCCTACTGTATTGTTCTGATTCTCTACTAAAAAAAACTGGCATTGACACAGGAGGCAATAAAGAGAAACTGAAGCATGAGAGGTATTTAAAAAACATTTGGCTCTGGGGAGGATGCCTCCGGTTCAACTCTTGCACCCAGTAACCCATATGTAAATGTCACCCATCTCAGTGGGACTGTGCTCCGAGTCAGTAAGTATCAAATTGTGGGACCAGAATCTTAATTAGCTCTGGGCTCATCAGTCTTCTTGAATAGTTGCAAGCATGTTTAAAAAGCTAACATGAGAGTCCCCTGGACTGCAAGGAGATCAAACCTATCCATCCTGAAAGAAATCAACCCAGAATGTTCACTGGAAGGACAGATTTTGAAGCTGAGGCTCCAGTACTGTGGCCACCTCATAAGGAGAGAGGTGTTCTTGGAAAAGTCCCTGATGTTGGGAAAGATGGAAGGCAAAAAGAAAAGAGGACGGCAGAGAATGAGATGGCTGGATGGTGTCATCAATGCAACCAATATGGATTTGACCAAATTCTGGGAGGCAGTGGAAGATAGGAAGGCCTGGCGAGATCTGGTCCATGGGGTCACGAAGAGTCGGACACGACTGAACGACTGCACAACAACAACAACAAAATTGGTCCTGGAGGATCCTGACTTCCGTTGTGATTTCTGCTCTTGCACAGCCCCAGGAAACCTACTGTTCTGAGCAGAGCTAAGGGAAAGGCTGACCTTGGGCAGGGCCAAGGAGGGTGCCAAGTGTAAAGAAAACATGAGCCAGATGTTGGCAGCGAGAGGCTCCCAATAACAAAGGCCTCAAGCATCTTTGGAGAGAGAACGGAGAATGTCCAGGGCTCCAGCAGACACTTGTTGATATAACCACAAGCGCAACAAACCATACATGTAGGAAATAAGTAGGAAGGAGACTGGCAGAGCTGGGAGCAACCTCGCAGAAGAGAACAGAGAGGCACTGTGGAAGGGGGGTGGAGTTAGATTTCTTTCCTGGACCAAGGCCAATAATTGCAGAAGCCGTGTAGGAGCAATACTGAGTCTGAAAAAACAAACAAACCCAGGGTCTGCTGAGTCAGTGCCCTAGAGAAACAGGGCTCCTATCTAACTGGATTGTAGGTTGGCGGTACATAAGCACGTCACCCAGGAAGTAAGGGTCAAAGATGATTCACACCGCCATGCTCAATTTGCAAGCGAGGCAGTGCAGAGTGGCGTTTTAATTGCATGTTGTGGCATTAGCTACAGCGATCCATTATCTTCGCTGTTGACAGCAATGTGCTCTTGAAGAATCAGCTGCTCAGCTGAGTTCATTTGCTGCTCCGCCTGAACAAAAGCAAAGTACAAGATGTCGATCGATCGGAAGCACTGATCAGCAGCACTGCAAAATTCTCTTCCTGTCTTTAAAACAAATGCCAAAGAATTCACATGTCCATTCTGGGTTAATCATAGAAGTTGGAAGAGACCTCAAGGGCCATCCAGTCCAACCCCTCGCCATGCAGGAAGCCCATCACAGTATTTCCGACAGATGGCCATCCAGCCTCTGCTTAAAAACCTCCAAAGAAGGAGACTCCACCACCCTCCTTTGTGGCAGCATATTATTCCACTGCCGGACTCTGCCAGCTGTCATAATTCCAAACAAGGCAAAAAAGAGTTGAGCCGTTGGGGCCGTCACAAGTTCTTCCTAATGTTTAAACTGAATATCTCTTCCTGTCTGAAACCATTGCCCCAAGTCCTAGTCTTTGAAGCCATGGAAAACCAGTCCCCTCTTCGATATGACATCCTTTCAGATATTTAAACATAGCTATTATATTTTTTCTTCTTCTAACCATTAGTTATGGAGACTAGTCTGTTCAGGAGTACAATCAAAAACATCCAGAGGATACCAGTAGTAAAGGCTTTCATTGTGTCTGAAGGTGACATGAACTTTGATAAGGAACTTTCAACTGTACTGATCAATTATCATAGAATGATTGAATTGGAAGGGGCCTATAAGGTCATCAACCCCAACCCCACCCACCTCCATCTCAATGCAGGAATCCAAATCAAAGCAGATCTGACAGATGATGGTCCAGTAGTCTCTTGAATACCTCCGGTGTGGGAACTCTCGCCACCTCCCCGAGATCATTTACTCCATTGGTGTACTGCTTTAACAGTTAAGAAGTTTTTTTCCTGAGGGTCAGATATGCACATGTTGATGCATGTCATATTGATTTAATCTGATTTTTATGGCCCTTAGCCAGGGCAGCCAAAAATGTTTTTGTTGCCTGAGGAGGATTAGCAAAAGAACCCCCTTCCACCTCCGCGCCCCAGAGGCACTAAAACCAGCCAGACTCCTTTTGGCAGAGGAGGCAAAAGACTCTACACACGTTTCTCTACATCCCTGGTGGTAAAATTCCTTTGGAAAATTCAGTCTTTACAACGTTCCTTCTTCATGACAACCAAAATCTGCTATTCGAGGAGGAGGCTTCACCCAAAGACAAGTTTGAGCTATAATTGTTGGAGAAATAAAGGAATCAATCAGTCCATGAGGCACGTGCCTGAAACGTCACCATGGCCCAGCCTCAAAGAGCATCAGATCTAAGACGGCCCCTGATGGAGGTGTCAGGTACGGCAAAATTCTAGGCATAATTTCAGCACAAAAGGAGATAACTGGTAAAGAAATGTTATAACCAAAAAGGCCATCATGAGATCAAAGATGGACAGAGGTTGGACAAGAAGCAATCGATTAAAAAAATAAGTCATTTTTTGAAAGTCCCATGGACTCAGAAAGATAGTAACATAGGAAGTACAGTGGTACCTCAACGTACGAATTAGAGATGGGCACGAATAAAAAAAATGGCGTTTTGTTTGTCGTTTAGGGGCCCTGTTTCGGTTCGTTTCCGTTTTTCGCGATTTTTTTTGCAAAAAATTCATTTTCGTTCATTTCATTATCATTTCGTTACCACTTATTTTGATTTTTTGTGATTTTTTTTAGCATTTAAAGCAGTTCACTTGTATTGCTGTAACGAAAACGAAACGCACGACAAAATTTCCGGCGTTTCTGTTCGTTTTGTTTCATTTTAGAGACAAAATTTGTTTGTCATTTCGTTGCATAACGAACCAAAAAAATGGAAACGGAAACGAAAAATTGTTCGTTTCGTGCCCATCTCTAGTACGAATGCATGCTCTTAAGTCGAACTACTCTTAAGTCGGGGTACCTATCTAAAAAATAGAAAAAAATAAATAAAAAATGAAAAATGAAAAAAAAATTGCAAGTCGAGCAAACTATCTCTAAAATTTGTAAGGCGGCATTTAAAGCGGCAACAGTTTTCTGCTCTTAAGTCGAGCTGCTCTTAAGTCAGGGTACTCACAGGAGGAGGGAGCAAAGACGGGGGGGAGCATGAGCATGGGAGATGAGGCCATATACTTGGTTCAGTCTTGCACTGGGTGGCTGTAGTTCTCTGTGCAGAACTTATTTTCTTCCAACTTTGGTGGAATAACTGGTGAACTAAGTATTCCTTGCTGTCTCATTTTTTTGTGGGCCTGTTAAATGTGTTGCAGTGAAATAAAAAAATGAAGGCCCAATCCAAGTGTTAGTTCTAACTAGTGTAGACCTTGTAAGTGCCACTGGTTCAACAAGTGGCTTTAACCCAGAAGGTTTTGTGATGGCAAGGGTGGAAAAACTGGCGGTCGTCCAGATGTTAAAACGGAAGAGTGGATCTTGAAAGACTAGCAAAGTTACATTTGATGGAAGGCCATTTCTTCAACTGTTCTTAAACTCCAAAACTAATCACCATAGAACAGTGATGGCGAACCCTTTAGAGACCGAGTGCCCAAACTACAATTCAAAACCCACTAATTTTTTTTGCAAAGTGCCAATACAGTACTTTAACCTGAATACAGGTGGCTGTGAAGGAGCGATGTTGGGTGCCCACAGAAAGGGCTCCGAGTGCCACCTTTGGCACCCATGCCGTAGGTTCGCCATCACTGCCATAGAATATACTATCCTCAATCCAAATATTGTAGCCAATAAACCAGGAGACTTGGAAGGAATAATCTTGCTGTAAACCGCCCAGAGTTCCGTTGGAAGATGGGCAGTATAGAAATAAAATAAAATAAAAAAATAAATAAATAATAAAAGATCCTCAAGTGTAAGGGCGTGTAATTGGAGACCAAGATGGAAGTCCTACATGCCTTTATTTCTGAACATCATGTATGGGCGTGAAAGCGAATCAGTAAAGAAAGATGACAGGGGGGAAATGATCTGTTTTAAACATGATGCTGGAAGAGAGCTTTGCAGGTACCCTGGACTACCAGAAGGCTGAATAAGCGGGTCCCAGAGCAAACCAAATATAAGCTATCCCTGCTGAAACTGAGGCTGTCCTACTTTGGCCACATCATGAGAAGGTAAGATTCTCTGGAAAAGACAATAATGCTAGGAAATGTCGAGGGCAGTAGGAAAAGAGGAAGACCAAATACAAGATGGATTAACTCCCTAAAAGAACCCACAACCTTGAGTTTGCAAGCGCAGAGCAGACCTGTCGAGGGCAGGACATTTTGGAGATCATTCATTCAGTGTGTTGGAATAAGTTAGAGGCAACTTGATGGCATGTAAGAACAACAGTTAATCTTACTTGAACTGTTTTCCATACTCCAGGAGTGTTGTGCACAATTCTGGTCAACGCATTTCAAAAAAGACAGTGGAACTGGAAAAGGCGCAGAAAAGAGTGACTAAAATGATTACTGGGCTGAGAGAACCTCCCTTAGGAGGAAAGGCTAAAACATTTGGGGCTCTTGAGTCTGGAAAAAGACTGAGGAGGATATGATTGAGACGCACAAAATAATGCAGGGCATGAGTCAAGTGGATAGAGGGACACTCTTCTCCCTCTCACAAAATACCAGAACTAGGGGACATCCACTCAAATTGAAGGCTGAGAGAGTAAGAACAGACAAAAGAATTTTTTTTTTACCCTGCTGTTGTTAGTCTGTGAAACTCCCTGCCACAGGAGGTGCTGATGGCTTCTAGCCTGGATGCCTTCAAGAGGGGATTGGACAGATTCCTGGAGAAAAAGTCCATCACAGGTTACAAACCATGATGGAGATGTGTCATCTCCAGGATTAAAACCAGGGTACTTCAGGGGCCAAATGCAGGGGAGTGCTATCAGGAGACAGAGATCTAGTCTCATGTGCTCCCATAGGCATTTGGTGGGACCACTGTGAGATACAGGAAGCTGGACTAGATGGGCCTTTGGCCTGATCCAGCATGACTCTTCTTATGTTCTTACTTGTGATGTGGAAACAGTATCTTAGCTTTAAATATTGTCTTGTCAACTGCTATATATTCATTATCCTCCAACTTTGTATATTGTTCTTCAGTTTTGTAAGCTGCCTTTGGTCCTTTCCAAGAAGAAGGTGGGGTAAAATTATTTTCAATGCATAATAAAATTTTGTTCAGCTGCTTTCTCTTGTAGTTTGCATTTAAGATTTTTAAGATTCTTTTGTTCAAAGACCGACCGGCATTAGTTTAGTGCCAGACTGTTTTGCAACACAGAGTTTTGCTTCTCTCTTTTAAATGCTTCCTTTTCTAATGACACGTTGGGCTCCTTTATTATTTTGCACAGATTGGCCAGTCACTTCTGCAGGTTTATGCTAACTCTATCCCTGGGTCTACCCAGAAAACACCCCCATTGGGACTGTTAAACAGCAGAATTCTTTCGCTTGTTTATCTTCCAATATAGCTTGTTATGTTCCATTAGTTGCTTCTGGTTTATAGCAACTGTATGAATGAATGATTTGCAAAATATTCTGACATCATCAGTCCTGCTCAACTCTTGGTAACTCAATGCAGTTGCTTCCTTATTGGGTTCCTTTTATGTGGTCTTATTTTCCTAACGCCTTAATTTTCCTCTAGAGTCCATCCCCCCCATCAAATATTGTCTCCTCATGATGTAGCCATTATACAACAGCCTTTGGTTTGTTATATATGTGCTTGCTTGTCTTCTATATATGACTTTAAGACCGATATCCAATTACCAACTGAGGTTAGCAGTGTAAGATACCATTAGTGTCTTGTTAGACTGCATTTTTCCTTCAGAAATCATGATATGGGAACATTATGATTGCAATGCTTCAGTTTGAAAATAATTATGTTCTTGATCTATCTTCCAAGCAGTAGCACACAGTGGCTACATCTAGCAGAGAAATAGTGAGATGTGAAGTGAGGAATGAAAGGAGGGGTCACCATGTCAAGTAGACACAAAATAAACAAGACATTTTAGCCTGTTGCCTCTTTCTTGTATTATAAGTGCTCCGCTATAGAGGTCTGCAAGGAACAGACATCATTAAGAGAAGGAAGAAGCTTTGCTGGCTTTTGTGGACCATCCAGGATGAGGGGAAAAATGGCAGAAGCCTGCAACTTCATGACTCCATCATTTCAGAGGAAAGCACCATTCAAGTCTATGGGGATGCCCTCTCAGGCAGCAGTCTGGTACCATCAAGGCTAGGCATCATGTGGCTCTGTTCCTGGGCAAGCACTTTTATGTATTTTATGGGTGTTTGGGAAGAGTGTAAAGGGAAAATCCCTCTCATTTGGAGGTGTGACTCTCCCCGCTCAGAATGAGGTGGGCAGTTTGGGCGTTCTCTTGGATCCGGCGCTATCGATGGAATCTCAGGTAGCATCAGTGGTCCGTTCTGCCCATTACCATCTGCGGCAGATTGCTCAATTGCATCCCTATCTGGACACGGGGGCTCTCACCACACTGGTCCATGCACGGGTAGTCTCGAGGCTGGACTATTGCAATGCTCTCTATGTGGGGCTGCCCTTGAGGCTGATGCAGTCTCCAGCTGACGCAGAACAAGGCAACCAGATTGCTGACTGGGACTAGAAAATATGATCATATATCCCCAGTGCTGGCCACCTTCACTGGCTTCCAGGTTGGTTCCGCATCGACATCCGAGGTTCTAACTATGACATATAAAGCCCTAAATGGTTTAGGACCTTGCTATGTGTCAGAGTGCCTTCTCCCATTGAAAACTGCCCATAATACCTGATCCTTCCAGGCTAGGCGTTTGAGCAAACTAACACCGTGAGATGCCCGAAAGGAAAAAAAAACTAGAAACAGGGCCTTTTCCACCAGACATCTGCCTGGCAAGGTAGAAATTGCTACTCATTGGAAGAGTCCATCGTTTTTGGTCATTCAATATCTCATCTTCTTCACACCTCCACCACCAAGGCCATAGCTGATGACCTATACTTAATGGGTGTTGGGAAGGTTAAAGGTGGGACTTTCATGCACCTTAGGCCATTGTCCACCTAACGAGCCTATTCAAGTTCATCTTATAAGCCTATTTCATAGCAGGATTTATTTATTTATTTATTTGTGAAGCTTATATCCCGCCCATCTTCCCGGGAGGGAACTCTGGGCGGCTAACAACAGAAAAATAAAACCAATAAGAACAATTAAATAGGGAAGACAAGAGACACAGGAGGTGGCAGTGAAGAAGGCAAAGATGGCGGAAAAATAAAAACTTAAAGCAAAAGGTCGCCAAACGCCTCCCTAAACAGATGGGTCTTTAGGGCCTTCTTAAAGGCGGGCAGGGACTCTATTAGGCGCAGCTCACTGGGGAGATGATTCTAATACATAGGGCCCACCACAGAGAAGGCGCGGTCACGCCTACGCGATTTCCGCGCCTCTCTGGGTGTGGCCACCCTCAGTGAGCGCACCTGCGCCATTCTCGTGGGTCTGGCCCCAGTTGATCTCTGGGAGATGCGCTTCGCCAGATACTCAGGTCCCAAGCCGTGGAGGGCTTTGACGGTCAAAACCAGGACCTTGAACCTAATCCGGAGGACAACGGGCAGCCAGTGCAAGCGGGCCAGGACTGGGGTGATGCGCTTGTATCTGCGAGCACCCACCACCAGCCTGGCCGCCGCATTCTGCACCCGCTGTAGCCTCCGGACCAGGGTCAAGGGCAACAGGATGACATGAGGTCAAAGTGAACTATAAAATGAAGGACTCGCAACTAGCTTTCCTCAGACCGATGAAGCTGTTTGGATGAGCAGTGAAACATTTCAGTTTCTCAAGAAAAGAAGTCCAGTTGCCATGACTCAACTTCCAGACTCCTGAGAAAGTCCTAATTAGGCCTGTCAATGCATTGCAGTCCAGCAGCACCTTGAAAACCATGAGCTGTACATATAGGGCAGGAGTTAAACCTCTTGTGAAGTCAACAGGTGGGGTTTAGGATACCTACAAAATAAAAAGAGCTCATTAATGGACGTTATGAAGTTGGACCACAATGGCCATGCAGAAGTTGAACCACATCTAGCTACAAAACCCATCACAGAACATAATACTGTAATGTGGTATTAATTTAACTTTGATTGCCGATTTTCCATCCAGTGAGGGAAGCAACATTTCTCCCAGCTTGAGGAAGCCCGATTTCCAAAACAGGCAATATGAGTGGGGGAGGGGGGTTCCTTTGGGGACGACCTCCTGTTAGTGGGGCTGAGCGGCGCAGCCCAACCCAATGGCACCAAAGGGGCCGGGGGGAGGCATCAAAAGACATATCTGGAAGTTCAGTTTTCCTGAGAGACTGAAACGTTTCGCCATTGTTCAGCTAAAGGCCTACTGAGACCATTATCCACCTAACGAGCCTATTCAGGCCATTGTTCATCTTACGAGCCTATTTCAGACCAGGGGTGTGTTGTGTCATTAGTCATGACTGACTCTTCTTGACTCCATGTCCATGGAGTTTTCTTGGCAGAAATACTGGAGTGGTTTTGCCAGTTCCTACTCGGAGCGCCTACAGCACCGGGTGTTCCCTGGTGGTCTCCCATCCAAATACTAACCAGGGACGACCCTGCTTCCCTTCCGAAATCAGGCAAGACTGGATGTGCTTAGGGCATCTAGGCAGCTTCAGACCAGAGGTGACATGAGGTTAAAAGATGGAGGACTCACAACTAGATTTCTTCAGACTGAAGAAGCTGTTTGAATGAACAGCGAAACGTTTCTAGCATGAAAAAGCCCAGTTGCCATGACTCCACTTCCAGATAATTTCACCTGGATGATCATCTCCTTCCATATGAACCTACCCAGCAATTAAAATCTAGCCAGGGAGCCCTCCTGAGAGAGCCATCCCTCAAGGAGGTGCAGGTTTAGGGCCTTTTCAGCAACTGCCCCCAGATGATGGAATGCCCTCTCAAATGAGACCCGCTTGGCGCCAACACGGATGACATTCCGGCGCCAGGTTAAAAACCTCCCTATTTCTGAAGATTTTTGACTGACATTTTTAACTGTGGACCCTGGTGGCAATTTTAGTGTTTTGTGCTTAAATGTTTTTACTGTTTTAGTTGTCCATTGCTTTTTTAACGTTTTAACTGTTCATTTTAATTGTAAGCTGGCCGGAAACCTTTGGGTAGTGGGCGGCATATAAGTTGTATAAATAAGTACAGTAAATAAATAAGACTAGCGGGGGGGGACCTGTCCTATATCTTGGGACGATATTACTAGCATTATGTCATCACTGAAGCTCCATTTCTTTATATTTATAAGTTGTATAAATAAATAAATAAATAAATAAATGACTGAGAATCTTCACAGACATCGAAAGACATACAGTACCGGTACCACCCCCACCCCCACCCCCCAGGTCCAAATGGTGGCCTCAGCCAGCTCTCTGCTCCCCTCAGCTGCTGGCCTGGTGGATCATCGCCGCCAGGACCATTTTGGGAAGTAGAGATGGGCACGAATAAAAAAAAAATGACGTTTCGTTTGTCGTTTGTTGTGAATTTTTGCAAAAAATTCATTTTCGTTTGTTTCGTTACCATTTAATTTTTTGTGATTTTTTTTTAGCATTTAAAGCATTTCACTGTATTGCAGTAACGGAAACGAAACGCACGACAAAATTCCCGGTGTTTCTGTTTGTTTCGTTTCATTTTGGAGACAAATTTTGTTTGTTCTTTCGTTGCGTAACAAATCAAAAAAGGAAACGAAAAATTGTTTGTTTCGTGCCCATCTCTATTGGGAAGGGTGGGGGCGGGGGTGGAAGGCAAGGCCCTGGATGGGAACGGGGCTTGAGGGCGGCCCTTCCTCCTGCCCGGAAGGAAGGAAGGAAAAGGCACGTGCCCAGCGCCCTACTCCTCCTTCTTCCCTCCTGGGACCGAGGAGGAGCCCCCCTCTCCTCCTCCTCCTCACCCCACCCTCTCCTCCCACAACACGTGTCCACCCGGCCTCGGGCCCCGCCTCTTCCGCTCGTGTTTTTCCCAGCCCTCCCCCCTTCAGACCGGAAACGGAAGTCCTTCAAACGCCGCCTGACGGAGAGCGAGGGGGCGCCTCGTGGTAGGTCACGTGACCAGAGGGGGCGGAGCGGGGAAACCGAGGCTCCAGTTCCCCCCCATCCACTCCTTTTCTCTCTTTTTTCCCAGCCTGTGGTCTGAGGAGAGGTCACCTGACACGCCCCCCCTCCGAACCCGCCTTTTTCTCTCCGCCGAGAACCCACGCCGAGGGGGTCACGTGACGGCGGCCGGGGACCCTCCCTCTCCCTCTTTCTCTTCCTCCCCCTCTTCCCTCAACCAGGGCCCCCCCATTCCGGCTTCAGGGAGCCCCTCCCCTTCCGCTTCCCCCCTCCCTCCCCTTCCTCCTCCTCCTCCTCCCCCCTCCCTCCGGCCCAGCCTCTCCTTTCGGAGCGGCTCCGGAAATGGTCGTGCTGCTGCGCTGCGCTGCGGCTGCGTCGGGCCCCGCTCCCTCCACGGGAGGAGACTGAAGAAGGTAAACCCCCCGGGAGGGGTGGAGGGGGTAGAGGAGGGGGAGGGAGGGGCGGTAGGGGAGGGGCTCGGTGAGGGGAGGGGTGGAGGGGGAGTGAGCGGGGAGGAGATGTGTGTGTGTGGGGGGGGGTCGGTCGCCTCCCGCTTTTGTGTGTGTGTGTGTGTGTGTGTGTGTGTGTCAGTGTGAGTGAGTGAGTGAGTGAGAGAATGTAGGCCTCGGTCGTGAGGGAGAGCGAGAGAGGGAGAAAGAAAGAAAGAGGGGGCGGGGCCTAACCCTAACCCCTCCCTCCTCCTCCTCCTCCTCCCCCCGCCCGGCGACGGTTTTCCCCTCAGTTGCTCCCTCGCCCTCCCTCACCCCGTCGTCGGGCTCTCCCTGACGGGGCTTCGGCCGCCATTGCAGGCCCGGCCCCTCCCCCTCCTCCCCCTGGGCCACGTGGGATGTGTGTGGGGGGGAGGGGGAGGCCGAAGGACCCACCGGCCCCTGGCCTGGCCTTCCTCCTCCTCCCCCCCCCCCCGTGCCCTGGATGATGGACTTATTACTATTATGTGACTTTTATAGGGGTTTTCCATGCATGGCTGCATTGACGGAT
>JAHTLZ010000379.1:61325413-61346391 GCA_023846285.1 Phrynocephalus versicolor | reverse complement strand
CGGATTTTATAAAGAACACCAGTGGTTTCCATCTTAGTTTCCACCACCACTACCCATAATTGGAATTTTTTTTCTTTTTTCGGTGGCTCTTTGTAGTTGGGGCGTGGTGGCTCAACGGACTAAGGCTTCCGAAAACTGTTGGCTGCAAAGTTGGCAGATCGGTGGTTCGAATCCTGGATGCCACACAGCGGAGTGAGCTCCCGCTGATAACACCAGCTCCTGCCAACCTAGCAGTTCGAAAGCATGTAAGATGCAAGTAGATAAATAGGGACTGCTGTAAAAAACGGGAAGGTAAAACAGTGTTTCCTTGCAGCCATGCCGTCCATGTGGCCCTGGACTTGCACAACACTGGCTCTTCGGCTTGAATAGCACAGCCCCTAGAGTCGGACACGACTAGCACACATGTGCAGGGGGAACCTTTACCTTTGTAGCTTTAATGTGACCTTTCAGTGTTCTAAGATGCCTCTCCTAATTCCCTGTTCTTAATTTGAATGTATCTTAAATGTTCTAGTCTGTATATTGTCCCTCATTATGGTAAGCCACCTTGGGCCCTTTTCCAAGGAGAAAGTTGGGATTAAAAATATTCAAAATAAATAAATAATAAATAAAGGCTGCACTTGGCAGTAAATAAAGATAGGCAGGATATCTCTCAATGCCATTTGCAGGGAATCATAAGAAGACATCTGCTTGGGAATACCCTGAAGCAAATGGTGAGCCACTGTGTGAGACAGAATGCTGGACTGGATGGGCTGTGGACTGTTCCAGCAAGGCTGTTCTTATGTTGTCCTCATCGTCCTCCTCCCCCATGCCCTCTCCAAGGTGTTAAAGCCGCCCTAGGGATGGCCCAGCAAAGGAGGGAACATGGCCCAGCCCGGATCCAGGCTGGAGGCAGCAAGACCTTGGCTTGTTGCCTCTTGCTGCCCTTTTTCAGCCTACACCCCACCCCACCTGTGTGTGGGGGGGGACACAGACTCGTGGCTGCCGCCCACCCTTCTCCTATCATCCTCAGAAGGCCTTCTGAGGATGCTTGGAGAGGAGAAGGACACCACCCCGGTTTGGAAAGATCAATACAAGGAAAATTGCTCAGGTTCCCCAAACCAGCCAGTCTCTTGGTATTTTATTTTTCTAAAAAAGAAAGAAGGAAAGCCTCTTAATGTTGCTTGTCCCTTCAGGAGCGCATGGCCTCTTCCTCCCCTTGAGATTCAGGATACACAGAGGTTGTGATGATTTCTCTGGGTGGGCTTGTGTTAAGTCTGTTGTAATAAAAACCAGCCTTGTAGGATCGTAAGAACAAAAGTTGTACTTGGTGTAAATTCTGTGAGGTTCTAATTCATTTCCTCAGTGGTCTATGAGAACAGGTTTTAATGCCTATATAGCAGTGTTGGTGAACCTATGGCATGGCTGCCAGAAGTGGCACTCTGAGCCCTTTCTGTGGGCACCCGACATCGCCCCTTCACAGCCACCTGTATTCAGGTTGAATGGCTATATTTGCACTTTGCAGAAAATTAGTGGGTTTTGAATCACAGTTTGGGCACTCTGAAAGGTTCGCCATCAATGCTATATAGCAGGCCTGCCCAACAGGTAGACCGTGGGCTACCCCACTGCCCCAGCAAAGTTCTGGGTCTGCCACCCCACTGTCTCAGCTGAGCGGGGCAGTTCAAGGGCCATGGTGCATTGAAATCTGTTCCCTCCAGAACAGATTAATTGGTTTTTAATGCATTCCTGTGGGAAACCACTGCTCTACTTACAAAAGTTTTTACTTATGAACATGTGCCCAGAACTGATAAAATTCATAAGTAGAGGTTTTAGTGTAGTAGGCCTCAGGCACTTAGGGCCAGAAAAAGTAGACCTTGGCCTGTTCAAAGTTGAACAGCCCTGCTATATAGTCTTTATTTACACTTCTGCCATCTTGTTCTGCTACCTTCAGGACTAAAATTTATAGATAGGTACATGGTGCTGACGTCAAGACTGTATATGACATACAGACTTTTTCCAAGGAAGGTTTGGAGCCTTTCAGGAACTTTCGTTAAGCCATACAGGTATCAATATTGCTTTGGCCCTAAAGCTCAACTGCTATATTTTTGTATCTAAAAATATATTTAAAAACCCCATGGGATTAGAACTAAGATTTATCTAGTCCATCTTTTTGTTTGCACATTGGCTAATCAGTAGCTTCAGGAAGCCTACAAGCCAGAAATAATGGCTTCTCCTTCTGTTCTCCAGTAACTGTTATACAGAGACATTACAAGACAACACATAGCTATGGGTGAGTAACAACCATTAATAACCCGACCATGGATTTATCAAATTGCCCTTGAAACCATCTAGTTGGTGACCATCCCTACTTGTACTAGTAAATTCCAGTTTATGTGCACCGTGTGATACGCCGTCTTTTATCTGCCCCTAATTTCTCATTATCCAATTTCCAGAGATGACTTTACACTATAAAATCAGTGATAATTCTAATATAAAAAAAATCTTTTCCATTTTCTCCACACTCTGCATTATTTTATACTTCTATCACATATTTTCTTCCTCTTTTCTAAGCTAAACTGCCTCAGATATAACATGTATATTCTTCAGCTCCCCGATTCATTTTGGTTGCCCTTTTCTGCACCTTTTTGAGGCATACATTTTCCTTTTTCTGCAGAAGTGATCGGGACTGGACATGGTACTCCAAGTGTTGCACCACAAATTCGTTATGGACAACATACTGGCAGTTCATTTTAAGTTCCTTTTCTAACCAAGTACAATGTGAGATTTCCTGCTCTGTAACAGCATCACAAATTGTCATTTTCACTGAGTTACCCACAATAACCCCTAATTTTATTCAGTCTCCAGCAGTTTGGATCCCATCAGTGAATATATGAAAAGATATTTTTTTTTGCTGCTTTGCACTTTCAGATATTGAACTGAATTTACCCTTTCAGTATCCATTTCAAAGCCATCCATTGGAGCTTTCCACAATCCATTGTTCAATAAGTAAGCTGGTGCCATCATTTATCAATATGTTTATGTGTGCCTGGTTCCAATACAGATCCTTTGGGGACTCCACTGTTTACATCTCTTGCGAAAATTGGCTGTCATTTCTCATCTTCAACTCGTTAGCAATCTGGTCTACAAGAATAATCCCTCGACCACATTAGTATCTGTGGCGTACTAAATAAAACTATGCAATGCTTCCAGGAGGCAAGTAAAATAAACAGTGCAGGATTCCCTCATAGGGCAGTGCACGGGCTATGATTAGATTGCCCCCTTCAAGTATCCATGGAGCAAGGTTTCTCTTACTTGGCTTGAATCATAGTCTGCTTAAAACAGGCATGTCCAAAGTCCGGCCCGGGGGCCAAATGTGGCCCGATTTAAAATTTTGAGTGGCCCTCAGCCTCTTCTCCCTGCCAGCTTAGCCTATCATTCATTCCCGCCAGTGGGCCCTTCCCTGTGCTGGCTAGAGACGTCAGGTTGCAGTTTTTTGTTTTGCTTGCCCTCCCTGCCTCCGTCCATCCCCTCAGCCACCCGCCCTGCCTACCCGCTCCTGGCTCTGTTGCTGTAGTATCTTCCCCACCTCCTTGCAAGGGAGGGAAGCATATCTGAGCAGTGGTGCATCTTGGGTGCATGTGGGCCAATTCCTGAGCTGTACAACAGCCGCCGGGCTCTTGGGCACCTTGGAACCAGAGCATTTGTGGCTGTTGCAGATACACACGGATCACGCCTTTATCCCCCCATCAGGCTGAATGGCCGCCCCCCCACACATTTTCACATCACCAAATCTGGCCCTCCTTGCAAAAAGTTTGGACACCCCTGGCTTAAAACATGAAAGGATAGCTTAGTTGGTTGGAGCATGTGGCTTTGTGGCCAAGAGGGTGGAAGTTTCATTTCCCATTGTGTCTTCTGGGAGGAGAGTGAGCTTGGGCAGCCTTGGATAAGCTGCTTGTTCCCAGGGTCCCACCGGAGAGAGTGACTGGTGAATTCCCTTCGAGCATTTATTACCTAGGAAAGGCTGCCTTAAAGATGGAATAGACTTGTAGCATTATTAAGACATGACATCTTGTCTCAAAAACAGTGTTTAAAACCAAAGGGTCTTCCTTCTGGATATCAAGGCTTTATGGAAAGTCTGAGCCTGGAATCCTAATCTCCCACATTTTTCAGTGTGACATTGTCACCACTTATGCTAGCAGCTCCATCTACATATCTGCAGTGCTCAAAATACAGTATTTTGTTCCAAATGGTTATGGAGCCAAACAAATACAGTGGCACCCCAACTTAAGAGCAGCTCGACTTAAGAGTGGAAAACTGTTGGCATTTTAACTGCTACCTTACAAATTTTAGATATGGTCTTTTCGACTTACATTTTTTTTATTTTTTAACATATTCTTTCAATTTTTAGATAGGTACTCCAACTTAATAGTAGTTCGACTTAAGAGCATGCATTCGGAACAGATTCAATTCATAAGTCGAGGTACCACTGTAACGTTTGAGCCTGTCACCTCTCTGAAAAGGAAAGCGTTGTACTAAATGCTTAAAAGTGTTCAAAACTTCACAGCAGTGGGGATTCAAAACCATACTCCCATTTAAACTATTCACCCATTATTTCCGTGGGGCCTTGTTCATTCATGCCTCCTCCCTGCTTATCTGTGGAGCACAGAGTGGAAGACTTGGGTTATCTACAATGTCCTTGCTACCTTCTTGCTAAAAATGTGAAGCCAAAACCCTATGCCCAGTCCCATCAGTCAGCACATCTGTAGTATTGGTGGCATCTCACCCAGTATTTATAATGTCCAGAGCTTTTCCCATATTAGCAGCCTTTGGTTCTAGATCAGTGTTATTCCTTAGCTGATGTGTATGAAAAAAAACAAACACCTAAAGGATCCCAAAACTTCAGAGAGAGAATCTCTCATTGTATCTGTTGCAACCCCAGACTTTTATAGAAAATTATTTTAATTACTTGCACCATTCTTATTTCCTGCCAGAGATTGCATTATTCTTTCTCAGTGTGATCTTTACATTTAAGGCCTTCAGATTGTTTCTGGAGTCGGGTCCTGTCCCCCCCCCCCACCTTCGTCTGTCAGGTAACTGTTCCCTTTAACTCTGGAAGACACACTTTTGTTTGCTTTCTCACCCGCCTTTCTCAGTAGAGGCTCAAGCCAGCCATTTCTAAAAGTGAGCTGGAACAA
The DNA here is from genome assembly GCA_023846285.1 of Phrynocephalus versicolor. Classification (NCBI taxonomy): domain Eukaryota; kingdom Metazoa; phylum Chordata; class Lepidosauria; order Squamata; family Agamidae; genus Phrynocephalus; species Phrynocephalus versicolor. Next base: position 61,341,220 of record JAHTLZ010000379.1, on the reverse strand, counting down.
ATACAAATGACACAGGCCGCTTCTGCAGCAGTTAGATATTGGGAAATCTCTCTCACACATGGCTTCTTGGCAGTTGGAATGGGCTATTGGATTCCATGTTACCTGTTTTGATTGCTTAATGCAGAATTTAGCCCCACTTTGTACACTGATATGTGCCCTGGGTTAAAATCCCTATGCAGCTCATGAACAAGAATCGGGTAGTAGGGAGTATTCTGTTCTACTGTGTGCAAAAACTTTTTGGAATTAGGTGTGTGTGTGTGTGGGGGGGAAGCTGTTTTGCATCTTAGTGAAAGGCAATCCTGTAACTCGCCTTTCTAACCAGATGGAGTCCACACAGGGCTTGTGCCTTTGCCTGTGGAAGAATGTAGATGTGTCAGTAGATCCTTGGGAGCATACCTTGTCAAGATGGCAACCTGAATAAGTCCTTCCTTGTGAAAAGTTCTTGCATCATCTCAGTTAGTCAGATTTGCAGGGAAATATTTTCTGGTGCTGGCCCGCCTTCAGAAATACAGCCAATACTTGATGGGAATAACCGAGGCGAAGCAAGAAATTTCGGGAGATGCAGAATAATGGGAAGCGTTGCTAATACAAAGGTTTTTGTTTATTTGTACATTTTTGCAAGCATGTTACGAAACTGAAGTATTGTACAACCGGAGTAGGTGGATTCAGAAGTCTCCCCCCTCTGCGTTTGAACACGCCAGGGCATCTGCACTCGCCCCGGCAGAGGACCGAGCCTGGTCCTTCTCTTTTCCCCACCCGGCTCCCTTCGTTCGCTCCGTTGGGAAAACGAAGCTTTTCCTCCGGCTCTGGGCGCCAGTCCGGCGAGAGAAGCCTCTTGTAAGGCCGAGGCACCTTCCTCGGCGACCTTGGGCGTCCGTCCGCCCGCCTTGCGTGGAAAGAAAGCGGGGCTCCCGGGGCGGGGCGCGTTTTCTCTTGCAAAAAGCAGGCGCAGCAATGGGAGGGCGCCCGGACACCCTCCTTGGAGCATGGTGGTGGTGTTGGTTTGTGTTTCGAGGGGGTTGCTTGCTTGTAGGGCAAGACCCGATCCTCCCCTCTTTCCATGCCCCCCCCACCTCCCAACCCTCCTTCCCTTCCTCCTCCTCCTCCTCCTCCTCCTCCTCCTCCTGCCCCTTCCTTGCTCAAGCCGGAAGGCCCGCCGCTCTTTCCAGGCGCCCGTTCCCCCACGTGCTCGCCTCTTTCTCCAGCCCTGCCTCCCCACAAGCTCGGCGCTTGGCTCGGCCCTGCTTTTGCTCTGCTCTCCTCGGGGGCCACCCAGCCGCTGGGGTTGGCCTTGGCGCGGCTCCACCTCCTTCCTCGGGCTCCCTCCCTTCCCTTTTCCCTTCCCTTCTCCCTTGTCCCTCCCTCCGCTGGCTTTCTGCTGCCGCGCCGGCCCTCGGGATCGGCGTCAGCTCCTGCGCTCCGGGCCCAGCCCCACGTGCTGGCGGCGGAGGGTCGAATCGGGTAGGCATCGTGGGGCGGGGAGGGGGGGGGCGGGAAACGGGGCGCGGGAAGGAAGGAAAGAAAAAGCAAGCGTGCCCCCCCCCCAGTTTCCCGCGCGCTCCAGAGTCGGGGGTGGGGGAGACGCGCAGCTCTAGGGCGCACCCGCGCAAAGGCGCCCGCCCGGCACACATGGGGCCTGGGCTGCCCTCCTCCCTTCCTCCTTCCTTGCCTTCCTTCCGCTCGCCTTGCTCGGGACACGTGTCCTTGGAGCAAGCAGGCGGGCCGGGCCCTGCCTTCCTGCCATCCGGGCCGGTTCCGGGCCAGCAGGTGGTTGTTTTTTTTATTTTTATTGGGGGGGGGATCTAAATCCAGATCGAGGCGGCAGCCGTGCAAAAACAGAAGCCTTTATTTCGGGCACCCACCCTCCCACCCCTGTCTTTCTTTTTCTTTGGCTTCCATGTGGCCGCCCCCCGTCTCGACCCCGCTCTCCTTTGAGCGGAATGCGTGGATTTTTGGGCCCCTTTTAAGGGGAGGGGGAGGCGCCGGCGCCCTGCTTCTGCATTAGAAAGCAGCCCTCCTTCCCCCCCTTTTTAATGGCCCACCCGTGTTAGCCGGCCGCTCTCTTCCCTCCCCACCCCCGCCTGCCCGCCCGCCTTCAGCCCTGCCTGGCTCTTCTTCAATCTCCCTTGCTCATCCTTTGTAACCAGGCGAGGGTAAATAAAACCTCTAATCCCTCCATATCCAGACTCTGCTTTTGGGTTGTGGTCAGAGTTCTCGACTTTTCCCCCCTTCGTTTTCTTTCTTTTAAATTTTTTGCTTTGCATGGCTGATTCTGCCCCAAACATATGCTAGTTTATTGCCATATGGAAGAATTTTTTTTCAAAAAAATTAGAGAGAGCAGAAATTTTACAAAACAGCCCTATTTGTGTTGGGATTCACTCCCAACTTTTATATTGTTGTTTTTTAAATTATGGCTCCCCCCCAGGGTGTTTTAATGCCCATTTTGTTAGTCCAGCTGAGGACGAAAGGGTGAATTGAAAAAAATGGAGAACGTCCCCAAAACTTAAAATGTGGGAGTCTTTAAGCGTTCTCTTTTTATTTTTTTACTTTTTGTTTTTGCCTGATAAGATTCAGGAAAGATATCTTGTCAGTGGGGGTGGGAGGTGACTCAAGAGGGTTTGCATTGTTGAGCAACATCAACTGTCCTTTTAAAAAAGGAGGGTGGACATCTTGAACTTTGCTCGTTCCCAGGTTTTCTGTAGATCGTCCTGGAGAGCAGAGGAGATTGTAAGAAAAAGTGATAATTTAAGAGTACTCTATATATCTTGTAGTAGTCAGTCTTGTACAGAGCTGCTTCTGAGTCAAATTCTTGGTCGTTTTGACCACGAGGTCTTGTTCGTAGGGGGAAGTGCTCAGTTATTCACTGTCAGATGTTTGGTGCATTTAGATACATGGATTAATGAGGAACTTTCTCTGATAGAGAAATCCTGTGGCTCCCCTTTCTGACTCTAGAGCACACGGGTGTGTTCATCGAAAGAAGGGTTGGGAAAATATTTTAAATTCCAACGCTCCAGAAATTTACTTCCTAATTAGAAGTGAGCTGTGCACAAGGATAAAATGTGTCAAAATGCGTAGGAACCCTCACCTTTGCTCAGAGGTAGAATCCCTGCAGAGGACTTACACTAGAGCCTTAAATCAAAATTCGTCTGCTTGTAGCTTTTTATTTTTTAATGATTTTTTGTTGTAGGCGTGTTGCACTCTGAGCAGTCCAGATCTATGCAATGGAAGCAGTCTTTGTTATGAGAGGTACAGTAGTTCCTTTTTGGGCAAAGTGATGAGAGGCCTCTTACAACCACTGTGTTGTGCAGTAATTTATATGGCCCTTGTGCGTTAGGCCTTACTCTGGTTTTCTCCCAGTAAACCTCTGAGGGTGTTGGGTCACACCTTTGCCTTTGGGGGAGGGGGTCATGTGGTTACATCTGCTTTCCCTCATCTGATCCTCTCTAGGTGTCTGTCCATCACCCTGGCAGCTCTCCTGGGGTGATAAGAATTTTAGTCTGACACATCTTTGAGGAGCCAAATGTAAGAAAGCTAGGCAACAGGATTGGCTATGATCCATGGAGAGTGGGAGACCTGTGTTCAAAAGTGACCACTCTTGTAAATTTATATTTATTTATTTATTATAGGACTTATAATGGCCATATAATGGCTCCTGAAGGTTCATTATATGGCCAATTGGCTGAAAGTACACAGGTAACAGGTCTGTTTAGTCCAGGCATGTCCAAACTTTGGCCCTCCTGATGTTTTGGACCACAACTCACAGAATTCTAAGCCTGTGGCAAAGGACTGTGGGAGTTGTGGTCCAAAGCATCTGGAGGGTCAAAGTTTGGACATGACTGATGTAGTCTGTGCCTGAAAGGGTTCCATGATAACCTTGTTCCTGATTTTTGTTGTTTCGAGTTCCTTGTTGAAAAAAAATTGAGATGGGTATATAAAACATGGCAAATCACTGGGAAGCCTTTTTTATTTTGGGGTGGGGGGTGAAATATGGGGTTAACGGTGCTGATCTACATTGCCCTGTAGTTGTGAATGCTTCTGAGATAGCCAAAAGCACAGCTTAATATTAAATATTGCTATTTTCATCACACAGTTGAAGAGCACAGGCAGTGAGAGTGACCTTCCCAAGGCTGTTTGGTGAGTTTGTGGTGAAGCTGGACTTTTTAAAGCCCAGAGTCTTCTAAAGTCCAAGGATAGAACTGTTGATTTGATTTCACTATATTCATCTGTTAAAATGCTTGTTAAAATTTGAAGATGCATGTATCTTGCCTTTGCGGCATCCCTTCTTGAGTGTGCTTGGTTTTGCTTTATGGTGTGTACAAGGGTGCAGAAAGCCTGAATTAGTGGCTCTGTACGTTGAGAAAATACCGTATATACTTGACTATAAGTCGACCCGAGTGTAAGTCGAGGCCCCTAATTTAACCCCCCAAAATTCGGGAAACGTATTGACTCGAGTATAAGTCTAGGGTAGGAAATGCAGCAGGGCCTGGCAGCTCCTCCTTTGTGAGCTGGGGGAGTGGTGTGTGATGTTTAAAATGACTTTTAGCCACTGATGCAAGTGCTTGGGCAAGTGGCTAAAAGTCATTTTAAACATCGCGCACCGCTCCCCTGTGATGAAGAGGGGGGTCATGAGAAGCGGCACGCAATGTTTAAAATGACTTTTAGCCACCGACCCAAGCACTTGCCTCAGTGGCTAAAAGTATTGACCCGCATATATGTCAAGGGGCCCTTTTTTCAGCCCAGAATTAGGGCAGAAAAACTAGGCTTATATTCGAGTATATACAGTATATGTGGCTGCATACCATTTTTCCTTTTGCAGGAGTTGCGAAGCGTCCCTCCGAAAGGGTGCTAGAATTGCAGTTTTGTAATGGAACAGAAATGGGCTGTGCTTGTAACGCAACACTTTCCTTGGCTTGTACGGTCGTGCACTCTTCTGAATGCGAGGAGGTGGCTGTTTTATAGTCTCTAGGCTCGGCTTCTCACCCAGTAAGGTCCTTTCCCAACCTCCTGCCCTCAAAAAGGGTGCCTGTTGCTCTTTGTCCCTAGTTCACTTCCTGTTTCAGCAGAAGGAGCAAGCGTTCCCTCTAGGAGCAGTATAAGGAGAAAGCTAATAATAGGGTGGAGATTAAAAATGCTTCCTCTTTCCCTTCATGAGCTGGAAGAAAATCCTGCTAGTCCAGGTTTCAGGTGCTTTATCCACATACCTTTTGGAAGAGGACATTTTAGGAAATGGTGATACTGCCACAAGCAAGAGACATGAGAGGTTTCTCTTTGAATCTTTTAATCTGGGATAGCTTCCACCTTAACTAACAAAAAAAAAGGTAATGTGGCTAAAAGAGTGAGTTGGGAAGTCCTAAATTCGTGCTCATTCACATTCTACATTGTGGTAATTTCTGGAAATTTTGAAGCTTGGGAAAAAAACTGTCTTTCCCCAATTTTTTTCTGGAAAAAAATGGAAATTTTTGGAAAAATTGAAAAAAATGCTACATTAGCACTCCCCACATCCTTTTACAGCTTGAAGGTCATTCTGTTACTTTAGGAACATAAAATATAACTATGGACAATTTGACTTGCCATAAAATTATCACATCTAGCATACTAAAATATAGTGTATCCAAACAATCATTACAAACAGAATTTACTTTTAATTTTTTTTTGTAATTGTAAGTAAGAAATGGAGTAACAATCTCCTGAACTGTTTACTAGTTTATTTGGAACAAAAAAAACCCTCTACAAAACAATGTTTAAAAATCCAGAATTAACAATTCATATTTCCTCTACACAGTATTAAATAAAAGCAAAATAAAAACCTCATTCTTGTAAAAATAATTGAAATATTTTAAAACATTATGTCATAAAATATTTTATTCACCATGTTAAAATAAAACATTCCATAATCATTTTTTCTTTTTAATTTTTCCAATTTTTTTTTTTTGGGGGGGGGGACCCAAAAGTCTTCAGGGAAAAACAACAACCCGTTTTTCACTTTTTGTTTCTGGGCCTTCACATCTCTAGTGGTAGCTTTTATCAGCATCATGCTCTGAAGATCATTTAGCTGAATGTCTTTATTTTCTATTTCTAAGCTGCCCAGTTTGCATTGGAAAGGTGCACTCGAAGCATAGTAAATAAAATTTTAAACGTGTGTTGAGTTGGAAGTACAGTGGTACCTCTGATAACGAATTTAATTCATTCCCAGAGGCAATTTGTTATCTGAAAAAAAAATTGTTATCCGAAACATAGTTTCCCATTGAAATGAACGGGAAACCAATTAATCTGTTCCAGAGGCCCGGAAAAAGGCTAAAAAGCTGTCGTCGTCCCCCCCCCCCCCGACCTCTTTATAAAGTGCACTTTAAAGGCAGGCAGTGCTGGAACACAAACCCCCAGAACTAGCTCCCTACCTTTCCAAGTTTGAAAGGTCCAAATTCATCAGCAAAAAAAAAAATAATAATATCCAGAATGGCTCCAAAACACCATTAAGAAATGCTCTAATTTCTCCCACCCCTCCACAAACTGTGGAGGGTGCAATGCATCCTGGGTACACTTTTTTGCAAGGCATTTTGTAACATTTGTTATCCGGCAGCCCATAGGGAACATTTGTTATCTTAGGCAGCCCTATACCTGGAAATTTCTGTTTGTTATCTGAAGCGTTTGTTATCTGAGGTATGACTGTAATTCTAAGATGTTGACAGTCACCCATGTTGAGAATGATCCTGTCAGCACAACTCGAGAACATCTGGTTTAGGTAGACCAGGGCTGTCCAACTTTGAACAGTCCACAGTCTACCTTCAGCTTCCAGATGTCCCTGTGGTCTACTCTTTGAGCTCCCGAACGCCCCCGCGGTCTACTTTAAGTAGCGTGTGCGCATGTGCACTTCACTTCTGCTCCAGATTAGGAGGGCGGAGACTCAACAGTTAAGGGAACAAATAAACATCCAGGTGGGCAAAAAAAATATTTTTTTCCCCCCGAACACACCGCCATTGCCGGCAGATCGGGAGGCTGGCAAGAGACCTGGCGGGCTACTTCAAACGGCTCAGGGGCTACCAGTCGCCCGTGGTGGGTACGTTGTGCAGGCCTGAGGTAGATTGTTGTGGTCAGAAGGTGTATCTGGCCTTTTTGCTTTGCGTCTGGCCAGCATTCCATGTAGTCCAGCTTCCCATGTTGGACTTCTAGGTGTTTGTGGAAGGGTTAAGGTAGGAAGGCAAAAAGTTTAATCCCGCTGTTATTCCCCAGCTGCTGGTACTAAGAAGCTTCTGATTGTGGGTATCATAACTTAAGTGCATCCTTCACAAATTTATTTAATCTGCTTTTCCATATCTGCGTCAGAGAATGTGATAATAGCTGGCCAAATAGTTTTCAAAGAGCCATCTGTGATAGCCCAGTCCATCACAGGTAACATAGTCCTCTGATTACTTAAAGCAGGCATGTCCAAACTTTGGCCCTCCTGATGTTTTGGACCACAACTCCCAGAATTCCAAGCCTGTATTTCCAATGGCAAAGGACTGTGGGAGTTGTGGTCCAAAACATTTGGAGGGGCGAAGTTTGGACATGCTTGACTTAAAGGTTAAAAAGGCTCATCATGGCATATAATTAATTGACTACAGTATTGGATGTTCAATCTACAAGAAAGCTGGCGCAATAGTAATTACTGTTAAGATGCTACCAGTCTTTTTTTGCTGAATAATTCAAAGGGTTACCATAATAAACATTGAAATGTGCTGAGGTCCAATGTCCATCTTGTTCACATTGTCAGCTTTACATTTAAAATCCACAATGGCCAGACTAGCTGTTGTAATTCTGAATCCCCATTGAGGAGCGCAGAGAATTGCTTGATGTTATTTGGATAATTCTGTGATTTTGGTTTCTGACTACAGACCCAGATGTTGAGAGTTAGATGTGTTGGACCGCATCTCCCAGAATTCTGAGCCTAAATTGCTATCAATAAAGGACTGTGGGAGCTGCGGCCCAAAACATCTGGATGGCTGAAGGTTCCCCACCCCTGCTCAAAAGTTTTCAAGCTGGTCTCTCTCCCCCCCTCCCCCCCCACAAAGTACTTCACATAGTGGTATCCCCATCCAAGTACTAACCAGGCCTTGTCCTGTATAACTTACAAAATTCAATGAGATTCCATGTATTCGTGGTGATAAAGATTTTTCACCTCTCTTGTTAAAAAGTTCGGAGAATATCTAGTCTTGCAATGAAGGAATGAATACAGGATACTTTTTTAAAAAATGAACCAGCATATGACATTGGGACTCCCACCTTACAACATTAATTTGGGAAACAAGATTTAAGAAATAGGTTTCTTTTGGAACGATTGCACTGGCTAATAGGCTAGGAGAGGTGGCAACAGAAGAGCAGCGGTAGCCATCTTAGCCCGAAGAAAAAAAGTTTCCAGTAGGAAAATGCGCATATTCATGTTTGCATAATGCCTTCATTAGGGCCAGCTCAGAGGTCACAGAATGCTGTGTAAGCTTTCGGAGTTCTTGCGCTCAATGATAAACAGAGCAGAGTGGGGAGGGGAAGAAGGGGTAGCGAATCAAAGCGTGGGGTTGGCATGCCATGAAGCATTAAGACGGGAAGTGGGAGGGAGGCGTGGACAGTCAAAGCCGGCTCTACAGGTCTTGGGAGAGAACGTTTCAACTTTATCTACGCATAGGGGGAAGCAAAGAGTTGTACATTTGCCCCGTTTTGAAAGGGGGAGTTTTTAAACTTAGGTTAGCTCAGGATACTTATGTTTTTCTCTGTTGGATTTGTTCTGTTAAAAAAACACCAAACAAAAAAAAAACACCCGACAACCCCTAATTAAGCATCTGCTGAAGCTGCAAACTGAGTCAGGGGAATAGTCTTTGCTCGGGGTTCGGTAATAAGCTGAAATGGAGGTCCTTGACTGCATGTCTTGGTCTCATAGTTCCTACAACTAGATGCAGGCATGTCCAAACTTCAGCCCTCCAGATGTTTTGGACCACAACCCCCACAATCATTTGTCATTGGCAATACAGGCTTGGAATTCTGGGAGTTGTGGTCCCAAACATCAGGAGGGCCGAAGTTTGGACATGCCTGAACTAGAGAGAAGTCCTGGAAAGAAATGGGAAGATACTAAAGAGGAAATAACGTTTTCTTCTTAGTGAGTTTTTTTTCCCTCCTGTTGGACGCATGGCCTGCTTGGAGGGGACATACCCCCTCATTCCTCCTATTAAATATTTTCCTTTTAAAGAGTCCCCCCCCCTAAAAATATGTAAAAGACAGATTTTTTTTTTGTGCAGGAAAACCTAAAGCATCTGAGAGCTGTGATACTTGTGTAAAGTGCAGAATTCAGTGGATTAGATTCAAACGTATTGTCTTTTAGAGCAGTCCTGTTAAAATAAGGACAACAAGTTATTCATAACGGACTTATCTCCCGGATTTCAGTAGATCTGTTAAACAAGGTTGTATCTGTAGGTCCGCTTTTTTAATCTTACAAAGTTCAGTTGTAGTACGGGCATTGCACAGTGAACTGATCTTTTTCCTGCCTAAAAAAAAAATACAGTAGGACCGCCGTATCCGTGTTGGATTGGTTCCGGGGGGACCCCGCCCCCCACAGATAGTGAAATCTGCAGATAAGAGCAAACACTCCTATCTGGTTTGGTGGTGGTGATTGGGGTGCCGGGGTGAAAGCTTTTACCCCCAACACCCTCCAAATGGCAAGGAGGGAAGAACGTTTTTTTCTCCCTTTCTCCTCTCTGCCCGGCTCGGCTGCAGCAAGGAAAACACAAAAGGGAAAAAAACTTTATTTTTTCCTTGCTGTCAACGCCATGGGCTATCCAGGCACCCACCGGAGAGTGCCTGGCTGGCCTGTAGTGGCAAGGAGAGGAAAAAATTAAAAATAAAACTTACTGCCACTATGCCTGCCTCTCTTCCTTTGCTGCCACTGCAGGCCAGCCAGGTACCCTCTGCAGGGGTCTGGCCAACCAGCCTTTGAACTTCCGGGTTGGGTCCTAGGCGGTGGAAATTTTGAATTTCCCACTCAAACTGGTTGGCCTGGTGGGTCTTTAAAATCCCCACCTCACCCCTCTCTGGAGGGTGCCTGGCCAGCAGCAGGGACAGTCGGTTTTGTTTTTCTTCTGCCGCCGCTGATGACGCCAGCCATCATATCGTACACTGAATTGTTTGATAGATTTTATCAGGGCTGTGGAGTCGGTAGATAAATGTTCCGACTCCTAAGTTTTTTTGTACTTCTGACTCCAACTCCAGGTACCCCAAATTTCCTCCGACTCCTCGACGCCGACTCCACAGTCCTGCTCAGGGCTGTAGAGTCGGTAGATAAATGTTCCGACTCCGACTCCTAAGTTTTTTGTACTTCCGACTCCGACTCTGACTCCAGGTACTCAAAATTTACTCCAACTCCAACTCCACAGCCCTGGATTTTATGTTAAACTTTTGTTCCTTTCATGCATAGTAGCAAGCTTAGGGTGGTACTTAGGAAACATAAAGTGAAATAACATTGGTTTTTACATATCACCTCCCCTGGTCAAATTATGTACTGCAAGTACTGAGAACCAGGATTTTCAGCTATTACTGTGAAGAATACAATACTAAGAGTTAAGACGCTATGAAATATATAGGCAGACTCTGCCTTCTTGTCAGGGGCTGGTCTAGATGATCATTGGGTTCCTTTCAGCTCTGCAGGTCTAAGATGTTTATTATTGCTCTCTGTGTTGTTTCATAAAGTAACATGCAACTCACCCACCCCCTATATTTTAGCTATATCTTAGTTATATTGCCTGATTTTGTTGAGGGGGCTCTATGACTGAAAAGCAAAGTGTTCTGCTTATATGCCACCCCATACCACTTCAAGTAGTTTCTGGGGAGTTTACAGTTTACAGTATGCAGGCTACACATTGCCCCCCCCCCCCCACCAAAAAAGCTAGCTGGGTACTCATTTTACCCACTCTGGAAGGATGGAAGGCTGAGTCACACTGCGCCACAAGGCTACTTGAGATAACTGAAGTGGAAGTTTGGATGTACACGATCCTCTGAGGTTAGAGATAGAATTTAATTTGGTGATTGCAACAGAATCAGGCCAGTTGTCGGCACATGGGCATCCTTTGGGGACAGAGGTAGAATCTCGGGACGCTCTGAAGATCTCTCACTAAAATGTGTCCTGAGTTGCGCCCTGGTCTTCTGTGCTGATGGCTGATGTTTCTGTCACCCTGTAATACCCTACAACAGTGATGGCGAACCTTTTTAGAGACTGAGTGCCCAAAATGCGATTCAAAACCCACTAATTTTCCGCAAAGTGCCAATACAGCAATTTAAGCCGAATACAGGTGGCTGTGAAGGGGGCGATGTCAGGTGCTCACAGAAAGGGCTCCTCCGAGTGCCACCTTTGGCACCTGTGCCGTAGGTTCTCCAACACTGCCCTGGAACAACAGCAGATGTGGAGCATTCTGAAAAAACTAAAATGGCAGCACCAACAGAAAGTCTTCTGTTAGCTAAGAGGGTGAGACCTGATGCGGTAGGCGGGGCCTCAGCCGAGAGCAGCGTGTGCTGAAGGTCATCCTCAAACTTGTTCTGTTGCACGAAATCATTCCAAAAAGTGTTGGAAGGATTTCATGCATGGGGGAGCAATGCCTTCCAAGTGTACAAAGTATAGTTTCTTCATAGCTGCCTGCCTGGCCGGCTTCTTCTCCATGAGCCTTACTGTCCGCTCAACAAGGGTGGGGATGATTAAATGATTTAAATTAGTTTTAAATGGATTTTTTTATCCTTTACGTTTTTTAAAAAATAATCATTTATTTTTATCCATCCTCACGCATGCAGGCCCCACCCAAACACCCTGTGGTAGTCAAGTGAAAACGGTTCCTCCTTTTCTTTGACGGACATAAAAGTATCTGAGAAGCCCGCTTTCCAACCACCCTTGGGTTTTTTCAGGGGTGTTTCTCAAATAAAGCACACTTGTGATCACAGCAAGCCTTGGCAATAGCGGGGGGGAGAGGGAGAGACAAGCTTTGATCCTGAATGCGTTTGCAGCAGGGTTTTAAAGAAAACTGTCAATTTCCCTCTCAGTTGTATCCCTTTGCAGACAAGAGAGTGCAGCTGGGTCTTACAGCAGTACATAGTGGTACCAAGAGAAGCTGACGTTAATCAGAAGCTGGCGGGGGCATATTTCATCGTGCACTGGATGATGGATTGATTATCCTATGCTGAGTGTAGGTGGGGCCAGCACTGGGATCTTTCTGATAAAGATCGGCATTCATGGATACAAATTTTCTCACTTCGGGCCGAACTGATCCGTGCTCACCTCTACTCTACACCAGTGGTTCTCAACCTGTGGGTCCTCAGATGTTCCTGGACTGCAACTCCCAGAAGCCTCCACCACTCGCTATGCAGGAAGAGGTTTCTGGGAGTTGCAGTCCAGGAACATCTCGGGACCCACAGGTTGAGAAACACTGCTCTCTACACTATCATATCGCTATATGTCAGGGCTGTTCAACTTTGAACAGGCCAGGGTCTACCTTTTCCAGCCCAAAGTGCCTGAGGGCTAGTATACTAAAACCTCTACTTACGAATGTTATCCATTCTGAGCACAAGCTCATAAGTAAAAACTTTTGTAAGTAGAGCAGCAGTTTCCCATAGGAATGCTTTGAAAACCAATTAATCTGTTTTGGAGGGAAGAGATTTCAATGCGCCATGGCCCTTGAACTGCCCCTCTCGACTGAGACAGAACTTTGCTGGGGCAGTGGTGGTCCTTGGGATGGGAGAGGGAGTGATGGAGAACTTATCCCCTCACTTTTTTATTGATGGCCGGTGGGCTACTTTTGAACCCTCCATGGGCTACCAGTAGCCCACGGTCTACCTGTTGGGCAGGCCTGCTATATGTTGTCTGTAATGCCCCTGCCTCCCCCTCACACTGTCCTGCCTCCCACACATGCAGGCCTCCCCCTCACACTCATGTTCATATTTTTATTCTTCTTCCTCACCTCACACCAACATGCATGTATACCAGCTCCTTTTTGGCGGCACTCAGACAGGTGTGTCCTTGCGTGCGCGCGCACACACACACACGTCATAGTAAAAGGTGGGGGTGGGGAAAGTAGCTCCCCTTCCACCAGTTCTTCAGTTCTGTTTTTTATTTGTGTCAGAAGCACCAACAAATTATATGGACATATAAACCTGCACTAACAAGCAGAATATAAATAACAATACAGTGGTACCTTGTAGAAAGGAATCAAGTCGTTTCAAATGAAATTCTGTTCAGCAAATTTTCCTTTATACAAATTTCCCATAGGAATGCATTGAAAACAGAGCAATCCCTGATCGTGACCATTTTTATGTTGTACGGATTCTCCCCATAAGCGATTCTATTAAGGAAATTTCCCCTCTCTCCGGAATGTTTTACGTTGCACAGATTTCATGTTATACAAACCATTTGTTATACGAGGGTCCACTGTATTACGTTTAAAAAGGTATATAAATATTACGTGTAAAAAGGTATATAAAATGAATAAGATTTAAAGCTTTAAAAACTTGCAAGTAAAAACCCAGATGACATTCACACAATACATAAGTAGCCTTCCCCTCTTGCCAAGATTCTAACATGCGTGAGAAGGTTTGTTTTTCTCCACACTTGTACAAGGTGCCTTCTATAGGGATAACTGGTTTTGTATGTCCTCCCTGTTCCCTTTGTGTTGCCCCAGTTTACCCAGCAGGTGGTAAGCAGGTAGCTTCTTGTGGGGGGATGGTAGTCATAAGGAAGCTCAGTTGTGGGAACAGGAGTGATTGGCCTGAGTCTCGGGATCCTTGGGGCATCTGCCCCAAACTCCTCAAGAGGGCTTTGTTGAGGTTCTTGGCTCTGGGATGGGCTCAAGTGACATAAACGGTGTTCAGGTGAACAAATTCTTGAGCACTGTTGGAGCTGTCCTCCATCTTCTTCACCGACATGGTGTTTTCATTCGGGTTGTTCTGTGTACAGTAGCAGTCCTTGCTGCCAGATGGGCGGTATAAAAATCCAATAGATAGATAGATAGATCCAATAGATTTGCTATCTGGGGATTTAGTTACCCACGGTTGGCAAGTAGCGGCACAAGAGGCTGGGCGGCCCAGGCAGCCCAGTAGTGGCGGTGGCTGCGGAGGCTACCTCTTCCACTTCCCCCCTCCTGGTGGTGGTCACCCCTGACGCCGGCCACCCCTCCCAGCTTGGTGGGCAGCTCCCCGAGGCCACTGCTGAAGAGGCCGAAGGCGGCTGGGAGGAGGTGCCTGGACCGCGAGAGTCAGGTGGAGCCCAGGCTACAGCCCGGTAGCGCCAGCACCTGCAGCCCCACCAGGCAGCCCAGCTCCAGCCCAGGCTAATGCCGCCACAGGCAGTGTGCCAGGAGGCTGGCAGGGACCCGGTGGGCGATCTCTGACGGTGCCGTGGGTAGCTGGTCGCCTGCAGTCAACGCACTATCCAGGCCTGCCTTAGAGCAGGACTGTCCAACTTTGAACGGGCCAAGGTCTATTTTTTCTGGACGAAAGTGCCTGAGGGCTACTACTACACTAAAACCTCTACTTATGAATTTTATCTGTTCTGAGCATCTGGCCAGTAGAGAGAGCAGAGGACTGTGCCATGTCCCTTGAACTGCTCTGCTTAGCTGAGACAATGGGCTGGAAGACCCAGAAATTTGCTGGGGCAGTGGTGGTCCTTGGGTTGGGGGAGGTAGAGGTGGAGAACTTATCCCCTCACATTTTTTTATTGATAGCTGGCGGGCTACTTTTGAACCCTTCACGGGCTACTGGTAGCCCCCGGTCTACCTGTTGGGACAGGCCTGCCTTAGAGGTTTGGAAAATGAATAATGCAAGTTCTCCTCCACTCTTTCTGGAGATGGCATTCTTGGCTCCTGAAAGAGCAAGCTACTGTGGTCCTCTAGAATGTGTGCCTTCACTTAGTGAGAATCACTTCATCAAGAGCCTTTTGCCGCTGACCGTTGTCCCCGTGAATGCAGCCTGAATGAAACAAAGATGTTTGGCACTTCTCAACCCGTTTCATGGGAGATGGATTTAATGCCTCCAGCTGTCACCTGGTCTGGCTCTTAACACTAATAGCTCATGGTCCAAGTCCCTGCAGTACTTCAGATTTTCATTCAGCTCCGGCAAGATTGAGAACATACAGCCATCCTTAAGGCCAGTTTGGACGTTGGCTTCCTTTCCTTGTGGAGAGCCAGGGGTGCCTCACAATGGCTTGCGCTGATATTAAACTCTTCAGCAGTAGGCTGGCTCCTACATTGAATGCAGGTGGGAATTTAGCATCCTTGTCCATAGGGCTAGGCTTGTTGCAGGGTGACAACTAAGTATGACAAATGCAGGGTGGGGAGGAGGCTTTCTTTTTTTAAAGGAAGATGGCTCCTGTGACTGGGACGTGGTGCTGAATCCTTGTTGACATTTTAGCGTGCTGAAATTGTTTTGCACACAGGGCCTTTTGGTCATTCTAGCAGTAAGCCTGTAAAGCAGGCATGTCCAAACTTCGGCCCTCCAGATGTTTTGGACCACAACTCCCAGAGTCCTTTGTCATTAGCAATCTAAGCTTAGAATTCTGGGAATTGTGGTCCAAAACATCAGGAGGGCCGAGGGGTGAGACGAGAGAGAAAGAGTCTTTCCTATACTATAATGGATTAGGCGATGGCACAGGTGATATTTCAGCCTATACATTTCATCTGTCTTGGCCACTTTACTGCAGTAGCTTTTAGAGGTGAGATATGGTACTCCATGGACATGGGGTCACGGAGAGTAGGTCACTACGATAACCAACCACACACACACACACACACACACACACACACACACACACACACACAC
>JAHTLZ010000379.1:61276085-61325403 GCA_023846285.1 Phrynocephalus versicolor | reverse complement strand
ACACACACACACACACACACACACACACACACACACACACACACACAGATTTTTAAAAAAGTTTTAAATTGTGATTCCAATCCCATAACGTGGTATTAATAGTTCGAGTGGTTGATTCAAATCCAGGTTCTTGCTGAACCGCACAGGTCCCTGCCTGACTTGGGCTTCGTCCCCGACAGGGTCGTCATGAGAATAAAGCGGAAAAAAAGAGAAGCCGTGCCCTGCTTGCCCTCCTGTAACCGTAATTTCCTAGGCAGAAGAACACACCGCGTGGAAACGAGTATATGAATAACAACGAGCAAATAGGCGAAGCTTCTGCGTGTGCAGCCTGTGTTCTGACGTGGCCGCGAGCAGGGCTTTGAAAAGTTGTGGTTTTGGGACTACAGCCCCCAGCATCCCCTGGGCGCTTGGGTGGGGGGAATATTCTGAGAGGCATAGTTTGTAGGAAAAAGTAAGTGTTAACGTGTTGCTGGTGACGGGCCTTGACGAGGCAGCTGGCAGCCCCCTCCCCCCCCATGGTTGCCCGTTTTCCGCTTTCGCAGTCTTTAACCTTCGAGGTGTTTGCTTAATGGAGCCAGCTGGTATCTCACTAGCAGACCTTGAGTGGCTGGAGGCGTGGGTTCTGCGAAGCTGACATTTGTTGACTGCCTGGTTGGCTGTTGAGGCTGGGAAGTAATGCCCCGGATAGAAGAATGGGAATCTTTTTGAAGGAAAAACGGATTGGGTTGCGGTCCAGGAAGAGATCTATTAAAACTCAGATAGCCTAGATCCCCTGCATGAGCAGTGTATGTATGTAATGCTCGCACAGTAGTACCTTGTATAAAAGAATTAATTCGTTCCAAATGAAATTCTGTTAACCAAATTTTCCTTGATACAAATTTCCCATAGGAATGCATTGAAAACAGAGTAATCCCTAATCGTGACCATTTTTATGTTGTACGGATTCGCCCCGTAAGCAATTCTTTTAAGCAAATTTCTCCTATCTCTGGAATGTTTTATGTTGTACAGATTTTATGTTATACAAGCCATTTGTTATACGAGGGTCCACTGTATTTTAGCTGGCAGGACAGGAACATCCTTTCCTGGCTGCCCTTGTATGTTTTGCAGATTTGATGGCATGTTATTTACCCCCTTCAAAAAAAAAAAAATCCCAGCTACTCCTTTATCAGAATTCTGCTGTATTAAAATTATTGGAGTGTGAACATATTGCCAACAAGCAAGGTGTAGCATCCCACGTAATTGTTCTCTGGGTTGAATAAGAAGAGAATATCTTAACAAGCATGGCTCCAAGTACAGTGGTACCCTGTATAAAGGAATTAATTCAGTCCAAATGAAATTATGTTAAGCAAATTTTCCTTTATACAAATTCCCATAAGAATGCATTGAAAACGGAGTGCTCCCATTTTTATGTTGTATGGATTCTCCCCATAGGGTATTATGTTAAGCAAATTTCCCCTATCTCTGGAATTTTTTATGTTGTACAAATTTTATGTTATACAAGCTGCTTGTTATACAAGGGTCAACTGCATTCAGGAAGCTATGGATTTAAAAGCAAGTTTCCCAAACTCTGCTATTTTGTCTTCTCTCTCTACCCTGCAAGCCCTGCCTTTTGAGTTTCATGCAGTGTGCCTCCTCCTACATGACCTAGTGCTCATGTGTACTCAAGGTGGTTACATTTTAATTATGCAGGCTACACATTGCGCATGTGCATGAACAGACAGATGCACCTGCGCGCACACAGTACTCGTTTTACCAACCTTGGGCGGATAGAAGAGTGAGCTGTCTGAATCCAGGAAAGAACTCATTTTGTGAGCAGAGTGTTTATTGCACCACTGCAGTTCAACCGGTGTGCCATGAAGTTCCCTAGGATTGCACACCCACCCGCCCACCCACCCACTTTTGAATGTTTCGTGCACATTTATATGACTGTGAATGGCAACCTTCTTTTCCACCTATGGTCCCTGTACCGTCCTATCAGGGTGAATGTCACTAGGCAACCCGCACCATTGTCAGAGCTTTAAATGGTACTTCATATCTGCCCATGTCTGTGGATGGTACTCTTGTGTCATGCATGTGTCCACCCACTCGAGTGATCTGTAGGAATTTCCTTCCCTGATTTCTGTCCTGGGAGGCTTGGGACCTGTTCATGCTTCCCCTCCTCCTTGAGGTGCTACCAGTGGTCATTTTCACTTCCTCGTAGAGCCGTGGTGAGATGGTGGTTTCCCCTCTTTGCTGCCTTTTTAAAATAAATCTTTGAGAGGTGTGGGGGTGGGGAGATGGTGACTGTATATGGCAGTGGTTCCCAGCCTGGATTCCCCAGGTATCCTTAGACTCCTGATTTGCACAAAGGCTTTTTGGAAGCAGAAAAAGGCGTAAGTGGTCGAAGGCTGGGGTGATAGTTTCTCTCTGTCTATATTCCGTCCCAGTAGTCCTCTGGATGTGAGCCACATATTAATTTGTACAGTGTGTTATGCTTGTCTCTTACGCCAATAATGTATGGATCCTTGTTTCTCTCTTTCCCCTAACACCCCCCCCCCATTTCCTAAAATTGGCCCCTAAGCCCACGGCCCACTGTATGGTCTTGGAGTGGTGGAACACCCCCCTACCCTCCTCTTCTCCCAAAAAGCTATTTGGACTTCTGCTTTCCCTCTTGCCTTGAGCGGTATACAGTGGGCCCTCGTATAACAAACGGTTTGTATAACATAAAATCTGTACAATTTATGTACATATTTTATGTGATACAAACCATTTATTATACAAGGGTCCACTGTATAGAGTTCAAGGTAAGAGGGAAAGCAGAAGTCCAAATAGCTTTTTAAAATTTAAAAACTTTTTTTTCAAAAAAAGTTGCAGATATTCATGCAATAAAATGTCTCAGAAGAGCTGTTCAACACTTCTCTTACAAGCTCAACTATTTCATCTTTCATATACCGTTCTCCTGAAGAACAACTCAGTTAAGTGCTCTTCTGGATTTGGATCTGTGCATCATAAAAAATTCCAGAGATAGGGGAAATCTGCTTAACAGAATTGCCTATGGGGCGAATCCGTACAACATAAAAACGGCCGTGATTAGCGATTACTCCGTTTCCAATGTATTCCTATGGGAAATTTGTATAAAGGAAAATTTGCTTAACAGGATTTCATTTGGAATGAATTATTTCCTTTATACAAGGTACCACTGTATATTTCTTTTGCCTTTACTCCTTTTGAGTCAAACACCTAAAACTCTGCAGCTCCCATGCTTCATTCTCTCTGTTGGGACGCCGGGGTGGGATGGGGGGAAAGTGAGGCAGGGCACACACTCCATCACCCCCAGTGTCTCTGCCGTGAAATGGCGTGGCATGTGGGCTCCCCCCTTGCCATCTGTTTAGTGCCTGCTCCGGTAACACAGGCGGGGGGGGGGTGGGTGTCTGGTTGCTTTTGGCCCTCTTTGGGCTGGACCAGGCGAGGCTGGGCTGGGCTGGGCTGGGTCAGGAGCCTGCCTTGCCTGCCTGCCTGTGCAAGGCAAGTGACTCAGGCCTGTGTAGGCGTGGGATTTTCTCTGACTGGTTTGGGCAGTGCCGGGGCGGAATGGCTGTGCCTGTGGGTGGGGTTTGGGGTGCTCCCTCGCTCTCCTTCCCTCCTCTCTCTCTCTCTCTCTCTCTCTGTCTCAGTGTCTCTGCAGTGCAGCAGACTCTGCGATCTGACACCACCGGCAGCAGCAGCAGCAGCAGCAGCGGCGGCAGCTTCCAGCACTCATGTTCCTGGCTCTCCCCGGGTGGGGGTGGGGGGCCGTCCCCTGCCTTGCCCATGTTTGGCGAGCCCGGCCCTCCCCGCCGCCATGCACCAGCAGGTTTGCAGGCTGATATCCTCTCTCTCTCTCTCTCCCCCCACCCGCCCACCCACCCCTCGCCTCGCCCCCCCCCCCCCCCCCCAAATGCAAAGTCTCAAGCGCTTGCAAAACTGGCCTGGGATTTTTCCTAGTTAGGGGTGAGTATTTTCAATCTCTTTTAAGGTAGATACGTATACTGTAGATATTTTCTCTGCTGCATGTGTTCAGTGGTTGGGCTCTCTTGGCAGGCGGAAAGACCCTTCTGCACACGGACCTCAGGTCCTTTTGTTTGCCTGTGTTGAAAAAGTCAGGGAGGGTGGTGTCCGGAGGTGGGGGGTGACTTCCAAAGTGCTAAATTTCTCTCTCTGCCTCGCTGGTGTCAGGCCTGGAGATTGTCTGGGCCTTAGCCTGGGGGAGGGGGCAGGGGGGACGAGGAGGAGGAGGCTGTCTTGGTATGACAGATCCACCTAGCATGATTGGTGTGTGTGTGGGGGGAGAGCAGATAATAACTTCCTCCCCCCCCCCCCCTTAGCACAGGCTATTGCCTTGGGCAGGAGAGCCTTCCAGGAGTTTCCAGCTAATTCAGATATCCACAGACCAGCTTTGCAGCACTGTCTCAATCCCCTTCCATCTCTTGGAAGGGCTTTGGGGTGGGGGCGCTTTGGCTTCCAGAGAGAGTGTGCCCTTCCTCTCCCCCCCCCCCACACACACCCAAAGAGCTGTCCTGTGGCATTCTGGTTTGCAGTAGGAATAGTTTCTGTTGCCACCATGTCTGGACACTCTGAGGTGGTGCCTCTTGATAGTCTGAGCCCCGTAGCACCATGTGGACTTGCTTTCTATAATAGGAAGGGCTGCAGCTTCTCCTCCCACCCCCACCCCAATCCCCACAGACAAGTGCCTTTTCATGATGCTGCATCACAGTTTGGGGGGGGGGGGTTGATTAGGAATAGCAGAAGGAGGGGTGATGGTTGCAGACCGTGGTGCCGGGATAGCACAGGTCCAACTCTTTCCTCCAAATCTCCATCTCTCTCTCTCCCCCCCCCATACACGCACACTCCTTGCAACACACACACACACCTCTCCCAGACATTTTGAACTGTGGCATGTAGAAAAAGGCAGGTCCTTTAAACGTACCAGTCTTCTGAAGTCTTGCTTGTTGGGAAGAGGGGGGAAAGCTCTTTTTGACAAATGGTCTCTCTGGCCTGAAGCAGAGCCGAGGAAGGCTCTCTGCTGCATCCACCCTATAGCTCATTTTGAGGACAAATGCTGTGAGTGAAGTAGGGGCGAGGGGGGGGTTGACATATTTATGGTGCCAGAGTTAAGGTGCCCTTAATAGTCCCCTCCTTCCACCTTCAAGTTTCGTTCAGCTGCTCTGTGTGCTTGAACTGGAACTCGGCAGTAATCATTTTTTTAAAAAATGTTGGGTTTCTTTTTCATTGCATGGCCTCGCCTTCTATCACCACAAGTCTTTATAGCCTGAAATGTTGACAACAGCAGCCCAAGGGGGGGGGTCAGGTTTCCACCGAAGGGGGCTAGGCCTGTTGAGGCGGAGCGACCAAGGAGGGACCTGGCTGGTCTGTTTTGGTAGTCCTCCTCTTCTAACTTTGTGCCATGGAAGGCTCTTTCCCCTCTCTTCTGAACCAGAGGGTTCCCGCAGGATAGCTGTTTGCTGGGGGGGGGGCCGGGGGACAGTATCCTGGTAATAAATCTCTTTCCCATCTGCCCAGGCTTTGCACCCTAACCCAGCAATGTCGAACCTTCGACACTGCAGAAGTTTTGGACCACAACTCCCAGAATCCTGAGCCTAGGTTGCCAGTGACAAAGGACTGTGGGAGTTGTGGTTCAAAACATCTGGAGTGCTGCAGGCTTGCCACTGCTGCCCTAACCCAAGCCCCTATGAAGCTGAAGCCCATCAACCAGCAAGAAGCTTCTAAATCCCTTTGCCCTAAGCATGGTCTTAGTAGAGGAAACCGCAGGTGGCCAGTTAGCCTTGGTTGTTTTTATTTTTAACTGAATCCCACCTTGGGAAATACAGGGGGAGGTCTAGGTTGGAACCTGTTTGCTTGTTGACCCAGCTTTCTTGGAGTGGGAGGAAAGGGCTGCCTGGATCCCTCGAAATGTGCGTGATGAGGTCTTCCCCTTGCTCCGTACAGTGTATGGAAGTGTAAGGAGGAGACGGAGCTTAGCGGGGAACTATTGGGAGGGATTTGAGAGGCCGCAGTTTTTGAAAAGGGGCATGTTCGGGTGCTGGTGGATGTCCTAGGAAGATACGATTGGCCTCAGCAAAGGTACACATAAGTACATGCGTCATTTGGATTTGGACGGCAGGGTTGTTGATTCTCCACAAATATCACCTGGAGCCCTGTGGCACCGTGGTTAAATGCCTGTACTGCAGGTAAAACTTGCTCACGACTTAGGGTTCAATCCCAGGTAGCAGGCTCAAGGTTCACTCAGCCTTCCATCCTTCCGAGGTCAATAAAATGACTACCCAGCTTGTGTGTGTGGGGGGGAGGGGAAATGTGTAGCCTGCATACTGTAATTAAAACTGTAAACCGCCCAGAGACTACTTGAAGTAGTATGGGGAGGTATATAAGCAGAACACACTTTTGGAGTATTCCTTGCTTTTCACCCTTTCCATCACCTTATGTATGCTGCAGTAACTTAAATTAGTTAAGGGTCTAAATGAACTGAGAATACTTGGTGCATTGCTCTGCAATACACCGGGGGGGGGGGAATTAATGTTCTGCAAGAAGGAACTGGGAATTGTTTTCCCGGTGGTGGTGGTGGTCATAGTGCTGGTGTCAGTGGTGTCTGTGGTGTCCGTGGGGTTAAAGTGCACAGGCTTGGGAGCAGAGCCGAATGTGTTCAGGAATTGCACTTTAGTCAGAGGATCTTCAAAATGGTTTCTGAGCTGCAGCCTTTGAGCGAGAGCCGTGGCTGGCATCCGAGCCACGAACCGCCCTGTTCCGTGCAGAGTGGGTTAAGCGAACGGGGGTGGCTTGGCGGTCATATTTGGGAAAAGCCTTAGTGATCTTGCCTGCCCTTCATTCAGCTGGCTGGGCGAGCCTGCGCTGGAAGGCCGCTTTCACACCCCTCCCCCCCCCCGAGACATCCTCCTTCCTCCTCGTGCCGCACGTCTGCGAGAGGCTCGCCCTGCTGGGCATCTCTCTGGCCACTGGTGATGGCGCCACGGGGAGGGAGGTGTCACGGTGCCCCCCCCCCAAGGCCCACGTTGGGTTGCACTGAGCTTCCCTGCCGGATGGGGTCTTTCCAGCCAGCCTCAGACCTCTTTGGGTCATTCCCTCAAGAACTTTACATCTGAGCTATTTTGAGGCAATAGTAACTAGAGCTGGGAAAAAGCTGACAGTTTTGTGCCTAGAATTAAATTGCCAGTGCCAGGGATCAAGTCTTTGTAATATTTTGGAAACCGGTTAGAAGCTCCAACCCAGAGGAAAGGAGATAGCATTATTAATTCTGGAAATGATAGGTAACTGACTAACCAAAGTTCAGCGGTCCTTCCTTTTATTCTCCCTTCTTAGCTGCAAACATCCCCTCCCCCAAATTAAATGCAAATTGATTTTCAGGGAGCCCAACGCCTGTGTTTAGTCCTGTATGGGATAATATGCACAGGGCAGAGTCAGTCGTAATACAGTGGTACCTTGTATAAAGGCATTAATTCGCTCCAAATGAAATTATGTTAAGCAGATTTTCCTTTATACAAATTTCCCATAGGAATGCATTGAAAACAGAGTGATCCCATTTTTATGTTGTACAGATTCGCTCCATAGGCGATGATGTTAAGCAAATTTCCCCTATCTCTGGAAATTTTTATATTGTACAAATTTTATGTTATACAAACCATTTGTTATACAAGGATCCACTGTAATTACATGTTAGTAAGTGTCCATTCTATATATGAGTATAGTTCAGGGGGGCTTTGGGTAAAAATGGGAATTAGACATCCCCCCCCCCCCGGTTTTGTTCCCATAGCTTCCTGAAATGTCTCGAGTCTGTTCTGGCTTATGGTGACCTTTTCCAGGTTTTTCAAGGCATAGAGTATTCAGAAGTATTTTGCCATTCTTTTCTTCTGGGGCTGCTCTGGGACTAGGCAACTAGCATAAGACTGCACAGGCTGCGGCTGCGGCTGCTTCCAATAGGCACCACGAGGAATGGATTGGTGCCATATTCAGACTGAGCTCTCCGGCCACCCTTCTGCAGAAATATAGGGCATCTGCATCTGTATTAGAAGGCAAGGATGCCCGTCTGTTCCTGGTCTGCCGGTCTGCCACAGCACAAGGTCAAGGGCTAGAGAACGTGTGCGTGGGATGTAAGGAAGACGGAGCCAGTGGATATGAGAGGAAACACAAGACCTTGCGGAAGTGTCGTAGGCCCTGAGCACAGTTCAGAGCAGTTGCCTGAGTTCACTTTACCTGAATTATGCACCCCACCCCACCCCACCCCACCGGGCATATTCTCCTGTTCTGTTCCTTGCTCTGGTCTTCGTTTGTGCGATTTTGGGTGCCCTTGTTCCACTCAGAACACCTTCGGACCTGTATCCCTCTTTGCTTTTGTGCTTTCTCCCACTTTGCTTGTGGTGCCTAGTTTTGTTGTTGTCGTTCAGTCGTGTCCGACTCTTCGTGACCCGGGCTTGACCCCATGGACCAGAGATCACCAAGCCTTCCTATCTTCCACTGCCTCCCGGAGTTTGGTCAAATCCATATTGGTTGCATCGATGACACCGTCCAACCATCTCATTCTCTGCCGTCCTCTTTTCCTTTTTCCTTCCATCTTTCCCAACATCAGGGACTTTTCCAAGGACTCCTCTCTCCTCATGAGGTGGCCACAGTATTGGAGCCTCAGCTTCAAAGTTTTAGCTTGCCTTTTTTTAAAAAAAACAGTGAGATCGTGTTCCCCGGTCTTTTCCTTGTAACCATGTCCGTTCTGAGTTCCTTTTGACGATGCTTCTCCTCTTCCATCCCAGCAGATAGCAAGGGGATCCTTATGCAGCACCACGTGAAATGAACAAAGCTCCACAGCCCTCAGGAGGAACCCCGTCAGCCCCACACCCCTCCCCTTCTCCTGGACTTCCACAGGTAAGCTCATGGGGCTGGTTGCTCTCCTGCGCCGGGTTCGAAATGGAAGTCCCTCTCCTCTGTGCAAGCGGCTCCCATCTGCCCAGATCCCTTCCCTTCTGCTTGCGGCGAGCTTTCGTAGCCGTGTCCGTTCCAGCAGTTCCTGCACGCGGGACTTTGGTTAGGCCAGGCATAGTCCAAACTCCGGCCCTCCTGATGTTTTTGGACCACATCTCCCAGGATTCTAAGCTTAGACTGCCAATGACAAAGGACTGTGGGAGTTGTGGTCTGAAACACCTGGAGGGCCGAAGTTTGGACGTGCCCGGGTTAGGCAGCTCTTTTACGCCCCCTTTAGCGAATTTCCCTTTTGGGTTGGATGCAGCGCTTCGTCTTTTGTCCTGCTCCTTCAAAGGTGGGCTCGGTATGACCTCCAGGCCTTCCTGGACTACAGTTCCCATCATGCCTCAGGGGCCACTGCTGGTTTTCTCAGACTCCTGCTAGTGGCAGCCTGATAGTGTCCGGAGTGATGCAGTCGGCCCACTTTTGGTTAGACTGTGCTTGGGAGTGGGGGAGGGTGGTTGGGACGGGCGTCGGGGCAGCCCTTGCAGCACCTAATATGCGCCTCCTCTTCCTCCTCTCTCTCCCTTCTCCTAGCAGGCAGCCTTTCCTCCTGGCCCGACGACGCCTGTGGTTTTTAACCCAGCGCAAGCTACCCAAATGAATACGCCTTCCCAGCCTCGACAGGTAAAGGGGTGGGTGTGGCCGGCGTTGCTCTGTTCTCGGGCCACCAGACCCGAGGCCTGGGGCGGCAGCCGGGCAGGCCTTCTCTCCTGCCGAACCGGTTCTTCGGTGTCGCTTGTGGCTTGGAGATTGCTGGGTGGTGCCAGGAGCCCTGCTTGGCTGACTCAGCTGGCAGGAGCCGCTGACTCAGGAGGGCCTCTGCAGCGGCTTTGCTGTCGGTCGGCCCCGTTGAAGCCGGCTGCGAAGTCCGAGGTGTAGTGGTCAATATCCGCCCCTTGTCTTCCATCCTGATCTTTCCCCAACTGGGATCAGGCTGAGAGAGGGGGCAGGTAGGGGCAGCCACTCCAGGGAGTGAGGTATATATCTCGGGTGCGGGAGGGGGCTGTCATTGTCAGTGATGTTCTGCTCTTGTCTTCTCCCAACCCGCTGCTTTCTCCTGTCTTAGTTTCCAGCAGGGCCTCGTGCTTTACATCAGCAGGTACTAACCTTTCTCTGCTCCCCTCACCGCATGCTGCATGGCCATCCCCGGGGGAGTTGCAACCACATCAGGGATGTTGCTTGGACACTATGGAGAAACTGGCAGGAGGACCTGGTCCAAAGTAGGGGGAGGGCCCTAGAATGGATGTGGCGTAGCTGTTAACAAGAACAGGCTGCAGGATCTCCACTGCAGCTTGCATAAATACATGGTAAACGGCCCAGAGAGTGATTTAAGCACAAGCAGAACACTGTTCCTGCTGGGAAACCCATTGGGGACTTTGAGTAACCTCCAGTATCCTGCCTTTTTCTTCCCCTCCTCAGTACAATAGTACCAGTCCACCTTTCAGGGTGTGGATTATGTGCAGAGCTTGCAGGAGGCCATGCACCCCATGTATAAGACGACCCCATGTATAAGACGAGGTATGGGCAGCTTCGCAACCTTGCAGTTCTCTCTTCAGCTTACATCCCTAAGACGACCTTCAGTTTTTAGTCTTAACGTTTTTAAACAAAAAATATAGTCTTGTACACGAGCCTAGTGGCGCAGTGGTTAAATGCCTGTACTGCAGGTGAAACTGTGCTCACGACCTGGGGTTCAATCCCCGGTAGCGGGCTCAAGGTTCACTCAGCCTTCCATCCTTCCGAGGTTGGTAAAATGAGTACCCAGCTTGCTGGGGAGGCAATGTGTAGCCTGCACACTGTAATTAAAAACTGTAAACCGCCCAGAGACTACTTAAAGTGGCATGGGGCGGTATATAAGCAGAACACTTTGCTTTGTATATGGAAAAACACGATAATATGTTCCTTAATACTAATTTGGGGCGTAGTTAAAAGAGATGATTCTGCTGATGGCTCAGCCTTGTAAGCTTAAAGACTCTGATAAGGAATCCAGTCGAAGGGTAAAATAAAACACTGGGAAGAAAGCCCGTGGCGTCGGCATTCAGGAGCCAGCTGGGGAACCTCCGTGTGACTGTGGGTGAGACAGTTTGGCTGCGGTGTCCAGCACATCCTCTTTCCCATCCCCTGTGACTTGCATGATGTCTGACTCATGATGGCGGCTCCGCTGCTCCGTTCTTTCTTATGCCTGGAAGGTGCCGACACAGCCTGTCTTGCACTCCCCCCCCCCCCCCCCCCCCCCCCCCTGTGGTGTCCCTCCCTCCCTCCCTCCCTCTCTATGCTTGGCCGTGCCCAGGGATGGTCTTTGGAACCCCTTTGGAGCGGGAACCTCCTTGTGCCTTCTCCCTTGTCCTCCACTTTTCTGTGTTGTCCTTGAGGTCTGGGGGGGTATTTATGGGATTTGCCTATTGCCAGCATCACGGCCTGATCTTTGCAGGAAGAGATCGTGATCTTTGCAGGAAAAGATCGTCCCTTCTGCTTCTCCCAGACTTCCCCCACCCTATTTTGTCTCTGCACTCTGCTGACCTTTTCCACTACAGCAGGGGTGTCCAAACTTTTTGCAAGGAGGGCCAGATTTGGCGAGGTGAAAATATGTGTGGGGGCTGACCATTCAGACGCATTTGGCCCCCGGGCCGGACTTTGGACAAGTCTCTATAACATGCAAGGAGGCGGGGAGGATGCTGCAGGAAGGGAGCTGGGGGTGGGCAGGTGGCTGGGAGGGCTGGACAGAGGCAGGGAGGGGCAGGGAAACCGTAAAACTGCAAGCTGACATCTCCATCTGGTATAGGAGGGGCCAGCTGGCAGGGATGCATGACAGGCTGAGCTGGTGGGAATAAGAGGCTGCGGGCCGCTTGGAATTTGAAAACGGGCCGCATTTGGCCCCCGGGCCTGACTTTGGACATGCCTGCACTGCAGCATCTCAGCCCTACCACAAGGGCCGCAGAGGATATGCAGGCCATTGGTTTGGCAGCAGGGGGAAGCAAAGAAAAATTCATAGTGTCATCTTTGGATGCCTTAGGTTAAGTGGGTTAGTCTTGGGTTCAATGAGAGCTGACCAAAGAAGCTGGAGACCCCAGGACTGCACGCTGCCTTTCTTGTGTGCTACAGAACAGCTTCTGGTGCTGTTTGGTATGGAACCCTTATAAACGTATTAGCCTCCCAACCTCTTAAGGCATCTTCAGGATTCTGAGTTGTTGATGTTTTCCCCGGATGGGCCCAGATGTTCTTGCACCTGACCTCCCAACATCATATCTACTAATTTTCCAAGTGGCTTGGCCTTATCGCTAGATGAAAGCTTCAGAATCCTGAATCAACCGATGCTTGTTGGTGTGATGTAGCTGAAGCCATATCAGAACCTACCATAACCTACCAGGTCTCCTGGCCAGTGGTTCTCAACCTGTGGGTCCCCAGATGTTCCTGGATTGCAACTCCCAGAAATCCTGGCCAGCTAGTGATGAAGACTTCTGGGAGTTGCAGTCCAGGAACATCTGGGGAGCCACAGGTTGAGAACCACTGCTCTTGACAATGAGCAAGTCTGTTTCAGATCTCACCTCTGTTTGTAGTCTCAGCAGGTGAACTTTGCAGAAGCTATATTCCAGGGCCCTCCTCCGTGGACTGTTGAGACCGGTCATAATTGCAAAACGGGGGTGAAATATTACCGAGACAAAAGTGTCTGTCATTAATCCAAAAACATATATATTTGTGTGTGTTTTTGGAATAATTCTGCCCTTCAGGTTTTCCAAAATAATTCATTCTAATTGAATATGGCAATTCACATGCCTGTTTTTGCTCCTGCCTGAGCTCCTAATTACATATATGATGTTTCTGTTTTGGCTGCTATATGCAACATCCTAAGGCACCACAGAGCAAAGAACAGTTGAAGAGGTTGCTTGAATGGAAGCAGTTTGCAGGTGAGGGAAAAGGTCAGGCTCACTCTGACCCTTTCCTTGACCTGCATCTGAAGAATAACATATCTGGAAGTTGACTCATGGCAACTGGACTTCTTTCCTTGAGAGATGGAAAGGTTTCACTGCTTGGATGAGCAGCAGGACATTTCGATCTCTCAAGAAAAGAAGTCCAGGTGCCATGACTCAACTTCCAGATAACCTTGCCTGGATGACCGAGAACCTTCACAGACATTAAGACTAACTATTGTTTTTCACGGACTCATCGCCTGTGCAGCCCGTAGAGTAGGTAGTTGAGTGAACAGTCCTGGTCCATGTGAGATGAGGTGGTTAGACACAGGTAACATGTCGCCATGCCGGTAATGCCCTCTTCCAGTAGCACACCTTTAGCTGAGGTTTAGATTTCCAGTTTCTCAGCCTTGTGTACCATCTCCTTCCTTCCCGGGGCTGTCCATGTGTCTAAAGCAGACGCCGCAGCCACTGTTGCAACAGAAGGCTAGGAAAGACGGGTGTAAGCTAGTCTTCAGCATGGCCAAGCCCTAGGGCAGGCATATCCAAACTTCAGCCTTCCGGATGTTTTGGACCACAACTCCCACAGTCCTTTATCATTGGCAATACAGGTTTGGAATTCTGGGAGTTGTGGTCCAAAACATCAGGAGGGCCAAAGTTTGGACATGCCTGCCCTAGGGGCTTCCAGCTCCTTTGGGCTCGAATATTAAAATTCCTTTTATTTGTATCCTGCATAGTCTTCTGCAGGGGGCTAAGCTTGGCCTGTCTGCATAGCAGAGCTTGGAAGAGTTACTTGTAATGTCATAACGTTGCTGAACTCTCCTCCATGTGTCTTCACCGTGGACACTGACTCTGGCTCTGCCCTCCTCATACACAAATGGTTCTCTCCCTCTCTCGGAGAATGTGAGCCCCGTGGCGCAGTGGTTCAATGCCTGTCCTGCAGCGAAAACTGTGCTCACAATCGGGTTCAATCCCAGGTTGCTGGCCTCAGAGTTGACTCAGCCTTCCATCCTTCTGAGGTCGGGAAAATGAGTACCCAGCTTGCTGGTGGGGGGGTGTGTGTAGCCTGCATTACTGTAATTAAACTGTAAACTGCCCAGAGACTGCTTGAAGTGGTATGGGGTGGTATATAAGCAGAAAACTTTGCTTTTTGGAGAATGTACCCATTGGTGGCCCAGGGGGCTCGTATGGTAGCCAGCGTTGAGTGGGCAGCTGAAGTGTGTTTATTCCATGGATCTCATTCCATGCAAGGCTCATTTTATTCTGGAGACTCTTTAGATCCAAAACCTTTAAGGCCTTTCCCATCTCCTTCTTTATCCAGACGTTTGTTAGGACAAGTACTCCTCAAACACTCAATAAGCACAAAGGAGAAGAATCTTCTATGATTCTTGAGTGCTGCATGTGGCCATTTACAACATGCAAGGCTTCCATTTTATGGCGAGCGGTCAGACTGCAAATGCCTTTTTCATTTCACTTTTGCATTGTGTTCTTTGACAGGCTGCAGGCTTAATTAAAACAAAAAGTCACAAAATTCCCTCTAGCTGTCGTTTTTTTTTTCCGGAGCAAGGAACTCTGCAAAGTTTTGGTTTCACACACTGTTGCAGCAGTGGGTGCAAGGCTGTATCAGGTCCTAGGAAGAAGGACCTACAGAATCAATTTTGCTACTCCTTTTATACATCTGAAGGAATTCCATGCTATCTATTACCATCGTGCAGCCCTCTTAAAATATTAACTCCCTCCTATCCAAACCAGCTGAAAACAGGGGTTCTTTGATTTAACTTGCTGAACCCAAGTACCCTCCACTACAGCACCCGTAACCCTTAGGCAGAGTCTGTTGGTTGGGCCTGGTTTGAATTTTAATACAATACTTCTAGAGAACTAAATTGAAGATTCCTGGATTGAAGCAGGCTATTGTGGACGATAAGAATTTGATGTATTTTCCCCCTTTTAGCATATACAATTGTGGTGATCCAATAGGATTTGAAATGGTATGATTAAAATTAGATAGGTTTTTTTTAAAATGCCTCTAATTGTTACCACTTTTTTCAAAAAAAAAAAAACCTTAAACCTATTATTGGGGTGAGCAAAAGCCTAATTTGCATCAGCGGGAAAGAATGCGTGTCTCTCGTAAAATATGCAGTATAATAAAACAAGATCACTGGAGAGATTTTTATAGTACACCATTATACGTATAAAAGTTCCCAGGTTTGTGATCCAGATTA
Source organism: Phrynocephalus versicolor (assembly GCA_023846285.1). Classification (NCBI taxonomy): domain Eukaryota; kingdom Metazoa; phylum Chordata; class Lepidosauria; order Squamata; family Agamidae; genus Phrynocephalus; species Phrynocephalus versicolor. Next base: position 61,310,273 of record JAHTLZ010000379.1, on the reverse strand, counting down.
AGTAGTCAATGAAACTCTTACCTCAGACATGAGACAGCTGGTATAACATCTTCCTGAAGTGTATCCAGTATTTCAAAGACCGGATTTTGTGTGTGATGCTCACTGCTGTGAGATCTTGAGGTGTTTTGTGGTTACAAGGTTTCATTATTATTATTATTTATTATTTATTTTGAATATTTTTACCCCACTTTTCTCCTTGGAAAAGGACCCAAGGCGGCATACAATAATGACAGACAATATGCAGCCCAGAAGATTTAAGACATATTCAAGCTCAAGAGCAGGGAATTAGAAAAGGCATCTTACAACACTAAAAGGCATCTTACAACTTTTCAGCATTAAAACTGAAAAGAGGACACAGTTAAAAGAGAAAATAAAATTCCATAATGAGGCATGGAAACTAACATGGGAAACACAGGTGTACTTACGAAATCAGTCAATGTAATCATGCATGGTAATTCATATTAAAATCCCATAGTTGGTAGTCCCTCATTCAGGGAAAGCTTGTCTGAAGAGGAAGTTCTTTGCCTGATTCTGGAAAGACAGCAGAGATGGGGCAGTCCCGGCCTCCAGTGGGAGGGAGTTCCAGAGTCTGGGCGCAGCATCTGAGAAGGCCCCTTTCATGGGTTCTTCTGAGACACACCTGGGAAGGTGGTGGGATGGAGAGAAAAAGCTTGCGGTCTGCTTTGGCCTCCTGCTGCACAGAACACCCATTGGTGACTTTCTCCTCCGCAAAGCATCACTGGGAGAAGGGGGATGGACGACCATGAAGGTCGTAGGGGAGCATGCTAACCATGGAGGACAGGAAGGGGGAGAGCTGAAACAGGAAGTTGGGGTGGGCATCTGGAGGAAGACACAGGACAGCAGATTCAGGGCAAGCACCGCACGCGCACACACATATGTCTTGCAGGGAGGTGCAAGCAGCAAGACTGGTAGACCTCCATAAAACCCCCTGAAGGCTGGCGATAGGCTGGTGAAAATGTAATGTCACCCCAAGACCTTACCGTTCATCCTGTTCACAGCATTGTCCCTGGACCATTTGTGAGAGAACTGTCTTCTGGTGCACTTCCCGGGCCCTTCCGCCCCTTTCCTTTCCTCTCTTGTTTGCGCCCCCCCCCCCACCGTCCCAGCTCCCTTCTCATCATCAGGTCTCTGTTGCTTTTCTCAAATGTCTTTTTTCCGCTCCTTAAGGCCTAGTACCTTGTCTTGCTTGTAGGTAACTTCTCTCTTTCTCTCCTTCTCTCTCTCTCTCTCTGTCTCTCCCCACCCCCTTTCTCCTCCTTATGTGTGCATGTGGCTGTGTGCTTGCTAACAGGGAGGATTCAGGTCTCTTCAGGTAATACCTTTTCTATAACCCTACTCCGGTTGGGAACGGGAAGGGGACTCAGTTGGAGTGCCAGTCATGTAGAGCCCTCTTGGCCCCTGAACGCAGTACCGTCCCCGTTAAAATTCTTGCTGTTTAGCCCTTGGCAGGAACATCCTCGTTTCCCCCCCCCTCCCGGAATCTATTTCCTGGTGAGTTTTGGGAGGGGACTGGAAGTCTGAAATCACTGTACCAGTCATCCTTGACACCCCAGAGCAATATCGAAGATCTCTGTACTCACCTGGCAGCTTCTGAGCCGTCCCCCCCTTTTTTTTTGATTTTCAAACATTGCTTCTTGAAGGGCTTGGCTTTGAGGTTCAGGAGTCGCCTTGCATTGTCTCGTTTCCTCCCCCTTGTTCCCTTTACGATGTTGCGGCGCCTCCTGGGACTTGCAATGCCAGCCGGGTGCCAGGTCAGGACACGTGACCCCTCCTGCAATGAAACTTTGTTTGGGGAAGGTAGCCTGAGCTTGACCGCCATTGTGGTAGAAAGTCAGAGTAGGACTCAAGGGGCCTGAATTCAAATCACGGCTTGGCCAAAACACCAAGATTTGGGAAATGGGGGGAAAAAATGAAGAAAAGAGGATTAGAGCTATTTATAGTCTACGTAAGTTCTGTGATGAATCTTCATGTTTGTCTTTCTGTTTGTTCCACGGAATGAAGCATTAATAGTCCTGTAGAGCAAAGTAGCAAACCTTCGGCACTCCAGATATTTTGGACCACAACTTTCAGAATGCCAAGCCTAGGTTGCCAATGGCCAAAGGACTGTGGGAGTTGTGGTCCCAAACACCTGGAGTGCCAAAGGTTCGCCGCCACTGTCCTAGAGTCTTCAGACTCTTCCCCGCCCGGTGAAATTCAATCAAAGTTTTCTGGCAGGAAGTGTAGGTGCCAACTTTCCCCACTGTCCTTATGGGCTCCCGAATGGACCCTCCAAACGAGCCAGCTGATGCCTCGGTTTACACTGGAGAAGCCGGCACGGAGATGGTCGCACGGAACTGTCCTGGTGACCCACAGGCCCTAGTCCTTTTGCCGCCGGAAGGCCGAAACAGGACCCAGGTTGTCCTGCAGAAACGTCGCCATGCACCGTCGTCCCTTGCTCCCTTCCCTGTTAGCCCTCTGAGCTCGAAACCAGACTTCCTTCTAAAACCAAAGCCCACGGGGTGGTTTTCAGGGCCCCGTGTTGGAGAGTCCCGGCTTGCATCGGCCGTCCTGTTCTGTGTTTTCAGCCGAGCCGGATTCCTGCCCGCAGCCAATGTAGAATCTCTTGGTGGGAGTGGGGGGTGATTTGGGGAGGCAGGATGGAGGCCGTGGGGAGGGCGAAGGGGAAGCCGCTGTGCCCATGGGGGCTGCTCCGGCCAAGCCTTGCTAACTGTGCCTTGCCCCTCTCTCTCTCCTTTCTTTCCTGAAGCATTTCTACCAGAGCAGGGCCCAGCCTCCGGCAAGTGCTTCCCGGGTGCAGAGTAACACGTCGGCTCGGCCTGGCCCACCCGCTCATGTTTATCCAGCTGCTTCCCAGGTGATGATGATCCCCTCCCAGATCTCCTACCCTGCTTCGCAAGGCGCCTACTACATCCCCGGACAGGTGAGGGGCTGGGTCAGGGGCTGAGGTCTTTGCAGAGCTGGGGAGCTTTTTCTCCTGCTTTCCCTAGCAAACAGTCCCTCCCAGGTATCTGCTCTTAGTTTGGTCTCCTATTTATTTGTTTATTTGTTTGTATACAGCAACATATTCCCAAAGGGAACTTTGGGCCATTGACATAAAGCAAAACATGTGAAAACCAAAGATAAAAATCAAGCATACCCTGTTTCCCTGAAAATAAGACCTACTTTCACTTTTGCCTCTCGCTGAAATATAAGGCATCCCCCCCAAAAAAAAATAAGGCCTCCCTGATAAGATAACAATAAATGCGTACTGTATTCTTCTTCATGGAAAATAAGACATCCCCTGAAAATAAGACCTAGCGCATCTTTGGGAGCAAAAATTAATATAAGACACTGTCTTATTTTTGGGAAAACACGGTAAATGCAATAAAACAATAAAAGCCTGGCATGAGGCAAAACCCAAATAATAATAGAACAACATCAAAACACGGGGAACACAAAACACATTAGCAATTCTCGAATGCCTCCCTAAATAGCCAAGTTTTCACAGCCTTTTTGGGTACAGCTCGGGATGGGGCCTTGGCATATCTTGCTTGGCAGTTTGTTCCAACTAGCTGGACCAGCCACCAAGAAGGCCCGGTTGCGGGTTGCAACCTTACAGGACTCCCGAGCGGTGGCCACCTGGAGCGAGCACGCCATCGAAGCTCTGGTGGGCTGAGCCAGCACTGATCTTTGGGGGAATGCACTCTGCCACATAGTCAGAGCCCGAGCCATGGAGGGTTTTGTAAACCAAAACCAACACCTTGAACTTTAATTCGGTTCTTAATTGGGAACCTTCATCTCCTGTTATTGTTGGGCATGGGCTGCGGACTGCTAGCACCCTCCCCACCACTGCAGTGTTTCCTGCAATCATAAGCCAAGATTTTTCTGTGTGCTTTCTGTACCGGTTTGCCATATTTTGTAGAACATCTTACTGTGTGCCGTAGGACAAATTTAAGGAGATGAGTTGCAGCCCTTCTTATCCATGTGCATACAAGTCTGCCTTGTTTTACCAGAAATAGAGTCATCAGAACTCCAGGCATACCTGATAAATGTCTATATAGTAAGGAGGAGTGGCAACAGATTTGTATGATCTGCACAGTACTGCTCATGAGAGCTAGCCACTTGGGAGGTAACTGAAGTCTCCATGTGAATACTTTTTCTTAATCCAGCATGGAACATGTAGACCAGTGGCCCTCAATCTTTTGTTGCACCAGGGACTGGTTTTCTTGCAGTTTGGTGCTTTTTCATGGGTATGCATGAAAGTATGCTTGTTTTGACATATAAAGCCCTAAATGGCTTAGGACCTAGATACCTGAAGGACCGTCTCCTTCCATATGAACCTACCCAGCAATGAAGATCTAGCCAGGGGGCCCTCCTGAAAGAGCCATCCTTCAAGGAGGTGAAAGGGATGGCTTGCAGACACAGGGCCTTCTCGGCAGCTGCCCCCAATACATGGAATGCCCTCCCAAGTGAGATCCGCCTGGCGCCAACACTGATGACATTTTGGCGCCAGGTAAAAACCTTCCTGTTCCAGAAGTTTTTTAATTGATACAATTTAGATTATGGGTCTTCTGATGGCAATTTTAGTGTGATGATTTTAGTATAAGGTTTTTATTATTATTTTAATTATTTATTGTTGTTTGTTGTTTTTAACTGTTTTAATTCTTTGATTGGAAGCCGCCCAGAGACCTTTGGGTAGTGGGCAGCATATAAGTTGTAAAAATAAATAAATAAATAAATAAACAAACAGCTGCCCCCTACTCTCTCTCTCTCTCTCTCTCTCTTTTCATTCACACACACACACACACACACACACACACACACACACACACACACACACACACACACACACACACACACACAGGTTCCATAGTGAATAAACCAGAAACAGTCATGACAGGTGTGTGGGTCAGGAAAAGTCCTCCATGTATGAGGAGAGAAGCATGCATGCCTGTTCAGGCACATGCCTGAAAAAGAACCTTGTTGGTTGTGCTGTCTAGTTCCTAACAGGCCATGGACTGGTTGGGGAGCCCTGGGGGGTAGACCATGCCCTCCTCGGGGGGGGGGGTGAGGGGCCATGCATGTGGTTTGACGTTGTGTGCAGGCAAGGTAGAGAGCCCTGCCTAGCAGGGCTGAAAGCTGCAAGGAACATTGACTGTGGATGTACGACGCCCCCCCCCCCCGCCGCCCCAGAAGGGATGCAAAGATTAGCAGAGTAATAAATGGTATAGCGTCCTCTGTGTTGGAGAAAAGAAATGCCTCATAGATTATGCCTCCTGCGAATTAAAAAAAGGTTTACACTCACGTGATTGAAATGATTGTGGAAGAGTGATCAGTTTTAAGACTTCTGTTTTGTCGCAGCTCAGCTGTGCTGTTTGTACTTCTTGATGTGCTTCTTCCACCAGGAGTTAAGAGGAGCGATGGGCCTGAATGGGGGGGGGGGTTCAGTGCAGTGCCCACACAGGTGTTCCGTGGGTGCCCCAGTCTTCCCTTCTCTGCCTCCGCTGAGTGATCCTCCACTCACTGGCAGTAGCTTGCTTCCTTGTTCCACCTCCCTATGAGATCACCCCTGCACCAGTGGCATTGCATGCTTCCACATCCACTAAGACAGGGAGGTGGAGGAAGAAGCCTGTGCTGCTGCCTAGGAGTGGAGGATCGCCTGGAGGAAGGACTTGCACTTCTGCCAGTGAATGGGTGGTTGAAAATCAGGACTGTGGAGTCGGTAGATAAATGTCCTAAGTTTTTTGTACCTCCGACTCCTCTGTATCCAATCCAGGTACCCAAAATTTCCTCCGACTCCGACTCCTCGAGTCCGACTCCGACTCCACAGTCCTGTTGAAAACTTGTATGGGCTTCAAGCCGAACCCCCAAACGGTGGTTTGTGCCCTTCTCTGGCTGAGAGCCTGCGGCTGTTCCTCCTCCCTCTCAAAAAAGGAACCTATCCTGCATTTTGCTCAACAATAGGAACTTCATCAAGCTTCTGAGATGCTCCTACCTGTCTTCACTCCCACTTGCTACCCATAATATACCCAGGGGGAATATATAACTATATACATCTATGTATAGAGGCTGCATTGTTGCATGTCTGCGAGCAGGCCTCGCCTTTTGTCTCTCACAAATGATGGCTGTGCAGCTCCAGGGAATGTCCATCAGCACGCCGGTGGAATTTGATGCCTAGGAGAGGCTTGAGTACGGACAAAGCTTACTTAGTGGTGGCTGCTTTGTAAGCTGCTAGGGAGAATCAGACAGAAGCCCGACACCTATGAACTTCACAGGACTGTTGTAAATATTAAAACGGAGGCAGGCAGAAGCCTGTGCGCTTCTTGAATCTCTTTAAACAGAAGTTGGGCAGGAAACCGCCCAGAGTAGCCCTAGGTCTAGATGGGCGGCATAAAAGTCAAATAAATAAATAAACAAGTGCAATGAAAAAACCTTAAAATGTCTCAATGGAGAAAGATACTAAAAAGCTGCGGTTGGGGGAAGCTTCTAATACCTCCCGCGCACCCTCATTTATTTGTTTTTATACTTAGGCTTTTGGGAGGTTTGGGTTTAGCTTGAAGAGCAACAGCTCGAAAGGTTTCTCTGTTTCCCCTGTTGCAAATGGAAGGCCAGCCTGCATGACCTCTGTCAGGTTGTCCAGCGGAGAGCAGAGTGTGGCCTTGAGCCACGTGTAGCCACACAGACATCACAGTGTGGTCCCGTACATCTCTACCTCCATGTTTACATTTCTCTGTGTTGTGTTGTGTTGTGTTGTGTTGTGACAGTCATGGCTGACCCTTCGTGACTCCACGTCCATGGAGTTTTCTTGGCAGGAATACTGGAGTGGCTTGCCAGTTCCTACTCCAGGCGCCTACACCTGCTGGTATTCCCTGGTGGTCTCCCATCCAAGTACTAACCAGGGTCAACCCTGCTTAGCTTCCGAAATCAGGCAAGATCGGATGTGCTTAGGGCATCTAGGCAGCTCTACAGAATGTCAATTTTGCCTTTCAGAGTTGGGGGGGGTATGATTTACCCTATACAACTAATCCGTCCCCATACTTGGGCCTGGTTCATGGCTTTAAAAGTGGTTATCAGCTGGTCATGTCCTAGTTTTCTTCTTGTTGAGTATTCAAGGCCTAAAAGAGGCCCCGGAGAGGCAAGGAACTGCTGCCGCCCCACTCACTTTGCATTAACGTGTCTTCCTCTTTCCACTCTTAATCTTCCAGCCCTCACCTGCTGTGTTTTTCTTCCTGACCTAGGGACGTTCCACGTACGTTGTCCCAACTCAGCAGTATCCTGTCCAGCCGGGTGCCCCCAGCTATTACCCTGGAGCCAGCCCTACAGAATTTAACTATGGTAAGGGATGGATGTGTGCCTGGAGAATGCAGCGTTCACCTTTTGCCTCATTCAAAACAGCCTCTGCTGAGGACCATGGCTAGCTTTTTTGGGTGCAAGTATTCTCTGCTAACTGCCCCCTTCCTCAGTGATCTGTGTCGAGAGGACCCCAGCTTGGATGATCACATTGAACCATAGGCATTGCAGAAGAGACTGGGAGGGTCCTCGTTTGAGTTGCTTCTTCTCTGCGGAAGTCGTCGTTGTGTTGCTGCCTTGCAATTAAAATAGAACGCTTTTGTTGCTAGGGATGGGACTTGAAGAATTTTTGAACTCCTGCAGTTTGCCATGTGTTACCACCAACACAATTTTGGGAAATGAAGTACCCCAAAATAAAGTCTACAGACCAGCTTCCTTTGAGGATATGGATGCATAAGTTGGGAACTCCTCCGGGGTCCCTGGGATTTGCAAGCATTCTTGGAAGTTGCGAGGCTGGGTTGCTAGTTGGGAAGTTGCAGGTCTTGCTGGCCATAATGCTTTGCACAGGTTACCTCCCAAAGAACTACCTTTTCCAAAAGCCTTGCGACTCCAGGAAAACCTTAACGGCTCATTTCCTTCTTTTTGTAAGGAAAACCAGGCTACCAAACAGAATTAAGGGAGGCAGGGGGAAAATGGTTTGCATTCTCCCCGAGTTCTACCTGGAGGGGTTCTTGGTGAATTTTTGAGATTAGAAGCCAGAAAATCTTAAAAGTCTTTTCCCTCTTGGTTGCCTTGATAGGAAGTAGATTTGCAAGGGTTTTTGTCTGCTATTGATTGTCAAAGCAGCAATGAAATGATTCCCAAGACCCAGATTATTCTGCTGAAATAAGGAAAGCTACAGGTAACCAGAAGTGATTTTTTTTTTGTAGAAAGACTGTGAGCTCAGTTTTCTTTTGATAAACAAAGTTCTAAGCCACAGTTTTTAATTTCTAAGTCCATATCTTTTGCTCTGAGGGTCTCTTGGATTTAGTAAGTTGTGCAGGGTAGAAGGATCCTACTGAGTAGATCCTGAAAGCCTGCACTCCAATATTTGTTTGCTTCCTCTAGTCAGTGACACTCACTGTCCCAGGCATTTCCAAGGTTAGGAAGAGGGAGAAAGAAGGAGTGGGTAAGATGAGCTGAGATTAAACACCGTAGATTGATTGGAGGGTAGGTGTGGAATTTTTCCCCATTTTGAGTTTCACCAGGGATTCAGGCCCTTCAGGAAATATTGACAAGGAGAAGGGAAAACGATTGTTACTATGTCAGTCTGCCTGTCTGTGCACATGTACAGGAAATAATTGTATGAACGTAACAAGACTGGTAGCTTTAGAAAGAGATCAGTCCGTGAGCCCAGAGGCTGTCGTGTTCAGATCTCATCATAGAAACTTATTGAGATCCCTATTGCAAGCCGCTCTGTTTTATTCTCAGCTTGACAGTTTAGGTAATGGGGAGTGGGAATTACTGGCCTACACTGCACGTCTGTTGTGGGGATTTCCACCTGGAAGGGATTTGGGGGGGGCACTCTGAAGGCTCCTGTACCACTTGACCCTTAAGTTTGCTCTGACATGGAAATTGTGTGTGTGTGTGTGCGAGAGAGAGAGAGAGAGAGAGAGAGAGTTTCAACAACTTCTCATAGGAAAAATACATTTAATGCAAAAGGCTAGAACCAATATCCCACCTGGCATTTTCCAGGTATTTTTGACTTCACCAACCATCCCCCCCCCCCCCCCAATTAGACTAGAGGTCTGTGATGCTGGGCATTGTCATTGAGCATGCTTTCCTGGGCAGAGAACCTTGACCTATAGTGTATGCCTCGTTTGGTGACAGTTTTGATCCATGATTGAACAGCTGCCTGTTACAAAGTTTGTTGTTGTTGTTGTTGTTGTTGCTGCTGCTGCTGATTAGTAGTAGTAGTAGTAGTAGTAGTAGTAGTAGTAGTAGTACCACCACCATCACCAAATATAGGGGATTGGATCAAATGAATTATGAGGTTCTGCAAATGCAGAGAGAGAGAGAGAGATGCTCTCCCAGAGTCTTCCTCACATGTTGGCTTTCTACATGCAGGAAGTTCTTCATATGGAGGAGCATCACAAAAATATGGTCCTCCGATGGCCGTGGAATTCAGAGTACGGTGATACCTCAACTTACGAACTTAATCCATTCCGAATGCGTGCTCTTAAGTCAAACTACTCTTAAGTTGGGGTACCTATCTAAAAATTGAAAAAAATGTTGAAAAATGAAAAAAAAATGGAAAAAAAATTGTTAAGTCGAGCAGACCATATCTAAAATTTGTAATGCGACAGTTAAAATGCCAACAGTTTTCTGCTCTTAAGTCAGATTGCTCTTAAGTCGGGGTACCTATCTAAAAATTGAAAAGATGTTAAAAAATAAAAAATAACAAACATTGTAAGTCGAGCAGACCATATCTAAAATTTGTAACGCGGCAGTTAAAATGCCAACATTTTTCTGCTCTTAAGTCGAGCTGCTCTTAAGTCAGGGTACCTCTGTACTCCTAATCTTAATCATTTGAGCTGCAGAGCTGGCAGGGACCCTGTGGGGGTTCATCCAGACCAGCCCCTCTCCAGGAGGCCCAGCATTGAACTGAACTCCCAGCCAGAGACCGAAGCCATGCGGCAACTTTATTCTTTATGCGATGTAGAAAGGAAATGCGTGAATTGTATTTGGTATTTATAAGCCAATGGAGATATTTTCCACGCCGAAGGCTGAACCTAGTATATAAATTCAGTTAATTTACAGCTCGACTTGCTTTGTTTCCATGACCACCCCTCCTGCTGTTTTTTGAGAAAATGTAGATCTCCCCCCCCCCTCCTTAAAAAGGAGTGCTGCCACAGAAAGAAGAGTGGTTGCAAGGAAGAAAGGAGCTATGAAGGGGGTTCTTTGCTTTCGCCAAGCCGACATACCTGGATCACACTGTTTCAGATTGCCAGAGGGGACTCGTGCCATAGAAGCCACCTTTGTATGATAATTTGATAAACTCATTTTCATCATGAGAGAGAGGATTGGGGAGGGTGCAGGAGGATTGTAGCCTAACCTAAGTTTTTCTCTAGCATGCTGGATTTTTCTGTCTAGTTTTTCAGTAGGCTTTGTTGTATTTTGTTCAATGCAACCCCTTTATGCCTTCGCACAGACTCAGCATCTCAGCAAGCTATCCTGTGCACTCTCTCTCTCTCTCTCTCTCTCTCTCATTGCCGAAACTCCTTTGAGAACTTTAAGACGCTTTCCTAATAGCGGAGCTCAGAATCCTGGCCAGAAGCATTTGGTTACCTGCATTGCTGAGATGATTAGAAAAGTAGTAGCTAAAGGATAAATTGAAAGGGAGGGAAAAGTCCGACAGGCAGGATCAGTGCGAGGTTCAATTCAACACAAATTTGCCAGACATTGTATAGCTGCTGATGCTCTAAACCAGAGGTTCCCAACTTTGGGGTCCCCAGATATTCTAGGACTAAAACTCCCAGAAGCCTTTGTCATTAGCTGTGCAGGCCAGGATTTCTGGGAGTTGTAGTCCAAGAACATCTGGGGACTGCTCTAAACGGAGCTTCCATCTCCTTGCTTTCTTGGCTTTATATTTCTTTCCAGTTGCTTCTTGCTAAGAACAACATTAAATTTGTTCGCCAGACTACTCTTGCCTTAAATTTTGGACCACAGTTTTCATGTTGTTTTGGCTGCGCCCGGTACTGTAATGCAGACGATATGGTGGCCACCAAGCTGAGGAAATTTCCTTTATGCTTGTCTGCACATGCTCTCACACATATACACCCCTCCACTTGCCCATAGGTTGTTCTGTCGTTGCCTTGACTCTGGACCAAGGGATATATTAGGGCTACAAGGCATGGGAATTCCTGGCAGCTTCATCACATTGGTGTCTCACCCACCCCGTCTCCAGTATTGCAAAAGCACTGCATCCTTCTGTGTCTTTTCTCAAAAAGCTTGTCGAGAAGTGGTCCCAACTTTCAAACAGATTCGATGGAAGGCTATGCTGGCAGAAGGATTGGGAAACTGTCCGGCAGGAACATTTCCCTGAATCCAATTCCTTGAAAATAAATGGAGCCTGTGCACTTGCACTCTGTCTCAGTACATAATTGTTTTAACATTCCTCGCCTGCTCTTGAGCTCAAGGCAAGGCTTCCCACAGCGACTCACTATAGGAGAAATCTGGATCAGGACAGTGCGCAATTAATAACAGTAATAATGTATTCTTGGAGGCTTTCACGGACAGGATCTGATAGTTGTTCTGAGTTTTTCGGCTGTTTGACCATGTTCTAGAAGGTTTTCTTCCTGACGTTTCACCAGACTCTATGGTCGGCATCTTCAGAGGGCAAGAAGCTCAGGGAACTAGGAGTTCTCTCTGCGCTCTAGGAAAGAACTCTCTGAGAACACAGAGAGAACTCCTAGTTCCCTGAGTTCCTTACCCTCTGAAGATACCAGCCACAGAGTCTGGGGAAACATCAGGAAGAAAAACTTCCAGAACATGACCAAACAGCCCGAAAAACTCACAACAACTAATAACAGTAATAACTAGACATGGGTGTTTTGTTTTGGAAGGGGTCCAGTTTCGAAAAGAAACATTCGGAACCAGTACCTACCCTCTGGAACAAAATCAACCACTGAATCACCTTCCTTTGTGTCACGCAGGGTGAAATTCCCAACCAAGAAGCAGCCTCAGACATGTCATCTTCCCTTCTCTCTGGCGCTGGCCAATGAGGCAGGGAGGTGGGTTGATGCATGTCCTTGCACAGCTCCTGATTGGCTAGCACAGTGATGGCAAACCTTTTGGAGACTGAGTGCCCAAATTGCAATTCAAAACCCACTAATTTTTTTTGCAAAGTGCCAATACAGTAATTTAACCTGTATACAGGTGGCTGTGAAGGGGCGATGTCGGGTGCACACAGAAGGGGCTCCGAATGCCACCTTTGGCACCCGTGCCATAGGTTCGCCATCACAGGGCTAGCACCAGGGAGAAGGAAAGATGATGTGTCGGAGGCTGCTTCCTTCTTGGAGTTTCGCCCCGCACGGCCCAGAGGAACATAAGTCGGGTTGATTTGGTTTCGGAGAGTGGGTCCTGGTTCTGAACGCTTCTTTAATTTCAGAACTGGACCCCTTGTGAAATGAAATTCCCATGTCTGGGAATAGCCTTTGAACTGTAGAGCTTGATCATAGGTGGCTAGCCCCTCTCAAGGAGGCACAGTGAGGAATCAAACTCCCAACTCTCTGGCTCCACAGGCAATAAGCCACCGAACTCTAGGCAAACCAAGAACTGTATCTTCCTCCTCTGGGCCCTCTTCTTCTCTGGTATCTGATGGGGAAAGTTTAATGGATAACTACCTTGCTTGAGTTTATGTAGACTTTAGCCCCGGCTGCTGTTGCAGCATAGAAACAGCGAGTGAGTTTGTTATTCGCTCTGATCTGATGACCCCTTAAGTGTAGAGTTTTCTGCATCACCCTTTGTGGTGCTTTAAGGAGGGACTGGATGGACTTGTGGTCCGATGCACAGAATAGATACTGTATCTCTCTGGGCATCCCCCTGGCCCAGAATTATTATTCTCGCTCGTTCCACTTGTCCCAGATTTAATATTTCCCCAAAGCTCCCGAGTTGACTGAGGGTTTGGACCTCCTCCTCCTCCTCTTCCCTTCCCCCCTCCCCGCATATGAGCTCACATGCTCACTGAGGGCTCTTGCTATATTTAGCTTGGATCTGTCCCAGGCCGGCTTCTGCAGACTCAGAAATGTGAGCTCAGGCCTCCATCCCATCCCAGCCCTGCATGTCCCTGTTCAGTTTCTTGACTGCTGCGGAGGTGGCAATAAAGCATCTGCTCCCATCCCCCTTTTCCAGAAAGGTAGGTGCATTTGGCCTCTTCTGCAGAGGGTTGAATTGCAGCGGGTGGGACCCATCCTGGTGACTCCTCTCTCTCCCACGTCTTCCATTGCTGAGGACTGGAGGGAAGAGAGAGCGAGAGAAAGAGAGAATGAGGGAGAGGCTCTCCGGTTGAAGATCTCAAAATGGTGTCCGTTTCTCAGACTAGAGCAGGCATGTCCAAACTTCGGCCCTCCCGATGTTTTGGACCACAACTCACAGGATTCTAAGCTTAGATTGGCAAGGGCAAAGGACTGTGGGAGTTGCGGTGCAAAACATCTGGAGGGCCGAAGTTTGGACATGCCTGGACTAGAGACACGGGCATAAAATTCAGCCATCCTCGATTTGTGACTTAGGATTGGGTTGATCGGAGAACGTGAGCCCTGGAGATCTTTTCTCCTCCTGCTTCCCGGTTCCTAAAGGCCCTGCATTACACAGGAGGAGGAGGACTGATGTCACTTTCCATGTTGGTGGCAGCCGGTGACGGCAGCTGCGTCATGGCAGTCATGTGGGTGCTTCTGTGTTAAGGGTGCTTGCACTGCACTCTTCCACCCATGGAAATTTATTAGGGCCAGATGACTCAGCACGGTCGGTATGCTGCCGCCATGTGCTCAGAACGGGTTGGACCAGTCCCTGCAGCTGTGTTCCCTTTTTTCAAGGTTTATGGCCTGACACATGCCTGCAATCCATAGGCAGCTGAGTCGCAGCGTATAGGTGTCGAATGTCCTGACTATGGACGGAGGTCTAATAATACACAGTACGGCTGAAAAATAGCCTCTGAAATAGCCGGCACTGATTTTTATTTGTTCTTGCTCACACCTCTGCCTCACTTCCACTTACCAAGGTGAGGCATGCGTGGCAGTCCAGGCGTGGCTGGGTCACTACCCATTCCCCACCTCTGGTTTAAGAGAAGGGGGATGCAGTGATACGAGCTGTCTGCCACAATCAGTCGCCACGATGCTGGAGAAGATAGCTGGGACTTGTAGTCCAACAGCATCTGGAAGGGCTGCCCCCGTCCTGAACTTCTCTTTAGAAAGATCTGAGTGACATTCAGCAGGATTCTGTTGGTCTGGGCGCTCGTCCTCAGTCTGGCGACAAAAGAATGTTGCCGGATCCTTCGCTCTCTCTGCTGCTGTACCTTTTTCTTTCCAGATTTTACCTTCTGGCAAGTCACTTGCAGTATCTGATGCAGCTTGACTAGTCAAGCAGCTTTGTCTGCAGAAGGATTGGGCCACAGCATACTTGTGACTGCCAAATTACTTTTCCACTTGTGGCACAAAAAATTGTTTAATTAATTTTTTATAAAACAATACAAAATACAGTAACCCCCCCCCCGCCAATTGCAAGCGGGGGTTAGGGACCCACCCCACCCACGATCCATGAAAATCCGTGATATGCGAAAGCGGGCTGGGGACTGGGGGATCTGACCTCCCGCCGCCGCCCACCCGCGCCGCCCGAGACTTCTTGTCCGGGGCTGTCTCCTTTGAAATGCATTCTCAATGCATTTCAATGGAGAAAATTTTCCCCATTGGAAAACATTGGCTCAATGATTTCCAATGGGGAAAATTTCTCCACTGAAATCCATTGACTCAATGCATTTCAATGGAGATTGCGTTCCCCCCCCCCCACTGCCGCCGCCACCGCCTCCCACACAGCTCTGAGGCTTCTCGGAGGGGCTGGGGGGGCAGCGTGGAGCAACCCGATCGCCCCCCGCCACCCCCCTGCGTGGCTCCGAGGCTTCTTGGAGGGGCCCGGGAGTTGGGCGGGGAGCGATGTGATCACCCCCCGCTGCCCCGCCCCCCGCGCTGCTCCAAGGCTTCTCGGAGGTGTGGGGAAGCAGCGCGGAGCGACCCGATCGCGCCCCCCCCTGTGGTCCAGGTACTGCGATCCCGCGATGTAGTGGGACTGCAGTACCTGAACCGCGAAATGGCGGGGGGTGACTGTACCAGATACAAAAAAACCCTAAACAACCGTGCTCTCCTCCAATGATTTATTTGTGAGGCTAGTCCTCTTAAGTGCATAGGAAAAGTGCAGGCCTCATGCCTTCCAGGTGTTTTCAGTGACAACCTCCATCCTTCCTGAGTTAAGAGGGGCACAAACCATTACGCAGTCTCAAACAAGTGTTCGGCACTTCGAAACTCCGCTCCTCCAGCTGTCGCCTCCTTGGAGGCAGCACCCTGGATTTTCTGCCCTACTTCCTCCAGGTGCCGTCTCTGAGTGGCCACCTGCCAGAAGAGGCAGGGCTTTGAACTGCCAGACACCTGTCCAGCTGCTAAGCAAAGTGTCACGAACTGCTGAAACAGCAGTTTGTGCCCATCTCTATTCCTGAGCACTCATCGTATGATGTTGATGAGAATTGTGGGGCATAATATTTGGTGGATGCCAGGTAGGGGGAATACTTGTGCCACCGTAGGCAAGTTTAAAGGCTAGAATATATCTCAGGAATGATCTAGCCAAGGTGCCTGGAACTTTGATTATATAGTAACACACACACCCTATCGTGGGGGTTAGGGACCTGACCCGACCCGCAATAATGGAAAATCTGCGATATGCGGATGATGGGACAGGTCAGGACTAGGGGGTCTGTTTGGGGGCCCCTACATTTATCAGAGGCCAGGTGCTGCCTCGAGCAGGTCTCCAAATTGCCTTCCTGGGTCTGTCAGAGGCCTAAGAAGTGTTTTCCAGTTACCCAGAAGTGACTTCCAGTTCGCAGGAAAGGACTTCCAGGGATTCTGACAGGCCCGGGAAGGCCATCGGAGGCCTCAGAAGTGTTTTTCAGCAATCCGGAAGTCACTTCCGGTTTTCCAGAAAGCACTTTTGGGTCAGCGCAAGGCTTGGGGTAAGTACAGGCGGCCTGAAACAGGCCCATCCAGCTTACCCTAGGGGGCCTTGCCTTTTCATATACTGCGGTCCTGCAGTATTCCGGGACCACAGTATATGAACCGCAAAAGGGCGAGAGAACACTGTATCCTTTTAGGATTTAGAAATATTAGTTGAGGCCTGAATCTTAGGCACCAGTCTAAAAAGCTTTCTTATTTGACTCCTTCCCTACAGCAGTATTGGGGTTTTTTTTGTCTGATTTATATACTGCCCATCTGGCTACAAGGCCACTCTGAGTGGTTTAGAACTACAATAATGAAACAAATACAAACATATCTGTAATCTGCAGTCTGCGTTCCTCCACAAAAGTGTGGGCCTGCAACTCCCGTCCATTCCAGGTACTTTGGTCAGTGGTTGGGGGTGTGGAGTGTTAGAATTCGAAACATCTGTCTGTTAGATGAAGCTGTTATGGAGGCTGTGGTTCTTGACATTTTCTCTGTGCCACATTTTTAGAACTTTCCCCTTCTGTGCCCTAGTTCCAGGGATGTGGAGTTGGTAGATAAATGTTCCGACTCCGACTCCTAAGTTTTTTTGTAACTCCGACTTCGACTCCTCTATATTAATATGCACATTTATTTACTATTTACTTATTTACATAAAGTAAATATTTACATATTTAATTAATCATAAATATTTACATATTTACTTAATCCCTTATCAGTGAGAGGCTAGGTTACCCATGGGCGCTGCGTAACAGCAGAACACAACACTATGGAAAGTATAAGTATTGCTGCTCCTCATTGTGCGTTGCGTGCCATATAGTGAAGCACATGAAAAGCATGCTTCTTCACGGTCACTTAATGTGTTCGTTTTGCAGTTACGTGAGGCACTGCATGCATTGGTCTTTATTCTTACAGTAGAGAAGTCATTAATTATAACTTTTTGTGAATTGGGACATTTAAACTTGTTTTTTTAATTCCAATCTAAATTTAGTCGGAGTCGGAGTCGGTGCATTGTTTGCCGACTCTGACTCCAGGTACCCAAAATTTCCTCCGACTCCGACTCCACAGCCCTGCCTAGTTCTAGATTCATTCTTGCAGAACCTTAGACAGGAGAATGATTGGGGTGGTTAGTCCCATGGAGAAGAATGTCCTGGATATTTAAGGAGATAGAGCTATGAGTCTTGAAGGCTTGCTGTTTGAAAGAGGATATCCAAGAGCAGATGAATGCACCTTCATTCTCTTGATGCTCCTGTTTGTTTTTTAATCAGAGAGTTCTTTCTTGTCTATTCATGGGGACAAATTATAAATGAGAGGGAGAAAGAGCTGAGGAGATGGCCCTTGGCCATTCTGCGAACCCATCATTCCAGGTGGTAGCAATAGGATGCTCTGCCTGCCCTTCAAGCCAAGGAGGCTGCTGCAGGTGTGATCTCACCACAACCGAGGCTCTTCCGCCTCCTTTGATCTTCCGTCAAGCAGGTTGTCATCATCTCAAAATAGAGGTTGCCCCATTTGGGGAAGTGGGGTGGCTCGGGGGCGCGCTTGGTGTCACCGAGGAAGAATGCTGAGGAGTTGCTTGCTTTGAACCTGTCGCTCAGGTTCTTAGTTGCTTCCGACCCAGGCTCGAAGCCAAGACGTTGCCCTGGGAGGCCTCTTGCTGTCTTTGAGAGTGGCCGCAGCACCGAGCCGGGATTTGTGCGTGCGAAGGGGGTGGTTGCGTGGTGTGGCCCTCCTGCTGGCCAAGGAATGTTCCCCCACCACCACCAAAAGAGGTCCTTGGCTGTCCCGTTGGGTGATTCTGCTCTGGGATTTGCCCTTGAAGGCGGTGCGATGATGGGGGAGTTCCCTAGAGGGGCTCCTGCAGATGAACTGCCCCTGGAGATTGTATTATTTTGGTCCTATCTTAACTGTCTTTATTTCCCACCCCCACAGCTGGTGCGTATTACCCTGCCCAGAGTGTGCACCAGTTCCCAGCTGCCCAGGTCATGATGAATCAACAGCCACCTGTCCCGCCAAAGCGAGAACGCAAGACGGTAAGACCGAAGCTGGGAGGGCTTCTGTGCTGGCATTATTTTTAGAGGGGTTTTTTTTCCTTTCCCTTCCTTCTGGTTGATGGGTCGATTTATTCCTCTTGTGCACCCTAATTTTATTCAACTGGGTTTGTTTCCTATTTAATTGGTCCCCTGCGTGAAGTTGCTCGGGAAGGAACCTAGGAGTTGGATGATCGCATGCAAAATTCAAAATATAATTGGTTCGACTCTATATCTTCTCAAAATATTTGGAAGGTTGGGGGAAACTTCGTAAATCAGTGTTCTTTGTGATGGTAGGCACTTCCAAGATTTGCTTTGTGATGGATATTTTTTTACAAATTTACTCAAAAGTAAGCTCCACCGAGGATTTGATCTGGCATTATTCTGCCACAGAGTGTAGTTTTTATTTTCACGAGAAAAAAAAGAAACCTTCATGAGTCAAGTAGTTTGAGTACAATTGGATAGATTGCCCCAAATTTAGGACTGATGCAACTGGAATTTCAAGCAGCCTTTGATGTTACTGAGATGGAGGCCGAATTAGATTTTCTAAAAATCCATTGCTGACAATCTAGTACCTGACAGGAACAATAGTTCAGTCTAGAGGATTTTGACAAGGAATGCTGGGTAAGAACTTGGCTTGGTATCTTGGGGGAAGAGGTCATGCCAGTCAGAAGGCACAATACAGTGGACCCTCGTATAACAAATGGTTTGTATAACATAAAATCTGTATAACATAAAAAAATTCTAGAGATAGGGAAAATTTGCTTAACAGAATTGTCTATGGGACGAATCCGTACAACATAAAAATGTTTGCGATTAGGGATCACTCTGTTTTCAATGCATGCCTATGGGAAATTTGCATAAAGGAAAATTTGATTAGCATAATTTCATTTGGAACGAATTAATTCCTTTACACAAGATACCACTGTACCATGTTAGATATACTATGGACTGATCGGTAGCAGATGACCGCTACTTCCTGTGAACTTGCCAGGAAGCCATTCCATTGGCCGTTAGAACCTGGCTTCCTAATCCCACATGCGTGCAAGTTTGCTGTGAGTTATTTAGGGGGAAGAAGAAAGCTTTCTATAGACGCTCAGAAAGGCTTCGTTGTTTTATACGTTATGTGGACTTAGCCTTTAGTGTTGAAAGACGGTTTCAAAGCCCACCCCTTGTGCCTGTTTCTTCGTGCCGATGTTCCCCTCTCCTCTAAGAGGGACACGAACAGGAGCGTTTTTTCCCATTTGTCTTTAGACGGCAGTCTCCCTTCTTAGAGGCAGGGCCACCTGTCAGTTAAAAGAACCCCACTATTCTGGAGTCATGTTTCACTGGATTAGACCATCAGTTGGGGTGAGGGTCAAAAAGGAAGGTTAAATTACAGGACCCCATATCCGCGGAGGCTGGGGGGGGAGAGAAATAGCTTCCAAAGGCCCCTCCCGCAGATGCTGGAAACCGCGGATCAGAGCAAACACATGCCCATCGCATGGCCTTGGCTCCCCTTAATGGCCAGGTCTCGAAGTGGGAGAGAGGGAGGTGGTGGAGGGGGAAGCATTGGAAGCTTTTATAGAACATGATCTGTAAAAAAAAAATTAGAATCCCTCATACTAAAGCAGCAGCAGGGAAAATAAATATTAAGTGCAGAGCATTTCCTCTGTTACCTTTGTTATGTTGACCCTTTCTGTGACAGCTGCAGTGATAGCAGATTTCGGATTTTCAGTGTGCTGCTCATGGTGACATTGTATTACATTGACCCCCTGCCTATTGCGGGGGTTAGGGACCCGACCCGCGATAATTGAAAATCCGTGATATGCGGATGCAGGTCAGGTCAGTCCTGGGGTGCCTAGCTGGGGGCTCTTGTACTTACCAGAGGCATCAGAAATGATTTTTGGCGATCCGAAAGTCGCTTCTGGTTTACCGGAAATCACTTCTACTTCACAGGGAGGCCCTTTTGGGGCCTTCAGAAGGCCTGGGGAGGCCCTCGCAGACTTATTTGGGACAGCACCAGGTTGGGTGTAAGTATGGGAGGCTTGAAACAGGCCTTTTCCCCCTTAACCCAGGGGGGCATTTTTTCATATACTGTGGTCCCGTGATATAACAGGACTGCAGTATATGAACCGCAAAAGTCCGGGGGACCACTGTATGCTATGGTTCTGTGTTGTACAGTGGACCCTTGTATAACAAACAGCTTATATAACATAAAATTTGTACAACATAAAAAATTCCGGCAATAGGGGAAATTTGCTTAACATAATCGCCTATGGGGGAAATCCATACAACATAAAAATGGGATTACTCCATTTTCAATGCATTCCTATAGGAATTTGTAAAAAGGAAAATTTGCTTAACAGAATTTCATTTGGAACAAATTAATTCCTTTATACAAGGTACTACTGTATTTGTCTTGTTATTGTCCTGTTTTCTGCTGTAAGCTACCCAGAGTGGCCATATGGCTGGCTGGATGGGCAGGGTATAAATGAAACCATAAATAAATAAATAACTCCCAGAATCTCTGCCCACTAGCTCCGCTCACCCAGGCTTCTAGCTTTGCTGTTGAAAAGAGCGGGAGGGCCAAAGCATGAGAACTCCTTTAGAAAGTGCTGTGGTGCCTTTACTTCTTTGAGAGTGCTTTTATAACAAAAGAGCTCATTGCTTCTGTAGCCCCCCCCCCCGCCTCGAACTCCTTGGAGTAGCAGCCATTTTCTTCACCTTTGCAACGCTTGTTCCCTGGTCAAAGGCAGAGAGCCAATGCTGATGTTTCCAGCTGTGCGTGGTAGATTTTCAGCCACCGGCTGCTGTCCGTGCCTTGACCGAAGATGGCGTGGGGGGGGGGGCTTGGCAGAGGGGGAGGAGGCCCACTTCCGGCCCGGTGTTTGTGTAAGGGCTTGGCTGAAGAGAGCGTAGCATTGCAGGGAAGGGTCATAGTTCAGCCGGGTGCAGAAGCCTGGAACGGGGCTCCACATCGCAGCGAGATTTGCCAGGGAGAACGGGATGGTGCCGTGGGCGGAGGGAAAGGCTGTGCGTCTACGCATGCCCATCAGGAGCCTAGGCCCGGTTGCTGCCACGGCATGAAAACTTCTCCTGCAGGATCCGGTTCGGCACCTGCGGCCAAGAACCAGGTGAGATTAGCTGCCTCCTTCAGATGCAGCCTTACAGAGGAGAGCTCTCACTTCCAAGTGCCTTGGAGGGAGAGGGCCTTTATCTCAAGGCTGATGCCTTCTCTGCCAGCTTTTGGATCTTAATCCCTAGATTCCATCTCCCCCTTTCATGCTTCTCCCATCTGGCCTCTGGCGGGTATATTGCTTCCTGCACTATCTAATTAGCATTTTATTTTCTATTTTTATTTATAATTTTTGTATTTTTCATTTATATTGTATTACAGTTATTTGTACTTAATGGTCTGTTAGAACGTTGCTTAGCGGGTTTCGTATTGTGTTGAATCGTATTTTTAATTGTATTGTGTTTTTTTTTCCTTTCCCCCTCGCCATGCTTGCAGGGACTCACATACCAACTGTGACGGGCCGTGGGCAGTACGCTAATAGCCGTGGGGTTCGTCAGATCAGAAGAACGCGGGTCAGGCATCTTGTGCCTGTCCCGCGTTCTGACCCCTCGGCTAGCTGCCACGTGTCCGGGAGTCACTTCTCCAGCGCCTCCAACCTTTCCTGCATTTTGTTGAATGCCAGGTCAGTCCACAATAAAATCCCCATTATATTTGATTCCATCCAAGATGGGCGGGCTGACCTGGCCCTCATCACAGAGACCTGGGTGGGTACGGAGGGGGGGGCTTCTCTCTCCCTCCTATGCCCGCCCGGATATCTGGTTCAGGGTGTGGGAAGGTTGGAGGGCCAGAAGGGAGGAGGGGTCGCAATCGTCCATCGGGACTCTTTTTATGTCTGCAGGGCCTCGACATTGGTCAGCCAGGGGTTAGAGTGCCTTCACCTGTTG
The DNA here is from genome assembly GCA_023846285.1 of Phrynocephalus versicolor. NCBI lineage: Eukaryota > Metazoa > Chordata > Lepidosauria > Squamata > Agamidae > Phrynocephalus > Phrynocephalus versicolor. Next base: position 61,288,279 of record JAHTLZ010000379.1, on the reverse strand, counting down.
GTGGGACAGCGGGACAGATTTGGCATTGTGCTGGGCTACCGTGCTCCCCGCAACCCAGCACAATCCCTGCCGGAGCTGTCCGAGTTCATCGCGGCGGCGCTGTTGAAGTCCCCGCGCCTTTTGGTGGCGGGTGACTTCAATGTGCACGCCGGCGGTGAACTTTCCGGCGCAGCTCTGGAGTTCATGGAATCCATGGCTTCCATGGGTCTGTCCCAGCATGTTGTATGCCCCACTCACAAGTCCGGCCACACCCTGGATCTGGTTTTTTCCTCCATGTCGGGGAATTCGAGTCTGGAGGTAGGGGGCATTGTCTCCCTGCCTGTGTCATGGTCAGACCATCACCTGCTTTCTTTCCCCCTGGCGATTCCGGCCCCCTCTCGCGGGGACCATCGGCCTCCTGTTTTGGCCCGTCCCCGAAGACTTATGGACCCTTCTCGGTTCCAGGAGGCCTTCGGGGCGTTTCCTGGAGAACTGACTGGCGCGCCGGCCGAGGTTGTGGCTAACCAGTGGTTTGATACAGCTGCCCATACCATCGACCGGATCGCCCCTAAGCGTCTTCTCCGGTGCCGAGCTCGGTCCTCACCTTGGTTCACGCCAGAGCTCCGAGCAATGAAGCAGGTGAGGAGAAGACTAGAACGCAGCTGGAGAAGATCCCGGACGGTTATTAATAAGGCTGCCGTTGTATCCCAGACTAGTCGCTATTCCATCGCGATCAGGGAGGCCCAAAGATCTTTTTTCTCCCTGAGAATTGGTGAGGCCTCGAACCGCCAGGCGGAGCTCTTCCAGGTGGTTCGGGACCTCACCAATCCTAGTCTGGCCAGGCCTCCTCCTACTGATTTCAGTAGTGAGAATTTCGCAGCCTTCTTTCGATCAAAGATTGAGGCCATCCGGGCCGGTTTCGACTCCGGTTGTGGTGGCCCTGTCTCGGCATCCCCAGTTGCTGGTCCGCCTTCGTCGCCTCGGTTGGATGCGCTTGGGCCTGTTTCTGCTGTCGAGGCCTCCAAGGCTATGGCTTGCTGCCGGCCAGCATCCACTCCTTTCGATCCCTGCCCTGCCTGGCTTATAAAAGCTGCCAGCGGGACCATGGCCGAATGGGCTTCGGTCATCGCCACCGCCTCCTTCAGCGAGGGGGTTTTTCCCTCCCGTTTGAAGGAGACGGTGGTAAAGCCCATTCTTAAAAAATCAGGCCTTAGCCCGGACGATTTAGCCAACTACCGTCCTATTGCTAATGTCCCGTTTATGGGTAAGGTGATCGAGAGGGTGGCGGCGGTCCGGCTACAGTCGTACCTGGAGGATCGGCAGTGCCTCGATCCTTGCCAGTCCGGGTTCAGGCCTCGTCGGGGGACCGAAACAGCTTTGGTCGCGCTGCAAGATGACCTAATCCGGGCGGCCGACAGGGGTTGCTCTACCCTGTTGGTTCTCCTGGATTTGTCAGCGGCCTTTGATACCGTCGACCACGGTATCCTGTTGGATCGGCTCTCCGAGGTTGGAATCGGAGGCACTGCTCGCAGTTGGCTCCGATCCTTCCTGGAGGACCGTCCTCAGTACGTTCAGCATGGGGGGGAGTTGTCGGCTCCTTGGATACTCCCTTGTGGGGTTCCACAGGGGTCGTCGCTGTCCCCTATGCTGTTTAACATCTACGTAAGGCCGCTGGCTGGGGTCATTAGGAGATTTGGAGTCTGCTGTCATCAGTACGCTGATGACACGCAGCTCTATCTCTCCTTCTCCACCTCTGCAGTGGAAGCTGTGAGGATCCTTGATGAGTGCCTGGACGCCGTACTGACTTGGACCGGGGCGAACAGGCTTAAGCTCAACCCCGAGAAGACGGAGGTTATGTTCTTTGGGAGTTCACCATCTGGGTACGGTGGCCCTCTTCCCTGTCTGGGGGGGGTTTCCCTCCAGCCAGTGGAGAGGGTGCGGAATCTGGGTGTGGTCCTGGACCCGGCGCTGACCATGGAGGCGCAGGTGGCGTCGGTGACCAGGGCTGCTTATTACCATCTTCGCCAGATTGCCCAGATCCGCCCGTACCTGGATGTTGCCTCTCTGAGAACAGTGGTCCAAGCACTGGTGATCTCGAGACTGGACTACTGCAACGCGCTCTACATGGGGTTGCCCTTGACTCTTCTCCGGCGTCTGCAGCGGGTACAGAATGCGGCGGCCAGACTGGTGGCTGGTGTGCGTCGTTATGACCACATCACCCCAGTTCTGGCCCGCCTGCACTGGTTGCCCGTTGCAGCCCGGATTAGATTCAAGGTCATGGTTTTAGTTTATAAAACCCTCCATGGCTTGGGACCGGACTACCTGACAGAGCGTATCGTCCAGCGATCCACCTCGGCCCGTCCTGTTCGGCAGGTGCGAGCGCACTCGCTGCAGGTTGCCACTCCACGAGAGGCCCGGAAGACGATTACTCGGAACCGGGCCTTCTCAGTGGCAGCCCCCTCCTTATGGAATTCCATCCCTAGCGAAGTGCGCTCTGCAGAGTCCCTGCAGGCCTTTCGGAAAGCTTTAAAAACTTTTCTGTTCCGAGAGGCCTTTGGCGATTTTAGTTAGTTTTGTTTTTTCCCCTCCCCGCCATCTGTTTAATTCTAATCTGCTAGGATTTGTCCCTCCGCATGCTGGGATGCTGGAGGTTTTTTTTATATGTTTATGATGTTTTATTGTTCATGTTGATTTTGTTTTATTTGATGTTTTTTGTAGCTGATTTGCATTTATTGCTTTGTTAGCCGCTTAGAGTACTACATGTAGTAGATAAGCGGGATATAAATACAAAAATAAATAAATAAATAAATAAATAAATCTCCATGGTCAGGAGAAGGGAACGGGTTCTCTCTCAGCATGGGAGGCGAATCCAGATTTAGCCGTTTTTACTTTCTCTTCTAAGAGGATGTTAAGAACTCCCCCACCCGCCCAATGCCGCCCCAGCCCTTGATCTGGGAGCACAACAGGACTTCCTGACCTTTGGGCTGTGAAACATTGAGCTTGTTCTCATGCTGGGCATGTTAGTTTTCATTGTAACGCGGGTAGCTTTTGTAACTCGGCAACTTTTAAAGAGGTCGCCTTTTCTTGATTTGACCGGTGTGTTGCCTTCAGAGCCAACGATAGGGAAGAGAATACAAAAGTAATGAATGCGGAGAGCCACCATGGTGTAATAATAGGTTAAGAGTGTCAGAGTGGGGTGTTGGACATGCTGAGCCTAGCTCTTATTGACTCATGAGTGCTGTCTTTTAGAAGGAAGCCAGGGTATAAATGGAATATGTCATCAATGAAAGAACCTGAGTGTTTGACATTGGGTCGGTCATCCCTTTCCAGCTGACCTCCTTCTGAAGTGTTTTTTTTTAAATTTATTTATTCATTTATTTATTTAACATAAGAACATAAGAAGAGCCATGCTGGATCAGGCCAAAGACCCATCTAGTCCAGCTTCCTGTATCTCACAGTGGCCCCACCAGATACGTTTGGGAGCGCATGAGACTAGATCTCTGTCTCCTGATACCACTCCCCTGCATCTGGCCCTTGAAGTACTGTACCCTGGTTTTAGGACAGGAGATTTCACATCTCCATCATGGTTTGTAACCTGTGATGGACTGTTCCTCCAGGAATCTGTCCAATCCCCTTTTGAAGGCATCCAGGCCAGACGCCATCACCACCTCCTGTGGCAGGGAGTTCCACAGACTAACAACGCGCTGGGTGAAAAAATATTTTCTTTTGCCTGTCCTTACTCTCCCAGCCCTCAATTTGAGTGGATGTCCCCTAGTTCTGATATTTTGTGAGAGGGAGAAGAGCTTCCCTCTATCCACTTTACTCATGCCCTGCATTATTTAGAAGACAAAGCAGAGCAGGGTCATCAACATTTATTATCAATAACATGACTAAATATATCGTTAATTGTAGTAAAATGGGATGTTTCTTGGGGGGGGCAGGGTGAAGCCACACCCATGCCCTCCTGCCAGCTGTGCTACGTGCTTAGATGTCCACCCACTCTCAGCAGTAAGACCGGAAAGAGGGCTGGGCCTCTCTGACACCATCTCTACTCCACCCTGAGCCAGAACATAGGAAGAGTAATGGGGAGGCACAGGCCACACACATTTAAATAGCTGTGGTTTGCCCTGATTCAGGAGTTGCGTTTCTCTCAGCTTGAGAGAGCAAAGTATGAATTCAGGGCCACCGTTTGGAAGTATTCACAGCCCCCTGGAATACTAGGGATTTGGCCAATTAGTAAAAAATAAATAAATCCAAAATCGCCCCCCAAACTATGATTTTGCCTCCAAAATGGAATGTGGTACATCCTTATGTGCAGTCTCTCTAAACAGATATTATGAGTAAGCTATTAGTTGTTGCCACCGGCTGGTGACCCAGCTGCCTGTTTTGCTAGCCTTTGACCCTTTCATCGTCACTTGGACTCTGTCGTGCAGGGGGCGCCTCTTGGCAAGCTGTGACCGTTCGTGTGTAGACACAAGCCAAGTTGGTAAACAGGTTGATCTCTCCCCATCTCCTACCCTCATCTGTGCTGACATGTGCAGGGGAAGAGGTGATCTTCATTTGGGGCCGAGAACCACAGAACTTGGAAGCAGCATTTGTTTCAGAGTGACTCTTCTGGAATAAGAAGGTTGACTTGAACCGTTGGGAGGAAGTGATCGAGTATCTGCGATAAGCAGTTGTGTCCCGTTTGTATTGGGAATATTCTCTCTGTGCTGCATTTCACCCAAGGCTAAGCTGCAGCCCATCCTTCTTAACTGGCTGGCAGCAGGAAGATGCTGTCACAGTCGGTGGATGAAGGAGGCTCAGCATTCTGTTGTAGCTCTCTTTAGAAGCCAGTTTGGAGGCTGTAGCTCTGAGAAGCAGTACTTACGGGTGTCAGAGACCTATTTGTTAGGAGCAGTACAAATGCACCGGGGAGACCAGAGCAGTGGTGTCCAAACTTTGGCCCTCCAGATGTTTTGGACCACAACTCCCACCGTCCTTTGTCACTGGCAATGCAGGCTTGGAATTCTGGGAGTTGTGGTCCAGAACATCTGGAGGGCCAAAGTTTGGACACCCCTGGACTAGAGGTTCCCACTTGTGGGGGTGGCAGCTGCTCTTGTGTCGTGTGATTGTGCTTCTCGGGCATTATGTAAATTACAGAAACAGAACCTTGCCTATTCATATAATGAATGCTTCGGCTCTGATGACTTGTGTAAGAATATACTTTTTTGATGCAGTTTCATGTCAGCAGGTGCTCTGGCTAGCCCTGGGGTACTTGTAAACTTGATTGCGGTTTTCATCGGGAAGATGCAATGGTGGATTAAGCTCTTGCTGAAAGACAGATCACCCACCAGAGCCACTCTTTGCTGGCAGATTATAGAAGTGAGGAAGCCTCCTCCTGCTCCTTGCTCAGGCTCAAGGTTCACTCAGCCTTCTATCCTTCTGAGGTCGGTAAAATTATTACCCGTCTTGCTGGGGAAGGAGGCGATATATAGCCTGCATAATTGAATTGTAAACTGCCCAGAGTGTGCTTTAAGTGCTATGATGCTGTATGTAAGCAGAACACTTTGCTTTGCTTTTTTTTTTTTTTGCAAAACTGCAGTCCCACAGCCCAGTCTCTTTCTCTTCTTCCCCTTTCAATTTTTTATACTAGATGGGGATTCCTTATCAGAAGTGTGGCTAGTAGAAGCATAATCCTCATCAAAGTGAGTTCTGATAAGCAGGTGCCTTCAAACTTCTTCTAGGGATAGGTTCAGTGGTTTAGCCATCTGTGCAGCCAGAGGTTGGGAGGAGAGAAGGGCATGGAGCCTGACGAACCACTTGGTATGAAGCGGGCAGTGCAAAGGGACATGTTTTTGCATGATACATGATGTAATTTCTGGAATATCCTGCCACAGCATCTGGTGAGAAACAATAGCTTCATAAAGAGAATTAGATCAGCTTTTCTTAAGCTGTGGCTCCCCACGTGTTTTAGATATCCCAGCGTTCCTGACCATTGGCCACGGTATAATGATTGAGATCCAAGTCTAGGATGAATTCAAAAGGGCTGCCAGATAGAGGAAGGTTATATTAGATCCACCATCGGTGGATCTGTCCCTCCTTAAAGCCCCAATAGTTGAGTGGAATCCCCATGTTGGTCTTCTCCGGCATGATGTTTTGGACTAGAACCCCATCATCAGGGATTCCAGTACAGTGGAACCTTGACTTGCGTCATTAATCCGTTCCAGTGGTCTAGACTTAAGTCAAACATGACTTAAGTCAAACGAACGTTTCCCATAGAAGGTAATGGGAAAGCGGATTAATCCATTCCATATGATGAAAAAGACCCCCGAATACAGCAATTTAACACAAATTTGACTGGGATAGGAGATTCCTTCTGGGAATGTAAATGAAATGTCTCTTCAAAGAGAGGAGGAGGCAATGGAATTATAGTCCACAAGTTATATGCCTCCACTTTTTAATGTTCATAGCAACAATGTCTAACATTTAAGTTTTACTGGATAAGCCTTTGAAGGGGGGTGGGGAGTGAATGCTGTAATTTTGGTGCAGCCCCATGGGAATAAATGTTCTTCAGAAGGCTTTCTAATGCGCCAGCCCTGACAGGGGAGCTTTTAGAATGTCCTGGCCAAGAGGCTGAGCTGCAGCAGCCCATAATATCCGATCCTCCCAGGCTAGGCGTTTGAGGCAACTGACACCACGAGAGGCCCGAAAGGAAAAAAAACTAGAAACAGGGCCTTTTCCGCCGTTGCCCCTCGCCTGTGAAATAACCTTCCACCAGACGTCTGCCTGGCCCCCTCCTTGGCTGCCTTTAAAAAACTATTAAAACTTGGTTATTTCAGCAGCCATTCCCTCAAATATAATGCAATTTCAGTGCTCACCCATTGCATCTTGATTTTCTAACTGATTAGCCTGCATCAATAATATATTATTTTATGTCACTTTAATATTTTTATTTTTTTTATCTTGTGTTGCTATTTTATGGTTTTATTGTATGAATTGTTTAAATATGTTAATTGTGGGAAACCGCCCAGAGTGTCCTCACTGCCAGATGGGTGGTATAAAAATCCAATAAATAAATAAATTCCCCCCATTCGGTACCTTCTAGATGGTGTGTGGATTAGCTCCCATCATCCTCACCCAGCAAACAGTCGTAGCCCAGCACGCCAGGAAGTTTTTCCTCTCTCTCTTTCTTTCTTGCTCTCTGGCCTGACCATCTGGTTCAGTAGGAAGAACACAAAGTGCAGGAGGGTTACAGATTTTAGGTGTTTTCAAAAGTCCTAGGGAAAACAAGAAAATTATGGACCCGAAATGATGGCATCTAAGCCAGGCAAGTCCTCCAAAAGGGAGAGCAGCAGATAAGAGCAACCCTTTCTTTTACTAGCTCTCTGGCTGCCACCCACCTCACCTCAAAGAGGGGCATTAGAAAGGCTATGCATGCATTATGGGTAAGCTCTGGTCCAGTCAGTCATCTCTCGATTGATGCCGTCACGTGTTGGAAGAAATCGGAAGCATCAGCGCCTCACTTATGTCGGGCCAACTACAGTGCTTGCCGTTATGGAGCGTAGTCGCTAAAGCAAAGCAAAGTGTTCTGCTTATATACCACCCCATAGCACTTCAAGCACTCTCTGGGCGGTTTACAATTTAATTATACAGGCTACACATTGTCCCGCCCTGCCCCCCCCGCCCCCAGCAAGCTGGGTACTCATTTTCCCGACCTCAGAAGGATGGAAGGCTGAGTGAACCATGAGCCAGCTGCCTGGGATTGAACTCCAGGTTGTGAGCACAGTTTTAGCTGCAGGACAGGCATTTCACCACTGCGCCACCAGGTACTGCAGCTGGAACTCTTCTCACAACCTGGGCTTGATCCCAACGGGCTCAGCTAACCAGCTCAAGGTTGATTCAGCCTTCCAACCTTCTGAGGTTGGTAAGTTGGGTACCCAGCTCTTTTGAGGGGGAGGAAGCAATACATAATTAAATTGTAAATCCTCCAGAGAGTGCTTTAAGCACCACAAGGTGATATAGATACACACCATGCTTTGCTTTGTATGGATTTGGCATGCAAATAGCACGTTTGGGTATGCAGACACACCCATTCATGATTTATTCATCAGCTTGTCTGTGTTACTTAGCATAGTCCTGAATCGAGCTGGAATCCCTAGCATGTACACTTTATTGAAACAGCGACGCCTACGCTGGCTTGGACACGTTGTGAGAATGGATGACGGTCGGATCCCAAAAGAGCTTCTATATGGAGAGCTAATGAAGGAAAGCGCCCCAGAGGGAGACCACAGCTGTGGTATAAGGATATCTGTAAGAGGGACCTGAAGGCCTTGGGAATGGACCTCAACAGATGGGAAACCCTGACCTCCGATCGCACTGGCTGGAGGCAAGAGATACAGCATGGTCTACATAAATTTGAAGAGGCATTTGTCCAACAGGCAGAGGAAAAGAGGCAGGCACAGAAAGAACGAAACTCGAGGACCGGGCAAGAAACAGAATACATCTGCCCCCAGTGAGGTAGAGACTGCCATTCCCGAATTGGTCTATTTAGTCACACTAGGTGTTGTTCTTAGGATCTCTACCCCAGGCATGATACCATAGTCTTTCGAGGCTGAAGGATGCCAATGATGATCTGTCTGTGTTACTAGTGTTAGCTTTCCAGGGCCATCTGGATCGAGAATGGGAAAGTGTTTGTGGATGGTTGTTTGTTTAAATCCTTCTTTCTCTCAACCCAGTACCTCTCCACTGTATCCTTAAAAATACTCTGTGAGATGAGTTAGGTCAGGCTGGTCCAAACTTCGGCCCTCCAGATGTTTTGAACCACAACCTCCCACAGTGCTTTGCCATTGGAAATACAGGCTTGGAATTCTGGGAGTTGTGGTCCCAAACATTTGGAGGGCCAAAGTTTGGACATGCCTGAGTTAGGTGGAAAGGGGGTTCTACGCCTGAAGTCATCCAGCAGTGATCTTCCTGGATCAGTGAGAATGAGAAGCTCCCCATTACTAGTCCATTATTCCAACTACCGATACAGCAAGAGAACATGGGCTGTGCTTTATGGGAGAGGCTGCCATGAGAGATGCAAGAGAGCATGGCCCCAGATTGAGTGGCCGTAAGAGTCACTGGTTGATTGCCTGGTCCTGCATCTACAACCAGGGATTGTCCTTTCTCACTGTGCTTGTAAATGTGGTAACCTCGTCTTAAGTATGCTTTAGACCAGTGGTTCTCAACCTGTGGGTCCCCAGATGTTCCTGGACTGCCAACTCCCAGAAATCCTAGCCAGCTCAGCTAGTGATGAAGACTTCCGGGAGTTGCAGTCCAGGAACATCTGGGGACCCACAGGTTGAGAACCACTGCTTTACATCATTCGAAATTTCAGGGGGACTTTTTAGCTTCTTTGCAGCGCCAGCAGTGTTGATATATGTGAATCTAGTCTGTACGCCTTTGTCTTCCATGAATCAGACTGCTGACCCTGCCTGTGTAGTGGGGGCTACCTGCCGTTGGTTGTTGGCAGCCTGCCTGGAAGTGGCTGTTCAAGCATCTTAGCCAGACTTTTTCTTTTCTTTTGCAGCCTTGTCTTCCAAGCTGTTAGGCGACTTGCACTTGTAAAACATGGGCTCTGCCTCTCAGCTGTAGTACCTTCCCAGTCTCCTTTTGCTCTGCCAATACAAGCGGTACCTTTGTGAGTAAAATCCAGGCTGCCACATAGCAGGAAGAGAGGCAGCCCAAGAAAGACACCCCCCCCCCCCCGCTGAGATGATCATGGTGCTTATTCCACCTAGGGCAGAGCTGGCCAATGAGTGTGTGCAGATCCTGGGGCATTGTGACATGGGGTCAGGCTAGGTCAGAATGCATGGACTGTCCTATTAGGAACTGGGGGGTGCTCTCCCCTTAGGGAGAGGGGACTCCAAAGAGAAGATATTGGGTCTGTCTTCTTTCCTAGTGCACTGTTCCGATTGCCTCTCCCTGCCGGATCTCTGCCTTGGCTGCAAACCCCGGGAGGATTGCTCCCTGGAGAGGCTTCCCTTGGCTGACTCAGCTCTTGGCTCTGGACCTGCCCAACAGAGCTCACTTGTGACCTCATCGGTTGCTGCCCAAGCTCTGCCTCCCTTTGGCTCCCTCCAGCAGCCACCCACCCACCGTGGGCGCTCAGGGCCAGGAGGGAGGAGACCGCTTCCTCCTGGCCTCAGCCCTGTGGTCGGGCCGGTGGGAGGGAGGAGGGAGGGAGGGACTGGGAAGTGCACCAGGAGCATTGATCGGCATGGCCGCTGGCTTAAAGAAGGCTGGCACTCTGTCATGGGCGGTGTGACGTCCTTGCCAAGCACGAGTTGTTACCAGGTGAGCTTGGGCCTTGGCAAGGGTGGCAGCCCCAACGCAGTTTTGGAGCCACTGTGAGATCCAGGAAGCTGGACTAGATGGGCCTTTCGCCTGATCCAGCATGGCTCTTCTTATGTTCTTGCACCCTTCAGAGTTTTGGTGGATCTGTCACTCGTGGAATTGGATATTGAATGGGATTTAGCTAAACCTACCGTGGTTCAGCCTGTTCAGAGGTGTATCTTACCATATCCTAATATAAAGCAAAGCAAAAGCAAAGTGTTCTGCTTATATACCGCACCATACCACTTTAAGTAGTCTCTGGGCAGTTTACAATTTTAATTACAGTGTGCAGGCTACACATTGCCCCCCCAGCAAGCTGGGTACTCATTTTACCGACCTCGGAAGGATGGAAGGCTGAGTGAACCTTGAGCCTGCTACCTGGGATTGAACCCCAGGTGGTGAGCACAGTTTTACTTGCAGTACAGGCATTTAACCACTGCGCCACAAGGCTCCTTAATATGGTAAGATACACCCTGAATGCCAGGTTCTGGAGGCCAGACGTGAGACCTGCGTCCGTAATGGTTAAGTCCCTTTTGGCATCTGTCTGATGGGTGTCGTAAACAGAGGGTTGAATTATGTGGACCTTTTGCTTTGATTCAGCAGCCCAGCTCTTTGTTTGTTCAGCATTCTTCTGAGAGCCAGTTTGGTCTAGTGCAGGCATGTCCAAACCTCGGCCCTCCAGATGTTTTGGACAGCAACTCCCGCAGTCCTTTGCCACTGGCAATCTAAGCTTAGAATTCTGGGAGCTGTGGTCCAAAACATCAGGAAGGCCGAAGTTTGGACATGCCTGGTCTAGTGGTTAGAGAGGGTCAGGTGATCCGTGTAGGCAGCTCCACCGAGCCACGAAACCTGAGGGATGACCTTGGGCCAGTCTGTTGGCTCTCAGCAGAATCCTCCCTCACAGGATTGTCTTGGGCATGAAGTAGAACGAAGGTGACCCATAGATGCTGCCTTGAACTTATTGACAGAAAGGGGAAGCAGCCCAGATTTTACCAGCTGGGCCAGAGTGTGCATTTTCAGATGCACACTCTGGGCAGTGGTTTCGAACTACAGGAAAAGAGATTCCATTTGAACATTAGGAAGAAGTTCATGATGGTTAGAGCTGTTCGGCAGTGGAATATGCTGCCACAAAGGAGGGTGGTGGAGTCTCCTTCTGTGGAGGTTTTTAAGCAAAGGCTGGCCATCTTTCAGAAATACTCTGAAGTGGGGTTCCTGCGTAGCGGGGGGTTGGACTGGATGGCCCTTGAGGTCTCTTCCAACTCTATGATTCTATGATCGATCGGCAGATGAAGTGCAGATCCCTATTCTTCCCTGCTTGTCTTGAGGCTGGGCAGTTGATAGGAGCAGGTGTGGTTCAGCAAACAGGAAGGCCCAAGGCACCTTCCTTCTAACCTAATGCAGCTCCCACAGTATTGGCTTAACCCTCTGGGTGGAATTCTGGGAGATGTAGTCAAAGACATCTAGAGGACACCATATTTGGAGGCGCTAGATCAGGGGTGGTGAACCTTTTTGACACTGAGTGCCCAAACTCGGTGATGGAGATGGTGGCAGTGCAGGGGGGGGGTCAGGATTGGCGGCAGCGGGGGCGGCAGGCGAAGGCAGCAGGGCAACGGGGGCGGCGGGCTCAGGGTCATTGGCAGCAGTGGCAGGGGGTCGAGGGCGGCAATGGGTATAGTGGCGGAGGCGGGCGGAGGCTGGGGCGGCAGGGAGTGGGGGCGATGGGGACGGCGGCAGAGGGGGGTGGAGGCGGAGGCTGGGTCAGTGATGGGGACGGCGGCCGTAGGGTCGCCCTGGCACGCGACATGCTCCCCGCCCCCCTACTTCCCCCTCCGCAAATTCCTCATGACTGGTCCAGCGGA
>JAHTLZ010000379.1:61264456-61276075 GCA_023846285.1 Phrynocephalus versicolor | reverse complement strand
CGGTGGATGTTGTAGAGCAGGCCTGCCCAAAGTCCGGCCCGGGGGGGTGGGTGCAAATCCGGCCCGTCAGGCCATTCTGAGTGGCCCACGGCTGGCTGGCCCGCCCCTCCCTCCCCCTCCTTCACCCCATGTTTTTTTGTAAAAAAAAAACAATCTTCCACCAACACTGACACCGCTGGGGAGCTTGGGGGGGGGCTGCAAGGTTGCACAGATCACCTCTTCCAAGGGGTGACCTGTGGCCATGGCTCCCTGTGCTTCTTTTGGTCCCCACCTTCCTTCTTTCCTCCCTCCCTTGGTCCCCACCTCCCTCCCTCCCTTCCTTGTTCCCCACCTTCCTTCCTTCCTTCCTCTCTTGGTTTCCACCTTCCTCCCTCCCTCCCTTGGTCCCCACCTTCCTTCCTGCAGGTGGGGTTGCAAGGGGTCAGTGGGTGGGGCTTATGGGTCAGTGGGTGGGGCTTGCAGTGGGGTGGCAGGGTCGGGGAGCAACCGGCCCCTGACACATTCTCAGCCACCAAATCTGGCCCTCCTTACAAAAAGTTTGGGCACCCCTGTTGTAGAGCCTCTTTCTCTCTCTTTTTAACCTAACAATAGATTTCATTTTTCTTCCATGATCTTCTGCTAGATCCGAATACGAGATCCAAACCAGGGTGGCAAGGATATCACAGAGGAAATTATGTCTGGTGCTAGAACCTCTTCTACCCCAACTCCGCCACAGGTAAGAGGTGTTCTGCTTTCCCAATATTCTTCAGTCTCCTCTCGCTCTCGGAGCGCGCGGCTCGTGCCCTTGTCCCGACCGTTAAGCGGCAGGATCGGGGCCATGTCGTGCCCCCGGCTTTGTCTACACAGGAACCGTTGTGGCCCTTTCTTTGACGCTCACAACGGAAGGAAGAATTAAGGGAGTTTCACACAGCTTTTGCAAGTCTTTTGACCAGCTTCCGGAAGAGAAGCTGCTGTGACCTGAAAGCGACCACTGTCCCCATGTTGGGTTTCTGCTGGCTTTTCTCTGTGCCGTCAGAGGCCTTTTGTATGCCAAGGACAAACCATGAATATTTAACTGGTGCAGGACACATTGTGATGCAAAAACATTCTTAACCTCCCCTGTGTCCGGTACCCTTGGATGTTGCTTGAGTCTGTAGGAGCTGCTCCTTTAGAGTTTTATTTATTATTATTATTTTTGCGGTGGAGAACATAACAATACATATCAAGACCTCTGTAAAGTGTTGTGCCTTGCTCAACTATTTGAATTGCCTCAGCAATCCAGCTGTCTGTCCTATGCTTGAAAATGGAAACGGTGTCCCCGGTTGATCTGCTGGCTGTTCAGTTGATCCACCACGGTGGCTTTGGAAATCTTTTTCTGGAGAAGAACATGAACCAGACTTTTTCGCCTGTATAGGTTTTCGACACGGATTCAGTGGAATCTGTGCTGTATTTGAAGGAAGTGTTTGTTCTGCCCTTAGGCGTCGGTGAATCCTCTTCTCAGAGGGAACTGGACACGGACTGCATACTTGCTGGAAGATTGTACTGGTTGTGGGTGGGAGTTAACTTGAACAAAACACTGTACCAAACTAGTAGGTGGGACAAGTTATGCGGTAATGGTGCTAACAGGGCTAGGAATAAGGTTTTCTGATTTTCTGAGCTTACAGATACCATCATGCTCTATTTTGGGATGCTGTCTACTTAATGGACAGCTGACAAGCAGCTGAATGTGAGGCCGTTGGCAGAGAGGCCAGCATTGGTATCTCCACCCAAGCTTCCTGTGCAGAAAAGAAAGCTCCCAGCTGGCACTGGGGCAGGAAGAGGAACTTCAGCCGTGCTGAATATGTTTTTCACGTTCCTTGTTTTGTGAAAGAGATGCAATACACCCGTACAGCGAACAGAGAAAAACTGGCCCCTGAACCATCACTCAGGATCTTACCAGGAAAGGGACATCTTAAAATGTTTCAGACCCCACTACTAGTTCTGCAATAAAGACTCCAAAAAAATTAAAGATCTTAAGTTGATTGTGCAGAATAAGCCTAAAGTCATTACAGTCTGATGAGTATCCACGGCAACAGGGGATTTTGGAGTAATAGTAAAAGGAGTGTGAGGATTTTAAGTGTTCTGCTTATATACTGCCCCATACCACTTCAAGTAGTCTCTGGATGGTTTACAGTTTTAATTACAGTATGCAGGCTACACATTGTTCTCTCCTCCCCCAGCATGCTGGGTACTCATTTTACCGACCTCGGAAGGATGGAAGGCTGAGTGAACCTTGAGCCTGCTACCTGGGATAGAACCCCCAAGTCGTGAACACACTTTTACCTGCAGGACAGGCATTTAACCACTGCACCACAGGGGTTTTGATACATACACATTGCCATGGATGAAGCAGTTGTGACTTTTCCAGCACCAGCCCACCTAATGCGGTCCACTCATTTTGATTAGTTGTGTTATCTGACTGCATCCTCTCTTTTGGGGGGTGCAGAGGGGGGGTGGCAAGTCTTGCCTGTGATGTCACATTGAGATCCAGAGGAGCTGAGGGAGCTTCACCAGGCATGGTGGGAAACCTTCACCCTCAAGCGCTGTTGTTCTGTGTCTTGTCAGAAAGAGAGCAGTGACCGGGAGCCACTCCTGTCTCTTCTGGGCCTCTCACACAGCTGGTAGAATTATGGTCTGAAACTCTTTATAGATTTAAGTTTGCAGTCTGGATGTCCTCATCCGGTGATGGATCTCTTGAATTTGATTGAGTTAAGAGCTTCCTACCCTGGCTCACCCCTTCTTTCAGGTTCCAAGGTGCTCTAGGGATCTCATCTGCCCTCAGGGAATCAGGATTAAAAGGGAATTTCAGCTCAAACCACCAGCCCACCATCTCACTTTAATGTGTAACGAGTAATTTGATTTTGTATGATTTGCAACGTTGATTGTGCTGGTTGTTTGAACGCCAATTGATGATGTTGACTTCTCCTTGTCGTTGGAGTGTCATAAAACCACCCAGTGTGGCCATGTTGTCGGGTGGGTGGGGTAGAAATCGAATGAATGGACAGACGGATGGACAAGCAAACGAAAGTCTTTGGGAGCCTTGGAACAATGGAGAAGCTTTTTGTATCAGAAAATTGTCAGCACCAATTTCACCGAGATTTTATATTCAAGACCCCTCTCTTCTCCGAGGCTTCCAAAGGTATCCCAAGGGAGACTTGTATCATGGAGGCATGGAGATAGGATTTTAAAAATTAAATTAAGTTTAAAAGCTCTATTGCTAGATGACAGCATCCTCAGACTTCCATGGCATAAATTCACAACATCATGATTTCAGCCGTAGAATCATGAAATTGTATCGCGAGAAGGGACCCATGTAGACCAGCACTCTCCCAGTGAAGATTACGTGTATCGTTTACAGATGGCTGTTAAAATTGGTGTTTTGTCTTCTGCTAAGTAGAATCCACCACCTCCCGAGTCTATCCAGTGTCAGACAGCTTGTGCTCTTTGGAAGTTCCTAAGATTTAGTTTAAATCTTGAGTCTTATAACTTAAATGAAGAAGTAAGGGCCATACTCTCTGGGGGGGGGCACTCCTTCTATCTTTCGTGTGATGGCCCTTCAAATGGCGGTGAAATCCCTTCTCAGTCTTTTCATTATAATCTTCATAGGGCATGGGCGATCCTCCTTGAGGGGCAAACAGTGCATAATGCTTTGCAGATGCCTATTTGGGGAAAGGGGGGCACACCGCCTGCTCTTGCTTGCTCTCCTTGACTCCTCCTTCCCCTCTCTACTTTCACAGGCCGGAAGCGCCCCAGAGCCACAGGCCAACGGAGAGACTCCCCATGTAGCAGTGATTGTCCGGCCAGGTATGCCAGCCAGCGGAGAGTTGGGTATGAGTTGATGAAACTATTGCCAATTATGGTTTCAGATGACATGAGATCGGCGGAGTTCCCGGGGTGGGTGGGTCGGAAGGCTAAGGGTCTTTGGGGTTTATTTTTATTACTTTGCAGCACCAGACCCTGTGTGTGACAGAGAGAGTGTCTGGTTTCACACCATGTTGCTTGTGGCTTTTTGGGAGGGCGGTTGTGCATTTTACACTTCTCCAGACACACATTAGAGATCCTTGGCCTAAGAATAAATAACCCTGTTGGTCCGTGGGAGAAAGAAAACAAAAAGTTACAAGTCAAAATGTTATAGCACCTGAAAGACTAGCTACAGTACTGTACTTTAATGTGAGATTTTGTGGAACGCATCTCCTTCCTCAGGCATATGAGATATATAGTGGAACCTCATATAGCAAACGGCGTGTATAACATGAAATCTGTACAACATAAAAAGTTCCGGATATAGGGGAAATTTGCTTAACATAATCCTCTATGGGGCGAATCTGTACAACATAAAAATGGTCGCAATTAGGGATTACTCTGTTTTCAATGCATTCCTATGGGAAATTTGTATAAAGGAAAATGTGTTTAACAGAATTTCATTGGGAACGAACTAATTCTTTTCTACAGGGTACCACTGTATATACAGCGATGCCTTGAATTATGGGATTTCTCTTTGTAATTAAGTTGTTTGTCATTCAAGTCATTCGTAATTCACGGCATCACTGTATCCCTGCAATGCCTGGAATGGTATGGCTGAACCTTAAAAGAACATTGGCACCAAATGTGAGCATACAACTGTTGTCATGACTGGGTAATTATTCAGTGACAGATGATGCCGTTTAACCAGATGTGTGCAATGTGCAGGCGAAGGGCTTTATTTCCTCACAGATAATAGTTAGAATCACTTTCCCCTTTGGAATATGTTTTTTGTTGTTGTTGCATTGCTGGATTTGGAGCCAAATGGTGTTCTTTACTCAATCCACCGTCACCAGAAAGGCGAGCTGGAAAAATGTGCACCTTCAGTGTTTGACACATGGCTTTCAGAAAAAGCAACGCTGCATGTGCTCTTGACAGCAGGTTCTTGAAAAACCTCCCTGGTTTTCCCCCACTTTTTAATCTGTGGATGAGCTGGAATGAGAAACTCTTACGAATTTATGCCACTTCTGGTCCCGCTCAATTCTAGAACTGGCACAGCCAATGGAACTTCAGTCTTTCCCCATCTCACTTCGGCCTATATCAAAATGGAGGCCATGGCACTTGCAGTATATATTACAGACCATAATGTTTTGCAATTCCAGCTAACTCCTTAAAAGTTGCGTTACTGATGAATATTCTTTCCAGATTAGAATCGTTCAGTGCGGTGAAGTTGCCAGTGCCCTAAAGCTTGAAACCTAGGGACCAGGGAGACTTCCCACCCACCTTCTGCCTTGTTTAGTCATGTTGCGAGCTTGATTCTGTTTGATGCGAAGATGCACCAACTAAAACATCTCGGTTAATTAATCTGTGGAGGACTGGGAGCTCACAGTGCATTTCTTTGTCTTTTTAATTTGTTCGATTTCCGGTGTGTTGTTTTAGGGATTTAAAAAGAGAAATATTTTGAAGGATGGCCCTTATCTTTAAGGTCCCTTCTGTAGATCTGAAAGTCTCATATTGCAGGGCTGTCCAACTCTGACCAGGCCGAGGTCTACTTTTACCAGATGAAAGTGTCTGAGGGCTACTACGCTAAAACTTCTACTTATGCATTTTATCTCTTCCGAGCATATGCTCATAAGTAAGAAAAAATTGTAAGTAAAGCAGCGGTTTCCCATAGGAACACATTGAAAATCAATTAATCCTTTCTGGAGAACATACTTCAATGCATTCCTATGGTAAGGCTTGAACCGGTGTGGACGGGTCCAAGGGAGGTGCGTGCATGCTTGCGCAGATCGTCTCTTCCGCTTGCCCAGGCTGCTGGAAGACTTTTTAAAAAAGGTTCACTTTCCCTCCCAACCCGCCCGGCGCCTGACTTGACTCTACTTCTCCTCCTGTTTTCCCCCTTATTTATTTATTTATTTATTTATTTATTTATTTATTGTATTTATATCCCGCTTATCTACTATGTACTCTAAGCGGCTTACAAAAGGCAGCAAAGCCAACAAAGTTACAATAACTAATCGGATAAAACATACCAATAAAACACCCTTAACACAGTTAAAACCAGGTAGCACCTCAGCTAAACGATGAACAAAGAAGCACAAGTTGGGATGGCGCCCATAGCTCTCACTCACCTCTGCCATGTTCGCTGTGCAGCTGGGATGGGCCAAGCCAGCAGCGGGGCAATCACATGGCCACGGCGGCACAAGGAGGAGGGAATGGCTCAGAAGGGGAGCAGGAGGAGTGGCAGGTCATAGTCTCTGTGAGGCAGCTATGGGGGTGGGGGGAGGATGAGGAAGGAATTCTCTGGGGGGGGGGAGAAGAGGGGGACATCACCATGCAAAGGAAGTGGGTACGCCCATGACCCCGCCCCTCGCTGTCCCCTCCACTCCTCTTCCTCTGCTCTGCCCAAACAACTCAGTTGGTCACGAGACAGTGGCACGCCTATCATCTGGCTGGTAGGGAAAGCAGGGGACTGTGCCATGGCCCTTGAACTGCCCTGCTCAGCTGAGACAGTGGGATGGCAGACCAGAGCTTTGCTGGGGCAACGGTGGTCCTTGGGGTGGAGGAGCTAGAGGTGGAGAACTTATCCCCATTTTTTATTGCTGTCTGGCGGGCTACTTTTGAACCCTTCACGGGCTACTAGTAGCCCCCAGTCTACCTGTTGGGCAGGCCCGTCACATTGGGATACATCTCACTGACCAGTATCAGTCCATCTCTGTGACGTTCTCCGATCTGGCCACTGGGAGGCAGAGTCTTTCAGGGGAACTGTAAGCAATTATCTAGTAAGCAATTATCTCCTCCTATGTTGGCACATCCCAGGTCTAGCTGTTGTTCAGCTTCAGAATTCCAGGAAAGGTCTCTTGGTTGGGTTTGTCCAGAGAACGGGTTCAAAGGCAGCTCAGAAGCTGGACAGACCAGCTCAGATTACTTGCTGTCGATCATCTTGAGGCTTCCGTAACAGTTGGCTGTGCTGTCATTTGCTCTCGAGACAAACGCATCATGTCATACCAACATTAGCTTTCCACCCTTCTTGTCCACTCATCTTCAAACACAGACCTCTGCAATATGATGGCAGAGGACTCTTGCACTTGCATTGCTGTCCAGTGTGTCAGTTTTCAGCGGTGGGGCCTTTGCCTTTCCAGCTTCCTAGCCAGCCGTGTGGCTTTTAGTGAGGAAGCCCCTGTCCCCCTTTCACGTAAATCACAACTTTTATGTTAGTGGCTTGTTAAAACTGTATCAGAAGGTAGTCAGATTGGTGCAGCGAGTGGGATTAGTAAAAGCAGCAAAATAGAAAACTAGAGCAGGGGTGTCCAAACATTTTGCAAGGCGGGCCAGATTTGTCGAGGTGAAAATGGGTGTGGGGGGGGGGCGACCATCCAGCAGCATTTGGCCCCTGGGCCTGACTTTGGACAAGTTTCTATAACATGCAAGGAGGCAGGGAGGACGCTGCAGCGACGGAGCTGCAGGCAGGTAGGTTGTGTAGGTGGCTGGGGTGGTGGTGGTGGTGGTGGACAGAGGCAGGGAGGGCAGGCAAACCGTAAAACTGCAAGCTGGCAGGGATGCGTGGCAGGCTAAGCTGGTGGGGAGAAGAGACCGTGGGCCACTCAAAATTTGAAAAACGGGCCGCATTTGCCCCCCCCCCCCCGGGCCTGACTTTGGACATGCCTGTACTAGAGGTCTTACACCAGACGTGTACAATGTGATATAGTATAGTACAGGGATGGCGAACCTATGGTACGCATACCAAAGGTGGCACGTGGAGAGCTTTCGCCTGGCACGCGACAGGCTCCCTGCCCCCCCGCCCCCTCTGCTGGACCAGTCATGAGGAATTTGCGGAGGGGGAAGTAGGGGGGGCAGGGAGCATGTCGCGTGCCAGGACGACCCTATGGCCGCCGTCCCCTGCCGACCCCATTGCCACCCTCGCCCTGCCCCCTGCCGACCCAGCCTCCGCCTTCGCCCGCCTCCGCCCCCATCGCTGCCCTCGCCTCTGCTGCCGTCCCCCATCGCCGCCCTCGCCTCTGCTGCCGTCCCCCATCGCCGCCCTCGCCCCCTGCTGCCAATGACCCTGAGCCCGCCGCCCCCGTTGCCCTGTTGCCTTTGCCCCCTGCCCCCGCTACCGCCAATCCCGACCCCCCCCGGCACCGCCACCATCTCCATCACTGGATTTGGGCACTCGGTGTGAAAAAGGTTCCCCATCCCTGATATAGTAGCTCCACACCATTGCAGTCTGTATCAGGCGGATGTATCACACCCAAGATTGCCTGGGGAGGCTTGGGAGGGGGGGAATGCATCTCATCATTCTTATTAACATATTAAATAAAAGGATACCTTCATGTTGGAAAAAATCATCTTGGGAGTGTGGCACCCTAAATAATCTGATGCAGCGAGTTCGAATTTTTGAATCATGACAATTGGGGCCAACCCCTGCTCAGTGCAGAAATACTGAGCATAGAATATCTGCCACGTGGTTATTCAAATTTCTCTTCCGTGTCCCCTGCGATGGAGCGCTCACCAATGCTCAAGGCATTTGGTTTCAAAGTATTTTTGAAGGCTTTCACAGCTGGGATCTAATAGCTATGCTGAGTTTTTCGGGCCGTTTGGCTGTGTTCTGGAAGTTCTTTTCCCCTGACATTTCACCAGACTGGCATCTTCAGAGGGCAAGGAGCTCAGGGAACAAGGAGTCTCCGAGTTGTCCTGGATCCCTGAGCAACTTGCCCTCTGAAGATGCCGGCCACAGAGACTGTTGAAACGTCAGGAAGAAAAACTTCCAGAACACGGCCAAGCAGCCTGAAAAACCCACAACAGCAGTTGGTTTCATTGCTGTACTGCTCTAACAGTTAAGACGTTTCCCCCCGATATTCAACCGAAATCTGGCTTCCTGTAACTTGAGCCCATTATCATGGGTCCTACACTCTGGGTGGATCGAGAACAGATCCTGCTCCTCCACTGTATGTCAGAATTTCACATATATGTTAAGCCGGCCCCCATTTTCAGACGCTAATAGCAGAGTTGCAAATGCAGCTAATCGCCTATTGTCCTGTACTTTCACTACTTGAAAGGAGGGAATGCTAACAATTGGAAATATATACAGTGGGCCCTTGTATAACAAGCAGCTTGTATAACATAAAATTTGTACAACATAAAAAATTCCGGAGATAGGGGAAATTTGCTTAACATAATCGCCTATGGGGAGAATCCGTACAACATAAAAATGGGATCACTCAATTTTCAATGCATTCCTATGGGAATTTGCATAAAGGAAAATTTGCTTAACATAATTTAATTTGGAACAAATTAATTCCTTTATACAAGGTACCACTGTGTGTGTGTGTGTGTGTGTGTGTGTTTGTGTGTGTGTGTGTGTGTGTGTGTGTGTGTGTGTGTGTGTATTCTTTTTAATGTGCTGAGCAACTCTTCTCAACTTCTTTGGCAGACGATCGTCCGAAGCCTGGCCCGGTAGCCGGTAAACTGGTTTCCTCGGAGCCTAGCAAATCGGCCTCTCCTTCGCCCCCGCCGCCCCTCATAGCCGAGGCAGAACCTGCGCTGCCCGCCACTGTGCCCCTGTTGCGGGCAGAGAGCCCCATGACAGTGGACACTACAGAGGAGCCCCCCGAGGCCCCCGCAGACATCCTTGAGCCCGTGAGCGCCACCACTACAGTGCCAGGGGGGCCTCTTCTCCCTCCGGAAGCCCCCCTCTTGGACACTGAGCCCCAGGAGGAAGTAGCTGCTAGCCCGGTTGCGGAGCTGCCTTCTCAGCCAGACACAGCCACGGAAGAAGAGGCGGTGCCCGTGGAAAGAGTGACTACCCCGCCGGAGGCTTCTCCACCCCAGGAGGAGCTTCCTGTTACGCTGCCGGCGAATCCCCCGAGCCCGCCACCTTTGGTGGAGGAGGAGGCCTCCGAGGCACTGGTGGAGGAACCCAACGGCGTGCCGGAGGAGGAGCTGCCGGAGCCCACCGTTGAGGCCAGCCCCCCGTGCCCGCCGATTGGGGCCGTGGAGTCCCCCATTGTGCAGCCGGAGGAGCTGCCTGCACCCGAGAAGCCGGAGGCCAAGGGCGAGGAGCCTAAGGAGCAGCCTGAATCGGATGTCAGCCCCATCTCAGAGCCGGAGGAAGTGAAGGCGGAGGAAGTGGAGGCCCCGCTGGCCGCCCCTCCTGCAGACAAAGTAGAGGAGGAGGAGGAGGAGGTGGTGGAGGAGGAGGAGGAAAAGGAGGAGGAGGAGGAGGAGGAGCCTGAACAGGAGGAAGAGGAAGAGGAGGAGCCAGCCGAGGTGCCAGAGCAGAGTGCCCAACCAGCCGCTGCGCCCGTGGAGACCACGGAGACGACCGCACCAGGTGAGTGGCAGAGACCAGGAAGTGAAGCGAACAGTCGGTGGCTAGTGTCACGGCAACCATTTCACTTGAGCCTTTTAGGCAAGGGGAGCTAAATGCAGCCCTCCGCATGCCATGCACATGGAACACTCTTGGAAGTCTTGATTTAACTCACGTGGACGGCTGCCGTTTGGTCCACCAGTACTCAAAGAGGTCAGCGACACATGACCGTTGTGGGTTGCGTTCCTTGTGGGCCGCCTTCAGCTTTTCATAAAATAGGTTTGACAGGAAACTCTGTTAAACTCTTTGAGAACCCAGCTCCGTTTTTCCCCCTTTGTGTCTTCAGCGGGCGTTCTAAAATCTTCGCTAGTCCGGCTGATGGCTTCTTAAGAGGCCTTTGGGCCAATGTGAAAGGACCGGAGGAGAAAGAATCCTTGACTAGTCGTCGTCTTGGATCTTATTAGTCCAGTGGGAGTTAGATAGTTAATCTGCTCAGATTTGTTTCTGTGGGTTTTTTTTTTTTTTTTGGTGGGGGTCGGTGGGAGTAGAAAAGCAAGGGTCTGCTACCTCCTGGGAGGGCATCAGGGTCAGTCCCAGAGTTGTTTCCTCTGCTTTGAATCGGTGGGGAAAGAGCCAAGACCGGTTGCGTTCCAGATCTGGAGGAAAAAGTGCCTATATCCCATGAAACTGCAGTTGCCTTCCGCATTGGAGCCTTCTGCTGAAGGTGACACTTTCCGTTCTTGCCGGCCTCCGCTCTTGCCGTGTCCTCTCCTGGGATGACCTTGCGAAAGGGTGGCCGCCGGAAAAGCAAAGCAAAAGCAAAGTGTTCTGCTTATATACCGCCCCATACCACTTCAAGTAGTCTCTGGGTGGTTTACAGTTTTTTTTAATTACAGTGTGCAGGCTACACATTGCCCCCCCCCCCAGCAAGCTGGGTACTCATTTTACCGACCTCGGAAGGATGGAAGGCTGAGTGAACCTTGAACCTGCTACCGGGGATTGAACCCCCAGGTCGTGAGCACAGTTTTACCTGCAGTACAGGCATTTAACCACTGCTCCACGAGGCTCTGGTTTTAACAGCCCTTGCAAATAAAAAGCCACGGCTCCCTTCCATGAGTCGGTAGAACTCAATTATTCCTGAATGATTAAGATTAATTTCCGTGTTAAGTGGCTACAGATGTCCCAGTTTCCTTTTCAAGAAGAAGCTAACGGCATACATTAGTGTCACTAATGTAACACTTCATGTTAACGCTATCATTTCATTTCTACTCTTTTATGTTGAATGAATGAAGGAGGCCCCTCCCTGCCATAGCCAGTGTTGGCTGCTCTTG
>JAHTLZ010000379.1:61245439-61258271 GCA_023846285.1 Phrynocephalus versicolor | reverse complement strand
TTTTTGTGTTCAAAAGCTGCCCAGCAAAAGCCTTGCTTTCTCTTTGTGTGTGTGTGTGTGTGTGTGTGTGTGTGTGTGTGTTTGTGATGTCACCATTGAGCATATTCTGATCAAGAACTCCAGAGAAACGTACAAATGGGGCATTTGACGGATATAGGGAGGGTGGGAATCTTAACTTCCAAAGGGTGGAGAAAGGCTAGCGTTGGGCTAAGGTTCCAGAGACCCCAGAACATCTAGGATAGCAGGTGTTGGTAGAGGCAACTTGCTCATTTGAAGAGGGCGGCCGCCCAGCCTTCAACTCCTAACGGCTTGTGTGTGTTTTTGGCTTTTTGCTTTCCCTGCCTCTTGGCTGAACAGGCAAACAAGATGCCCCTGCGGCCCTTGGACCCCGTGCGCCTGAGCAGCATGAACTGCGGGACAGACTTCACGCCTTCCTTTGCTAACCTAGGCCGGCCGAACCCACCCAACCGTGGACCGGTAGGTACCTTTGAGCTGTGTTGGTCTCCGTCCAGCAGAGGTATTCCCCCTGCCGCCTTTGCCTGCTTGTATGATGAACTCCTAGTTAGTGCCATCGTGTCTGGGCCACTGATAACCCTGTGATGGAGCTGAGGATCTGAGCAGGCGGGGCGGGACGGCGGCGGCGGCAGTTTCTTCTTGGCGCCCAGCGGGTCCAGTGTTTGTGACAGAGCCGAGCGATTGTCTCTGGGGACATTTCAGAAGTGGCTGACTTCTCTCTTTATCCCCCTTGACTCTAAAGCCTGCAGGGCCAGGGCCGCGGCGTTCTCAGCAAAGCGTCCGGAAGGAACCCCGGAAGATCATCCCTGTCATGTCTTTAAACGAAGACATCAAACTCAACAAGGCCGAGAAGGCCTGGAAGCCTAGCAGTAAGCGGGCGAGCGAAACCGAGGATCCTGAAAACATAAAAACGCAGGTACGAATACGAATACGAAATCTTTAATACGGCCGTAAGCCAACATCCAAATACTATATACAAGAGCAAGTGAAAACGCACTACTTTTCTAAAAGAATTAGGTACAAAGTTAAAATGGCCTAACAAAAAATAAACACCTTTCACTTCACATCTCAATTTGAAGGGGAGCAAGAAGGGAAAAGAGAAGAGAGGAGAGGAAAAATCCCACTGATAATTAAGGTTCTATCCTTATTTTGTTAAATAAAGGTTATTTTGTTAAATAAAGGTTAAATAAAGGTTAAATTTTAATAGCAGCAACTAAAAATTTTGCCACATTATGCAAAGTGTCTGAATTTTGTCTTGATAGAAGTAATAAGGTATAAAATGCCTCAGAACGCCCAGGGAATAATTTTAATTGGGATTCAATGAATCTTCTTTGGATATCAGAGTAAAACTGGCAAGACAGGAGAACATGGTTTACAGTTTCTATTGCACCTGAATTACAGGGGCATTTGCGTTGAGAGTATGGAGGCAGCCACTCCTTAGATCCCATGCTCGCTGCTGCTGCTGCTACCATCTTCCTTGCGGGTTTTTTGTTTGTTTGTTTTGGGAGGGGGCATCAGTTTCCTGCCAGCGTCCTCCAGGGGCCCCTCTTGAGCCGTCTGGGTGCCGGTGAAGCCCATCAGTAGCGGTGGTGATGCGCTGTGGAAAGTCACTCGTGGCGACCCCTACGAATTGAGTGATCTCCAGAATGTCTTGCCTTCAACGGCCCTGGTCAGCCCTTCTAATCTCAAGATTGCGGCTTCCTTTAGGGCAGTGATTCCCAACCTTCCTAAGGCCGCGACCCTTTAATACAGTTCCTCATGTTGTGGTGACCCCCTTGCCCTGCTTGGAAGAGGCCACAAGCCCCCTTTGGCAGGCCGCTGCCGCAGGTGCCATAGAGAACTTCCCTCTATATAGACACCCTCAGCCAATTGCAGCCTCCAAGGCCATTGACTGACATCCCCTCCAGCCTATCAAGCTGTAACTCACCCTTTCTCCCACTTCCTCCCCCTCCTCCTCCAGACCCAAGCCGTTTGTGCCTTTTCCTTCACTGGGTCATGGCGACCCCTGTGAAATGGTCGTTCGACCCCCAAAGGGGTCCCGACCCCCAGGTTGAGAACCACTGGTTTAGGGAGTCAGCCCTTCATCTCGTATTTGGTCTTCCTCTTTTCCAGCCTCTCTCCAGCTTCCCCAGCATTATGGTCTTTCCCAGAGAATAGATGGGATAGAACGTTTATTGCCATTGTGTGTTTGTACACAGTATACACATCACGACAAAATTCACAGACACCCAGAGACCTGACCCATCGTGCACGCACACGCACACAAAATTCCCAAATACTCCCCCACCCACCCACCAAAATCCGCCCACTCCCCACTAAAGACAGGGTATCTTGCCCTCCCAGGATGTGCCCAAAGTAAGACAGCCTCAGTTCCAACATGTTTTGCCTCCAGAGACTGTTCAGACTTGATTTGGTTCAGTTCCTTCTGGTTCTCCATGCTGGCAGTCCACGATATCCCCAAAGCTCTACCACCATATTTCAAGTGAACGATTTTTCCCTCTCAACTTTCTTTACTCTTCAGCTTTCACACACAAACTGTATTTGCCCCTTTTTATTTTACACAGTACTTTAATTTAATTTAATTTAATTTATATTCCATGGCTACTCTAGGCAGTTTACAAAACTGAACAGAAATCAGGCCCACAAACAATACAGCACAATACAGTGGACCCTCGTATAACAAATGGTTTGTATAAGATGAAATCTGTACAACATAAACAATTCTGGAGATAAGGGAAATTTGCTTAACAGAATCGCCTATGGAGTGAATCCGTACACATGTCGTCTGGAAGGGCTCTGTGTGTGTGTGTGTGTGTGTGTGTGTGTGTCTGTCTGTCTGTCTGTTTGTCTGCGTCTGCTTGCCTGTCTTTGTCCGCCTGTCTGTGTCCACAGTGGACTCAAAAGGGTCTTGATGTCTCCTCCCCCCACCCCCACCCCGACCCAGGAGCTGTTCCGGCGCGTCCGCAGCATCCTGAACAAGCTGACGCCGCAGATGTTCCAGCAGCTGATGAAGCAGGTCACGGAGCTGTCCATCGACACCGAGGAGCGGCTCAAAGGCGTCATTGACCTCATCTTCGAGAAGGCCATCTCCGAGCCAAACTTCTCCGTTGCCTATGCCAACATGTGCCGTTGCCTTATGGGGGTGAGTGCACTGCCCGGCTCCCCCGGCTGCAGGTGCTGCCGCTCTCCCTCTCGGGGAGCGTCCAAAGGCCTCGGGGCCTTTCCAAGGTCAGGAGCAGTGTGGAAAAGTCGCCTCCCCTCCAGGCCGTGGCTCTGTTAGTGAGCATACATCTCCCCCACCCCCCACCCCACCCCCACCCCCCCACCCACACACCCACACACACACACTTCCATTTGTATAGATGCATTATGGCCTGATAGCCTTGGGGTCAGAGGGTCATCAAAAACTCATTCTGAAGGAGAAAGATCACCCCTTAGAACCTAGAATACTCACCAGTCAAGGATGTAGGGCAGGGGTGTCCAAACTTTAGCCCTCCAGATTAGAGATGGGCACGAATCAAAAAAATGGCATTTTGTTTGTCGTTTGCTGTCTGGAGGGTCCGTTTCGGTTTTTCGTGAATTTTTGCAAAAAATTCGTTTTCGTTTTCGTTCATTTCGTTACCATTTCGTTACCATTTATTTCATTTTTTGTTATTTTTTTTAAGGATTTTAAGCAATTCACTCATATTGCAGTAACGGAAACGAAACGCACGACAAAATTTCCAGTGTTTCTGTTTGTTTCGTTTCATTTTAGAGACAAAATCCGTTTGTCGTTTCGTTACGTAACGAAACGAAAAAAATGGAAACGGAAATGAAAAATTGTTCGTTTCGTGCCCATCTCTACTCCAGATGTTTTGGACCACAACTGCCATAATTCCAAGTCTAGATTGCCAATGACAAAGGACTGTGGGAGTGGTGGTCCAAAACATCTGGAAGGCTGAAGTGTGGCAACCACTGGGTCATAGGGCCTTCCATTGCTCAGGTGGCCTTCTTTCTTTTCTGTGCCCTGACTGTATCTCGCACTAACTCCCATTTAGGTTGGTACGCCTTGGCTCCATTGAGCCTCCTGGGGTCCTCCCAAGGGAGGTCTATTTTAAATAAATAACTAAATTAATAAATACTAATTGAAGCAAAACAAGTTGGGGAGCCATGTAGCCATCACAAAAAAACAAACGCAGGACTAGACCAGGTGATACCTTTAGGCTTCTAGCATAATAGCAAAAAAGTTGCTAATATTTCGAGGGCAATGCCCTCTTTTTCAGAGCTGTACCAAAAGTCCAAGTATGGCAAAAGATAGATTTGCCAGGCGTTAGTTCTTAGATGTAGAGTTCTTGGTAAGATGAAAATAAGTGCCTGGCAGTCTCCTTAGTGGAGGCATCTGAAGTTACAGGTTGTGTTTACAGCCTTGCCAAATCCATCATTTGCCGTGCTTGAACTTTTGGTACAGCTTTGAAAAAGAGGGCATTGACTTCAAATGTTAGCAACTTTTTTGTTATTTTGCTAGTCGCCTAAAGGTATCACCTAGTCGAGTCTTGTATTTGGTTTTAATAAATACCATCAACTCATAAGGCCTTGTTGTTGGGGAGGGCAAGAGCGAGGAACTGTCAGCCATCCAGGTGTTTTGGACAACAACTCCACCAGTCCTTAATCATTAGCAATATAGGCTCAGAATTCTAGGAGTAGCGGTCCAAAACATCTGGAGGACCGAAGGTTCCTCATTCCTGATTTATAGCATTAGCTGGGGTGGGTGGGTGGAGCAGTACTTGTTTTCAGTAGCTGTAAAACAAGAAAGGGGTAGCAGCTGAGAAAATGCTTTGGTTTGGGGCCTTTTCCTGTGGAGTTTTCTCAGTGTATCTTGACCTCAGGGGAGAGGCAGGTGGCTAGCTAGAGTGAGGAGCAACCTCTAAAGCAATGGTTCTCAACCTGTGGGTCCTCAGATGTTCCTGGACCGCAACTCCCAGAAGCCTCCACCACTCACTGTGCTGGAAGGGGTTTCTGGGAGTTGCAGTCCAGGAACTTCCTGGTGACCCACAGGTTGAGAACCACTGCTCTAAAGCATCTGTTTTTTAATTGGCACAGGGCTGCAAGTTCCAATGAACAGTGTTCTTGCCATCTGGGCTTACCCCTCTCCTCACCCTATTTCATTGGAAACTGTTGCCCTGTTTTCAGAAATTATTCTGCAGCCATGCGATCTAGCGTGTTCTTTGTTATCAACTGCATTGTGGTTTGGGGAAAGTGGCCCAGCAACCCTGATTTATATTAGAGGCATTAGTCTGTCCACTTTGTATCATGACTGCAGTTTATTTGAACTATAGATAAACTGGAAAGTACCATGGCGTTCCAGACTTCGTTGGACATCTTGAGTTGGGATGCTGGGGAATAAATGCGTCAAGGGGAGGGAGCTGTCTGGACTCTTCTCACTGCCATTTCTTGCCTGTTCCTTCTCTAGCTGAAAGTCCCCACGACTGATAAACCGACCGTGATGGTCAACTTCCGCAAGGTCCTCCTGAACAGATGCCAGAAGGAATTTGAGAAGGACAAGGATGACGACGAGATCTTTGAGAAGAAGCAAAAGGAGATGGACGACACGGCTGGCGTGAGTGGCGCTCTGAGTCCCAGGGTCTCGGGGTCTCTGGCCCGAGGGGATGCATTTCAGAGTCACAGACAGACCCTGTGTTCTCAATTCCTCTCTTCATAAGAACATAAGAAAGAGCCCGGCTGGATCAGGCCAAAAGCCCATCTAGTCCCGCTTCCTGGATCTCACAGTGGCCCCACCAGATGCATCTGGGAGCGCACGAGACTAGATCTCTGTCTCCTGATACCACTCCCCTGCATCTGGCCCTTGAAGTACTCCAGTTTTAAGCCTGGAGATTACACATGTCCATCATGGTTTGTAACCTGTGATGGACTTTTCCTCCAGGAATCTGTCCAATCCCCTTTTGAAGGCATCCAGGCCAGATGCCATCACCACCTCCTGTGGCAGGGAGTTCCACAGACTAACGCTGGGTTAAAAAATATGTTGTTTTGTCTGTTTTTACTCTCCCAGCCCTCAATTTGAGTGTATGTCCCTCTAGTTCTGGTATTTGGTGAGAGGGAGAAGAGCTTCCCTCTATCCACTTGACTCATGCCCTGCATTATTTTGTACGTCTCAATCATATCCCCCCTCAGGCACCTTTTTTCCAGACTAAAGAGCCCCAAATGTTTTAGCCTTTCCTCGTAAAGGAGGTGCCCCAGCCCAGTAATCATTTTAGTCGCTCTCTTCTGCACCTTTTCCAGTTCCACTATGTCTTTCTTGAGATGCGATGACCAGAATTGTAGACAATACTCCAGGTGTGGCCTTACTATCAGGGGAGATCCCTTAAGCATCTTGGAGAGCACACGAACAAGTACTCTAGACGCAGTGATTGGTTTGTGGGAGAGGAGGAGCTGAAGGGCATGATGAGAAAAACCAGCCCAACACATGGGAGGTGCATGGGCTGGGTTACGACCTTAGAGTCGAAACAGAGGTGCCCAAGTTCGAAACTGCAGTCCACTTTGGCCCTCAGGAGCAGGGTGGATTTGATTTTAATCAAACTGATTAAAAAATTTAAAAAAATTTAAATTTCTTTTAAAAAATTCAGATCAATCAGTGATCTGAATTTTTTAAAAAAATCAAATATCTTGGCAACTTACATAAAATGAATTTCTCTAATTTAAATCATGGCTTAAATGTATTTGATTTTGTAATTTTTTTTAAAAAAAAAACATTGATTTTTATCCACCCTGCTCAACTGTCTTTTACCGTATTTTATCTCTCAAGAATCCAAAAGCACACGGAGTCAGGGGGTTGGACTTGGTAGCTTTGTAGGCATTCCCGCTTCCAAGTACCCGATTTCATGATTCTAAGCTAAATGTGGAAGAGAAGAGCTACACAGGTTGGCTGAACCTAATTAAGAGGGGGGAAATTGGGTCTGAAGTAAGCGGAGGCCTGTTATGGGTGGTCCCTTATCGCTCCCGCCACCATTGCTGCTCCCGTGTTTAATGGCGTGACGGTTCCAAATCTCTGATCCTAAATGAAGCAACTCTTCTCTCCACCTCCGCGGCTCCCCATCCCATAATAACCAGCCCGAGGAGAGAGCTCGTCTGAAAGAGGAGCTGGACGATGCGCGGGACAAAGCCCGGCGGCGTTCCCTGGGCAACATCAAGTTCATCGGGGAGCTCTTCAAGCTGAAGATGTTGACGGAAGCGATCATGCACGACTGCGTGGTGAAGCTGCTGAAGAACCACGACGAGGAATCCCTGGAGTGTTTGTGCCGTTTGCTCACCACCATTGGCAAAGACTTGGACTTCGAAAAAGCCAAGGTACCTCTTTAGGGGGCTGATTCCCCCCACCCACACCCCTTAGCTCCACAGCCCTCAGATGTCAACTTTGTAGAGCCGGTGTTCATAAAGGAAGCTTTGGGTTACCAATGAGAGAACTACAAATCCCATCTTAGGCCAGGAGAGGGCCACTTTGGAAGATCCCAGGGTTATGGTAGTGGTGGTGGGGGACATTTTTCCTCCCGTTTGGATCTTGGTGAGCCTCCCATGCACATTCATTCATTCATTCATTCATTCATTCATTCATTCATTTATTTACCACCCAGCTTTCCGAAGGAACTCTGGACAGTTCACCACAAGAAAATCCATACAGTTCAGCTATGCAAACGCATGTAAAGCAAACCCAATTGATCAAAACCTTAGAATCAATTAAAAAAACAACAACACAGGATATACAACGGTGGCAAAGAGAAGGGAAAACAACAACTAAGGGACTTCTCCTACACAACAATTGCCATTTAAAAATGGCCACAGATGCTTCCCACAAGGGTGCATGTTTGATACACGAAGGCCGTTTTGTCCCTTAGGCGTAAAACAGGGAGGAGGGGAGCGCACCGGGGAACGTGGCAGGCTGCGTGCAAGCCACGGGGGACACATCACTCGAGGTGGCCTGCAGAATAGAAGGCTTTTGTCTCCCTCTTCTTTGCCACCCTCGTGTGAACGGAGAACCTTGCTTCTGGAATGGCTCCCTGTGGCCTCTTTCTACCCATGGGGTGTCTTCTGCCTTCTCCTCGCCTGTGTGCCAGGTTGGGAGTGGAAGGGTATCACAGTACAACAGAGTAGAAGTGCCTTCCTTGGCTACTAAGATCAAAGGGACTGTTCACTCTTTGCCTTCCCTTGATTCCCACCGTGAGCTGTGTCCAAACAAAGGCCCTCTTTCGGCTTACCTTGGTGGCCCCCGTCCCGCCTGGTCACCTCCAGCAGCCAGGCTGGGCTCGGAACATCAAGGCTGGCTCCATAGAATCATAGAATCCTAGAGTTGGAAGAGACCTCAAGGGCCATCTAGTCCAGCCCCCTGCCATGCAGGAACCCCCATCACAGGACTCCCGACAGATGGCCATCCAGCCTCTGCTTAAAAACCTCCACAGAAGGAGACTCCACCACCCTCCTTTGTGGCAGCATTTTCCACTGCCAAACAGCTCTAACTGTCATGAAGTTCTTCCTAATGTTCAAATGGAATCTCTTTTCCTGTAGTTTGAAACCATTGCCCCGAGTCCTAGTCTCTGAAGCTGTGGAAAACAAACCTGTTCCCTCTTCAATATGACATCCTTTCAAATATTTAAGCATAGCTATCATATCCAGCCTCGCTCACTTTTGTCATCGCCTTCCTCTCCCCCTGCTAGCCTCGCATGGATCAGTACTTCAACCAGATGGAGAAGATCATCAAGGAGAAGAAGACCTCCTCCCGCATCCGCTTCATGCTGCAGGATGTGATTGACCTCAGACGGGTAAGGTGCAGACGGTAGCCTCCCCTCTGGCCCCAGGGCCGGTGGAGACGGGCCTCCCCCCCCCCCCTCTTGGGTTTAGGATGGCCCGAGTCCTGGTAAGGCGCAAGACCTGCCTCTTCCTCCCGCGCCCCCGGACTAGCTGGGGGATGAAAACGCGAAATCGGCACCACCTAGCACGACCGCCTCCTCTTCCGCGAGCCCCTTAGACACCGCGCTAGCCTGCAGCCCTGGGCTTGTGCGGCTTAGGCGACGGGCCGAGAGCAAGCCCCCGCAGCTGTGTTTAATGCAGGAAGGCTCCCAATGCTGACCCTTCCTGTGCCAAAGGCTGCGACACGCTTCCTCCCATCAGCCGGGGTGGGTGGTGGGTGGGGAGACACCAGCATGCTCTGCTTTTCCCAGCTTGCTCTTCCACTCGGTGTGCAAAACATGAGATGCGACGCTTAAAGCCTGTCACTCTGTGGAGTCGCTCTGACCTCCGTGCAAGCAGGGAAGCAGTTGCCTTTTTTTGACGTTGGGGGCGGAGGTGGGGGCTGCAGAAAATGAACGCCGAGGACCAGCTAGTCCCCTGCGCAAGCTCCCGCCCAGCCGTGCGTGGACAGCTCCGGTCCCTCTGCCCAGCCCCATTCCCTGTGAAACTGCCAGCCGCCATCCAGATAGGAATTGTGACTCTCAGAATGGCCTGTTACCCAACCAGTTCCATGTACCCGGCAGGCATGCCCAAACTCCGGCCCTCCAGATGTTTTGGACCACAGCTCCCACAGTCCTTTGCCGTTGGCAATACAGGCTTGGAATTCTGGGAGTTGTGGTCCAAAACATCAGGAGGGCCGAAGTTTGGGTATGCCTGTGTACCAGCTTTAAAACAGGTGTGGGAGCATCCGGGCGGTAATTCAGCCATTCCCAGGTGACCACCTTCCTCCTAGACTGTGCCATTTGGAGGTGGTTTCCCAGCCTTTATCTTGGTCTCTCCCCCACACACCCCTTAGAAGACCAACATACCTCCCCATAGGTTTGATTTCGATCCATAAAGGGGCCTATTGAGGCTCCCTCCTCTTGGGACTTAAGTGCAATGGAGCAAAGACAAAAATGTATCTTTTTAGAACTCGGGTGAGGCCACTGCCGGAAAGAAGAAACCCAGGGGGAGTTCCACTTCCGCAGGGCAACCTAGCAACCCTAGATGTATTTAATTTAATTATTTATTTATATACTGCTCATCTGGCAACAGGGCCACTCTAGAGCAGGGATTCTCTTTCCTCCTCCTTTTCTTCCCTGTCCCTGCTGCACCCAAGCTCTCCGGGTGCTGTAACCTCTCTCCTCCTCTCCCGCTTGCTTCTTGCAGAACAGCTGGGTGCCAAGGAGAGGAGACCAGGGCCCCAAAACCATTGACCAGATCCACAAGGAAGCGGAGATGGAGGAGCACCGGGAGCACATCAAAGTGCAGCAGTTGATGTCCAAGCAGGATAAGAGGAGAGGGCCTCCGGGCCCGTCTTCTGCAGGTGAGGAGAAGGGACACCCAAGGAGCACAAGGCACCACTTTTTTGTTCCTGGAGTCCCCGGGGCTTGTGTGGGCACCACCTGCCCCGAAAACCACATTTAGACAAGCACAAACATACATGCAAAACCACATGTGCTTGCTTAGTCTGTGGAGCTCCCTGCCACAGGATGTGGTGATGGCATCTGGCCTGGAGGCCTTCAAAAGGGGATTGGACAGATTCCTGGAGGAAAAAGTCCATCACAGGTTACAAACCAGGATGGAGATGTGTAATCTCCAGGCTTTAAACCAGGGTACTTCAAGGGCCAGATGCAGGGGAGTGGCATCAGGAGACAGATATCTAGTCTCATGTGCTCCCAAACGCATTTGGTGGGGCCACTGTGAGATACAGGAAGCTGGACTGGATGGGCCTTTGGCCTGATCCAGCATGGCTCCTCTTATGTTCTTGTGTTAAATGTCGGTGCGTGTTTGTGTGTGTATGTGTGTGTGCATGAGACAGAGAAAGAGAGGCCATGCATGTCAATTCATGGAGCTCCCATTCATATGGTGTATTTCTATCAAGAAATCCTTGAAAGACGCCTATTAGAAGCGGTGCCTATATGGTGCCCCTGGATCCAGACACACTGTGCGGCTGTATCTTCGTGGCTCCAGGACAGGAGTGTAATTGCTTTTCAGCCTTCCCAGAAGCCTCTGGTTTAGCACTTTTGGAAAACAGAACCCAAGAGATCCACTGGGATCCTTTTGTATCCTTAAGGCAGACTCGAGCCGTGGGAATCTCAGAGGATCGTTCTTTCTCTAACAGAAATAGGAGACGGGTGTTTTTCCCTGGGCTGCACACGTTTGTGCATGTGTGTGTGTATGGGGGTGGCGGGTGGCCTGTGCTTTTGGTGAGGGGGGGGGAAGCATACCTTGATTGAGCTGTTCCATCCACAGGTGGTCGAGGGAGTATGGTTTCAGATGACGGCTGGAACACCGTTCCCATCAGCAAAGGGAACAGACCGATTGACACCAGCAGGCTATCTAAGATCACCAAGGTAAACTGTTGAGGGCCGAGGAGCGTGACGTTGAGTTGGGGGGGGGGGTCTACCGTAGCAGAGAGCTGTGTCCTCCGCTTTTGGTTTCAGACCGGCTTGTGTCAGCAATGCTTTTTAAAAAAATCTACCTTCTATTATGTCTGTGAAGATTCTCAGTCATCCAGGTGAGTTTATCTGGAAGTTGAGTCATGGCTACTGGACTTCTTTTCTGAGAGATAGAAACGTTTCGCTGTTCATCCAAACAGCTTCATCGGTCTGAATACAGCTAGTGCAAATCCTCCATCTTATAGGCAGCTTTGACCTCTTGTCACCCTGGCCTGAATTAGGCTCATAAGATGAACAATGGCCTAAATAGGCTCGTTAGGGAGACAATAGTATCCATAGCCTTAAGGTGCACAATGGCCTAAGGTGCTAAAACCTATCAAGAATGGGTCGTTAGTTATGGCCTTGGTGGTGAAGGCTTTTTGATTTGTCTCGGTACTTTGGAAAGCACAGCCTGATAAGTAGCAGATAGACTATGCCGGGAGCCCACCACCTCTGTTGAGGGAGGGGTTTTCAATGCTCACATGAATGGCCTCCCTTACTCCTCTTTCAAACCACCTCTCTTCTTTGTCTAATATGTGTACATCCTCATCTTTGAAAGAAATACACACTAATACCTCGGATAAAGAATGCCTTTGATAACAATTTTTTTGGATAACAAAATGGAAATTTCTGGGTATAGGGCTGCCTCAGATAACAAATGTTTCATAATGCCTTGCAAAAAAGTGTACCCAGGATGTATTGCATCCCCTGTAGTTTGTGGAGGGGTGGGAGGAGTTAGGGCGGGGTTTTTTTCATGTTTTTGAGCCATTTTGGACATGTTTTGCTAAGGGATTTGGACCTTTCGAACTTGGAAAGGTAGGGAGCTAGCTTTTATTAATCTTTGCACTACTTTTCTTTGCATTTTTTTGCGGGAAAAGGCTGGGGTAGTTATGCTGCTTTCTTCTGTCCATATTTACAATCTTTTCCATTGCTCTGCAGGCATGAACAGGCTGGATTTCTCTTGCTGCTTATGTTTGCCTGTTTGCATTTTTATCCGTTGCACCTTGGGTAGGAATAGGCTGGGGTAGTCTTGCTACTTTCTCTTGTCCATGTTCGCATTGCACTGCAGGGGAGGTGTTCCGGAGGGGGTGTTCCAGCTTTGCAGGCCTTTAAAATGCACTTCATAAAGAGGTCTGGAAACCCCCGCCCCCAGCTTTTTTGCCTTTTCTCAGACCTCTGGAACGGATTAATCAGTTTCCCATTCATTTCCACGGGGAACCATGTTCTGGATAACAATTTTTTAATAACAAATTGCCTCTGAGAACGAATTAAATTTGATATCAGAGGCACCACTGTATAATAATTAGGTCTGAAACCAACAGCAGAGAACAGAGCTCTCCAAGTTCATCTTTTGTCTGTTGTTGTTGTTGTTGTTGTTGTTGTTGTTGTTGTTGTTGTTGTTG
>JAHTLZ010000379.1:61222033-61245209 GCA_023846285.1 Phrynocephalus versicolor | reverse complement strand
TGGGAGTTGTGGTCCAAAACAATTGTCCCACAGGCAATTATTTTAAGCAAATTTCCCCTATCTCCGGAATATTTTATGTTGTACAAACTGTTTGTTATAGATGGGTCCACTGTACAGGAATCCACCTTGAAAATTTCCCCAGCCTTTGGGACAAGTTGCCTTAAAATCAGTGTTTTTTTTATTAAAAAAATGAATCAAATTGATTTAATTCTCAATTTTAGTTTTT
Organism: Phrynocephalus versicolor; assembly: GCA_023846285.1. NCBI lineage: Eukaryota > Metazoa > Chordata > Lepidosauria > Squamata > Agamidae > Phrynocephalus > Phrynocephalus versicolor. The sequence goes on along the minus strand of JAHTLZ010000379.1, from coordinate 61,244,983 downwards.
TATTAAAAATCATTTTAAAGAAATTAAATCATCCATCATTTTTAAAGATTTTTAAAAAAGATTTTAAAGATTTTTTTTAAAAAAATGTTTAAGTTATTTAAATCGAACCCACACTGCTCTGAGATTGTTTGGGGAAAATAAAAGGATTTGAAAGCCTCGTTGTCACCTCGTGGACCCATTCTCGTTATTTCTGCTGCGTTGGGGGTGGGGTTGGAGGGCCTGGAACTGCCTATCACCCCGTCCCTCCCGTTCCCCTGATGGCGTCTTGGTACTAAACCAGCGTGGTCTCCCTGCAGGAGTAGCAGCAGCCGCGACCGCTCCGAGAAGGGCAGCGAGCGCGGAGGAGACCGCTTGGAGCGGGGGGAGCGGCTAGACCGAGGGGAGCGGCTGGAGCGCTCGGAGCGGAACAGGAACCCCATCACCAAGCGCAGCTTCAGCAAGGAGATGGACGACAGGAGCCGGGAGCGGGAGCGGCAAGGGGTCCTGGAAACCGTGCGCAAGGTCTCCAGCATGACGGAGGAGCGGGAGCGAAGCCGAGAGCCAGGTGAGGAGCGGGAGCGGCAGGGCAAGGGGCTCCGGCAACCTCCCTCCCTCCCTCCCTCTTCTTCTGGGGCCGGGAGCAGCACTGATGCCTCCCTCTCTCCCTATCAAACCCAGTGTAACCAAACAAATTAATCCTGGCAGAGTATAGCAGAGTAAGCTTATGCACAGCAGCAGTAATGTGTAGATAAAGTGTAGTTAATTGTTATAAGTATAGCAGAATAACTTAGCAACGGAGAGACAAAGAAACATGGGTTCGAGTAAAACTCATATATTCCATATATACAGCAAATATACAACAGCATAACACCAAGCAGTATATACAATACAATCAACAGAGTGTGGGGTACTGTTTCTCACCATAAACAGTCCCATTTAACATTATACAAACCAGTGCTTATATACACATTTAGATCCCATCAGACATGACTATCAACCAGTCACATTCTGATGCACCATGATGTTATTAACTAATCCCGCTGTGCTAAATCACTTAACCTGCTGGTGATTTCTAATTCCCTGCACTTGTGGCTAACATCATGAGACTGCAGTTTCTGACTGCCTCCATTTTACAATTCTCTTTTCTTTCTGTTAAATATACAATACATATATTTTGTCAACTTTACATATTGTGACACTCCCTTCCGTGCAGCAAAGCGGGAGCTGGCGGCCCCCGAGGCACCGGCCAAGCCCGCCTTGTCCGAAGAGGAGCTGGAGAAGAAAGCCAAGGCAATCATTGAGGAGTACCTGCACATCAACGACATGAAGGTTGGTGGCTCAGGCGGGAATCCAGGGGAGGAGTGGCGTCTTCCCTGTTGGCGGGGAGTGTACCATGGTTGCTGCCAGGCAGCCTTCTGCCTTTTCCTTCTTCTTTTTAGCATTTGTCCCCCTTGGCGGAGGGGTCCGTGATTCTGGTTTTTGCCTTCCCATTGGCTTGGTCGCAGGCTAGGTCTGGTTGAACCTGGGGCAACGTCATTCAGGATTCTGTACACTTCAGAGAAAGAGCCAGGGTGGGAACCAGGGCAACATGGAGCTAGAAGGTCTTTGGGGTTATTTATTATTTATTTATTATTTTATCAATTGGAATTTTATACTGCCCATCTGGCAGCGAGGTCACTCTGGGCGGTTTACAAGAATTAATAAATTCAAATAATTAACCCAATAAAAACATGAAATACAGTTACGTAATAAAATAGAAATAAAACTAAAATTAACATTCAAGTGACATAAAATAATGTATTGGGAGCGCAGAAGAGTAGGTGAAAATTCCCATTAGCTTGCTGGGAGGTCACATGAGGACAGTGTTTTATGCAGAGGCTACTTGCAGATTAAAGAGCCTAATGGGTGATTCCCGTTTCCATCCATTTAATACAGCGGTTTTCAGACCCTGTTCCTGAGAATGCTTAGGATTCCGGGACATTTCACTGGAGTTCCTTGATGAGTAGTCAGGCAGTGGCAGATAAATGTTGGAAAGGTTCCCTTACTGTTTGCCTTCTCCTCTGGTTCTTAGAAATGCTCTGTACTTGAGCATGTATGCACATGCATCGACACATCGCACAAATGGAGGGGAAAGGCCCGTGAAGAGGTGCTGATATCAACCTCTGGAGCTCGACATTTAAGAATCCCCCCCACGATCACAGTGGTGCCAACATCCCAAGTCTCAAAAGCTTTTGATGTGCCCTTTCCTTGTTCTGGGGGGCTGTAATGAAGCCGGGGGGGGGGTTGGAGATGGGTGCAAGTGCCCGTGACTCTCAACCCCACTTGTCAACCACTGTCCTTGAGCCCTGCAGTTCATTGAAAAACCTCCAGCCAGCCATGACGGTTCACTTTCAACCTGGCAAACCCCTTCACCTAAGAACCCCACGTGGGGGCAGGATGGGGCCAGAGAGCAATGCAGTAGGGGTGTGGTAAATAGGGTGTTGACTTAAAGGGCTTGTCCTTGACGTCGCAGTCTGGCATGGAGACCCAGGGGGCCACTTGGAGTGTCCCTGAATTTCCAAGGTGGAGCGTCTCCTCTTTGAACATCCTTGGATGTTGCCTGGTAGTGCCTGACCAGAGGTTGCAGCTTTGCTTGCTTGCTTGCTTTCCTTCTGGGTGTGCATCTCTTCTTCAGGGGTCCTGTGCTGAGTGTCCTCCTTCTCTTCCTCCGTCTTGCAGGAGGCCCTCCAGTGTGTGCAGGAGCTGAACTGCCCCTCTCAGCTGTACGTTTTCGTGCGGAATGGCATCGAGTCCACGTTGGAGCGAAGCACCATTGCCCGGGAACACATGGGGCTGCTCCTCTTCCAGTTGGTCAAGGGAGGCTCCCTCTCCAAGGAGCAGTACTACAAGGGGTAAGGGATGTGTGCCCAGGAGGGGTTGAGCTGGCACTGCTGCCTTGCGCCTGAGATTCCTAACACTCTCCTTCCCCCTCCCCCTCCCCCACTCCCAAGGCTCAATGAGATCCTGGAGATTGGGGAGGACATGGAGATCGATATTCCACACATATGGCTGTACCTGGCAGAGATCATCACACCCATCTTGAGAGAAGGCGGCATCCCCATGGAGGAGCTGTTTCGGTGAGCTGGACCCCCCTTCTCTCTCTCCCTAGCCTCTCCCGGGTCTCTCTCTCCCTCCCTCCCTCCTCCTCCCTCTCTCTCCCTCCCCCTCCCTCCCTCTCTCTCTCTCCCTCCCTCCCTCTCCCACTCTCCCTCTCTCTCTCCCTTCCTCTCCCACTCTCTCTCCCACTTCCCCCCTCTCTCCCTCTCTCTCTCCCTCTCCCTCCCTCCCTCCCTCCCTCTCTCTTCCTCCCTCTCCCACTCTCTCTCCCACTTCCTCCCTCCCTCTCTCTCCCTCTCTCTCTCCCTTACTCTCCCACTCCCTTACTCTCCCACTCCCCCCTCTCTCTCCCCCTCCCCCTTCCTCTCTCTCTCTCTCCCTCCCTCCCTATCCCTCCCTATCCCTCCCTCCCTCCCTCCCTCTCTCTCTGGCGCATGGCCGGCCTGACCCTTGTCCTTCTTTCAGGGAGATTGCCAAGCCTTTGGTCCCTATTGGCAAGGCCACCACTCTGCTGCTTGAGATCCTTGGCCTGCTTTGTAAAGGGATGGTAAGTCGCTCTCCTTGCCCAGGGGCTCTTGGTAGTATCTGGATAGGGAGCAGCCAGTTGTACCCACAGCACCTCCTTAAGGGCTTCAAAGAATCATAAGAGTCGGAAGAGACCTCAAGGGGCATCCAGTCTAACCCCCTGTCCCATCAAAGTACCCCCGACAGATGGCCATCCAGCCTCTGCTTAAAGACCTCTTTAATTGATACAGAAAATCCATCTCATCAGGCATGTTGGAACCAAACTCAGAGTGATCCTACTACCTTCACCAAAGAATAATAGCCTCTGGTATAAAATCATAGAATCACAGAGTTGGAAGAGACCTCAAGGGCCATCCAGTCCAACCCCCTGCCATGCAGGAACCCCCATGACAGTATTTCCGACAGGTGGCCACCCAGCCTCTGCTTAAAAACCTCCAAAGAAGGAGACTCCACCACCCTCTCTGGTAGCATATGCCACTGGTCCCAATGAAGTAGTTTGTGATGAGCCAGTGTTTGGCCCTCTTTATGCCTTGCAGTACTTGGCTCACTTGTGCTGTTCAGTATAGAAGCTGGCGAATACCGTCTCCCACCCGGCAGGTTGTGGGCTGGAGTAGTCGTCTCTGATGGAGATGGGCACAAACCACTTCAGCCCCACGCCACCTCACCCCACCGCCTTCTCAACCCATCAGCCATTCACCAGGCCCAGCTTGCTTGCTTGCCCCCCAACCCTTGGGCTAATCTCCCAGTCGCGAGCAGGAGCACAGACTTCTCTCCCCTACCCTTTTTGTTTGTGTGCGAGATCAGCTTTAAGAGGGGAGGACAGAGAAGCCTGACCTGCTGCCAGGACTGGAAGATCTGGTGAGGGGTTGGACGGAGCAAGCATGCCGGGCCTGCTGAGTGGCTGATTGAGCTGGGGGAGGGCCAGGGCCAGCGGAGCCACAGCACCTGCTGCTGCCACCTTGACGAACTGAGACGAACCGGTTCGTGCCCGTCTCTTGTCTCCAGTTGTCCGCCTCAAACGGAAAAATGAGATGGGAGGCTCACGCAAGTCCCTGCCCTTCCTTTCACGTCCGCAGGGACTGCACCCTTGCTTCATGGGCGGCAGACTCTCTTGTTCGGTTGGGGTCAGAAGGGTTTCGTGGGTACCTTTTGTGAAATGGCCCTAAGATGGCCCCTCTTCTGTATGTACAGAGCCACAAAAAAGCCGGGACGCTTTGGAGAGAAGGGGGCCTTAGCTGGAAGGAGTTCCTGCCTGAGGACCAGGACATCAATAAGTTCATCACAGAGCAGGTAAGCAGGGCAGGTGTGCTTTGGAGGGCCTCCATCCGAAACCTAGAAGGGCGACACACTTTGGCTGCAAATACAGCCCTGGCAGATTGGGGGCCTGATTGTGGCGGAGGGAGATGAGTGTTCTTGTATGATTTGCGTTGCCTTTTGCCTCCGATTAACGCAAACGCCCTGCGTGTGTGTGTGCACGCGCACACGCATCCATCTTCATTTGCAGAAAGTGGAGTACACCATGGGCGACAGCTCAGATGCCCCCAGCCGCAAAGAACTCACGTCCGAAGAACTGTGCAAGCAGTTAGACAAGCTATTGAAAGAGAACGCAGATAACCAAAGAATATATGACTGGATCGAGGTGAGCCCTCAGGCCAGTTGCGGAAAGGGATTGGGAGGGCGGGGGGGGGAGCTCTGAGACACGGCTGAGCTAGCGATGTCGTTGGAACAAGGGGTGTGTTCTTGCATGCCACCACCCTCCTCTTTCCCCCTGTCTCCATTTGATCACCGTCAGTCACAGGGAAGTTTCGGGCAAATATCAAAGAAAAACAAAGCAAAACAAAAGACACAAAACATGTGGCACCTTAAAGACTAACTTTCATATTTTAATGTAACGTTTCGTGGACCACGTTCACTTCTTCAGACATATAGCAGCAGAATTAGGTGTGCGATATAAAATGGGATGGGATATATATATTTCATACCAGATATTCATGGGCTGTATTATAAAGAGTTGGGGAGGAGGGGGAAGAAGAGGGAATTCACCCTCCCCCATACTTTGATTAGTCTTTGTAATTGAACCGTATGTGATCCTCATGAACCCAAGTATCTTGACTCTAGGGATCCTTTAGCATGGGGGCTATTCTGAAGGTGCCAGGCAGATCATTAGAGCAGCTTAAACCAACTAGAGCTGAACCCATGGAAATCAGTTGCTGAACGATGAGTTGACCTACCAGTGCATCCCACTGAACTCACTTAAGTCCTCCCCTCCTGGGACTTCCTGGCGGTACGAGAGTCTCAGAACCAGGATCATTATTAGGATTTGCTACCTAGAAGGCAGAGCTTCCTGAAACTGGGTGTAGCTGATGTATTTCTCCTGAACGAAGGGAGGTGCATCTCTTAGCTGGAGCCGCCTGGTGGAGAAGACTTATGAAACAGACGAGAATGTGAGAGCCTGCAGTTCAGTCCAAACTCGCACAACCTGCAGGAGAAACCAGGGACCAGAAGGGAGCAGTCGAGGTCGTGACAACGGAGCTTAGCGAGCAGCAAGCCCCGGACCTAAATCAGGAGTGACACGCCCAGGGCAGAGCCTTATTACAGAGCTTGAAGGAAGCTCTGGATACCCCCCCCCCCCAAAACCAATAGGCTCTCTTTCCCAAGGACCCTGCAGTCCTAAACCCCGATCTGAGTTAATGGCAGCCCTGTGAAAGAGAGTGGGAGGCTGCTGGGGAAAACGGGTTTGGGTCGGGGGGGGGGACAACAATAATTCTATCTGCCCCTTCTATTTCACTGCCTCCTTACAGAGATCACAAATTGCAGAACCATAAGCAAAGCGCAGTGACCACTCGCAATGGTAAAAACTTGGGAGGTTCAAGAGAGCAATGTTACAGGTCAGCAGCCCACTCCATAGGCCGTATATCTGGAGACCAGTTCAGTCAGTAGAACCACAGGCCTTCCATCCAATGCACCCTTGGCCCGGAAACATAGGTCCCGATTAACAACTTATAGACAGGCTCACCCACAGGCTCTTTTCAACCTGGAGTTAAAGAGGTTGTGGAGCATTCTTGGTCAACCTCGACCCTGTATTTTGAAACATTTGCATAGGAATATGTCTGTGAAGATTCTCAGTCATCCAGGTGATTTTATCTGGAAGTTGAGTCATGGCTACTGGACTTCTTTTTTGAGAAAGTAGCCATGACTCAACTTCCAGATTTGCATAGGAAGAAGAACCCACTGGCCCCTTCTAACTCAGGCAGAGGAACAGATATTCCAGGGTTTTGTGTAGGGCAGTGTTGGCGAACCTATGGCACAGGTGCCAGAAGTGTCACTCGGAGCCCTTTCTGTGGGCACCCGACGTCGACCCTTCACAACCACCTGTATTCAGGTTAAATTGCTGTATTGGCACTTTGCGAAAAAAATCAGTGGGTTTTGAATGGCAGTTTGGGCACTCGGTCTCTAAAAGGTTCGCCATCACTGGTGTCAGATGGAATTCTGGGTGATTCTTGCGTAGTCTTCTCAAGCTTTGCACTTAAACCAGCAGGGGAAATATTTCCCACCACTGACCCTGCGTGTCTTCTCTTCCACCAGGCCAACCTGAGCGAACAGCAGATCTCCTCGAATATGTTTGTCAGGGCCCTGATGACCTCGGTGTGCCATTCAGCTGTAGTCTGTGAGTGTTTGCCCATTTGGGGGCGCTTGCATGTCGGGGGGTGTGACAGCCCTGAAAAGAGAGGGTGCGTTCAGGGTGGGATCTCCCGCCGGATTGTGTGGGCGTAGGATTTTCCCCATCTGCTAATTAGAGCAGATGACCAGTACAGCCATCAGACCGCAGACTCAGTATTATTACGAGGCTGCCAGTAAAAATCTTGAGTTTTGAGGTTTCATAACGCTCTCCTAGGATTGTCCTTCTTGCCTGATACAAAATGAACTTAAGAACATAAGAAGAGCCCGGCTGGATCAGGCCAAAGGCCCATTTAGTCCAGCTTCCTGTATCTCACAGTGGCCCCACCAAATGCCTCTGGGAGCACACAAGACTAGATATCCGTCTCCTGATACCACTACCCTGCATCTGGTCATTGAAGGACCCTGGTTTTAAGCCTGGAGATGACATATCTCGATCATGGCTTGTAACCTGTGATGGACTTTTCCTCCAGGAATCTGTCCAATCCCCTTTTGAAGGCATCTAGGCCAGATGCCATCACCACCTCCTGTGGCAGGGAGTTCCCTAGACGAACAACAGGCTGGGTTAAAATATTTTTTTCTTTTCTCGGTTCTCACTCTCCCAGCCCTCAATTTGAGTTTATGTCCCCTAGTTCTGGTGTTTTGTGAGGGAGAGAAGAGCGTCCCTTGGTGGTAGAAGTAGGAGTTTTGCAAACCTAGCTGTCTGTCTGTCATGGCGCAGTGGTTCCCAGAACTTTCTTGCGTGGTATAAAGGGAATATGGCACCACAGACCAACCGAGGCTATGACCTTTCTAGTCCTCCTTTCGAGGTAAAAGCTGGCTGCAGCAGCGCACAGTAACTAAAAGCTAGCAATGTGCACGGTTGCTGCTTTTTGGAAGTCAGAATTCAGTGCAACATAGCCGCGCGCCAAAGATGGCCAGCTTGGGCCTGCGATGAATGAATGCCATGGTTTCAAACTACAGGAAAAGGGATTCCATTTGAACATTAGGAAGAACTTCATGACAGTTAGAGCTGTCTGGCAGCGGAATATGCTGCCACAGAGGAGGGTGGTGGAGTCTCCTTCTTTGGAGGTTTTTAAGCAGAGGCTGGATGGCCATCTGTCGGGAGTCCTGTGATGGGGGTTCCTGCATGGCAGGGGGTTGGACTAGATGGCCCTTGAGGTCTCTTCCAACTCTATGGTTCTATGATCCCGCCTTCCCTTGCCTCCCTCTCCTGCCGCTGCAGTCGAGAATCCTTACCGGATGGACAGCGCCATCATCAAGAGCCGAGCCAAGCTGCTGCAGAAATACCTGAGCGATGAAAATAAAGAGCTCCAGGCCCTCTACGCTTTACAGGCCCTTGTGGTGAAGCTGGACCAGCCGGCGAGTAAGTCCCAGGCAACTGACCCAGAGTGCAGCCTTGCCTGTTGCATGAATTTCCAGCCGGAGGGGCTCCCTTGGACTAATCTCCCAGTTATGAGCAGGAGCACAGACTTCTCTCCTCTACCCTTTTCTGTTTGGGTGGGAGATCAGCTATAAGAGGGGAAGACAGAGAAGCCTGACCTTGTGTCGGCAAGAGATCTCACCTGCTAGACTGCTAGTATTCTGCTGATATTGTATATGCTGCACCCTCTTTGTAAAACTAAAAGGTTTCAGACACCCCTTTCTTGGGTGGCCCTTGCAGAGCTGAGGAAGCGGCGTGAGAACTTGCGAGTTTGTTACCTCTGGCAGGCAGAAATCCAACGCTTTATTCTATGGAGGCACATGGGGCCCCTGAGTCCAAATCTCTCTCTCTCTCCAAATGATGTTTCTATGTGGTTTATCTACATCAGGCATGTCCAAACTTTGGCCCTCCAGATGTTTTGGACCACAACTCCCAAAGTCCTTTGTCATTGGCAATCAAAGCTTAGAATTCTGGAAGGTGTGGTCCAAAGCATCAGGCGGGCTGAAGTTTGGACATGCCTGATCTACATGAAAACTGCACATACACACATTAAGAACATAAGAAGAGCCATGCTGGATCAAGCCAAAGGGCCACCTACTCCAGTTTCCTGTATCTCACAGTGGCCCCACCAGATGCATCTGGGAGCGCACGAGACTAGATCTCTGTCTCCTGATACCACCATCTGGCCCTTGAGGTACGCCGGTTTTAAGGCTGAAGATGACACATCTCCCTCATGGTTTGTAACCTGTGATGGAGTTTTCCTCCAGGAATCTGTCCAATCCCCTTTTGAAGGCATCCAGGCCAGAGGCCATCTCCACTTCCTGTGCTGAATGTTAATAATGACATTCATTATTAGAGCTTCTAAGGATCCCTTGCAGTTGCTGTTGCCTTATTGCAATCTCTTCTAATGGTTACACGTGGTTGCAAGTTTCTTTCTTTTGAGGATATATGCTGCACATCTCATTCCTATTCTCCAGGTGCACATTTTTTTTACATCCTAAGTTCCCTTTCAACTAATCTCCTTTATTTCCCTCCTTCCTTTAAACTGATCTTGACTGTTCTCCCAGTCAGCTGTGAAGGTCAGCACATTCTTAATTGTTTATCACCTCCTGCGTGTGCCAGCTTGCATACCTTGCCCTTGGCTCACTTTCTTGGTTAATCTCGTTTAACTAGCCTGAAACCGACTAATTTTTATTACATAATGGGTTGCAAGTTTTCAGGCTTATTGGGATTTGTTCCTGAATAACGTCTGGAGAGCAGGATTTTTCTTGGATCTCGTACGTGGGGATAACCATGGATTGATTTTGTGATTATAGATTTGCTCTCTATTTTTAAAATAAATCCCCATGTTTTAAAATGTTAGGAATCTAGGAAGGGCCTTTGGGCTGAGTCGGAGCTCAGGTCTGCCTGGCCCCGTACTGTTGACCCTCACTGGCTGGGGCTATCCAGGATCAGGGGCAGCCCTTCCTGTTGATGCTGCCGATTGAACCTGGGATCTTCTGTGTACAAATTTTGCACTCGATGGCTGGGCTTGCAGCATCTCCATTTTATTTATTTATTTATTTATTTATTTATTTATTTATTTATTTTTACAACTTATATGCCACCCACTACCCAAACGTCTCTGGGCGGCTTACAATCAAAGAATTAAAACAGGTAAAACATCAAATATCAATAAATAGTTAAAACAATAATAAAAACCTTACACTAAAGTTGCCATCAGAGGACCCACAATCTATATTGTATCAATACACATCACGTTGATTCTGTATAACCTGCATTGGTTACCAGTTGCTGCCCGAGCCGAATCCAAAGTGCTTGTTTTGACATATAAAGCCCTAAACGGCTTAGGACCTGGATACCTGAAGGACTGCCTCCTTCCATATGAACCTACCCGGCAATTAAGATCTAGCCAGGGAGCCCTCCTGAGAGAGCCATCCCTGAAGGAGGTGAAAGGGATGGCTTGTAGGAACAGGGCCTTTTCGGCAGCTGCACCCAGATTATGGAATGCCCTCCCAAATGAGACTCGCCTGGCGCCGAGGTTGCTAACATTTTGGCACCAGGTAAAAACCTTCCTGTTCCAAAAGTTTTTTAACTAATGACTGTGGGTCCTGATGGCAATTTTAGTGGTGTTTTTAATGTATCGTATTTATTGCATTTACATGTTTTTATTCTTATTTTATTGTATTTTGATGTTTTAATTGTCCATTTTGATTGTGAGCCACCCAGAGACCTTTGGGTAGTGGGCGGCATACAAGCTATATAAATAAATAAATAAATAAATAAATAAATAAATAAATAAATAAATAAATAAATAAATAAATAAACTTCTGGAACAGGAAGGTTTTTACCTGGCGCTGAAATGTCATCAATGTTGGTGCCAGGCGGATCTCAATCGGGAGGGCATTCCATAGCTTGGGGGCAGCTGCCAAGAAGGCCCTGTGTCTGAAAGCCATCCCTCTCGCCTCCTTGAGGGATGGCTCTTCCAGGAGGGCCCTCTGGCTAGATCTTAATTGCTGGGTAGGTTCTTATGGAAGGAGGCAGTCCTTCAGGTATCTAGGTCCTAAGGAAGCACTTTGAATTGGACTCGGGCAGCAACTGGTAACCAATGCACTCACGACAGTTGAAAAGGTCCTGGGGAAGATGCCCAGAGCGTGGGAAAGCTACACTCGGAATACCCCGAACCCATCGGGTATTCTGAGCTAAATCCAATTGGCTAGACAGAGTTGCCCCCCCCGCCCGACCCCCCCCACCCCACCCCCGCACGCAATAGACTGTGAGTGGGGGAAGGACCTGCCATGCCAGTGAATTCCTCTGAAGCAGCGCCAATCAGTTCCTTCCCATCTCTAGTTTGGAACGCTGCTTAACCCGAGTGAGTTGCTTTCTAGTTGAGACCCACGGGTGGGATTGTAGGCAGACCTGGTGGGCCAGGCTAGAAGACCGGGAATTGTAGACCAGGGCTGTCCAACTTTGAACAGGCCGAGGTCTACTTTTTCCGGCCCAAAGTGCCTGAGGGCTACTACACTAAAACCTCTACTTACGAATGTAAGTAGAGCAGCGGTTTCCCATAGGAATGCATTGAAAGCCAATTAATCTGTTCTGGAAAGAACAGATTCCAATGCACCATGGCCCTTGAACTGCCATGCTTGGCTGAGACAGTGGGCTGGCAGACCCAGAACTTTGCTGGGGCAGTGGTGGTCCTTGGGATGGGGGAGGGAGGGGTGGAGAACTGATCCCCTCACTTTTTAAATCGATGGCCGACAGGCTACTTTTGAACCTTTCGCGGGCTACCAGTAGCCGGCGGGCTACCTGTTGGGGCAGGCCTGTTGTAGACTCTTACCCCACTGAGTGGCCACGTTCGATCCCCGTCTTTCTTTCTGGCCTCCTCCCCAGATCTCCTCCGAATGTTCTTTGATGCCTTGTACGACGAGGACGTGATCAAAGAGGAAGCCTTCTACAAGTGGGAGTCCAGCAAAGACTCGGCCGAGCAACAAGGAAAAGGCGTGGCCCTCAAGTCGGTCACGGCGTTCTACACTTGGCTGCGAGAAGCCGAAGACGAATCCGACAACAACAACTAAGCGCCCTTCGCCTCGGGGAGAACCGGGAGGCCTCAGCCACTCCCGGTGCTGACCCTTCCTTCCCCGGGAGCATTGGACTTCCTTTGGAAGGGGGTGTGTGGGGGAAACGGATATACAGGACTGAATACTGCTCTCCATTACCCCACAACCCCACCCCACCCCCCTGGACTCTTCTCCCCCCCCTTCTTCCTTTTGGTTGGGATTTTTTTCCTTTTTTTTTTCCTTTTTTTGTTTTCAACAGCCTGTATCGGTTTGTGTCTGATGACGATAATAAATTGATGCTGAAGGAGGTAGGTGTCGCTGTGGGCGCTCCGCTCAGCCCCCACCCCCACCCCCCAGGCCAATGCCCCGGGGCACCTGGGTGATTTTATTGAGCGGGGGGGCCCCAAACTCGTTACCGGTGCAAAGCACCCATACACTTGTCTGCGGGAAGGGGGAGAGTGGGGGGAGCATCCCCATCCTCCCCCCCCGCCCACTTATTGCTGAAATATAGAGAGATTATATAAATATATATATAAAATATAAATATAGACTTATTAAATCTTTTGAGGTTTGAGAGGATAGAACTCTGCTATCCCCAAACGTTGATCTTCCCCTTTGACCCCCGCACCTCGACCCACCCACCCACCCACCCATCCTTGGATCAGCGCCTGGAATTACACAAGACCCTCTCGACGTATGGTTGGGGTTTGTTTTTAGTTTATTTTATCGGGGTCCCCCCCCCCAGGAAAGAGGAAATCATTTGAAACCTCTACCTTGCTTGGGAGTTGCGGGTGTGTGTCACAGGCAAAATGACGGGGCAGTCGCTGCAGCTCTGCCAGCCCCCACCCCACCCCACCCTTTTCGTGCCGTCCCCCCCTCTCCCTGCTGGTGCTGGGTTGGCTCCCTGGGGCCGGCCTGGCCCCACACCCCCCCTCCTCCGTGCCCCCCCCTCAAAGCCACGTCGGTGCGATCCACTTGCATCCGGGCGGGATGGTTCCAGGAGCTGTGCTTGTAATTTAAAAACAGCTAAAGCGAAACGAAAGCAAGAAAACCACAAACAAAATACGGAACGAGGATTCAATGATCGGTCACATGAATTTGTAAATATTTTTTTCTTCTTTATTTTTTTCTTTTTCTTTATGGAGTATTTAATTGAGGATTCAAAAAGCATCTTTTCACCGTAAACTGGAAATAAAAAAAGAGAACATTGCTAAATAAAAAGTGGCGTGTGGGTGCTGTCCCCTCCCAGCCTCATCCTGGCAGGTTGGTCAGGAAGCCCTCCCCTTCCCCCCCCCCCCCGCCCCGACTGCTGTGCTTCTGTCCAACCGATGGTCCAGGAAAGGGAGAAGGTTTCCCATCAGCTTAGAGGGTGCTTCCTCTGTGGATGCCAAATCGGGATGCTTTACTAAGTCTTTGAAAAGGCAACAGGTTTGTCCTGAGAATGTACAATGTAGGGCGGGGGTGTGCAAACTTTTTGCAGGGAGGGCCAGATTTGGTGAGGTGAAAATGTGTGGGGGCCGACCATTCAGCCACATTTGGCCCCCAGCCGGACACTAGACAAGTCTCTGTAACATGCAAGGAGTCGGGGAAGATGCTGCAGCAACGGAGCTGGGGGTGGGTACGCTGGGCAGGTGGCTGGGGGGATGGATGAAAGCAGGGAGGGCAGGCAAACCATAAAACTGCAAGCTGACGTCTCCATCCATCTGGTATGGGGAGGGGCCAGCTGGCCGTGATGAGTGACAGGCTGAGCAGCAGGTGGGGAGAAGAGGCCGCAGGCTGTTCAGAATTTGAAAACAGGCCACATTTGGCTCCTGGGCCTGACTTTGGGCATGCCTGGTGTAGGGAGAATGTGTGGGGGCGCAGGGCGGGGGAGGCAACACTGTGGAGGCGTCAGATGTAGAGATGGGCACGAGCCAGAGAACGAATTGTGGTCCCTGTTAGAAATCGCCGTTTGTCAAAAATTCATCACTTTGGGGGGCGAGACAAATCCGTTCCTCGAAAACTGATTCGTAAATTCATGACTGGTAATTCGCCAACCTTGACAAGTGACATCTCGCCACAAAATGGCCATGTTTGCAATTAACGCCCATCTCTAGTCAGGTGCATCGCAGATGTGTTTTGAGTTGGGTAAGACCTGCAAGCCGTTTTCTGTTTGATCAATTTAAACATTTGTTTTCTTTTAGTTTGGTTTGTTTGCTAAAAACAAAAAGGACTTGCTGAGAGGGTGAATTGTTCCCACAACAAGTCCCAACATGAGTAGACCATGTTTTGGGTTGATCCAGGCATGTCCAAATTTTGGCCCTCCTGATGTTCGGACCATAATTCCCAGAATTCTAAGCTTAGATTGCCAATGACAAAGAACTGTGGGAGTTGCAGTCCAAAACATCTGGAGGGCCGAAGTTTGGACATGCCTACGAGAGTGACTGATGATAATCCTGGCTGGGATTGGTAGGAGATGGACAGTAATCTAAGGGTGCCAGGCGATCCACCCCAGTCCTGGGATATGGATCATAAGGACCCCATGTGGGGAAGGTACTTACTTAAGAAACACTAGGGCTTATTTTCAGGGGATGTCTTACTTTTATTAAGTATAATATGCTTGAATGTCAGCCCTGCACGCAACCATAGCCACGCCCACCACTAGGTTTTATTATCAGGGTAGGGCTTATATTTAACAAATGCATAGAAATCCTGCTAGGGCTTATTTTTGGGGGAGGTCTTATTTTCAGGGAAACAGGGTATCTCAGTGGAAGGACCTGTGCTTTGCTGAGAGGCAACTGCTGGAGAAGTTTCCAATGAACCACTGCTTCTACAGATTGTAATTCGGTTGATGTGGGTTTTATTGAAGGGAAGGGAAGGGTTAGGATTGACGGTTGACCATTGTTCCCATAAAGAACTAGATGGGCTGGTGGGCCAGTGCTGGTAAGCACTTGTTTTCCGTTTCAGCAACTACCACTTTTCCATTTAAAAACAGAATGGGCCTGTGGCCCTAAATCAGTGATGGCGAACCTATGGAACGGGTGCCAAAGGTGGCACTCGGAGCTCTTTCTGTGGGCACCCGACATCGCCTCTTCATAGCTACCTGTATACAGGTTAAATTACTGTATTGACACTTTGCAAAAAAAAAAAAAATACTAGGTTTTGAATTGCAATTTGGGCACTCAGTCTCTAAAAGAAGAGCCATCACTGCCCTAAACTAGCAGGATGTGGTCTGCAGTTATAAGAACATAAGAAGAGCCATGCTGGATCAGGCCAAAGGCCCATCTAGTCCAGCTTCCTGTATCACAGTGGCCCCACCAGATGCCCCTGGGAGCGCATGAGACTAGATCTCTGTCTCCTGATACCATTCCCCTGCATCTGGCCCTTGAAGTACCCCAATTTTAAGCCTGGAGATTACACATCTCCATCATGGTTTGTAACCTGTGATGGACTTTTCCTCCAGGAATCTGTCTAGTACCCTTTGGAAGGCACCCAGGCCAGATGCCATCACCACCACCTGTGGCAGAGAGTTCCACAGACTAACTAGCTGGGTAAAAAAATATTTTGTCTGTTCTCACTCTCCCAACTCTCAATTTGAGTGAGAAATTTGTTTTCTGGTTTATGTTGATCTGTAAGGTGCTTCCCAGATTTGGTTAGATCCGGAACCCAACCTCAAGACCTATTCCTCTGTTCACGGTAAGGTGCTACTTGAGACCACATTTCAAGAACCTTTTATTAAGAAATGTAGGCTAACAGACGAGCATGCTGGGACAGAGGAAGATGGAGTAGGAGATGATAAGTAAGATATATCCCATTTTATAAGTTAGCAGATTAAAATGGTGTACAAAGCATCGTTGGGAAGTGCGAGCTTCTTGGATCTCATTTCAAGTCTCGTCTGCGAACATTCTGTTTCATATACCAATGGGAAACTACTTGGATGACAGATTTTCCCACCATTTTAGGACCCCCCAAATTTAGAGGTGAGAACAGGTGCTTCTGACTTCCAGGGTTTGTGTTCTGCTTTTGCCCTGGGACTTCCAAGAAGCCCTCGACTGCTAGATGGAACTCAGTGGCATTATATACAGTAAGGTGCAGAAGAGAGCGACTAAAATGATTACTGGGCTGGGGCACCTCCCTTATGAGGAAAGGCTAAAACATTTGGGACTCTTAGTCTGGAAAAAAGGTGCCTGAGGGGGGATATGGTTGAGACATACAAAATTATGCAGGCCATCAGTAAAGTGGGTAGAGGGATGCTCTTCTCCCTCTCACAAAATACCAGAACTAGGGGGCATCCACTCAAATTGAGGGCTGGGAGAGTAAAAACAGACAAAAGAAAACATTTTTTCACCCAGCGTGTTGTGAGTGTGCGGAACTCCCTGCCACACACTGATCCAGCATGGCTCATCCTATGTTCTTACAGGGTTTGGGTTTGTTTGTTTTTTTGTGGTTTTACTATGGTGTGGTCTTTTCTTGGAATGAGGAGGCAGCAAATGGGCATCTCCAATTGAGGCTTTCATCATTTGGAGTTTCATCTTGGGGGGTGGGGTGGGTGAGCCAAGTTCTGCTTGTTTGCAAATCAGCACTTGCAGGGTGTCCAAAACCATCCTGGTTGGTGCTTTTGTTTCTGCTGCCAGGTGGGTCAAGTGAGTCCAAGGACATTGATCTGCTTTGCCTCTCTCCCCTGCCGTTTTCTGGTTTATGATACAGTATCTGTTTCTGGAAGCTGAGGGGTGTTGGGCCTCCCCAGACAGAGGTAGGAAGAAATCCTTTCTGAGGGCTGGCTATACCATTTCCTGTATTCTGCTCCTGCTGCTCAAGAGAACACTCAAGACAAAGAAATGCCAACTTTCCAAAGGAAGAGGCAACGGTTGCATGCAACACAAGCAAAGTCTGCTGAAATTCTTGAGAAGTTGGGGTCTTCATCATGGTCTCTGTGAATCACACATACGGATGTTTCTATACCAACGCAAAACCGGTTTGGAATATTCTAGCACTCAAGAGAAACATGACTGAGGACAGGCCCTCTGCCACTGTATGTGTCCCTTTGTCTCGCCTTCCATTGCCTAACTCATACTAAGCCTGAAGGGTAATGGGGCATCAAAATCACAGCAGTGTTCTTGGCAGTAAACAGAAACCTAATCCACTTGTTGAAAGGTTGAGCAATCCTCATTCAAGTTTTGGTAATAGTTTTTAAAGCCTGGAAGTCTTCCTATTTCCAGATTCCACCAATAATGTGGCTGTTGCAACCACTGGAAAACGTCTTTGTTATCCCAGCTCTCCATGTTCACCTCAAGATCTGCACTGGGTGGTGTTGATCTGATCTGTATGGCCCTAGGTCTGTGTATGATGTTGTTGCAGTTGGGAAATGCTGATTGGGGCCATCGAACTAAGACTGGGCCTTTTAGGCAAAGGAGGAAGGTGTTCCAGTATAGAGGCGTTCACTTGTTCACAGTGCAGGCAGAGTGGGTTCAGAGATTAAGATTGGGTCACCTAGAGAAACTAAAATGGTAGATTCTTGGCACATAGTAAGAGGAACTTCACGCCGAGCGTATTTAAATGTGATATTCACTGGTGCAAGAGGCAATCATAACCGTGAACTTGGGCAGGTTAAGTTGGGGCAAACTGAAGGAAAAGATTCGGGCTATTCCTAAGTACATAAGAAGAGCCATGCTGGATCAGGCCAAAGGCCCATCTAGTCCAGCTTCTTGTATCTCGCAGTGGCCCCACCAGATGCGTCTGGGAGTGCACGAGACTAGATATCTGTCTCCCGATCCCACTCCCCTGCCTGTGGCCCTTGATGTACCCTGCTTTTAGGACAGGAGATTATACATCTCCATCATGGTTTGTAACCTATGATGGACTTTTCCTCCAGGAATCTGTCCAATCCCCTTTTGAAGGCATCCAGGCCAGATGCCATCACCACCTCTTGTGGCAGGGAGTTCCACAAACTAACAACACACTGAGTAAAAAAAATTTCTTTTGTCCTTGCTTTCCCAACCCGCAGTTTGAGTGGACGTCCCCTAGTTTTGGTATTTTGTGAGAGGGAGAAGAGTGTCTCTCTATCCACTTGACTCATGCCCTGCATTATTTTGTACATCTTCTCAATCATATCAAGTTGATATGGATACACCAACTCGTCAAGTTGAATGGATACACCAATGAAAGAGAGGAAGCATTCTTCTGAATACTTGGCTAGGGGAAGTAATTTCTGATATGATGTCTGGTGGAGGGAAAATGTAGGCTTGGAAGGGAGAATCAGGCCCACCTGTGTTTTTGGATTAAATTTCCCAGCCACCTTGGCCGCTATGGTCAGTGGTACAGGGGACTATGGGAGTTGTGGTCTAGAACCGCTGCACATCAAAGCTTCTACCCCTGCCTTGGACGTTTGCCATTCTAGTACATCTTCTGCTCTCATTGGACGCAGCAAGAAGGAATAATGTGTTTGGTCCCTAACTGAAAAGGAGGGTCTTTATTTACCCCCATGGGTTAAGAGTGCAGCTATGCGGTTGCCTATTCCAAGAAACAAGGTACCTGACATCTTGGGGATGTGCAGGAATATCAGAAGGAAACACGTGGAGAGAAGCAGTGATGCCACTGGTAAATGAAAGGCGGCAGAGTAAGGGAAGTGGGGCATCTCCTAGAACAGTGGTGGTGGTGAACCTTCGGCCCTCCAGATGTTTTGGACCACAACTTCCAGAATCCCAAACATGTCTTGCCAATGACAAAGGACAGTGGCAGTTGTGGTTCAAAACATCTGGAGTGCTGAAAAGTTCGCCACCACTGTCCTAGAAGTTATCCAATCGACTGTGAAAACTGACGTTTCTCCCAAAATCAAGGCAAACTGCAGCCAATCTGCAAAAGTAATAATTACAGATGGAAAAAATAAATGGAAAAACATGCATATGTGAGTGGGGATGAATCGGAGCTGGAGCCCCCTTGACTTTTTGCTCCTCCGATACCCTTCATTTTCCTGCATTCTTGTTGGCTTCCTTACCTTCACCCCTAAAATTCAGTTAGGAGGGAAAAAGTGCATTGTAAAACTTTTTCTTGTTCCAGGAAGGTAAATCATCCCTGTGTCCTCCAGCCTGCAATGTGACCATAGCATCTTATCTGGGGACCTTCTGGGCTCGGAGCCATCACAAATACCAAACCTTTTGCAAACTCAGGAATTGTCCTGGTTGAACTACGCCCAGCTAGAAAGCTGGACGAAAGATTGGATTAGGAGAAATATTCAACTCAGAGGATACACAAAATTTGAGCAATTTTTGACATCATATGAATCAGAGAAAGGAAATATAGGTAAAGGCGCAGTTGCTAAAATTCATAAAATAATTCAAGATTCACTCGAGAACAGGGAACAGGACACAATAAGAGAGCTATGGAAACAAGACATAGGGAAAGAAATAAACAATGAGGAATGGAAAAGAATTTGGAATCTGAGGATCTTACGGTCATTATCAGTTAGAATAAAAGAAAACTATTTCAAATTAGTTTTAAGATGGTATATGACTCCAGTTAGAGTAAATAGAATGAATCCAAAATATTCCAAGCTTTGCTGGAAATGCGAAAAAAAGATAGGCACTTACTTTCATTTATGGTGGGAATGTGAAATTGTTCAAAAGTTTTGGCAAGAGATCTTTGAGGTGATAAGAGAGATACTACAAAATGATATTAAATGTGTGTCTGAAATTGCATTGTTATCATTACCATCCATCAATGAATATGATGTGAAAACTAGAGAACTAATAGCTAACTTTATGACAGCTGCAAGACTGATCATTGCCAGAAACTGGAAACTTAAATCACACCTCAAAATTACTGAATGGTATAAGGAAGTGTGGGATATAGCACTAAATGATAAATTGTCTTGCAATATAAAAGTTTTGCGAGGAGAAATGAAAAAAGATATCTTCTATGATGTTTGGGGGAAATTTATTGATCATGTGTTACTAAAAGGAAAAGGGATTCAACCAACTTATAATCCAACACAGTTCTGGTGTAAAGAACCTTAAGAAGCCTACTAAAAAAGAAGTTGAAGAAGAAAGAGAAGATGCAAGAATACTGGACGGTTTCTTGGGGATGGGGGGCACTTTGTACTGTTTTTGATTGTCTATTTATATATATATATATATATAATTGTGTATTATTGTTATTTGTGAGTTTTTCTTATGTTTATTTAATAAAAAAATTAAAAAAACAAAAAAAACCAAATACCAAACCTTGTACAGTGGTACCCCGACTTAAGAGCAGCTTGACTTAAGAGCAATTCGACTTAAGAGCGAAAAACTGTTGGCGTTTTAACTGCCGCCTAACAAATTTTAGATACGGTCTGCTTGACTTACAATTATTATTTTTTTCATTTTTTCATTTTTAACTTATTTTTTCAATTTTTAGATAGGTACCCCGACTTAAGAGTAATTTGGCTTAAGAGCATGTACAGTATTCGGAACGGATTAAATTCGTAGGTTGAGATACCACTGTATCTCATCTACAATGGTGTCTTCCAGCTTGGTCTGAACCTTGTTGCAATAGCAATCTTACATCGGGTCTCTCCCCCCGCTCCCACCCGGTTTCATCATGCAAAAGGCCATCCCTTTTTCGACTACCAGAATCGGTCAGTTGTGCTGTTGGTGGAACAAACCCAATGTTTGCTCGAGACTGCTCCACAAGTTGGGTCATCCAGCCTGTAGGCCACGAATCTGTAGACCAGTTCAGTCTGCACATCCACAGGCTTTGAACCTCATGGAACATTTAGTTACCCTCTGTCAGTTTCCTACCCTCTCCCTCTCATGAAGGATTTAAAAGTGTCAGGTCTAATTCCTGGACTTGGAGAAGCAAGTGTTATTTCCTCTCCTACTAAGGGCGTTTATACACAACCCCTAAACTCTGGGGCAAAAATGTTTCCCCACCAGCTCCGGAGTTTACAGGCAATTAAGTGCGACCACGCCCACTTTAGCACGTCCCAGCGCACCTTTCAAGTACCTTCTCTCTGGAGGTGAAAATTCTTTGATGCGGTGCAATGATAGTGAGTGCGGGGCTCTCCTCGCTTCTGTTTGCTGTTTTTTGGCTCCCGCCCCTTTAAGAGCTACTTAAGAGCTACTGGAATGTCGCCCGGCAAGAGCCGGCAAGAGCGAGAGGCAGAACGGAGGTGAGCCACGGTCTTTCTTCCTTTGTTTTCTCCCTCCCCTCACGCAGCCAGCATCCAGGAAGTGCGGAGAGTGTGGGAACACAGGAAGAGCGACAAGCCCCTAAGATCTCTGGTCCGAATTTAAGTGGCCAGCGGATCTTAGGGGTTGTGTAAAAGCGCCCTAAGAATCTGTGTTTTCAGGGAGGAGAGCAAGCTATTAACCTGAACCTGTTGCATAAAGAGATCTCTCCAAAGAGATGATGGGAATGTAGCCGGGAGTGTGTTGGGGCTATGATGCATCTTCCAAATCCCCACTTGGCCATGAGACTAATGGAGTGACCTTGGATGAGGTCCTTGTTGTAATGTGGGTTTAGTGATTTCAGCAAGTGATTTCAGCTCTTGACATAGCAGGCTGGAGACAGCTTCTAGTGTAACAGCTCTTTATTCAGGGAGAGAACAAGACTGAGGGACTGGGGAGAGGGAGCTACATTTATAGGCACCAGGACTGGCTAGGAAAAGATACATTTTGGAGGGAACAATTACAAGCAATCACAAGGCTGCCTTTTGGCGGGAACCAATAGGATTGAGGATCCAAATGCAGCAACCTGAATCAACCAATAGGCCTGTTCCCTTTGGAACAGGAAGGCAGTTACTTCAACAAGCAATTACAGATAATAGGAATACAGATCAATACACAACAGTCCTACTGTTGCAGTCTGACCTGCCAATAACAGTTAGTGGAAAGGTTAAAGTATGGGAAGGGACCATCACACGCTATCCAGACATCTCCTTGGGTTGCTAACTAAAATCTAAAGCCCATCCTTGAAACATAAGCCTTACTTCCACCTTTTCTGAACCTGGGGCTTTGAACAATGTTGGGGGGGGGGGCTATCTACCACATCATGTCTGGCCAGGGCTGGTGGAAGTTGTAGCCACAGGCGGAAGAGATTGGCTTTGCTATGTTGGGTCTTGTAGGCATCTTCCCTAGAATTCAAAGCACTTCACTGTCAGTCGCAATGCGCTAACTTGTGGAAATAAGTAAGAAAAGTAGCACAAAACAAATCATCTCCAAAATTCTGTGACCAACTGCACGTCTTGCCATAAAGTCCAAATGACCCATATAATGTTCACCTATATAATGCCGCGGATAACGAATGCCTTTGTTAACTAAACAAATCGGTTAACGAAATGAAATTTCTAGGAATAGGGATGTTTTGGTTAACGAAAATTTCTTATGGGATGCCTCTAATAACTTTTTTCCTGTTACACTTTGCAAAAAACAAACAAACAAACAAACAAACCCAAACACACGTATGCAGGATGCATTGTGCCCCTCATAGTTCATGGAGGGGTGGGATGAGTTGGAGCAGTTTTTTCATTGTGTTTTGGAGCCATTCCGGACATATTTTTTTGCAGCGGGTTTTGGACCTTTTGAACTTGGAAAGGTAGGGAGCTGAGGTTTCCTTGCTTTGTTTTGTCCATCTTTGCATTATTTTCCATTGCTCTGCAAGCAGGAATGGGCTGGGGTTTGTCTTGCTGCTTGCTTTTGTCCATATTTGCATTTTTTTCCATTGCACTTTTGG
>JAHTLZ010000379.1:61205907-61217422 GCA_023846285.1 Phrynocephalus versicolor | reverse complement strand
CATAAGCAACATATGAATTTTAAAACATATTTTCTATTCCCTTATCATAAGCTGGAAGTACATTATAAGGGGAGGCCTCTCCTGAAATTCCTGCTCCCTCTGCATGCTGGGAATTTTGTACAACCTCTGGTGGTCGCAAGTGGCTCAAGCAGTCTTTGGAGCTGGAGTCTAGAATGTAAGTCATGATCAGAAGCTCTGAATACCTCCAGTTTGAAGAGATAGGCAGGGTATGTCTCAATGCCGTTTGCAGAGAATCTGAAGCAGGTGAAGACATCTGCTTGGGAATACCCTGAAGCAAATGGTGAGCCACTGTGTGAGGCAGAATGCTGGACTGGATGGGCTGTGGCCTGTTCCAGCAAGGCTGTTCTTATGTTCTCATTAGTATTATGTGCACATACATCTCACCTTTTCCCTAGTTAGTTGGAAATAATGATTGGGCACGTTTAGCCAAAAGAAAAGAAGACCAAGGGGCAATATGACCACACTTTTCAAATATTTGAAGGGCTGTCCAACAGAGGAGGGGCAGGATCTGTTCTTGGTCATCTCAGAGTGCAGAGCGGGCAACATGGGCTCAAGTTAAGAGAAGCCAGGTTTCGGCTGAATATCAGGAAAAACTTCCTAAATGTTAGAGCAGCACAGCCGTGGGATCAATGACCTCAAGAGGTGGTGAGTGCTCCAACATGGGAGACATTCAAGAGAAATCTGGAGAACCACCTAGCAGATGTCCTTTGGTTTGTATTCCTGCCTGCAGCAGGGGGTTGGACCTGATGGTCTTCCAGACCCCTTCCAGCTTCACCATTCTATGATTTTATGAAGTTCAAAGACCTTCTGTCTTCACGGAGCCCCATGGCGCAGTGGTTAAATGCCTGTACTGCAGCTAAAACTGTGCTCACGACCTGGGGTTCAATCCCAGGTAGCCGTCTCAAGGTTCACTCAACCTTCCATCCTTCTGAGGTTGATAAAACGAGTACCCAGCTTGTGGAGTGTGGGGATTCCATACCCCAATAGGCTCTGAACCCCAATAAGTTGGCAAGCACCCAGGGAAACTGAAGGCCTGCATTTCCAGAGATTTCCAGGTCCGAGCAGGAACCCAGTGTGTGTGGTTAAGCTGACGCTGACCTGGCATAGGTCAGGAGGACAGAAAAACAATGACAGGATATCAGGACACATCTGCTCTGTGACCCAGGCCCCAAAGCCCCTTCCTCTCAGTCCTTAACAATAACTAGCCAAGTATGCTCCTCCCAGATAAACTGCATTCTTCCCCCCACCGATGGAATGCATACATGACCATCCTTCCTGTCTCTTCCTCTGCCCTATTGTGTTACTGTTGTCAATAAAGACCAGACCTCTGGATCCCAGGCAGCTCTCACAGACACACACACAGAGACACTCACACACACACCTCACACAGCTCATGAAGACATCCAGAGACACAGAGAGACACATGCAGACACGCAGACACTCACTCCCAGAGACATGCTGCCCGGAACCAGAGATGATTGTACCCCAAAACTCTGTGTATGCGTAATTAATAACGCTACAGGGGGGCAACGTGTAGCCTGCATACTGTAATTAAAACTGTAAACCGCCCAGAGACTCCTTGAAATGGTATGGGGCGGTATATAAGTAGAACACGTTTCTTTTTGCTTTCATAAAACTGAGAAATCACCCTCTGAGATCAGTGGGAGTCAACTTGGTTCAGGGCTGGGGGAAATATCTTAAAGACTACAAGTCCCATCATTCCAAGATAGCATGGCTACTGGGAGCTGTAGTAAGTGTGGGGGGTGAATAACATTTGACAAGCTGAATTTGGTTGGCGAGTGAGGCGTGCGACGGCTAAATTGGTCCCACTTGTGTCGAGTGAGAGGTTAACGCTTCCTGCTCTCCCCCGCACCCTGTGATATCACTCCAGATCACTGGCCACTGAGTGTGTTTGTAGAAACAGCCCATATAATGATCCGCGCAATTTCTCTTCCCTTGTTTGGATGTATTGTTCCCTTAACAGCTGCATCCCCAAATTCATCGTGCAACACAATGTCCGCAAATAGCTCGCTGGCAAAGCTTCCCGAATCCGTAAGAGCCCTTTGCCTCTTCTACAACCCACCGATCCTCGGCTGTCGTAATTACAAGCTTCGCCTTCGAGGGTGCAACCAAAATTCTATCTTTAGGAGGGTTAAGGAAATAAAAGGAGGGGGCCAGAAATAGTTTCTCCACAACCGTTTTGGGAAACACTATTTTAGGCTGTGTGTGTGTGTGTGTGTGTGTGTGTGTGTGTGTTTGTTTTCAAACACTTAGGGGTCAAACAGGCCAAGGATGTGGTGCCACAGGCCTGGACAGGTCCCGGTGCACAGTGCCAATCCCCTGCAGCACATGCTCCAGAATATTCTTCATGAAGGATATAGCTCAGTGGTTCCCACCCTGGGGGTCGGGACCCCTTTGGGGGTAGAACGACCATTTCACAGGGGTCACCATGAGCCAGTGAAGGAAAAGGCACAAACGGCTTGGGTCTGGAGGAGGAGGGGGAGGAGGAAGGGGGGAAAGAGTGAGTTGCAGCTTGATAGGTTGGAGGGGATGTCAGTCAATGGCACTGGAGGCTACGATTGGCTGAGGGTGCCTATATAGAGGGAAGTCCTCTCTGGCACCTGCGGCAGTGGCCTGCCAAAGGGGGCTTGTAGCCTCTTGCAAGCAGGGCAAGGGGGTCACCACAACATGAGGGACTGTATTAAAGGGTCATGTCATTAGGAAGGTTGAGAACCACTGATATTGCCCCTTACATGTGGGGAGTTAGCATGGGATTTTTTTCAGTTTCTTGGACTACAAACCTCATACCTCTCCCTTCTGGGAGTTCTCCCCGACTTCGATACAATTAGCAGGCACTTAAATGTGCCTTGAATAAAACAAAAGGCCTCAACTGGAAGACTCTGAGGCTGAGCGAAGCCTCTGGTTCCATATGGCTTCTGGCAGACCTCCCCCGCCCCCAATCTCCCAGGTAGCACCAGGGCAGAAACAGGAAGCTTGGATGGAGCTAGGCTTCAATAAGCCTCAAAGCATTCCACCTGAGGCCCTCTGGCCCAGGTGAGCCACATTTAGGTACCTGTAAGGTGAGGCGTTGTGGTTCAGCAGGCTAGAGCGCTTAAATTGTCAGCTGCAAGGTTGGCAGCTTGGTAGTTCGAATCCCGGGTGCCACACGGGGCAGAGTGAGCTCCCGCTCTTAAGCCCAGCTCCTGCCAACCTAGCCTTTCGAAACCATGCACAATGCAAGTACTGTAGAGAAATAGGTATCAGGAATGTTTTCAGCCATGCTGGCCACATGGCCATGGATTTGCACAACACTGGCTCTTTGGCTTAGAAACGGAGATGAGTGCCGACCCTAGAGTTGGGCACAACTAGCATGCAAGTGCGGGGAGAAACTTGACCTTTTTTTCTAAGGTGTAAGTCAGGTCCGTACAACTATCAGAAAGGGGAAATATAGCATCTTAACACATTTCTATGGTCAGGGGAAGCTGCCTAGATGCCCTAAGCACATCCGATCTCTCCTGATTTCGGAAGCTAAGCAGGGTCGGCCCTGGTTAGTACTTGGATGGGAGACCACCAGGGAACACCAGGTGCTGTAGGTGCCTGGAGTAGGAACTGGCAAACCACTCCAGTATTCCTGCCAAGAAAACTCCATGGGCATGGAGTCACGAAGAGTCGGTCACGACTGTAACGACACAACACACACACACACAACACATGCTCAGGATAGACCTGATCCTTCAGCATTAGAAGACAGGGACTTTTTGAGGAAGGGTACAATGGTCCCCATAGCCATTTTTTAAAAAGCGTTCTGCCATGTCCTCAAGAAGAAACAAAACATGTGTGCAGCCGTGTTGATCTCTATGTACACCAACACCCCAAAGAGCAGCAGAACAGAACATCCTAGCCACGAAAGCCTACTGAAAGCTTTTCTCTTTATACTCTAGAGCAGTGGTGGCGAACCTTCGGCACTCCAGATGTTTTGTGCCACAACTCCCATAGTCTTTTGTCTAGGCTCGGAATTCTGGGAGTTGTGGTCCAAAACATCTGGAGTGCTGAAGGTGTGCCACCACTGCTCAAGAACGTTCCAAGACTCTGCACATACGCACTATGAGTATCAAACGTGTGAGTTCACTGAGGTCCCCTCGAGGAACCACGTTCACAGGTCTGTAACCCATTCTAACACAACTGACAGCTTGACATATTCTAGCAGTTGCTTTGCCCATCCCCAGAGAGGAACTATTTTTATCATTGAGTCAACCATTCATTCCATAGTTGACTCTTCCCACCCCAGTGTCCCCCTCACCCACCCCTCTCCATGTTTGCACAGTGATGCTTGGAAAAAGTCAGAACGTGGCTCGTATGCTAGGGCTCCCAATGAGTACACAGCCCTGTTGTTCAGGGCAACACAGATGGTGTGTTGATGGGTCTCGTCTTGAGATCACAGCCAGCAACTCATGCAGGAAATCACACTGATCTAGAGATGGGCATGAAATGGAAATACAGTATTTCTTTTCATTTCTGTCTTCCTTTTGTTTTGTTTCATTAATGATGGATTTTTTAAAAAGAATTTTCATCACGAAACAAAACGATTCATAAGCCTATAAATAACGGGTAGCTTTCCTTTTCTTATTTAACAGGGAGCCCACTGCCCTAAATCAAAGACCCTCCTTAAACCTTTCAAACAAAAAACCCTCTGTAAACAAGCAGGAAAACTAAGGGTTGCTTCAGGGAGAGATCGGGGTGATAAGCTCAACAGAGGTCAACGTGGGTCAGGCCCACTAGAATGGCACAGGCGGGCTCACTTAGGGTGGCCACACCCAGGGAGGCGCGGAAATCTCTCACGCGTAACCGCGCCTTCTCTGTGGTGGGCCCCACGCTGTGGAATCATCTGCCTAGTGAGCTGCGCCTAGCACAGTCCCTGCCCGCCTTCAAAAAGGCCCTGAAAACCTTCCTTTTTAAAGAGGCATATGGCGACCTTTGCCAACTAAGGTCAGGATAGTCAAAGCTATGGTTTTCCCAGTAGTGATGTATGGAAGTGAAAGCTGGACTATAAAGAAGGCTGATCGCCGCAGAATTGATGCTTTTGAGCTGTGATGCTGGAGAAGAGTCTTGAGAGTTCCTTGGACTGCAAAGAGATCAAACCTATCCATCCTGAAAGAAATCAACCTCAAATGTTCACTGGAAGGACAGATTTTGAAGATGTGGCTCCAGGACTTTGGCCACCTCATGAGGAGAGAGGAGTCCTTGGAAAAGTCCCTGATGTTGGGAAAGATGGAAGGCAACAGGAAAAGAAGACAGCAGAGAATGAGATGGTTGGACGGTGTCATCGATGCAACCAATATGGATTTGACAAAACTCCAGGAGGCAGTGGAAGACAGGAAGGCCTGGTGAGCTCTGGTCCATGGGGTCACGAAGAGTTGGACACGATTGAACAACTGAACAACAACAATGGCAACCTTTTTACTTAATTCCTTCCCCCCCCATTATTATTATTGCCACCCGCATCGCCGCTTGTGGAGGGTTCCCCCCCCTCCTATTTTACTAGTTCTCTCTTGCTCTTTTCTTTTTCGTTTTATATTGTTGGTTTGATTTCAATTGTAAACCGCCCAGAGTTCCGTCTGGAAGATGGGCGGTATAGAAATACAACAAACAAACAAACAAACAAATAATAAATAGCTGATCAGCAGGAGGAAGGAAAATATATAAAAAATTAACTTCCACAGTCCTACCTAATTGGGAAAAGAAAACAAAACAACCAGTTTAAATCAACTTGCGGACACAGCCAGTGAAGGGAAGAGTTCAGCTCCTGGCTAGCTGCGCAAGGCAGATCAAGTTCAGAGATAAGCTATCTCAACAGCTGAGGCGCAGGAAGAAAGGAAAACAAATCAATCAGTTTTAAAAATAAACCTCCTGTTCTCAAGACGGCTGGATCAAGAGGCTGGGACGAATCATTTCATTTCCGAAACAAACAAAAAAGGTGTTTCATTTCATTTCTTGACAATACGCTGTTTCGTTTCATTTAGTAAGGTTTCGTACACCATTGGGGAAACCAGGGGGGAGTGGCAGTGGCTTACGGGCTCATTTGTAGCCCCAGTTTACTCTCCAAGCGACACCGCTCTGCGCATCCCAAATACGGCGTGGCTGGAGAGTAAACTGGGCCTACAAAGGAGCCCACAGACTGCTGCCCCCCCTTCACCCGGCAATCTTCACGGAGCCCTTTTGGCAGTCTCAAAACGGCTCCGTGAAGAGACCCGGGCAAAGGGGAGGCAGCAATCTGTGGGCTCCTTCGTAGACGCAGTTAACTCTCCAGCCACACTGCTCTGGGCATCCCAAAAGCAGCATGGCTGGAGAGTAACTGGACTATGAATAAGCCCACAGGCCACTGCCTCCCCTTCGCCCGGCTCTCTGTATGGAGCACAGTGGCGTGCTCTGAGAAGAGGGGGAAGTGCCGTGGCTGTGAGGGAGTGATATCACATGCCCCCAGAAAGGGTACCTTTCGCACCTGTGCCATAGATTTGCCAACACTGCCCAAGCTAGAAGGAGAAGTAAAAAGCCTTCCTTGGGGGTGCTTTGGCCAGCATGCATCTGTTAAGATACAAGAGCCCTCAATGAATAATACAATTTATTTATTTTTATTATTTATTTTTTCACATTCATATACCGCGCCTATTTCCCACAAAGATGGCAACTGTAGTGTGAACAAATGTCCGAGAGAAAGCAAAAAGAGCTTAACTGGCTACTGAGAAGGCATGCTCCAGAATTTGCAATGAAAAGTTTTATGTTTAAGTCTAAAATAATTTTAAAGATTGTTTTGATACTTTTGTGTTGACTGAAGTTGGTGGTTTCTGTTCTTGTATCCTGTCTGTACCCAAAATTTGACCCCTGCTTTCTTAACCTCCTGATTTCTTCTGAGTAAGTTGTGTGTTTGTCTCAGTGTTGCTCAAGTAGCTGTTTTATTTGGAAATAGCTCTTCCCTTAACTCTCACATCCTTTTATGCTCCACCTTCTGGCTTGACTGCACATCTTAATACCTTTAGCACACTTGAAATCAAGTAAGCATGCAAAATTTGGGGATCAGAAAGCGGGTTTTATATTTTGAAACATCCATGAAAAATTGTTTGTTTTGAATCAATTCTGATTGTGATTTGTTAAAAAATATTTCACATGTGTGCTTGCCTGTGTGTGAGTAAACTGTGTCTGTAGGGATTTGTCAAGTACTGGATGTGTTTCATGTGTTTCAGTCTGCAGTGTACCCTGCAATCCTGCTTATTTTTTTTCTATATGTAGCATCAGTCTAGCACTATGTCACTTTGAAATAAATAGACAAATAGAATAAATTGTTTTTTGTTGTGTTGACCAGGAGATAGACTCAATGGCCTTATAGGCCCCTGCCTACTTAAAAATAAGTAAAATTGAGGTATAACTCAAGAACCACAAAATTAGACACTGGAGCACCGAGATGCCAACTGGCTTAAAAATGCAACATTTCTAAAGTCTGTGTAGCTTCCTTGACTGAAATACAATGCAGCTTACAACAGGAATAAAAGTTCACCTGAGAAAATGCACTCACAAAATGCATAAAAACATGTCACTTGAAGCCAATTTCTAAAACTCCAGTCCATCTCCAAATTCATTTTAGTAGTGCAGCTGTACCCTAAGTTTCTAGTTCTCATTGTGGCATTTCCCATTTGGGGTAAATGCATCATTCTTGAATTCTCATTTCTTTTTCTTTTTTAAAAAAAGAAAAGAAACAGTGAAATATGAAATATTGTCATGCGTGTCATCATTTTTGGAATTATGGCACCCTTATGGGTGAATGCTCCCAGGCAGCATTTATATCCTGCTTGCATTAGTTTTAACACTCTATATAAAGCTGCCTTCAGAGATGGTTTGGGAACTTCAGCTGGTTCAAATGGCAGCAACCTGACTTCTGACGGTGACAGAGGCTATGTGAATCCCCTTTATTGACTGCCGCTCTGTTACTGGGACCATTTCAGAGTGCCGGTTAAGCCACCTATGACCAATCCAAGCTTTCTGAAGGATCTCCCCTCCCCTCACAAGCTTTCTCAGCAAATAGAAGAACATATAAGAAGAGCCCTGCTGGATCAGGCCAAAGGCCCATCTAGTCCAGCTTCCTGCATCTCACAGTGGCCCCATCAAATGCATTTGGGAGCACATGAGACTAGATATCTGTCTCCTGATACCACTCCCCTGCATCTGTTGTGGGTTATGGTCCCCCTCCTGCTTTTATTGCCTTTTGCTTATTTTTATCCTTGTTTCTTTTCTTGTTTTTACTGTTCACCGCCCCGAGTTCCTATAGGAAGGTGTGGCCGTATACAAATGCAACAAATAAATAATAAATAAATAAATATCTGGTCCTTGAAGTACCCTGGTTTTAAGCCTGGTGATTACACATCTCCATCATGGTTTGTAACCTGGGATGGACCTTTCCACCACGAAAAGGTTCTTTAAGGATGTTCCTTTTCCCAATCTCACCGCCTTCACAGGAATGTCTGGTGGGAGTGCAAGAGAGAGGTTGCCTCGTTTTGTGGCTGCCCCACCCCCAATTGAAGAATGCCCTCAGGCTGGCCCTCTGGCCCTCCTCCTCCTCCTCCTCCTCGTTCTTCTAACAAGTGGAGAAGACCATCCTTTTTAGACAGAGTTATAACAATGGTGACTATGTCAACTCCAATTTCCTCTAAATACTTGCTTAGCTCTTTAGGCACCGCATCACCACTGGGACCACCTGTACCGGTTTATGCCAGAGTCTCTGAAGTTCAATTTTCAGATCCTGATATCGGGTAATTTTTTTAAGTTGTTTCTCAGTGACTCTACTATCACCTGGTATAGCAATATCAATGATCTACATTATTATTATTATTATTATTATTATTATTATTATTATTATTATTATTATTATTATTATTATTATCATCATCATCATCATCATCATCATCATCATCATCATCATCATCATCATCATCATCATCGTCGTCGTCGTCGTCGTCGTCGTCACACAGCAAACAAGATAACTACGCTGGATTTTGGATTACAAGTCATTAGTCCAACTCTTCCCAAGTCTTCTTCTTCTTCTTCTTCTTTCTTCTTCTTCTTCTTCTTCTTCTTCTTCTTCTTCTTCTTCTTCTTCTTCTTCTTCTTCTTCTTATTATTATTATTATTATTATTATTATTATTATTATTATTATTATTATTAGGGGATGAGAGTTTGAGGGGAAATGAATGCCTAGCCCCATAACCTGGCTGGACCCCCCTCCCCATGTTATTAATTATGGGAACTGGGTGGCATCCAACTGCAGGAAATAGAGCAATCCTCTGACCTCCATGCCATGCCCTTGCAATTGCTTGGCAGCTTCTGAAAAGCGCCCTACTGGTCCTCTCCCTTGGTGACTAGCATGGGTGCCGGGGAATGGGCGGAATAAGTGGCTGCCTCCATGGACACGGTGACAGTAAATCCTGCTTTCAAGGCCCTTGGCAGTATCCGGGCAACTAATTGTTTTCAAGAGGTACTTTCCACCCTGTTGCCTACTCCCACCCCACCTGCTTCTCTCTTCCACAGGAGGACATGAGACACGGAAAAGGTTTTCAAGTTCATTTGGGGCCAAGACTCATTCCGCTGCTCTGCTCCTGAAGTATATAGAAGGATCGGTGCTCGGGGGCCCTGTTGTGTAAGAGCGGATGGACTGCTCTCTCTGTTCAAAAGAAAACCCATCCAATTAAAAGCCCTCCCTTTGCCATTAAGTGGGCATTGCTAACTTACCTCCACCCAGGGCCATGTTTTGCACGCCAGACAAAAGGCCGGGAAAGAATCCACAGGGCTGTTTTCTTTCTTTAATCCCCCCAACCCCACCCATCTCGTCAGGGCTGAGTGAATGTCTTCCCCTGGAGGAAAGTGCTTTTGAGGGGGCAGCCGGCAGGCTTGCGTGCCAGGCCCCGAAACGGGGGAGCCGGCCACCGAAAGTCAGCCAGGCGCTTTCCCCGAAGAGCAGAACGTTGCACACCATTAGTGCACTAATGGCAGGAAGGAGTGGGCGTGGGTGCCCATGGCAGCCGGTTTGCTAAGCAGCATAACTGCCAGTGTTGGGAGGCTGGATGTTCGACAGGAGATGAGCACAGGTAGGTAGGTAGGTCGGTCGGTCGGTCGGTTGGTTGGTTGGTTGGTTGGTTGGTCAGCTGGCCAGTCAGTTTGTGGAACTCTGTACAAGCGGTTACTTCACGTCCATTTTGTCTCTCTAAGTGTGGCGCTTTGGAGTGGTACAAAAAAATCTTACTTCACGTCCATCGTGCAACAGCTGGAATTTGTCTTGACCACACCCCTGGAATGGGGGCTAAGCGAGACAAATCTGTACCTGGCGCTGGGGTAGGGTATTTCCTTGTCCCGGTTTGTTCCCGGTTTCTGTTCTGAGACAAGACACTGTGAGGTAACAACTGTCACGCAACAAAACATTTATTTCAGAAAACTGTGTCCGAGGTACTGGGTTGGGTGTTACGTTCAAAGTGCCCGCCCACCCCAGATGATCACCACCCGCTTGCCCTCCTCCATTAAATACCAATAAAAAAAAACCAAACTTCAAAGCCAGGCAGGAGGGACACCAGACAGACAATTAATTAGCAAGCAAAAGGAATAAAGAACAAAGAAAGCCCGAAGGCTGTCACCTGGAGCATTCCAATGCGGCCACGTGGAGAAAGTGAAAGCTAGCCAGACAAGGCGCAGACTCCTTCCCTGCCTGCAAAGGTTTTGACTTTCAGAAGCGAAATAGCAAAAAAGAATTTTAAGCCCCCCCAAAAAAGGAAAACGGAAGCTAGACAAATTCAGTGTTTGTCACGGTACAAGACTGTGAGGTAATACTTGTCACAA
The DNA here is from genome assembly GCA_023846285.1 of Phrynocephalus versicolor. Classification (NCBI taxonomy): domain Eukaryota; kingdom Metazoa; phylum Chordata; class Lepidosauria; order Squamata; family Agamidae; genus Phrynocephalus; species Phrynocephalus versicolor. Next base: position 61,206,528 of record JAHTLZ010000379.1, on the reverse strand, counting down.
GATAAGTTACCATGACCATGGGAACACTGAAACAAGGACAAAACCACGTAATCGCAACCAATGCTGTCATGGTACGAAACTAATCATGGAACAAAGAAGGACGTGAACTAACTGCCTGTGTCTGATAAATTCCCAAGGCTAAACATGGCCAATTTTTTCAGCCTTCTCTCATAGGGCTTGGTTTCCAGTCTCCTGATCATCCTTGTTGCCCTCCTCTAAACTTGCTCCAACCAGTCTGTTCAAACCCAGGTAGCCCGCTCAAGGTTCGCTCACCTTTCCATCCTTCCAAGGTTGGTAAAATGAGTACCCAGCTTGTGGGGGGGGCAGTGTGTAGCCTGCATACTGTAGTTAAAAACTGTAAACTGCCCAGAGACTACTTGAAGTGGTATGGGGTGGTATATAAGCAGAATGCTTTGCTTTTGCTTTCCTTTTCTTAAAGTGTGTTGTCCGGAAGAGGTCACAGGACTCTAGATGAGACCTAATCAGTGCTGAATTGAGTGGGACTAATAACTCATGGGCACTAAAGCTTTCAGAAGTGTCCTTTCTGCTGTCTGCTGTCCTTCCTTCTTCAACTTTCTCAGATTTGGCACCTTTGTCATTGCCTTTGATCACATGGTGTTT
>JAHTLZ010000379.1:61194360-61204907 GCA_023846285.1 Phrynocephalus versicolor | reverse complement strand
AGTCAGTCTAAATCTCACTTCCTGTAGCTTGAGCCTATTAGTACATGTCCTACACTCTGTGATGACCGAGAACAGATTCTAACCCCTCCTCTGTATAACTATCTGTCAAGGATTGTAGTTTTGACAAAATGTCTGTAATATATACAGTAGGACCCTGGTATCCGCTAGGGATTGGTTCCAGGCCTTCCCGTGGATAATGAAAACCATGGATAAGAAAGAACACCTGCCCACCCACCCCCAAACTGCTGTTTCTTGACAGTAGCTTGCTTTATGACTGCTGTTTTGAGATAGTAGCTTGCTTTATGGCCGCTGTTTGTGACAGTAGCTTGCTTTACAGATGCTATTTGTGACAATAGCTTGCTTTATAGCTGCTGTTTGTGACAACAGCTTGCTTTCCAGCTTGCTTTGTGGCTGCTGAATTATTTAATTTTTCTTCCTCTGCCAACCGTGGATAATTGAATCAGTGGATATGGGGGTCCTACTCTATTTAACAGATTCCAAAATGGATCCTGTGTAAAATGCTATGTCATGAGCTAAACAAGAATGTGTATTAGCTCTTGGTCACAGGTGTAAAGAATCATCAGTACTGGAAGGACAGGATGATTAGGCATGGGTGGGATAGCTAAATCACCTCATCCCACGTAGTGTGTGATTGGCTTACACCATATTGCTTCGTGTATAAAGGTATCATGTAAACCAATGTAAGTTGGGACTGCCTAAGGTGAGAGGCAGCTTTCCCCACGCCCTGTTATATCTTCTCTATATGCTGTGCATATTGTTATTGTACATTACTCTTTGTCATGTGTACATATGTAATATAAGTTTTGAACTAAGTTCTATTGCCTTGTTCATTTTTCTCCTAGCTCCATAATCACTAAGTGCATTTATTCTTCCACAACACTGCTAATCTCTGCTAGTGGTTTATATATTTCCTTGAACGTAACAAATCCCTATCTGCATAAAAGGGTTATATACTTTAACACTATCTTTTTAAGTACAGTATTTGAAAAGTGTTTGCCTATCTCCCCTCTGTAGAGATGTAAAATTTCTGGAAATATTGCAGCTTGGGGAAAAAAATGGAAATTTTGGGAAAAATTGGGAAAAAAAGCTACATTAGCAGTCCCCCCTTTTTACAGCTGGAAAGTCATTCTGTTACTTTAGGAACATAAAATATGACTATGGACAATTTGACTTGGCAAATTTGTTTCTCTGTATTTTCTTCCAGTGCTTTGAGGCCTAGTGAAGAGGACAGGACAGAACCAAACACACCCACCCACATGCAAAAACCAAAGTGAAATCTTTTTCTTGTGACAAAAAGGGAGAGTTCAGTTTGTAACCTAGGACTTGCTTGTCCTCAGTGCACAGAAATTAGAATAATCTGATACTATGCATATATTTTTTTAGAAATGATTTGGAAAATATTTGAACACCCTGTCTTAAAATATTTTATTCACCGTGTTAAAATAAAACATTCTATAATCATTTTTTTTCTTTTTCCAATGTTTCCAATTTTTCAGAAAAAAACAAAACAAAAAAGGCTTCAGGAAAAAACTGAAAAACAAAACAAAATGTTTTTTACCCCAAATTTTTCCATCCCCCCCCCCCAGGGCTTTGCATCGCTACTCCTCAGTCTTCTTTTCTCTAGGCTATAGAGTGGTACCTTGTATAAAGGAATTAATTTGTTTATTTGTTCCAAATGAAATTCTGTTAAGCAAATTTTCCTTTACACAAATTTCCCATAGGAATGCATTGAAAACAGAGTAATCCCTAATCGCCACCATTTTTATGCTGTACAGATTCGGCCCATAGGTGATTCTGTTAAGCAAAATTCCCCTATCTCTGGAATTTTTTCTGTTGTACAGATTTTATTTATACAAACCATTTGTTACACAAGGGTCCACTTGTCTTTCCATTTTTTCTCACAGGGCTTGGTTTCCAGTCCGTTGATAATCCTCGTCACCCCCCTCTGAACCTATTCGAGTTTGTTGACATCCCTCTTAAAGTGACATGTCCAGAGGTGGACACCATACTCTAGATGTGGTCTAACCAATGTTAAATAGAAGGGACTTAGCACCTCCGATCTCACCTGGTTTCGGAAGCTAAGCAGGGTCAGCCCTGGTTAGTACTTGGATGGGAGACCACCAGGGAATACCAGGAGCTGTAGGCACCTGGAGCAGGAACTGACAAACCACTCTAGTATTCCTGCCAAGAAAAACTCCATGGAGTCACAAAGAGTCGGTCACGACTGTAACGACACCACACACACACACACACACACACACACACACACAGAGGGTACCTCACAGGATCTGGAGACTATCCAAAGGACGTGCATTATCCTAATGCACGTCCTTGCCATTCCCAGCAAAGCTGTCTTATCTTTCAAAATGTGCAGTTGTCCCTGGTGCACAGTGTGCTGTACATGAGAAAGGGACTGGAAGGCATGGAGGCATCCATGGAGCTTTAGCATGAAATGGGATCTCAGAAAGAATATAGTAATATAGAGTTTTTAATCTTTGTTAATAACGCAAATCTCTTGGCCTGCCACATTCCTACAGACTACGAGGGGCTACCTTATCCTGGAGATCCTGGTGCACTACATTCCTTGGCTGGTCACAGCTTTCTAAAATGGCAGCATCCGTGAAGGGGAATGGCCTTAGGCCACCTCCTGCGTGAGAGATCACCAGAAGCCCCATGTAAGTGTTGTATGTGTGTGTGGTGGAGAAAGAGCCCCGTGGCACAGTGGTTAAATGCCTGTCCTGCAGGTAAAACTGGGCTCACAACCTGGGGTTCAATCCCAGGTAGCAGCCTAATGGTTGACTCAGCCTTCCATCCTTCTGTGATGACACCTCCCTTTTAAACGTGTGATTGTGATGAAAAAATGTGAAGGGTAGGGAACCAACTTATTAATCTTCACAATATCCACTTGGTAATGCTGCCCCCTTTTAAATCAGCGCCTTATGAACTGGGACAGACTCAGATGTATAACATAAAAATAATAATGAAGTTTATTGAGAAAATAAATAAATACAATAATGTCTGAAGTTGGTATGTGTTGCCTTAAACATAGAAGAGAGTAATTCAACTCTTCAAGCCTCCCTGTCTTTAATAACCAGTAAACAGTAAAGCCCTCACTGCCTGACCGAACTCTAACAGAGCTGTGCTCTCTCCCAGCACTCACTCTTAACTATTAACTCAATTAACTTAACTGACTCTCAGAGACCAGGATCCACCCTTTTTATACCATATCACCCCCTGCCCTCCTGCTGGGATTGGCTGATGATTTACATATGCATTTCTCCTGCTTCCAGGGCGTTGTCACACCTTCCGAGGTCAGTAAAATGAATATAGTGGCCCCCACCATTTTGCGATTCACCTACTGCTGTCCCACTATATCGCGGGACCGCAGTAGCCTGAAAGGGCTTGAGGGAAAGGGGAGGGGGGCTACAATCCCCAGCTTAGGACCAGGAAAGGGTGGACATAATTCTAAACATTGCACGCTGCTCCCGGGGGTGTGGGCCAGCGGTGTGCGATGTTTAAAAAGGGTTCTCGGCCATGGAGCCAAGCACTTGGCTCCACGGCTGAAAGTCCTTTAAACATTGCACGCCACTCACCCGCATCCCCTAGGGGAGTGCGGGCCAGTGGCATGTGATCTTTGGAAAGGGCTCCCGGCTGCGGAGACAAGTTCTTGTCTCTGTAGCTGGGACCCCTTTCCAAAGATTGCTCGCCATGCACCCACACTCCCCAGGGGTGTGTGGGCATGTGGCGAGTTGAGATGGGCACGAAATGAACAGTTTTTCATTTCCGTTTCCGTTTTTTGTTTCGTTACGTAACGAAACGACAAATGAATTTTGTTTCTAAAATGAAACGAAACGAACAGAAACGCCGGAAATTTGTCGTGCGTTTCATTTCCGTTACTGCAATATGCGTGAATTGCTTAAAATCCTTTAAAAGTCACAAAAAATGAAATAAATGGTAACAAAATGGTAACGAAACGAACAAAAATGAAAACAATTTTTTGCGAATTTTTGCAAAAAAAGGAAACGAACCGAAACAGACCCTCCAAACGACAAACGACAAACAAAATGCAATTTTTTTGATTCGTGCCCATCTCTAGTGGCGAGCGATGTTTAAGTGGTACGGGCTGTATATAAGCAGTAGTATGGGCGGCATATAAGCAGAACACTTTAGCCAAATCTGCAATTTTAAAGACACGGCACCTCTATTCAAGCTTGAGAAAGTCAAACTTGGTCACTGTCTTTCCTGGTCCTAATCTGGAAATTGTACCCCCCCTCCCCTAAGAATAACTTTTCCAGCCTTTTGCTAGACTTCACAAGTTCTTCTGCACTAGCTACCTTTTCTAACATAGAGCTCCCAGCCTTCTCTGCCCCCAATATTTTGATAAATGTGTTTATTTGGAACAACTCGGTGGCAGCGAAACAGGAACGATATTGAAAATAAGCAGCAAAAGCCCGTAACTCAGCACAGGGCTAATGGTGTTTAAGCCCATTATTATGAAACACCACTCCGAGTGCTGCTGTTAAAAGCTTAACGAGAAAGCTAAAAAGCAAGTGGCTGAAAGCTGCAATTAGATGTCGCCAGGAAAAAGGCACAACTGTTCCCCCCACACTCCTTCTAGGCATATGTTTCTAAGCCAGGCTCTTCATGGGAATCAGTCAAAGAGCCAAAAAAAGTGGAAAACACCCACTTTAGCCTCGCAAGAGAACTGTCCCGAAAATGAGTGCGGCGGGGGGGGGGGGGTGGAGAGGAGAGAAATTATAGTTACATATTATAATATACTGTAAATTGTTAGCCAGTCATGTTGTATAATCTATTGACAGAATCTTGTTAGGAAATAAGAAGTACAAAGCCATGGGGCTCAGCACTCCATGTAATGGTTGGCTGACTATTATCCTAGCCAGAGCTGTGTGCAAGGGATTTTTGCCCATGGGGAGTTTAAAATAACAGAGAGGATTCGACCTACACAATCAGCTTAATGTGCAGTATAATCATCATTTAAAACTGATGTTTTCCAGATGTTCCAGAGTTATGGTTTTAGGCCCGTTGCATCTAAAGTGTTCTGCTTATATACCGCCCCATACCACTTCAAGTAGTCTCTGGGCGGTTTACAGTTTAATTACGGTAATGCAGGCTACACATTTCTCCTACCGCCAGCAAGCTGGGTACCCATTTTACCGACCTCAGAAGGATGGAAGTCTGAATCGACCTGGAGCCGGCTACCTGGGATTGAACCCCAGGTCGTGAACACAGTTTCACATGCAGTACAGGCATTTAACCACTGCGCCATGGAGTAGAGTCATTGAGAAACATCTTGAAAAAATTACCCAATATCAGGATCTGAAAATTGAACATCAGAGACTCTGGCATAGACTGGTATAGGTGGTCCCAGTGCAGTGCCTAAATAGCTAAGCAATATTTAGAAGAAATTGGAGTTGACAAAGTCACCCTCAGTCAGCTGCAGAAAGCCACCTTACTGGAATCTGCTCACATAATTCGCCGATACATCACATAGTCCTAAACGCTTGGGAAGTGTTCGACTCGTGATTTGTAATACAAAATCCAGCGTAGTTAGCTGTGTGATAATTTAATAATAACATCTAACCCCTAGATTCACCAGTGTTGCTCACCCTGCTTCAAATCACCAAGTGTTCATTGGGTTCCCTATGTGAAATCACAGTATTCTGTGCTAAGCTGCCAGATAATTGGTGCCATTTCACCACAGGTGGGCAGGCTGTTTAACACCAACCAGAACACTGATCTATACAGTTCAATATTCTGTACTAGAGATGGGCACGACTTAGCGGTATTTTCATTTTCGTTTTTGTTTTTTCGTTTTCGTTACGTAACGAAACGAAAACGAAAAACGGTTCAAAAATGGACCGAAAACGGAAACGAAATGACTAATTTTGAGCCAGTTTTCGTTTTTCGTTACTGAAAAAGCACTCAATGGAGCTAAATGGGGAGAAACGAAAAAAAATTTCGTTTTCGTTTTCGGTTTTCGTTTTCGTTACGTAACGAAACGAAAACGAAAAATTTTGAAAATTAGCTCACAAAAACGGAAACGAAACGAAACGGACCCTAGCCGAAAACGAAAACGAAAACGAAATTTTTTTTCTGAGTCGTGCCCATCTCTATTCTGTACTCTGGTGGACAGTGGCTCAAAGACTCAGGGAGAATTCCTTTCCTGTTCTTCTGAAGGATTGGACTGGGGCCTCTATCAGGCACAGAAAACACTCTGTCATTGACCCACTTCCCTTTGTATTACACACAGTAGAGAAGCATGATTAATGACAAAGTTTGATGCTGGTAGATACCCCTCCTTCTAGTCCCTGTAAATGGCTACAGGGCTTTACATGCTAATGTGGGCCTCCAGAAGCTAGCAGGGGAAGGAGGAAATGTTGTCCTCATCATATTATTCATATTAAATATACCTCTCCATGAGAATGGAAGGGCATAGCCAAAAGGCATTTCCAACACAAACACAGCGTCCTCTGAAATGATTTACTTGAAAATACCCAGGGAGTTTGTTGAGCATGGGGTGTGAGACCACAACATATTATGACAGAGAATGTACTGGTATGTCACCACCTTGCCAGGCATAGTGAGAAACCAAGAGGCAAAGCAGCAGGAGATCTCCAGTGTGCGGAGCTATTTAAATCTTTTGCTCAGAGTGCCTGCCTACATAGTTATTGTTCCTTTTTCAGAACATATCTCAGTGTTTAACAGATGTTTATGAGGGGTGTGTGTCTGTGTGTGTTGTGTCATTACAGTTGTGTCCGACTCTTTGTGACCCCATGTCCATGGAGTTTTCTTGGCAAGAATACTGGAGTGGCTTGCCAGTTCCTACTCCAGGTGCCTACAGCACCTGGTATTCCCTGGTGGTCTCCCATCCAAGTACTAACCAGGACCGACCCTGCTTAGCTTCCGAAATCAGGCGAGATTGGATGTGCTTAGGGCATCTACCCAGCTCCATGAGAGGTAGCTTGGGGCAATGTGAAGCCCCTTTTCTTCACATGATAAAAGGGTAGAGGTAAAAGGGACCCTAGGTGTCATCAGGAGTAGCTTTCTGCCAGTGCAGGAAAACCAACAACTGAGGCATAGTAGTTGAGAGGTGGGGATTCAACCTCTGCTTAAAAATTACCAGTAAAGAAGTGTCCACCATCCTCCAAGGCTCCTGAGTCATAGAATCATAAAATCATAGAATGGAAGAAGACCTCAAGAGCCATCTAGTCCAAGATCCTGTCACAGTATTTCTGACAGATGGCCATCCAGCCTCTGCTTAAAAACCTCCAAAGAAGGAGATCCCACCACCCTCCATGGCAGCATCTTCCACTGCCAAACAGCTATAACGGTCATGAAGTTCTTCCTAATGTTCAAATGGAATCTCTTTTCCTGTAGTTTGAAACCACTGCCCTAGTCTCTGAAGCCGTGGAAAACAAACCAGCTCCCTCTTCAATATGACATCATTTCAAATGTTTAAACATAGCTATCATATTTCCCCTCAGCCTTCTTTTTGAAAGGCTAAACATTCCCAGTTCCCTAAGCCGTTCCTCATAAGACATTTCCTCCAGACCCTCAGCCATCCTGGTCGCCCTCCTCTGTACCCCCTCGAGGTTGGCAACATCCCTTTTCAAAATGGAGGCACACAGAACTGGACACAGTACTCCAGGTGGGGTCTGACCAGAGCAGAATAGAGTGGCACTATCACTTCACTTGATCTAGACACTATGCTTGTGTTGATGCAACCAAGAATCGCATTGGTTTTCCTGGCCGCCACATCATACTGCTGACTCATGTTCAATTTTTGGTCCACCAAGACTACCAGATCCCTTTCACAGGTACTATTTTCCACCCAGGTATCTTCCATCCTATATCTGTGCAATTCATTCTTTTTACCTAGATGCAGCACTCTACATTTCCACTGTCAGCTGGCTCTCCCTCTTAGGAGGTTCTTGTTAATGTTGAGTTGCAATCCTCTTTCTTGCAACTTGAGTCTGTTACATCTTGTCCCATCCTCTTGAGCTACAAACAAAGCCTAAAACAAACCACTCTGAGCTTGCTTCATCCTCCATGTGAAGATGAGAGATGTTGCCTCAAAGGTCATCTAGTTCAAGCACTTTCTGATGGAGGAAACCCACTTTTTCGACATCCCTGGTTGCTCTTCTTGTTGCTATAACCCATCCAGCATTTTTCAGTTGATGATGACCTTACAAATGAGTATAGATGGGCACGAATAAAAAAAATGGTGTTTCGTTTGTCGTTTGTCGTTTAGGGGGTCTGTTTCGGTTCGTTTCCGTTTTTCGTGAATTTTTGCAAAAAATTGTTTTTAGTTTCATTCGTTTCATTACCATTTCATTACCATTTATTTCAATTTTTGTGATTTTTTTAGCATTTAAAGCAGTTCACTTGTATTGCAGTAACGAAAACAAAACGCACGACAAAATTTTCGGTGTTTCTGTTCGTTTCGTTTCATTTTAGAGACAAAATTCGTTTGTCGTTTTGTTGCGTAATGAAACGAAAAACGGAAACGGAAACGAAAAATTGTTCATTTCGTGCTCATCTCTACAAATGAGTGTCCTCCAGAAAGACCTAGTGTCAAAAGTGCTGATCAGCTGTGCCTTCCCTTATGGAGGCTTTCTACCTCTGATTAGCTTTGTATACCTTTGTATTCTTGAAGGCTTTCATGGCTGGGATCTGATAGCTGTTGAAAATAAAACAGCCAACATTATAATGCCATTATACAAAATGATAGTAAGGCCCCACCTGGAGTATTGTATACAGTTCTGGTCACTGCATCTCAAAAAAAGACATAGTGGAACTGGAAAAGTTGCAAAAGAGAGCGACTAAAATGATTATTGGGCTGGGGCACCTCCCTTATGAGGAAAGGCTAAAACATTTGGGGCTTCTTAGTCTGTACAAAAGTCACCTGAGGGGGGATATGATTGAGACATACAAAATAATGCAGGACATGAGTAAAGTAGATAGAGGGATGCTCTTCTCCCTCTTACAAAATACCAGAATTAGGGGACATACACTCAAATTGAGGGCTGGAAGAGTAAGAACAGACAAAAGAAAATATTTTTTCACCCAGCATGTTGTTAGTCTGTGGAACTCCCTGTCACAGGAGGTGGTGATGGCATCTGGCCTGGATGCCTTCAAAAGGGGATTGGACAGATTCCTGGAGGAAAAGTACATCACAGGTTACAGACCATGATGGAGATATGTAATCCCCAGGCTTATATAATCAGGGTACTTCAAGGACCAGATGCAGGGGAGTGTTATCAGGAGACATATATCTAGTCTTGTGCACTCCCAGACACATCTGGTGGGGCCACTGTGAGATACAGGAAGCTGGACTAGATGGGCCTTTGGCCTGATCCAGCATGCCTCTTCTTGTGTTCTTATCTTCTTATGTTGTTGTGAGTTTTTTGGGTTGTTTGGCTGTGTTCTGGAAGTTTTTCTTCCTGACGTTTCACCAGTCTCTGCGGCTGGCATCTTCAGAGGGCAAGGAGCTCAGGGAACTAGGAATTCTCTCTGTGCTCTGGGTTATAAAGTGAGTGAGATTGGGGGTTTTTAAAGTTGAGGAAACTTGTTCTATGCAAAAAATAGTGTTAGTCATTGTAATGTGATGAAGGGATTAAGAAGTTTCAATGCAATCGGGGTAGCAACGATCCTAGATGGTTGTTGTAAGGTGTTCTATTGTGTGAACTGATTACCTTTGTGGCTGTGTGGGATCATTGAACTTTGACCTTGTGAACTCTACAACTTTTAGTACTGGAAGCCAGGCTTTGTTAATTTTTAGACTTTCTTTTTTGTTGAAACTGTGCTTATGTTTGTGGATTTCAATTATTATTGGTATTGTTCTTGCTTTCTTGTTCCATAACTTATCAATTTCGATTTCTAAATCGTGATATTTGGTTATATTTTCTAACTCTTTGTCACTGTCTCTTGTGTCTCCTGGTATTGCCACATCGATGATTTGAACTTTGTTTTCTTGTTTGTATATGATTGTGATGTCTGGAGTATTGTGAACAAGGTGTCTGTCGCATGGGATTGTGAAATCCCAGAACTGCTTGATGACTTCATTTTCAGTCACCTTTTCTGGCTGATGTTCCCACCAGTTCTTGCCTGATGGTAGGTTGAATTTTTTTTACATATGTTCCAGTGGAGCATTGCTGCTACTTTATTATGACAGGCTAAATAATCCGTCTGAGCAATTTTTGGGCAACAGCTGATGATGTGATCTACAGTTTCATCCTTTTCTTTGCACAATTGACATTTACTATCTTTTGATGATTTATCAATTTTCGCCTTTATGGCATTTGTTCATAAAGCTTTATCTTGAGCTGCCATGATTAGTCCTTCAGTTTCTTTCTTCATTGTTGCTTTTCTTAACCAAAGCCATGTTTGTTCTTGGTTGATCTTATCATTAGTGTCTCTTATAAACTGACCATGCAATGCTTTACTATGCCAGTTCTCTATTTGGCTTTGTTGACTTTTAAATTCTTGCTGAGTTTCTGGGTATT
>JAHTLZ010000379.1:61167385-61184435 GCA_023846285.1 Phrynocephalus versicolor | reverse complement strand
GGGATGTCAGTCAATGGCACTGGAGGCTGCGATTGGCTGAGGGTGCCTGTAGAGGAAAGTTCTCTATGGCACCTGCAACAGTGGCCTGCCAAAGGGGGCTTGTGGCCTCTTCCAAGCAGGGCAAGGGGGTCACCACCACATGAGGAACTGTATTAAAGAGTCGCGGCATTAGGAAGGTTGAGAACCACTGTCTTATTCAAATTTGGCTTCTCTGTTGTGGATTCTCTAGGCGTCCTTAGTGGAGCTTCTGAATCTGCAACTCAGCCGCCTCCTCCCCATTACTAGCACAGAAAGGTGATTTCTTGTAAGATATTAGGGAATTAATTCACGTGGCTGTGTGTTGAGGCTTTTATAGTCCCATGCCTGTGCTCAGACCCAAGTGGTGATCTAGGTCGAGGGACGAGGAGGAGGCTGCATCCAGCTGTCTTAGGGAACTCGGACAGGTTTTGGACAGGCTCCTTGCCAGAAGTTCTAGCAGAGGGTAGCTGTGTCGGCACAAAACAGACTCCGAAAGCCCTTCGCTGGGAGGACACCTTTCTCACACCGACCCTAAAGCATTGTTTCAAGATCCCAGATTTCATTGCCGGGCCAAAAAAGTGTCTATTCTTTCCTGCTTCAGGCAAGTCTGCCGCCAGATGAAACCAAACACCGCGGCAAACTGAGGCGCTCAGTTGCATTACTTGTGCAGCCTTCATGTTCCGTGATCCCCGTGCAAACTGTTCACAGCCTGGAAATCAGGCCTTCCCCACTGTTCCCTCCCCCCACTCCACTTATTTATTTATTTATTAGGCTTGTATACAGCACCAATTCGGAGCAGAGATCTTGGGGGTTCGTTGCTCTTCCTGCGTCCCCACCCCTCCGCAATTCCTTGATCCTGTCTGCGTGAGGGGAGGGAGAAAAAAGGGGACAAGAGAATGCAGGCTCACCTCCGTTTGCCGGTCCAAGCCTCCCCGCCCTGTCGTCGTCCTGATTCCTTCTATTAAAGGGGCGGGAGGCAAAAAACAACAACAAACAGAAGCGAGGAGAGCCTGGCACTCACTCCTTTACATCTGGATCTGGGATTTATCACCCTCCAAGAGCAGGTACCTGAAAAGTGTGCTGGGACGCGCTTAGGTGGGCGTGGCCACACTTAATTTCCTACAAACTCCGGAGCTGGTGGGGAAACAATTTTAAGCTCCGGAGCTGGGAGCCATTTGCAGCAGAGTTTAGGGGTCGTGTACAAATACCCAAAGGCCACTCTGGGCAGTTTACATGGTTAAACAAACAGGTGTGTGTGTGTGTGTGTGTGTGTGATGACCGACTCTTCGTGACCCCATGTCCATGGAGTTTTCTTGGCAGGAATACTTGGGTCTGCTTTGATTTGGATTTCTATACCGATCAGGGGTGCTGGACTCGATGGCCTTAGAGATCTCTTCCGATCCCACTATCCTCTGCTTTGCTGAAACATCATGGTTCGGCCCAATTTCCCCAGGCAAACAAGGAAATGTCAGTGTAGAACGGAATAAAATATTTCACAGGCTGCCTTGGGGAATTCTTGCCAAGCCAACTTAGAGTGGTTCCTACCCCACTCTCCGACTTTGGCTTCTGGTCTCCACCGAAGATAGAACATGCCTCAAAGACCATTCAGGATTTCATTAATGGCACCATCTGCTCCCATGACAGTCTAAAGCCTGGAAAATGAGACTTCCTGAGGCTTTTAGACTTCCAGGCAGTCAAGAAAACTTATAGGAGCCCTGTGGCACAGTGCTTAAATGCCTGTACTACAGGTAAAACTGTGCTCACGACCTGGGGGTTCAATCCCAGGTAGCAGGCTCATGGTTGACTCAGCCTTCCATCCTTCCGAGATCAGTAAAATGAGTACCCAGCTTGCTGGAGGGGTGTGTGTGCAACGTGTACCCGCACACTGCAATTAAAACTGTCAACTGCCCAGAGACTACTTGAAGTGGTGTGGGGTGGTTTGCTTTTGCTTTGCTTTATAGCTAATTAACAAGGTGGGGGGTCAGAAGGTAGACTGACCAATTGATTTGGGGGTGAAATGGCATAGGAGGAAAAGCCAAAAAGCATTCTTGATTGCTGGTTTGCAAATGGTTGATAATGATATGTGTGTTGCTCTATAAATGCCGTCTCCTGCATCCTTAAGACAGTGGCCAGCTGTGTCTAGCACTTTTTGCACCCGGGGCAAACAGCATTCTTTCCCTCTGTTCCCTCCGGATGACTGGGTGCAAGCCCCCTAACACCACCACCACCACCATGGAAAAGAAGAACAATGTGTGGTGCTTATATACCACCCTGCCGCCCTGAAAGAACTCTCTGGGTGGTTTATAGGGTATTTGTACACGACCCCTAAACTCCACCACAAATGGCTCCCAGCTCCGGAGCTTAAAATTGTTTCCCCACCAGCTCCGGAGTTTACAGATACTGTAATTAAGTGCAACCACGCCCACCTAAGCACGTCCCAGCACACTTTTCAGGTACCTGCTCTCCGGAGGTGAAAATTCCTGATGCGGATATAACGTAGTGACTGCCGGGCTCTCCTTGCTTCTGTTTGTTCTTTTTTTGCCCCCCGCCCCTTTAAGAGATCTGAATGCAGTGCCTGGACGGCAGAATGGAGGTGAGCGGCATTCTTTTCTTCCTATTTTTCTCCCTCCCCTCATGCAGCCAGCAGCCAGGAGTGCAGAGGGGGTGGGAATGCAGGAACAGCAACAAACCCCTGAGATCTCTGGTCCGAATTTAAGTGGCCAGCGGATCTTAGGGGTCGTGTGAAAAGGCTCATAGTTTAAGTATACAGGCAACACTGCCCCTGTAAGCTGAGTACTCATTTTACCAGCCTCAGAAGGCAGGAAGGTTGAGGGAAACTCAAGCTGGCTGCCAGAATCAAATGCCGACCATCGGCCAACCTGGGAAGGATGGAAGGTTGAATGAACCTTGAGCCAGCGACCTGAGCCAGGGATCAAACTTGAGTTGTAAGCAGAGTCTTGAATTCAACACCACAGTTTAACCACTGTGCCACCAAAGCTTCTTTACATGAACTCCTTATATGCACTTGTGTTAATCATCATAACATTTCACTTTTTTTAAAAAAAATCTGTTGCTGCTTTTTTGGAATACAGCTGCCAGAAGCCCCACCCCCCACCCCCAAAAGTTACTTTGTCAATCTCTGCTTTTAACAGCCCATTTATGTGTGTGTGTGTGGGGGGGGAACTCTAACTGAAAACTTGTGTTTTGCTGCAGTCAGTACTGGTAGGCCAATTCAAAAAGGATTCTGACACTATCCAACCATTCATTTTTCTAGATCTTTCTTTATTCACACCAGAGTTTTGCACAAATTAACATTATGGATGCATATGAAGTATGGGGAAAATTAAAATCAAATTGCAATGTTAAGACAATTATTAACTAGATTTGACTGGAAGGGAGCTACTTTAATAGCATTCTCTCGGGCTTTTGTACACGTGGTGGGGCATAAACTGCATGCCCGTAAATGCTGTATCAATTGAATTGCTCCAATATCACTGAACATTTTTCCTGTACCCAGGTAGCCCCATTTTTCTTGACTATCCTTTGCTCTTCTTACGGGAAGGCCAGAGGCTCTAGCCAGAGTGCTGTTCTGCTAGGAGACACTCTCCAGCAATCATCTTCCTTGGCAAGGTGTGCCCCTCCTTGTTTTTGCCCACTGTAGGTGTAGACCAGGGGTGTCCAAATGTTTTGCAAGGAGGGCAAGATTTGGTGAGGTGAAAATGTGTGGCGGCCGACCATTCAGCGGCATTTGCCCCCCCCCCCAAGCTGGGACTTGGCACAAGCCTCTAGGGCAGGCCTGCCCAAAGTCCGGCCCAGGGGCCAAATCCGGCCTGTCAGGCCATTCTGAGTGGCCCACGGCTGGCTGGCCCCTCCCTCCCTCCCCCTCCTTCGCCCTATGTTGTTGTTGTTTTTTAAATCTTCTGGAAACACTGACACCACTAGGAAGCTTGGACGGACGGGCGGTGTGCCACCATCGGCACCGCAGGGGAATGTGTGGGGGTTGGCAGGCCAGCGGGCCTCTGCCACCACCAAGGAGCTTTGGGGTGGGCTGGCGGGCGAGACGTCGCCACCGCTGGGGAGCTTGGGGGGGTGCAAGGTGGCACAGATCGCCTCTTCCAAGGGGCGACCTGTGGCCACGGCTCCCTGTGCTTCCTTTGGTCCCCACCTTCCTTCTTTCCTCCCTCCCTGGGTCCCCACCTCCCTCCCTTCCTTGTTCCCCACCTTCCTTCCTTCCTTCCTTTCTTTCTTGGTTTCCACCTTCCTCCCTCCCTCCCTTGGTCCCCGCCTTCCTTCCTGTGGGTGGGGTTGCAAGGGGTCAGTGGGTGGGGCTTGCAGTGGGGTGGCAGGGTCGGGGAGCAACCGGCCCCTGACACATTCTCAGCCACCAAATCTGGCCCTCCTTACAAAAAGTTTGGGCACCCCTGCTCTAGGGCATGCAAGGTAGGAAGGATGCTACAGCAATAGAGCTGGGGATGGGTAGGCTGGGCAGGCGACTGGGGGGGGGGGATGGACAGAGGCAGGGAGGGCAGGCAAACTGTAAAACTGCAAGCTGACCTCTCCATCCGGTAGGGGCAAGGGCCAACTGGCAGGGATGTGTGACAGGCTGAGCTGGTGAGTAGAAGAGGCTGCAGGCCACTCGAAATTTGAAAACGGGCTGCATTTGGCCCCCGGGCCTGACTTTGGACATGCCTGGTGTAGACTAATCTCTTCTGCTTTAATATTGACAGCCTGAGATGTTTGCAGGACCTGTGGGACGAACCACAATGAAATCGGTGGCTTCCTATGTAGAGTTTGAAAGGCTTGCTTCCTATGGTCTACAGCTTGCAGGATTCCTATCATTCCTGGTCAATTCCAGGAGCTGTTGTCCTAAAAAAAGAGAGTAACTCTTCTGAATTTTGCCCCTACTGTGCAGTTCAGGCTCTGAGCAAAAGCAGGCCTTCTCTCTCAACTCCTTGGGCTGGCGTTCCATCTCTTTGTCTTTGGCATTTCTGGCAGCCCCAACGGTCCTTTTGCCATCCCTGGTTTTGGCAAGGTTGCAGTTTCCGTCTCCTCCGAGCTGTCATCGCCTGCCTTGCCTTCCCACTCCGCAGCAGAATCGAGGCCACTGACTGCTCCTGAAAGAGCAGGCAGGGTGATTTCTGCTCTCCTTCTGGCAGGAGTCTGGCACTCCGGTTATAGCTTTATTTGACATACCTTTGGTTTGGGAGTGGGTGGTGGGTTTTGGGGGGTGTGGAGGGTTGCCTTCATTCCCCCACCCCTCCCAACTTCCAAGAGGAGCTGTGCCATTTCTGCAGAAGCCCTATGGCACCTGCCAAACATGGCAGTGCTGGCACTCTAGAAAATTAATGACCCGCCTGTTAAGAACACCATGTCCCTTGCGTGGTTGGGAAATTTGGCTGTGGCTACCCAGTGCATTCCCTTCTTGGATACAAAAGCCTTCCTTCCTTCCTTCTCTCCCTCCCTCCCTCCCTCCCTCCCCCTTCCTTCCTTCTTTCCTTCCTCCCTTCCCTCCCTCCCTCCTTCTTTCCTTCCCTCCCTTCTCTCCCTCCCTCCCTCTTCCTTCCTTCCTTCCTTCCTTCCTTCTCTCCCTCCCTCCCTCCTTCCTTCTTTCCTTCTTTCTTTCCTTCCTTCTTAAAGCTTGCTTTGATTCTTCACAGAAGCCGTGGTGCAGAAGCAATGCTCAGAGACACACACCCCTTCACAATGACAGCACCTTGCAAACAGTGCCTGCTGTCGTGCAGGTGTTTTTGTCCATTTTCATGGCAAGATCTTGCCCTTGTGTGTGTTTGTGGGGGGGGGTTGTTTCCTTTTTTGTTTTCACCTTGTGTCGGCAGCAGGTTGGAAGAGGCTCTCGGGCCGCTGCTTGTTCATTCATTCCGACATGAATTCTGGCCGCGTGGCTGGCTGCTTCTGGCAACCCAAACCACAAAGGGACGCCTCTCTGCTTAGCGAGCGGCTTGTGCGAAAGAGTGCCCGTGTGCTGATGTGGACGGAATTTAACGGCTCCAGTTTTCAGAGAGCTGGTTTCTTCCTTTTCTCTCCCTTGGGTGGTCTAAAAGCTGGGTGAGTTACACCCCAGGGAGCTTCGGGGGACATCCCTGGGTGGGTCAGCTGCAGCATCTCAGGTGGAGGTGGCTGTGTGCAAGGGGGGGGAACGTTTTCACTTATCTGTTTTTTTATCATCAGACTGACTCCACACTGAAAGCCAGCAAGTTCTAAAGCTTAATCCGTCTCCTTTCCATGTTAGTTTCGTAGGTTTCGGGACTCTCTTTCCTTAACATCTGTTGCACGTTCCCATGAGCTGGGGTGGCACCATCCAGCAACAACTGTATCCTATAATTCTACAGAGGTTGGTTTGGGAAAACAGTCTTTGCTTTAAAGGGCACAGAAAGGAACTCCAGGGTAGATTCTTTAAACTATGATGCTTTTTTTTTTTTGTCCTGAGAGTGAGTGAGTGAGTTTGCACAGTTTGAAACCTGGCAAAAGCCTCTGGCCTCAACTCAGAGAGGGGAAGTTCCTATCTGCGTACCATACACAAGGGTTGTTAGACGCTTGGGCTTTTAGAGGACATGAGTTCAAATCCCTGCTCGGCCATGGAAACTCACTGAGGGTGGGATGGCAAACCACTCCTTTAAATACAGTGGTACCCCGACTTAACGAAATTAATCCGTTCCAAGCATACGTTCGTAAGTCAATTAGCTCCTAAGTCGGGGAGTGATTTCCCATAGGAATGCATTGAAAGTCAATTAATCCATTCCGGACTAACGGATTTCGATGCATTCCTATGGGAAACTGCTTTAAACCACCCGCAGCTCCCCCTCCCCACCGGGCGCGTTGGGGGGGAGAAGGGACAGGTGCTTTAAAATGTCTTTAGCCACCGGGGCAACCACTTGTCTCCATGGCTAAAGACATTTTAAACCACCCGCCGCTTCTCCCTCCCAACCCGCCCAGTGTGTGGGGGAAGTGGCGGGTGGTTTAAAATGTCTTTAAGCCACCGAGGCAACCGCTTAGCTTGGTGGCTCAAAGACATTTTAAACAAGCTGCACTTTCCCCCGCAACACGCCTGATTGAGGGGGAAAGCGCAGGTTGTTTAAAAATTGCAAAAGAAAAAGACCCCCCCCCACCACCACCGGCAAACACGCAAAAAAAAAAATACAGCACAGTATATAAAAATAACAGAGGAAAAATCAACCTTTCTCACAGTAGAGAAGTGCAGGAAAATGGCACGGGTATTTTAAAACCTTCCAAACGCAAAGCGCCACAGGAGAAACAGTTTCAAAAAAATAATAATCGTAAGTTGGGGAAATCCTATCTTTTGCTCAAAGGCAGTGGGATTTAAAAACCAATGGAATCGCGCTCATAACTCGGGATTTCCACATGTCGGGTGCGTCGTAAGTCGGGGTACCACTGTATCTCAAGAGCCTTATTAGAGTCTCCGTAAGTCAGAAATGATCTGAGGGCACATAGCAAACCCACAATTGCAATCATCTTTCAAACACCTTTTGCCTCTCTGAAAAATCTCCATTGACTTATCTGTCAAAGAAAGGAGGTCAGTATGAATAAGGACGAACCACTCAAGGTGTTTCTGACAAGGCACCTTTCCCCAGCAGTGTGGTGATAAATTTAAAAAACTGCAGGCATTCCTTATGCCAGCTGCCATAGCTGGCCCTTATTTGTTTCCTCCAGGGGCAGGTCTTTTGCAGAACGTATGGCTCTTAGTTGCCCACTCAGGGCAAAACCCACTTCAAAAACAATAGGGATCACTCACAACAATGTACAGTATTTTTCATGGGAAAGGCCATTCTTTTTGTCATTTACTGTGTGGATTTAATCTGAGTTCAGAGAGAACGAGAAGCCACGAGGGTGGCAGTTGATGCCATAGTTCCTGATGCTCAGAACACCCAAAATGTGCTACAGTAAACCCCCACCTATTGCAGGGGTTAGGGGCCCACCCCGACCCGCAATAATTCAAAATCCACAATATGTGGATGCTGGGTCAGGTCAGGACTGGGCGGGCTCTCTGGGGGCTCTTGTACTTACCCTACACCTGGTGCTCCCCAAACGGGCCTGCAAGGGGTTTTCCAGTCCCCCAGAGGCCCCAAAAGTGCTTTCTAGTGATCTGGAGGTCACTTCCGGTTTACTGGAAGTCCCTTCCGGTTTGTGGGGAAGCGCTTTTGGGGCCTCCGATGGGCCTGGGAAGGCCTTTCCTCCTTGCCCCAGGGGGCCTTTTTTCATATACTGCGGACCCGCGATATACTGAAACCTCTGTATATGAACCACGAAAGGGCGGGGACAACTGTACACATCATTACTTGCACTTGTAAAGACGTGTGATCTAATAGGGACAGGGTGTATGCTCCGTAGGTGAACAGTGTGTTTCTGAAACAGAAGGGAAGTGGAAATGTTGCCAAGGGGACAGACACAGTTACAGGCAATTGCTTCATGGAAACATAGAATCATAGAATCATCGTAGGGTTGGAAGGGACCTTGGAGGTTTTGTAGTCCACCCCCCCCCCCCGCCCAAGGTAGGAGACCTCATACATTCGCGGACAGATGGCTGTCCAATCTCTTCTTGAAAACCTCCAGCAATGGGGCACCCACAATCAACTAGAATAGAATTTATTGTCATTGTATAAAAATACAACAAGATTAAAAAGTGCCATCCAGTCATCTCATTCACACAACCCAGTATAAAACTCCAAGTCATAAAATCTACCATTTAAGAACAAACATCCATACACATACTCCTATGTTCACACGCAGAACATCACTTGTACTCATTTAAAACTGACATAAAAACCAAGCATACACACACACACACAGCCCTACACTCTCTCACCTGACAGCAATCATATCTAATGCATAAAAACTACAATTTAAAAACAACAACAACCATACACAGTCTCCCATACAATATACAGTATATGTTACACATTCAACACTGATATTTACGCGTCAAATTAATTTTCTAACAGAATTTAGCATGGTTAATGCTATTGGGTAAAAACTGTTTCTGAATATTTCTGTCCTTGTTCTAATAGATCTACGCCTTCTGCCTGACGGCAGCGGTACAAACAGAGGGTGTCTAGGATGAGAAATGTCTCCTATAATATTCTGTGCATTCTTAAGACAGCGGGAGCTGTGTAATTCCTCCAATGTGAGGAGTGGGCATCCAATGATCTTCTGTGCCATATTGGCAACATCGGGAGGCAAGCTGTTCCACTGTTTAATGGCTCTTCATTAGGGCCTTTTCACACGACCCCTAAGATCCGCTGGCCACTTAAATTCGGACCAGAGATCTTGGGGGTTCGTTGCTCTTCCTGCGTCCCCACCCCTCCGCACTTCCTTGCTCCTGTCTGCGTGAGGGGAGGGAGAAAAAAAGAGAGGAAAAAATGCAGGCTCACCTCCGAAGCCGCCCTGTCGTCGTCCTGATTCCTTCTCTTAAAGGGGCGGGAGGCAAAAAAAAAAAAATCAGAAGCAAGGAGAGCCCGGCACTCACCAGATTACATCCGGATCTGGGGATTTTCACCCTCCGAGAGCCGGTACTTGAAAGGTGCGCTGGGACGCGCTAAAGTGGGCGTGGTCGCACTTAATTTCCTGTAAACTCCGGAGCTGGTGGGGAAACATTTTTAAGCTCCGGAACTGGGAGCCATTTGCCCCGGAGTTTAGGGGTCGTGTACAAGAAGCCAATGTTAGCTGGGTTTCCACAAATCAGCAGTGGCTTATACTTTATCTAGTAGGGCTTCCAAGATAAGACAGACCTTGAAAGAGTGGTTTTACTAGTTCATCTCCCTCCGTCGGTTTGCAAAGCCAATTGGGGAATCTGATTCTTCAAAATCCTCATCTGCCACTCTATCTTTAACCCCCACACTGGGTGCTGTCATCAAGCCCAGTGCAAAATCTGCTGGGTAGGTGGCAAGCAGTGGCAGTAAAGCTGAAACCTTGCTCTTGTCGCATGATCAAAAGTGGATCTGACAGGCAAATGGGGGGGCAGGAGGTAGTTCTGATTAGTGCAATGAGTTACAGCCCGCTGTTTATTCATTTAATTTGTGGAACGGATTTAAAATGATTCTTTGCCACCTTTCTCCAAAGGCATCCAGGGTGAAAAGAAACAAAAAAACATTAAAAACCAAATAATAAATTGTTACAATATTTTAAAAATAGCCGCCCAGAGTTCCCGTGGGAAGATGGGCGGGGTATAAATTCAAAAATAAATAAATAAATAAATAAATAAAAAGGATTAAGCCACTTGTTCCCGACAGTTTCCAAGATCCTTATTGTTCATAGCGGCTCAGCAGACTAAGGCTCCGAAAACTGTTGGCTGCAAAGTTGGCAGCTCGGCGGTTCGAATCCCGGGTGCCACGCAGTGGAGCGAGCTCCCGCTGATCACCCCAGCTCCTGCCAAACTAGCTGTTCGAAAGCATGTCAGTGCAAGTAGATAAATAGGTACCGTCGTAAAAAGCGGGAAGGTAAACCAGTGTTTCCTTGCAGCCATGCTGGCCATGTGGCCATGGACTTGCACAACACTGGCTCTTTGGATTGAATACAGAGATGAGCACCGCCGCTAGAGTCGGACACGACTAGCACACATGTGCGGGGGGGAACCTTTACCTTTACCTTTACCTATTCCTGACCTGAGCCAAGAACCTTGTGATACCCTACTTGTTACCAGCTTGAGAAGAAGCCACTGAAAAGTATTCTCTGAATATAATTCTGTAACCAACGGTGTATACACCTAACAGTGGCTCTATCCAGCCCACAGCTATTTCGTTTGCTAATCAGGATATCACAAGATACTACGTTAGAAGCTTAGCTGAGGTCAAAATATATTATGTCAACAGCATTCCCACCGCCTACTAGGAAGGTTATCCAATCAAATAAATGAGATAGGCTTATTCTGTCAGGATTTGAGCTTGACCAACCCGTGTTGGCCTCTAGTGATTATTGCCTTGTTTTCCGAATTTTCTCTGGAACTGATGGTCAGGCTGGCCGGTCTGTAATTCCACAGTACCATTTTGATCTTTTTAAAGACAAGGACGATGTTAGTCATGTTCTTATAATCTGGCACGTCGTCCATCCTCCATGACTTCAAGAAAATAACAGGCAGTGGTTCCGGGATCACTTCAGCCAGTTCCTTCAGTATACTTGGATGCAGTTCATCCGGTCCTGAGCAGAAGACAGCTTGGTTCCAAGCCGTTTAGGGCTTTAGAGGTTAAAACCATCACTTTGAATTGTGCTCAGAAATTGATTGGCAGCAGCCGGTGGAGCTTCTGTAACAGGGTGTTTTGTGATTCCTGTAACCAGGGCCAGTTAACAATCTGACTGCAGCATTTTGGGCCTGGGGACGTTTTCCAAAGATTTTTCAAAGGCAGCCCCACATAGAACATGCTACAGTAATCCAGCCAGGAGGTAACTAAGGTTAATGTTTAGTTCATACTCTCTTATCCTGTACTGAAGTGTGTAGTGGTAGTAAAAAGGTAAAGTTTCCCCACACACATGCATGCTAGTCGTGTCCAACTCTAGGGGCAGTGCTCATCTCCGTATTCAAGCCAAAGAGCCAGTGTTGTGCAAGTCCATGGCCACGTGGCCAGCATGGCTGCAAGGAACCCCTTCCCGCTTTTTACCGCGGTACCTATTTATCTACTTGCATTGACCTGCTTTCGAACTGCTAATTTGGCAGGAGCTGGGGTTATTAGTGGGAGCTCACTCCGCTGCGTGGCACCTGGGATTCGAACTGCTGAGCTGCTGACTTTGCAGCCGACAGTTTTCAGAGCCTTAGTCTGCCGAGCCACCACGTAGTAGTAGTAGTAGTAGTAGTAGTAGTAGTAGTAGTTTGCAAAAGCCTCACCCTGAGTGGAAATGAATTGCTCTGCTTTGTCGTTTTTAATGTGCTTTCGTATTGATGTTATCAACCATTTTCAGTGTAATACCAGTTTTAACATTTGTATACTTGCTGTTTTTAGCTTTTAAATAGGGTATTTTTTAAAATGATGTTAGCTGCCTTGGGACCTTTTCAAGGGAAAAGGTGGGGTTAGAAATATTTTAAATAAATAAATGGATAGATAGCAAAAGAAAGAAAATTGAACCCAGAGTGATCCCTGTGGAAAAAGTTTCTTGCATGAATCATTTTTTTTTCTTCCCGCCATCGTAATTTGTGCTTTACTCGAGGCTTCACTTGATTTTAACAGGGTCTAGGGTGTTTTTAGGTATGTCTGTTTGATTATTTATTGTATTCTGTTGGCTTTATAGCCTTTTTGTTAGCCGCTTAGAGTACCCAGTAGATAAGCGGGATATAAATATAACAAATAAATAAATAAATAAATAAATAAATAAATAAATAATGCTCGGTCAGATCAATAGTCCCTCTGACTTTTGCTCACAGCCAGCCGCCCTTGTGAGCTGGAGTCATTCCCGGGCAAGGTCTGGTCGCCAGAAACAGGCCAGAGCTTGTTCAGCCCAGCATCAGACCGGCCAGGAGGGATGCATCCACATAAAAGAGAAGACAGCAGTTTGGTTATTGTATTAGATAGGTGCCAAGAGATGCCATCTGTGTCTCAAGCAAAAGCTTGCCCAAACCCCTGGTGGCTGTACATCCTGTGGATCAGCCTTTCCCAACCAATGTGGACCTCTAGAGGTTTTTGGAAACCATTCCCATCATCCCCAACCAAGGCAAAAGGAAAGGAGGCATGTTAAGTCTGATGCTCTTTGGGTATTTATTTATTTATTTACTTACTTACTTTCTTACTTACTTATTTATTTATTAGTTGTCTATATCGCACCATCTAGCAACAGAGGCCACTCTGAAGTTATCCCCATCTCTCCTCCGTCCATCTCTTTGGTTCTTAGGCCACCTGTCTATGGCCTGCACGCGAAGTTTAGCCTCTCTAAAAGAAGACTGAGGGGGGATAGGATAGCTATGCTTAAATATTTGAAAGGATGTCATCTTGAAGAGGGAACAGGTTTGTTTCCCATGGCTTCAGAGACTAGGACTCGGGGCAATGGTCTCAAACTAGAGGAAAAGAGATTCCATTTGAACATTAGGAAGAACTTCATGACAGTTAGAGCTATTCGGCAGTGGAATATGCTGCCGCGGAGGGTGGTGGAGTCTCCTTCTTTGGAGGTTTTTAAGCAGGGGCTGGATGGCCATCTGTCGGGAATATTGTGATGGGGGTTCCTGCATGGCAGGGGGTTGGAATGGATGGCCCTTGAGGTCTCTTCCAACTCTAGGATTCTATGATTCTATGAAGTGCAGCCTGTGTGTTCCATCCCTCAACCAAGCAGAGGCCGAACTTTGGCTCAGGCATCATGTCAAGCTCTCCATCATCACCAGCCGGTGGTGGATCAGCTGCACCCTTAAGGTGGCTCGGTCTCCCTTCTTCCCGTTGGGGAACCCCTCTCTCCAAAGGGCAGCACAGATCAGAGCTGCGAGATCCACAGCTGCCCCTCTGAGATCCCAAGCCAAAACCTGAGGCCAAGGAGAGGGTCTTGATGAAGTTAGAGATGCAAATCCATGGCTACATCACCGGGGGCACAACAGAAACAGGAGCGAGCGGCGTGCCCTCTGTTTTACTCCTCACTACCCCAACAGTCAAGCGCTCCCTCCCCCCAATTCAATCTTCCTCTTTGCTCCTGGGTTTTTGGTGTGCTTAGACCACACAAGTGTGACCGGCGTGCAGAGTCCATTGGGCTGAACGCTGGCCCTAGCAAAGAATGGCAGAAATGCCCACTTGGGCACGGAAGCCACACCGCACTCCAATATCTTAATTTTTATTATCTCGATTGTATTTTATCCTTTGATTCATTGTTAGTTTCAGCCTGTTAACCACCCAGAATAGTGTCCCTGCACTATAATGGGGTGGTATATAAAGGCAGGCTGGCAGGCAGGAAACGAATGAATGAATGGATGGATGCATGCATGCATGAATGAATACAGTACTTCCTTTCCCACAAGTGTTAATATCTGTTCAGCCTGCTATTTCCCCCTGCCATCTAATGCTAATTTGATTTTGTTTTTAAATTGTGATGCCAACGATGTATTTTATTATTGTTGTCATTTTTTCTTTATTTTTCTTCCTCGGACTATATCATGGCACGGGTGCCAAAGGTGGCACGCGGAGCCCTTTCTGTGGGCATGCAACAGAGCCCCCTCACAGCCTTCCGCTCAGAGCACACCAGTGTGCACCGTGCAAAGAGCCCGGCAAAAGGGAGGCAGCAGTTTGTGGGCTCCTTCATAGGCCCAGTTTACTCTCCAGTAGAGATGGGCACGAAACGAACAATTTTTCGTGTCTGTTTTCGTTTTTTCGTTTTGTTACGCAACAAAACGACAAACGAATTTTGTCTCTAAAATGAAATGAAACGAACAGAAACACTGGAAATTTTGTCGCGCGTTTCGTTTCCGTTACTGCAATATGAGTCAATTGCTTAAAATCCTAAAAAAAAACACACAAAAAATTGAAATAAATGTTAACGAAATGGTAACGAAACGAATGAAAACGAAAACGAATTGTTTGCAAAAATTCACAAAAAATGGAAACAAACCGAAACGGACCCTCCAAACGACAAATGACAAACAAAATGCAATTGTTTTGATTCATGCCCATCTCTACTCTCCAGCTACACCGCTTTTGGGATGCCCAGAGCGACGTGGCTGGAGAGTAAACTGGGGCTATGAATGAGTCCACATGCTGCCGCCACTCCCCCTGGCTTTCCCGATGCTGTAGCACCCCACCTGCCTCTCTGCCCACCGCAGAGAGGCGGATGGGTTGCTACCCTTCGGGAAAGTAAGGATTGAAGAGCAGGTTTTTAAAATTTCCCACAGCCCCAGCGAGAGTGCTGTGGCCATGGGAAATTCAAAACCAACTCTTCGACCCTCGCTTTCCCGAAGGGTAGCACCCGAAGCATTTGTAACCCCCGGGGTACCACTGTACTCAGGTTAAATTGCTATATTGGCACTTTGCGAAAAATAAGTGGGTTTTGAATCACAGTTTGGGCACTCACTTTCTAAAATGATTCGCAACCACGGGACTATATTATTTGTTGTGTAGTTTAGGCTTCATTTCTTTTGGTTTTTAGTTTATTGTATTCTTATATGTTATGGTTGTTAAGCTGCCCGGAGTGGCCCTTTAGGCCAGTGGGGCAGGATACAAACATAGTAAACAAAAAAACAAACAAACAAGCAAGGAAGCAAGCAAGCAAGAGATAGGGGTTAATTTCTCTGATGACAATTCCCAGACTTCAGCCGGGATCCTGAGACCTGGCAGCAACCTGAGAAGTAGTTTATGACTACTTATAACCATGTCGCTTTAATGTAATTTTTGTTTATTAATGCTGTAAGATGTCCCTCAATTCCTTGTTCTCAAATACTTGAACATGTCTTAATTGTACTGGACTGTATATTATCCCTCATTACTGTAAGCCGCCTTGGGTCGTTTTCCAAGGAGAAAGGCGGTATAAAAATACCCTTAAATAAATAAATAAGTAAGTAAATAAATAAATAAATAAATTTCTCACTCTGCCAAATAAACTCAGACATTGTAAACTGCCATGGAAGGAAGTCAGGGTATATTGGCGGGGGTAGGGGGGGGAGAGGCTTCCTACATATTTTGATGACATTGGCAGCTAGTCTGTTTTTTTTTTTTAATTAAGTTCAAGAGTAGGTGTACATTTCAAAACTGAAGTCTTCAAAGCCCCTGGGAAATGACAGCAGCTCCCAATGACATATGTTGTTCCCTGAGGTTTTGGACAAGAGAATACAAAGGTGGCTTCCGTTCATCCCTTTGCAGCTCTCATTTTAAAGCCGGCGGCAGCGTGCGCCGACTGCTAAGTCGTGGTTCTTCTTTGAAATCCTGTTTCAAATTAAAATTTGAAAGACCGGCCCGGCTTTCCTGTCTGCAGTCCCCTTCCAATTAATAGATAAAGAGCCGGTCTAGCCAACAGATTG
The DNA here is from genome assembly GCA_023846285.1 of Phrynocephalus versicolor. NCBI lineage: Eukaryota > Metazoa > Chordata > Lepidosauria > Squamata > Agamidae > Phrynocephalus > Phrynocephalus versicolor. Next base: position 61,168,477 of record JAHTLZ010000379.1, on the reverse strand, counting down.
TGGGCAGAGCCAAGGGCCCAATCCATTTATAGGGTGCCTGGGATAGCCTCTTAGCTGGCCACACGGACCATCGGCATATTCCGTTTGCTATCAGATCTTTGACTCTCAGCACGCAAGGCGTGGGTTCAGTGCCGGGTCTACCATTAGGCACAGGGACACCAAACCACTTCAGACGTCATCATCTTCTCCTTGATTGGGTGGTTGGTAGGAGACGCCAACTACTACGTTCTTTTTATTTTTTTTTCCACCCCAATTATATTAATCCAGACGCTGTCAGTGGGACAGCTTGGTTCATCCTGCTACGGTTCTGTGGCATCTAATGTCATTCCACCACCCCTTTCTGTTCCTTCTGTTATTTTTGAAAAAGTCATATCCCTCAGATGCTGTATCCCAGTCACGGGACTGATCCCACCATGCGTCACTTATCCTAGTCAAGTCATATTTATCCTCCTGATCTAAGATTTCGAGCTCTTCTTGTTTCATCCTGGCATTTGTACACAGGCACCAGCAATTGTGTGATTTGTGGCTTTCTCCTATTATTGCCCCCATTAAAGCTGCCCATTCTGTTCCTCTTGTTGTGCATAAGCCTTCTTCATCTGTCTTTGGCTCTCAGCTTGCATCTTCCTCCTCTTTCGAATTTAGTTTAAAGCCTTTCCCAGTCCTCCGGAGGTGCAACCCAACCCATCATATGCCAATGTTCATCTGCCAAGAAGTTAAGTTTGTGGTCTCCAAAGGCAATTCCCTCATGTCAGTACCACTTTTGCCTCGTGGCACCGTGGTTAAATGCCTGTCCTGCAGGTAAAACTGTGCTCACGACCTGGGGTTCAATCCCCGGTAGCAGGCTCAAGGTTCACTCAGCCTTCCATCCTTCCGAGGTCGGTAAAATGAGTACCCAGCTTGCTGGGGGGCGCAATGTGTAGCCTGCACACTGTAATTAAAAATTGTAAACCACCCAGAGACTACTTGTAGTGGTATGGGACGGTATATAAGCAGAACTTTTTTTGCAGACAGTTGTTTGTTTGGAATATTTTCCCTTCCTATTCTTCTTCTGAATACCGATAAGGATGGATGAGAAGACGACCTGGGGTCCCA
>JAHTLZ010000379.1:61133272-61162876 GCA_023846285.1 Phrynocephalus versicolor | reverse complement strand
TGAGATCACGCTTTGCTTCAAGAAGAAAGAAGCCAGAACACCGGCCTGAAGATGACGAGTGAGACCTCGTCGAAACGTCGCCAAAACAACCAGATTTCTACACGGGAAGAAACCCGAATCCACCCTAACATGCATACCTATACCCGTGAAAATCTACGAAAACAAATATATATATTTATATTTATATTTATATTATATATATGTACTGTGTGTATATATATATATACACACTGTATATATGTACTGTACTGTATATATATATGCAGCTTCTTTAGAAACGTACTTTTAAAGGCTGGGAGGTGTCACTTCATTGTGGCAAAGAAAGCAGAAGAGGGTCAGCTTTTGAGGTGGGGGTGAGCGGGAAGGGTGAGGGAATCAGTGAAGGGGCCTTGGAAGCAAGAGGCGAACAGTCTAAGCCAGTGATGGCAAACCTACGGCACAGGTGCCAAAGGTGGCACTTGCCACTCTTTCTGTGGGCACCTGACACTGCCCCTTCACAGCCACCTGTATACAGGTTAAATTGCTTTATTGGCACTTTGCAAAAAATTAGTGGGTTTTGAATCGCAGTTTGGGCACTCAGTCTCTAAAAGGTTCGCCATCACTGCCCTATACAGTCTTGCTCAGCAGTTGCATGTTAAAGCTGTATTTTCCTTTAATGAGTTAGTGGATCTCTTATTTGAATTTCCCAATTACCTAGCACTTTTGGTTTATTTCCTTTTGCAGTGAATACAGTCTTCGCACTCTCTTTTAAAATTATTAAGGTTTTCCAATTACAGTATAGGTGAAAAGGGAGGGGTAATAGGGAATGGGTAAATGAAAGATAAAAGCTTACATGGAGAGAGGAGGAATCGTAGTCATTATTTTTTTCTTACATATTTTGAAACAGTTCTATATTTTATCAGCTTATTTTCTATATACAGTGGACCCTTGTATAACAAACAGCTTGTATAACATAAAATTTGTACAACATAAAAAATTCCGGAGATAGGGGAAATTTGCTTAACATAATTTCCTATGGGCCAAATCCGTACAAGATAAAAATGAGATTACTCCATTTTCAATGCATTCCTATGGGAATTTGTATAAAGGAAACTTTGCTTTACATAATTTCATTTGGAACCAATTAATTCCTTTATACAAGGTACCACTGTACTGTAATTGTTTCCATATTTTCATTATATCACATTCTTTGGTCTTAGTGTTTAATTAACAAGCTACAGGGCTGTACTGGCACTTTGTGGAAATTTAGTATGTTTCGGATCACAGTTTGGGCACTCGGTCTCTAAAAGGTTTACCATCACTGTTCTAAGCGTTTCCTGTGGAGGCAGCCCTGATACAGAAGTACCACACGTTGCTAAATCTCTATAGAAGATTTTGCAGATACATAAGAACATAAGAAGAGCCATGCTGGATCAGGCCAAAGGCCCATCTAGTCCAGCTTCCTGTATCTCATAGTGGCCGCACCAGATGCGTTTGGGAGCGCATGAGACTAGATATCTGTCTCCTGATACCACTCCCCTGCCTCTGGCCCTTTGAAGTACCCTGGTTTTAAGCCTGGAGATGACACATCTCTATCATGGTTTGTAACCTGTGATGGACTTCTCCTCCAGGTATTGGAGGAGAAGTCCATTGCTAGAGAAGGGGGGGTGTTCCTCTGCTGGTTCGGATATTCATATCTCTATCTGTGTCAGTGTGTGTGTGAGCGTGTTCTTCAAAGCGCCTTCCCGTTACTCCAGTACCCCAGTACCCAGCTACCCCTGGCTGCCCCTGGTTATTGCTAAAATTCAGCCCAGGATATTGCAACAGGTGTCGCCTGTTATGATCCTAAGATCAGTCCTGACACCTTCACAGGTGCATTTATTTATTTATTTATTTATTTATTACCCTTCTGTATCGCACCATTTCCCAGAGGGACTCTGGGCAGTTTACAGATTTAAAAAAAACATCATATAAAACAGTAATAAAAACATCAGTAGAAGGACAGCAATAAGGGCAAGAGAGGGGAAACCCTCAACAAGAAGCAGCGGGCAAAAAAAAAAAAAAATTAAATAGAGATAAGGTCACCATAAGCCTCCTTAAAAAGCAAAGTTTTTAAAGCCTTTTTGAAGGCGGGCAGGGACGATGCAAGGCACAACTCACTCGGTAGATGATTCCATAATGAAGGGCCAACAACCGAGAAGGCACGGCTACACGTTGCCGACTCCCGCACCTCCCTAGGGGTGGCCACCCTGACTGAGCGCGCCCGCGATATTCGAGTGAGCCTAGCCTCTGTTGATCCGTGAGAGATACGCTCCGCCAGGTATTCAGGACCCAAGCCATGGAGGGTTTTGAAAACCAAAACCAAGACCTTGAACTGTATCCGGAGAGCCACGGGCAATCAATGCAAGCAGGCCAGAACTGGGGTGATGGGGTCATATTTGTGAGCACCCACCACCAGTCTGGCCGCCGCATTCTGTTGGGGACAACAGAGAGGGCCTTCTCTGTGGCTGCTCCCGAACTTTGGAACTCTCTCCTACTGGAGGCCAGGCTGGCCCCATCTTCCCTGCTTTTCTGCAAGCAAATACAGTGGACCCTTGTATAACAAACAGTTTGTATAACATACATTTTGAACAACATAAAAAATTCCAGAGATAGGGGAAATCTGCTTAACATAATCTCCTATGGGGAAAATCTGTACAACATAAAAATGGGATTACTCTGTTTTCAATGCATTCCTATGGGAATGTGTATAAAGGAAATTTTGCTTAACATAATTTCATTTGGAACAAATTAATTCCTTTATACAAGGTACCACTGTAAAGACCATTCTGTGCATGTAAGCTTTCTCTCAGGGACTAGCTGCCTAAGAGGTGTTTTTTTTCTGCCTTACTGCTTGGCACCTATTTTTTGGTGCTGCTTTTGTTTGCCATTTCTTTCAGGGTGATATCTGTTTGGCCCCTTTTTTAGTAGAATGTTTGTATCTGCATTTTTTTAGCTTTAGCCTTTTATACAGATGGAAGCCACCTTAGGTCCTTTGTAAGGAGGGTGAAAATATATTTGCACTATATAAATAAGAAATAAACAATATTTAAAATAAGAAATCGATCATATTTAAATAAGAAATCCATCAGTTTTGGAAGGGCCCAGGCAGGATCCTTGCAGAGTCCTTGGCGATGAGGAATTGTGTCCTTCCCACCTGCCAGAGTTTTTTCACCCCAGAAGAGAACCCTAATCGCTGACAAGATCATTCAGGTGCCATGGCAACACAAATAAACAACTACACAAACACTGTGGGTTAGAAAATGGCAGATACAGCCAATCTCTCTCCCCCCCCCCCCCCCGTTTTTGTTGCATTCTTGTTTGTCTGGTATTGCTGTTCACAGTGCAGGTGGCTGCATGTTTTTCCAGAAGGGAGCAGCCTGTGAGCCAAGGGAGTTGATGACACTCACATCCAAGTACTCAACAGGGAATGAGTCCCCACAAATGTGGTGGATTAGGCTCTAGATGCTCCATTAGACTGCTGTTGACTCCAGAAATTATTTAAGCGACCTTCCATGGTTCCTCTTGGATTGGGTCCCCCATTTTTTCCCCTCCAAATGTTCCTTGTTCTACACAGGAGCTTTATAGCCGGTGCGTTGTGGCTGAATTGGAAAACCCTGCCTTCTGTTAGCTGTTGGCTGGTTCTAAGGGTTGGCCACCCAGGAAGCCATTTTGTAGGGCTGCCAGCCTAACAGAGGACAGGGGTAAACAAGGACATTTCTCTTCTCCCGAATCCCACGGGGCCAGTTGCCACCGTGATGTGTGTAAAAGCTGGAATGTTTTGTGGCTTGCGATAATGCTGAAATATTTCAAAAGAAAAAATAGCATTTAAAACCAGCAGAGCGCTGCTTTCGGAGGTTTGATTCTGCCTTCACTACCCTTGTAATTTGCAGCCTGCAAACACCTCATTTGGTTCCAACAGCTTTTGGGGTTCCATCTGTGGCTTGGTTTTTAGAATGCGAGGCACTTGGTTCCCTCATGTTTTCATTTGTGCGGCATTTATGTTCTATCCTTGTTCTTACAGTTGTTTTCTAGATTGTGAGGTGTGTGCTTTTTTTACTCTCCGTGCTGTGATGGGTCCCTTAGGAATGGATGAAGCACAATAAAAATGGCTTGTTTGCAAATTGATGGTTTGTCCTTTAGGACAAGCAGTGAGGGAATGGCCGGCAATACTAAACCAATGAAAGAATTTTAAAAAGAAAAACACAAGAATGTACAGCATGGAGGTAAAGAACAACGAGAAAATGCAACGGAAAACGCTTCCATCCATTTACCAACTATATGACTGATACAGTTAATGAACAGTATCTTTATGCAGAAATAATTTTTAAAAATAATCTCTTTGTTATATACTACATTAGACCATTACCAACAGGTTGATATCAGTGCATCTGTTGAAGCCCCATCCTTTGGTATTTGTATCATAGAATTATAGAGTCGGAAGAGACCTCAAGGGCCATCCAGTCCAACCCCCTGCCATGCAGGAAGCCCCATCACAGCATTTCCAAAAGGTGGCCACCCAGCCTCTGCTTAAAAACCTCCAAAGAAGGAGACTCCGCCACGCTTCGTGGCAGCTTATTCCACTGCTGGACAGCTAACCGTCATGAAGTTCTTCTGAATGTTCAAATGGAATCTCTTTTCTTGTAGTTTGAAACCATTGCCCCGAGTCCTAGTCTCTGAAGCCATGGAAAACAAACCAGTCCCCTCTTCATCCTTTCAAATTTTAAACATGGCTATTCCCTGCTGTACTTCAGAGATGTGCATGAGAACAGCTGAGCAAAGGAGTCTAAGCAACAGATGCCAGGATATTAACCATGAAGTTAAAATTGGCACGGAACCTGTTGGACGGTGTAGATTCTAATTCTCACTCACTTTCTTTCTAAGAGCCTGTCCATAGTGGCATGAAGTTATGACATATGGTTCCCTGATAGCACTGCTTGGCGTGGGGGGGGGGGGGAGACTCTGTCTGATTGTGCTTCTACATCAAATGAACCATCATTCCTTTTTAAGAACTGTCCTGTATCTTCCTGCCACCGAGGGTACTTCAAGGGCCAGATGCAGGGGAGTGGTATCAGGAGACAGATATCTAGTCTCGTGCTCTCCCAGACGCATTTGGTGGGGCCACTGTGAGATACAGGAAGCTGGACTGATCCAGCCTGGCTCTTCTCTTCTTGTATTCTTATGATTACATTTTCTGGAGGCCTGGGCAAATGTGCACTGGGGTCACTGAGGAAACCATGACATTTGGCCGTGGGCTTGCAGAATATCCACCTCTCTTGTTGAGTGAGGAATGGTATCCACCTTGAGCCTCTCGGGATCCTTCTGGCCTTCTACCCTATGGTTTTGCAGTGCTCAGCCTGGTCTGTTTCCCAAGGAATATTCAACCATGGACCTTCAAATCCACTTCCCAATCTCCTTCAACATTATTCATTCTAGCTTTGTCTTGACTTGAATCAAGTGCCTTTGAAGTGGTCTGGTGGGAAGATTCTTCTCATTAGAGACTAGTGGAGTAAGTGAGAAATTCCCTCCTTTCCCCCAAAAGAAACACTCTTGGCGAGGAAGTGCAAATCATTTGCCTCCCTCAGAAGCCGCATCTTCTGAGGAGATACGGGCACAAACATAAAAACAAATTGCAAAATTCGTTCAAAAATTGCAAATTTGTTAATTCATATTCATATAAATCGAAAACTGACGAATACAAATAATTTTTATTATTTTGATTTGTTGATTCATCCAGCTATATAATGCTCCCCAAGGCACCTTAGATGGACTGAAATTTCAGGGGAGCTTCCCCTGACACTCCTTTGCAGTACCTTCAAGTTTCGTGAAGATTGGATTCCTAATCTCCGAGTTATATACCCACAAAGAGCAACCCACCAAGAAGGTTCCTCCAGGTACCTAGAGATGCCAGACCTACAGAGAAGCATCCTCTGATTCTGCACTGCAATCCCTCCATGTTTGGTGAATGGTTTTTCCTAAGCCAATTTCTAAGGGGCACTTCCTTCCCCCTGCCCCACTTGGCAGGTGTATAACTCAGATGTCTGAAAGCCAATGGTCACCAAACTTTGAAGGATTGTAGAGGATAGGTGGAAGAAGCTTCTCTGCAGGTTTGGGGTCTCTAGGTGCAGGGAGAGGTACTTTCCTCGGGGGGCCTCTTTGGGGATACAGAACTTGGACTGCTAGGGGGACCCAAACTCCACCAAACTTACAGGAATTGTATAAGAGTCCATGAAAACTTCCCTATAATTACGGTGTCTCTCCATGCCTTGGGACCCTCTTATAGGCTTTTAAAGTAAAAAGCAAACCAGCAAATTGATTCCTGGATTTTTTAGAAAAACATTCGTAAATTCGTCGTTTGTCCACAAATACATTTTGAATCAAAATGAAGCACCATTTTTCTGATGTGTGCTCATCTCTACTTCTGAGCATGTCTAAATAGTTACATGTTGAAGCTCAGATAATTCATTAATTCTAAAATGTACACTTGCTAGGTTGGATCATCCCTTGCTACGAAATTATGGCACACACCGAAAGGATGATTCCTGGAGAAAAGATCCAAAAAAAAAAAAAAAACCCTGAATCTTGGGGCCAAAACCCTGAGGCCTGGTGACCTTACTCACCACTGGCAATACTGCCCTGGTGATTAAATGCTGTCGTTTAGCAACATCTGGAGAGCTATAATAAAGAACATTTCAAGAACTAGATTGAGCTTACAATCCGAGACAGGCGTATTTAAGCATAAGACCCACAGAGTGGTCAGTTCAGTTTCTCCCCTTTGCAACTGAGCACAGGAGATCTAGTTCTGAGCCAGCCTGAGCTCATAAGATTTCATGTTCCTGTATTAAAAATAAAATTCTGCACACAGAAAGCTAGCATTTCAGTAAGAAGCGCTCTACCCTTGTTTTCTGCTTGAAATGTTTTCTGCATTAAATATTTTTCTTGCAGCAATGAATTATTTTTTATTTTTTATCATTGTTGGAGTGCACAGAGAGGCATTCAACCTCAAGAGCCTTCTGTCCGGCATAGTCTGAATTGTAACAGCCCAACCACAATCGGCTGTTAACTCATGGACAGCCAGGCTAAACAAGCCTTGTGACTAATGATGTAGTAGAGTAAATTTGGAAATGCAGACACTCTTCATGACAATCCCTATAGTTAACCTGCAACACAGACACAGACACAGACACACACACACACACACACACACACACACATAGACACATGCACAGACACACACACCCAGACACAGAGACAGACAGACAGAAAGACCCCCCCCACACACACACCAAGGAAACTCCAGAACAGCAGGCAGATTGGTCCATATCAACGAATGAGGAGTGTGTCTTTTGCAAAATGAATGGCTCTTAATGGCCTATTCAGGACTGAGCCATTCGCTGATAGTTTCCCAGGCAGCAGGGCTGCCTTGCAACAATATGTACTCAGGGTGGAAAAAAGATTATCTCCCAGTTTGTGTAAGGATTGCAGCCAAGTGAGGCAAAAAAACCAAAACAAAACAAAAACAACCCACCCCTATCTGAATGCATCACATAGTCCTTGAGTCCTGTATTATTTATTTATTTATGTATTTTATTTTATTTTATTTTATTTTATTTTATTTTATTTGCATTTATAGTCTTCCTGACTTTCCTGGGGGAACTCTGGGCAGTGAACAACAAATAAAAAGAGCTATAAAATATATACAGCAATGCACAAGACAGAAAAGCAAGCTCTGTAGCCCTGTTCCTGCCACCACTGGTGTCAGGAAATGGTCTTGGACTGACCCCGACTGGCATCCATCTCTATCCTGAGCTACAACCGGCAACTGCAGGGATGTGCAGGGGAGGTCCAGCAAAGCCTGAGCACCACAGGTCCTGCACATCAAGCCACAACATTGCACACCAGTTGCGCAGAGGCTTCAGAGCACCGGGACAGGCGCTCCCGATGGCTGCTGCCAACGGGCCATGCCTCTTCCCTGCCCCCCACTCCGGTTCCTGTCACGACCGCTGGTGCGATTCCCTTGTTATCGTACCTCCTAGGCTGCTCTGACGTCAGTACAGATCCAGGCCCGTATCCTGGGAGAAATCAGATCGCGGCGACTGGTTGCCATGGAAATACACCTTGTTTGATGCGACAAGTCCACAGTGGCTGGGAGCGGCTGCTGGGCGGGGAGGGGGGAGCCTGAAAGGACCAGGTAAGAAGAAGGGTGGGGTGGGGTGCCGTTTATTATCTGCCCATCCAGATTCTTTCTAATTTTCTCCCCATCTAAGGACAACCCGACTTTGTATGGTGTGCACAGTTCAGGAAGGAAGGAAGGAAGGAAGGAAGGAAGGAAGGAAGGAAGAGATTATTTGGAGTTAGGGTAGTCCACAAAACTACAAAACTTGTAGTCCACAAATGTGGACTGCAAATCCCAGAATCCTGGCTGTGGGGCCCTAGGAGAAGGAATCCCAAAGTCAAACATGGCCCAACTGTGAGCAAATGCAAAAGCCTTTAACCACCCCCTCCCACCCACCTATGTGTGTCAGAAACAGGGAGGACCCTAAACTGGTGCATAATGTTTGTGCAAGGTTGTTGTTTCATAAACAGGACTTTTCAGTGGTCTTCTCTTTTTCCACCCGCATCTCAAGTTGGTTGCATGTCTCAGCTTCTTGCTAGGAGACATGAATGCATGCCAGAGATGGCCTTTGGAAGCCTACTGGGGCTTGCCCAAGATAACTTACTGCCTAAGGAGAGGACAAAGCTGCCTAGATGCGCTAAGCACATCCGATATCGCCTGATTTTGGAAGCTAAGCAGGGTTGGCCCTGGTTAGTACTTGGATGGGGGACCACCAGGATATACCAGGTGCTGTAGGCACTTAGAGTAGGAACGGGCAAACCACTCCAGTATTCTTGCCAAGAAAACTCCATGGACATAGGGTCACAAAGAGTCTCTCACGACTGTAACGACACAACACACACACACAAGGAGAGGACAAGATGGCACCCCACTGGACTGTCTATTGGTTTTTTTGTGATATGAGAGGTCCCTTCCCTTCGTTTGTGGATTAACTGACTGAAGGGTACCAACGTTGCCTGGGACATGGCTCTATCTTCCAACAGTTCAGTGCAGATGCTCTGTGTGTTACGTCCGTGCATGCAAAGCTCCCTGGAATCTCTTCCTGAGTCAGCAGTCAGTCACTTCATTGAATCACAGAATAACTGAATTGGACGAGGCCTAAAAAAACCATGGCATCCAACCCCCCTGATCAAGGCAGGAACTGAAATCAAAGCAAAGCTGATGGGTGGTTGTCCAATTTTCTCTTCCATGCCTGTAGCACTGCAGTGCTCACCCATTCCTGAGGTAACTGGTCCCTGCCCCGAAACCTATTTTGTATAGGCCGAGGGAAGCAGATTAGACACCAGTTAGTCTGTCTTTCTTAAGCAAAACTTTCCCAAAATAAACAAAAACTCTCAAAAACAACAATAGGTTCCATTGGGTTCTTAAGATGATCCAAGTGAGGCAAAAATATAGTACAGTGGACCCTCGTATAACAAATGGTTTGTATAACATAAAATCTGTACAACATAAAAATTCTGGAGATAGGGGAAATTTGCTTAACAGAATCAGCTATGGGGCAAATCCATACAACATAAAAATGGTTGCGATTAGGGATTATTCCATTTCAATGCATTCCTATGGGAAATTTGTATAAAGGAAAATCTGCTTAACAGAATTTCCTTTGGAACGAATTAATTCCTTTATACAAGGTACCACTGTATAATAGAACTTTATTTCTGTGCTAAGTTACAAATGAAAGTTATATTTGTGAAAAGATTCAAAAAAGACCAAGATACTTATACTTTTTTTTACCACTTTTCTTCTCTTCTCTCACCCCTCCCCGTTTTATCAATCTCCTGCCATTTTTATCTTCATTTTATCTTCATTTCAGTTTTTTGTTGTTGATTTATGTATACTTTATTTTATTATATACCTTGTATTTTGGTTTTTATAATGTAATCCTTTGTTAATTGTTCTGTTATCACATGCTGTAAACTGCCCAGAGTAGCCCTAGGTCTAGATGGGCGGTATAAAAGTCAAATAAAATAAAATAAAATAAAATAAAATAAAATAAATAAGATAAGGACTTATTTTCCTAGAAAACAATAACAAAGCTAAGCTATTCTCTCTGACTGGTTACACTGAGTCATTCTGATTATCCTAAATTAATCCTAACTCTACCTAACTGAAGCAAGCATTGTTACTCAAAGCGAACCTCAGCAAAATCATGTCTTCTGTCTCTTCTCCCCGTCTTCTTTCCAGAAGTTTCCAGATGTCACGTGATGTCATTGGCCAATGGTAGCTGTACCTCTCTGCTCTAAGAGAATTGTTGTGACTATATTCCACATACCTTAGACAAGAGTCTAATGTAAGGCTGCTATGTGCAGTTAATAATATCACTGCTTGGGGAATAACAATATGTCCCATCAGCCCTAATTTCCTTGTAGTCCCATTGGCGTGCTGCTCTAACAGTTAAGACATTTTTTCCTGATAGTTATCCTGAACCAGCAATCCTGTACTTGAACTCATTCGTATGTGTCCTGCACAAGAACAGATCCTGCCCTTCTTCTGTATGATAGCCTTTCAAGCATTTGAAAAATGCTATCCTACCCCTCTTAACATGTCCAGGTCTTTCAGTCTTTGCTCTTAACCCCTGATGCTCCTTCTTGCCCTCCTCTGAACTCGTTCTAATTTGTCAGCATCCTGCTTGAAGTGTTGTGTCCAGAACTGGACAGAGTACTCTAGATGAGGCCTAAAAATATTCAATAAACAGAGGAACTAGTACCTCACAGATTTGGAGGCTATACAGTGGGAGCCCAGTATCTATCCACTGATTCATTAACCACCGAATCAGTTGTCCATGGTTGGCAGAGAAAAATAAATAAATAAATAATCCAGCAGCTGTAAAGCAAGCTACTGACACAAACAGCAGCTGTAAAGCAAGCTTCTGTCAGAAAACAGCAATTTTTTTTGGGGGGGGGGGTGGCGTTCTCTCTTATCCATGGTTTTCCTTTTCCATGGGAAGGCCTGGAACCAATCCCCGGCAGATACCTGGGTTTTACTGTACTTCTGTTGTTGTATCGTTACAGTCGTGACCAACTCTTCATGACTCCATGTCCATGGAGTTTTCTTGGCAGGAATACTGAAGTGGTTTGCCAGTTAACTTGTGTTAATGCATCCTAAAATACCATTTGCCTTTTTTGCAGCTAACATCTATTGTTGGCTCATATTCAGTTTTTTATCTACAACTATTCCATATTTCTTCGTGTGTCGTTGAGGGGACAAAGTCCAGTTACAACTCCCCCCACTTCTCCCAAGTCCACAGTAATTTCTATCTCGTTAAGGCCAAACTGGACATGAGAGTACAAAGATATAAATTACTCTTCACCTGTCTCGGTTTTTTTGCAGATACGAACCAGATAACAGGGTTATCTCTATGCAGACTGTGATTGGAGAGGTGGTTTTTAGTCCTTTCCCTTCAGTGTGATTTCTACAAGGAATATCTTCCTTTCCTCACTGTTTCCCTTGTGCACATGAAATCCTTCCCCTCCTTCTTTGGAGGGGAGGAGGTGAATTTTATTGCAAGAGATGAGATGACAGGGGTTGAATCCTCGCAGCTGCTGTTTGTAAAAGTTTAAAGCAATTGAGCTGCTATTCATCTGTCTCTGTTGTCATGTCTAATTTGCCCCTAGCTCAAAGCACAGTACTTAAAGAACAAAAATATTGTGTAGGCAGATTATGGGAAGAAAACGATCAAGTAGTTAATCTGTTGCAAAGCCTTGGGGAAATAAACCACAAGTCACAAAATGCCAACGTTTGGGAAAGTTCCTTTTCCACGATATTTTCCACAATCCCAGAGCTCGGCTCAGGTTTTCAGAGCTGCCGTTGGGAAAAGTAGTTTTCCAAGCTCTGCAAAACACTGATACACTTGAAAAAAGAAGGCTAAGGGGCGAGGGGATAGTACAGCGGTACCTTGTATAAATGAATTAATTCGTTCCAAATGAAATTATTTCAAGCAAATTTTCCTTTATACAAATTTCTCATAGGGATGCATTGAAAACGGAGTAATCCCTAATTGCGACCATTTTTATTTTGTACGGATTCGCCCCATAGACGATTCTGTTAAGCAAATTTCCCCTATCTCTGGAACTTTTTATGCTGTACAGACTTTATGTTATACAAACCGTTTGTTATATGAGGGTCCGCGATACTTGAGTATAACTAAAAAAACGCCCTTGGCTTATACTTGAGTCAATAAGTTTGCCCAGTTTTGGGGGTGGGGGAGGGAATTAGGCCCTCAGCTTATTCGAGGGACGGCTTATACTTGAGTATATACGGGTAAATAAATACAGTGGACCCTTGTATAACAAACAGCTTGTATAACATAAAATCTGTACAACATAAAAAATTCCGGAGATAGGGGAAATTTGCTTAACATAATCGTCTATGGGGAAAATCCGTACAACATAAAAATGGGATTACTCCATTTTCAATGCATTCCTATGGGAATTTGTATAAAGGAAAATTTGCTTAACACAATTTCATTTGGAACGAATTAATTCCTTTATACAAGGTACCACTGCAATTAGATCCTCCCCATTTGGATTTTTTTCCTGCCCCCGAAAATTGCATAACATCAGGAGACAGGACATTCTCTCGGTCTTGTCAACTTTCATAGAACCATTTGGTGGGGACCCAGGAGAGAGCCTTCTCTGTCGCGGCAGGGGTCCTCAAACTTTTTAAACGGGGCTGGTTCACTGTCCCTTAGATACCATTTGAACCTGGACCCTGCAGCTCCCCGTCGCAGCTCTGACGGGGGAGAGGGAAGGCCCAACCCACTTCGTCCGGTCCCCAAGCCCAACGCCGCTCTCTTCACCTTCTGGCCCGCACAGCAGCCCCACTTCTCCTGTGGCTCCAAGAGGGGATCGTGGGGCATCCTGCTCACCCCACCCCAAGATGCTACAGGCAATGGCGAGCTTTGTCCTCGTATTGGTGGCCGAGTCTATGGTAGCTGCTGCTGCACAGCGAATTTTCGGCTCAACTTGGGCAAGTGGTGGGGGTTCTGCAATGGTTTCCGGGCTAGATTCAGGACCCTGGTGGCCGAGATCCAGCCCACGGGCCGTAGTTTGAACCCCTCGTTCTATAAATAGGAGTCTGTCCTCAGTTCACAGCTGACCATTCCAAGTGGGCCTTTCTGGATGGAAATTTATCCACGCCTATTCTTGGCTCTCTTTTCCTTCCCCTCCCTTGGTTGTCTCCTCCCTTTGTCAAAATATACATTGTCCTCTCCTTGGGGCCAAGGACCCTGCCCTCCTTTTAGATTATGGATCTCTTTAGACGGACATGCCCGCTGATTTTACAAACTGTCAAGGAGCCCTGAAACAACACCTTGGGTGCTTACATGGAGTTGGAGAGCTTGTGTAGAGAGCATGCTAGGACAAAGAATGCTCTATCCCACCCTCCTCTCTCACCAGCTTTTCTGCCCCCCTATCCCACCTCCATCCATCTGTACTGAATAGATTCCACCCCTTTTTCAAGCTGCTTGGGATTTTAACCCCCTCTGAAGCATCGTGGTTACTGGTACATCTGCAAAAACTTGGTTTTTCTCCAGATTTACTGATCTCTCTCTCTCTCTCTTGTCTGAAACAATTGGGCTTGTTCTGGTGCCATCAGCGGGCCCCTGACTTCTGACTGTTGGAAGCAGAGGGAAGTTGATTTGCAATTCCGCACAATAACATGCTGATAAACATAATCGCCTCTATGTCGTTGTGGGTCCATGGACAAGATGTTGCAGCAAGAAGCTTCACGTCTGTGCCATTTCTCTCTTTTTGTCTCTCGGTTTTTTAAAGTCATAGATGCACACAGACACACATGTCTAATTTGTTTTTGATGTATGCTGCAGGAAAGGACCATTCAATCATTTTAACTGAGCAAAGCCCTGTAACTGCACACTCCCTCTGTTTTTTCTAGTGATTTGTTGTGTGGGCTTCCCCCCCCCTCCCTGTGAATTATCAGCCAGCTGCGACATCCTCCTCTGAAATCCATATAATTGCGCGGAAGGGGCTGCTAAACTCAGATGCTGGGTATAGATCTTCTTGGGTAGACAAGAAGTGTTCGCGAGGGAGACAATTAGTCAATGATGAAAAGGAACAAGAAAGAGAAACAAATTGCGGAAAATTAACTTCATTTGCAAGGAATGTCTACAAGAATGGAAGGTGTGGGAGGAATGGAGGATGCCCCAGGGAGCCACATGAAGGAGGCCACCATGACCTCCTGTGTTAGAAGGGGGCAGCGGTAGCTTCCAGCTTAGGGGAAAATGGGATGTGAAATGCAAGGTCCCATAAAACATTTGCTGATCAATTTTGCTGTGTGTTCTTTTCAGGCTGGTACAGCAAGTCATATCTGCTGGGTGGCAAACATCTATTATAAAAATCTAGCTGGGAGGCATAGTTATGAGCAGCTGGCTAGACAGGAAAACACCATGACTGTCGGTCATGGGTTTTGTAACATGCTCAAGAAGCTAGACGTGCAATGGGAACAGAGAGCTGGTGGGAGAGAATCATATTTCAGTGATATTGTACAGGGCCGGCATGTTAAACATAAACATAAGCATGAGAGGAGCCTGTGCTGGATCAGGCCAAAGGCCCATCTAGTCTAGCTTCCTGTATCTCACAGTGGTCACACCAGATGCGACTGGGAGCGCACGAGACTAGATCTCTCTCTCCTGATACCACCCCCTCTGCATCTGGCCCTTGAAGTACCCCGGTTTTAAGCTTGGATATGACACCTCTCCATCATGGTTTGTAACCTGTGATGTACTTTTCCTCCAGGAATCTGTCCAATCCCCTTTTGAAGGCATCCAGGCCAGATGCGATCACCACATCCTGTGGCAGGGAGTTCCACAGACTAACAACGCGCTGGGTGAAAAAAATATTTTCTTTTGCCTTTTCGTACTCTCCCAGCCCTCAGTTTGAGTGGATGTCCCCTAGTTCTGGTATTATGTGAGAGGGAGAAGAGCTTCCCTCTATCCACTTGACTCATGCCCTGCATTATTTTGTACGCCTCAACCATACCCCCCCCCCTCAGGCGTCTTTTTTTCCAGACTAAAGACCCCCAAATGTTTTAGCCTTTCCTCATAAGGGAGGTGCCCCCAGCCCAGTATTCGTTTTAGTTGCTCTCTTCTCCACCTTTTCCAGTTCCACTATTATGTCTTTTGTGAGATGTTGGTTGCCTGCAGTGAAAATAACCCCGAGAAGCCAAGCTGGAAAAACCTGTTATCTGAAACCTTGTTGGCATGTTTGTGGCAAGTGAGGGCACAGTAGTACTGGGACAATTTCACCCATGGGCTGAGTTTAGAGTACGATGCAGCTACCCATGGACAGCAACCATTCTCAGGCAAAAGCACTTGGCACCCTAATGCCTAGATAGGTTGCCGCTCCTCTTCAGATCATCATGAGCTCTTAGGCCTATGAGATCTGTCTTTTGTTCTCCTGCCCCAGCTGGATAGATTGGAGCAACTGGCAGAGTTTGGAAAGTTGCTTTTTAAAGTAATGAGATTCCATTCTAAGACCGGAAAGCGGTTTGTTGTCTGCATGCTTACAATTTTCAAACAGTTTTCAAATATTTAAACTCTACTTAACTATTTCTCAAAAGTAACTAGAACGATTTCTGTTCTGATTAAATGAGAAAGCTTCTGAGTGTTTTTTTAAATCAGAAGCACAGCACAAGCCAATGCTTGAACCATGAGTTATTTTCCATATCACCGTATACCCGTATGTACTCGAGTATAAGTCGACCCGAGTATAAGTTGAGGCCCCTAATTTAACCCCCCTAAAACTGGGGAAATGTATTGACTCGAGTATAAGTCTAGGGTGGAAAATGCAGCAGGGCCTGGCAGCTCCTCCTTTGTGAGCTGGGGGAGTGGTGTGTGATGTTTAAAATGACTTTTAGCCACTGACCCAAGCACTTGCCAAGCCCTGCTGCATTTCCCACCCTAGACTCCCCTGTGATGCAGAGGGGGGTCATGAGAAGTGGCACACAATGTTTAAAATGACTTTTAGCCACCGACCCAAGCACTTGCCTCAGTGGCTAAAAGTATTGACCCGCATATATGTCAAGGGGCCCTTTTTTCAGCCCAGAATTAGGGCTGAAAAACCTAGGCTTATATTCGAGTATATACAGTAAATTGAAAGTTGGAATTTAAAAGAGGTCCCTTATCACGTAGTAGCTATTATGTAATGTTGTCAAATCTTTGTTATTTGGAGGAAGGAGAGCAAAAAAGCAAAGTGTTCTGCTTATATGCTGCCCATAGTGCTTAAAGCACTCTCTGCCTGCTTTACAAGTTAATTACAAGTTAATTATGCAGGCTACACATTGCTCCTACTCCCCACTCCCATGAACTGGGTAGTCATTTTGCTGACTAGGAACAAACTACAATTTACCAAATTAGGAGCTAATGACAAGTAACTAGTTGGTTCAGGTTCCACAGATCGACAAACAGGAGGTTATTCACGCCACAATTTCTGAGCAAATACTGAGCATCTGGAAACTCTAACGGGGAACCAGAGTTGTTGACTCAGTTTTGTACTAACTGCTTTTTCCAGAGACAGATCTAGCCACTTCAGTTTGTATCGAAGGCTAGATTTAGATATGCCACGGACTGCCAGAAAGACAAATCAGTGGGTGCCAAACCAAGGCGGTTATTTCACGTCCCGTCTCGTGGCGCGGTTCTGCAGCATTCGGTTTAACTCCGGTTTTCATCACGTGATGTGAATCCGGTGCCACCCCTGTTTCCGAGTACTCACGGCCGCATGGTTGAATTCAATTTGTACCCTTCCTCACTTCCTCTATTCGTGCCGAAACGCCTGATAGTAAACTTCTGATAACCGGATAATCGATTATCTGGTTCTCTGAGACACCAGGGAAGAAGTTAGAAATCGCAAAGTGGGGAAAATGAATCAACGATCCAAATTCGTCAAAATCAGACGTCTCCTCAACGCGAATTGAGAAGCGCATTGAGGAGATTCCAGCCGTTTGAGAGGGGAATCACTAACCCCGCTTATGGCGTGCTTCAGGGGGCGGGGTCGGAGCCACTTCGAATTCAACTCACAGGTACGTGAGGTTTCGATGACCGTAACTAGTCTCCAGCGGGGCCGCAGAGAGGTAGGAGAGGGACGTGAAATAACCGCCCAAGTCAAGTTGGAACTCAATCTAGAAGCAAAAATGGCTTATTGTGCTTTAGGCAAATTGTAAGAAGACCGGGAGCTTAGGACAGGGGTGCCCAAACTTTTTGTAAGGACCAGATTTGGTGGCTGAGAATGTGTCAGGGGCCAGTTGCTCCCCAACCCTGCCATCCCACTGCAAGCCTCACCCACTGACCCATAAGCCCCACCCACTGACCCCTTGGCAGGGACCAAGGGAGGGAGGGAAGAAGGTGGAAAACAAGAGAAGAAGGAATGAAGGTGGGGAACAAGGGAGGGAGGAAAGAAGGAAGTTGGGGACCAAAGGAAGCACAGCTAGCCGTGGCCACAGGTCACCCCTTAGAAGAGGCGATATGTGCGACCTGGCACCCCCCCCAAGCTCCCCAGCGGTGGCAACAGCTCACCCGCCAGCGCACCCCAAAGCTCCTTGGCAGTGACAGAGGCCCACTGGCCTGGCCAACCCCACACATTCCCCTGCGGTGCCAGTGGCGGCAGACTGCCCATCCACCCAAGCTTCCCATCGGTGCCACTGGCGCAGCCCGCCCAATCACTGCCCCGTGCATGCACCCAACCTCACAATGTTCCTGGCTATGCTGGTGATGGCGGCCCGCCTGCGCACCACTCTTCACAAGGTTCCCAGTGGTGCCGGTGGCAGCGGCCTGCCTGCACGCCGCTCTGCGCGCGTGCCTAGCTTCACAAGGTTCCTGGTGATGCTGGTGGTGGCGGCCTGCCCGCGCGCCACCCCCCCCCCCCCCCAGTGTGCACCCAGCTTCACATGGTTGCCGGCGGTGCTGGTGACAGCAGCCCATGCGATGGCTGGCCGGCTGGCCCACCCAGCCCCACAAGCTTCCCGGCGGTGCTGGTGGTGGTGGCCCACCCCCTCGCCCGCCCATCCAGCCCCACAAACTTCTGCTCACCGGCCGGCTGGCCCACCCAGCCCCTGAAGCTTCTCGGCGGTGTCAGTGTTGGTGGAAGATTTCTTTTTAAAAAAGAGGGGGAGGGAGGGGAGGGCCAGCCAGCCGCGGGCCACTCAGAATGGCCTGACGGTCCGGATTTGGCCCCTGGGCTGGACTTTGGGCAGGCCTGGCCTAGGAAAAGGCAACAATGCTGGGGAAATGAAGACTGCAGCGAAAGAGTAAGATTGACTATGAAAGACCAGTTGGTTCCTTAAAGCAAGGGTGTCCAAACTTTGGCCCTTCAGGTGTTTTGGACCACAACTCCCAGAATTCCAAGGATAGATTACCGGTGACTAAGAACTGTGGGAGTTGTGGTCCAAAACATCTGGGGGGCCTAAGTTTGGACACCCCTGCCTTAAAGGAAGACACAGGCTGGAGTTCATAAGAGCTGAGCAAAGTTATTCATGGTGGGAAATTTGGGAGATAGCTCCAGAGGCGTAGCCAGGATTTGGAGCGCCTGGGGACAAAATTCATTTTTGCATGCGTCCTGCCGCCACCCCCACATCGCACCCACCCAGCAACGGTGGGCCGATCCCTGTGGGCGTGGTGTGGGCATGCGCGTGCACGCACGTGTACATGGGCGAACAGATGGACGGGCGTGTGTATGTGTGCGCACCTTACACCTCTCCCACCAAGGTGAGGAAGAGGAGGAGGGGGCGCCGTGGCCACCGCGCTCCCACCTGCCTGCCTGTTTCACTGCTCACCTGGCACATGGCGGCGAAGGCAGCGGATGGGGTGCCCTCGCCAGGCCTTAGGGCAGTGATGGCAAACCTATGGCACGGGTGCCAAAGGTGGCACTCAGAGCCCTTTCTATGGGCACCCGACATTGCCCCTTCATAGCCACCTGTATTCAGGTTAAATTACTGTATTGGCACTTTGCAAAAAAAAATTGTGGGTTTTGAATTGCAGTTTGGGCACTTGGCCTCTAAAAGGTTCACCATCACTGCCTTACGGGAAAGGAGGACTGCTGGGCGGCAGGAGGGTGCATGGCTTCCTCCTCCTGCGTCCCCTCCAGGCTTCCCTAGATTGCTGCGCCCGGGGCAGATGTACCCTTCTGCCCCACTCCCCAGATACACCCCTGGATGGCTCATCCATACAGGGTCATCCTGGCTGCCAAACAACTTAACAGCACCTATGAGCAGCTGTAGGTTGTGTCGGACTCAGATCACTCAGATCACTCTGCCAAAGCAAACAGATCACTCCACCAAAGGTCATGTGATCCCTTTGAATGTTATAATCCTTCGTTTATTAGGAGAATGTAATCTGGATTTGA
Source organism: Phrynocephalus versicolor (assembly GCA_023846285.1). Classification (NCBI taxonomy): domain Eukaryota; kingdom Metazoa; phylum Chordata; class Lepidosauria; order Squamata; family Agamidae; genus Phrynocephalus; species Phrynocephalus versicolor. The sequence goes on along the minus strand of JAHTLZ010000379.1, from coordinate 61,143,391 downwards.
TTTGATTTTGTTATAATTGCCAGTTTCACCTTAGCATTATTATTCGTTGTTAATGTATTGGTTGCTATTGTAAACCGCCCCGAATGGCCTTGTACCAAGATGGGGAGTATATAAATGGAATGAATGAATAAAGGAATGAGCGAAGTGCTAGTGCTGGACTAGACAGCTAGTGGTTAATTTAAGCACAAGAATTGTGATTCACGGATAAGATAAAATTCTCACTCCTCTGCAGTTGTGCCTGGGAAGGGTAAGAAGAACCCTTGTTGCCATGCTGGGAAATGCCGTTTCATTTGGGGCAGCTCCATCTACTCAGGCCTTAGAGTCCTCCGGGTAGACCGTTCCTTCTGCCAACGCAAGAAAAGTTACTTTTTTGGACAGAGTAGTTCGGCCAGCACGGGAGACTAAAAACATGGGGAGTTATATGTTATAATTAATTTGCATATAGTTTAACTTCATTAACATGTTGTTGGTGTTCAGTCGTTCAGTCGTGTCTGACTCTTCGTGACCCCATGGACCAGAGCACGCCAGGCTCTTCTGTCTTCCACTACCTCCCGGAGTTTGGTCAAAAAGTAAACATATACAGTAGTTTACTTTTTAATGTTTAACATACTATGCTAAATGTTCAACCTATGTTCTTTTTAATGATAGAATATATTCTTGGCTCCCCTTATCAGGAGAATGGCAGCCCATAAATAAAATAAAATAAAATAATTTACCAAACAAACATGCAAAATACACCAGGGGTATTTGGACTTGCAATTCGCGTTGTTTGGAAGACCTACAAGTTGCCAGCTCCTGGGGGAAAGCTATGGTGTCCCACATGGGGGTGGGGGATTTTGTCCCTAATACTATCAGAACCTAAGGAACATGGCCAATGCAAAAATGGTAATCAAGTGAACCGAACCCCAGTCTTGAGCTTGGGCAAGCAACAGGCATTCTCCTCAAGCAGCAAATACCAGGCAGTGCATCTGTACATTGTGGACCTGAGATAAGAGGTAGGTGTGTGTGTGTGTGCGCGCGCGCGCGCACGCGTGTACACCGATCAGTAATTATTCATTTTCTCCCATTGACGCCACCCGTGTTCATGCCATTTGGAAACTGCTGATGGATGTTTTTGAAGGTGACGGCCTTCACAGCTGGTGCCGGGAGGGAAACGGAAAGTCTAAAGCCAGGGGCGAAGCAGACCTCGGATTCACGGGGTTGCAAAAAAGAGGCTCCCGTTTTTAATCAGCTTGCTTGCTTTCCCGGAAGATGCCCTCGCATGCAGTTTCTGTAAACATATTATCAAGACAAGACATCGTGCATCTCTGGTGCTCTCCCGTCTAAGTGGAAGGAAATCTTGTTAACGGCTCCCCTTGGGATTCCTTTTGCTCCCAGGGAACGTGAGTGGGTGCAGAACTACATATATATTTGATGCTTGGCTGTAGGCAGCAGCCTTAATTGCATTAACACAAGGCTCTGGAACCATGCAGAGAAGCTTAGTGATGGAATATTTGTGGAGGAAGGGGGGAAGAGGAATTTTTGAAGAAGTAGGCACAGTATGAGATTTCAAAATGTTGAACCAACCCTTGCGTCTTGGAGATCTTGAGTTGCAGGGGGAGGGAGAAAATTCTTTTAACGGTAGAGATCCAGAAGGGGTTGTGGAGACTAGCCCAAATGTTGAAATAGGAGCAGGACAAAAAGGAGTGCAGACCATCAGTGCAAGGAAAAACAGGTTAAGCAAAGGACATGTAAGAAGTGCACGCAGCCTAAAATGTCTCTACATCAATGCACAGAGCATGGGGAACAAACAAGAAGAGCTGGAACTCCTAATACAGCAAAATAAATATGACATAATTGGCATCACTGAAACATGGTGGGATGAGACGTATGATTGGAATGTAGTCATTGGTGGGTATAACTTGTTTCAAAGGAACAGGCTGAGTAAGAAAGGAGGAGGTGTAGCTTTATATATTAAGGACATTTACACTGCTGAAGTAATACAAGATAAACAGCAGGGGAAGCATGTTGAGAGTATTTGGGTTAAAATCAGGGGTGAAAAAACTAGGAGGGATGTCACTGTGGGAGTATATTATAGACCCCCAAACCAGCCGGAGGAGTGGGATGATGCCTTCTGTGAGCAGATGGCCACACAGTCAAAAGGGAGAGATGTAGTAGTAATGGGGGATTTTAAATATCCTGATATATGCTGGCAGTCCTACTCAGCTAGGAATGCAAGGTCTAACAAATTCCTTACTGCCCTTGCAGACAATTTCATGGTCCAGAAGGTAGAGGAGGCAACCAGAGGCAAAACCATTTTAGATCTGGTCTTAACCAATAAGGAGGACCTTGTAAATGGGGTCGAAGTGGTGGGATCATTAGGTAAAAGTGACCATGCCCTCTTGGAATTTGTTATACAGTTGGAAGGTGAAACTAAGCATGGTCAGACAAGAATCCTGGACTTTAAGAAAGCCAATTTTTGTAAACTTAGGGAATTATTGGCTGTGATTCCATGGACTGAAACACTGAAAGAAAAGGGAGTCCAAGATGGATGGGAGTTCCTGAAAAGCGAGATATTAAAGGCACAATTTAAAACTGTTCCAACAAGAAGAAAAAATGGGAGAGGTCTAAAGAAACCACAGTGGTTTACTAAAGAACTTTCAACTCAGCTAACTATAAAGAAAAACAAGTACAAGGAATGGAAAAATGGGAAATGCACCAAAGAGGAATATAAACAAACAGCTAATATATGCAGGGGGGGTGGTAGAAAAAGCTAAAGCACAAAATGAACTTAGACTTGCCAGGAAGATTACACATAGTAAAAATTGTTTCTTTAATTATGTCCGCAGCAAAAGGAAAAATAAGGAAATGATAGGCTCTCTGCGTGGCAATGATAACCAGTTACTAACAGGAGACAAGGAAAAGGCAGAACTACTCAACACCTTTTTTGCCTCTGTTTTCTCCCAAAAGGAAGAAAGAGATCCGCTGGGACAAAGAGTAGATGAGGTAGGATGGGAATTGCAACATAGAATAGGTAGGGAGGCAGTACAGGAACATCTGGAAACATTAAATGAATTTAAGTCTCCTGGGCCAGATGAATTACACCCAAGGATATTAAAAGAACTGGCAGAAGTAATTTCAGAACCATTGGCAATAATCTTTGAGAAGTCCTGGAAGACAGGAGAAGTCCCCATCGATTGGAGGAGGGCTAATGTTGTCCCCATCTTCAAAAAGGGGAAAAAAGAGGACCCAAATAATTACCGCCCAGTCAGCTTGACTTCAATTCCTGGAAAAATCCTAGAGCAGATTATTAAGCAATCAGTCTGCAATTATCTAACAAACAATGCTGTCATTACAAGAAGTCAACACGGGTTTCTTAAAAACAAGTCATGCCAGACTAATTTGATCTCTTTCTTTGATAGAATTACAGGCCTGGTGGATGAGGGGAATGCTGTGGATATTGCTTATCTGGACTTTAGCAAGGCCTTCGATAAGGTTCCCCATGGTATTCTTGCTAAGAAGTTAGTAGGAAGTGGGATAGATAGTGCTACTGTAAGGTGGATTTGTAATTGGTTGACTGATCGCACCCAAAGGGTGATCATAAATGGCCTCTCATCATCTTGGAGAGACGTGACCAGTGGGGTGCCCCAGGGTTCTGTTCTCGGTCCAGTGCTGTTCAATATCTTTATTAATGGCTTGGAGGAAGGAATAGAGAGTATGCTAATTAAATTTGCATATGATACCAAATTGGGAGGGGTTGCTAATTCCCTAGAGGATCGGATGAAAATCCAAAAGGACCTTGACAGATTAGAATGCTGAGCCAAAGCTAATGGAATGGATTTCAACAGAGGGAAATGTAGGGTGCTACATCTAGGTAAAAAGAATGAATTGCACAGATATAGGATGCGGGACACTTGGCTAGAGAATAGTACCTGTGAAAGGGATTTGGGGGTCTTGGTGGACCACAAATTGAACATGAGCCAGCAGTGTGATGCGGCGGCCAGGAAAGCCAATGCGATTCTTGGTTGCATCAACAGAACCATGGTGTCTAGATCAAGGGAAGTGATAGTGCCACTCTATTCTGCTCTGGTCAGACCCCACCTGGAGTACTGTGTCCAGTTCTGTGCGCCTCAGTTTAAAAAGGATGTTGACAACCTCGAGCGGGTGCAGAGGAGGGCGACCAGGATGGTTGAGGATCTGGAGGAAATGTCTTATGAGGAACGGCTTAGGGAAATGGGTATGTTTAGCCTCTCAAAAAGAAGACTGAGAGGGGATATGATAGCTATGTTTAAATATTTGAAAGGATGTCATATTGAAGAGGGAACAGGTTTGTTTTCCATGGCTTCAGAGACTAGGACTCGGGGCAATGGTTTCAAACTACAGGAAAAGAGATATCATTTGAACATTCGGAAGAACTTCATGACAGTTAGAGGTGTTCGGCAGTGGAATATGCTGCCACGGAGGGTGGTGGAGTCTCCTTCTTTCGTGGTTTTTAAGCAGAGGCTGGATGGCAATCTGTCGGAAATATTGTGAAGGGGTTCCTGCTTGGCAGGGGGTTGGACTAGATGGCCCATGAGGTCTCTTCCAACTCTATGATTCTATGCTTCTATGCTTCTATGATTCCATCTTTGGAGCCAGCAGGCCTGAAGAGAAATCAGATTTTCACGCTTAACACTCCCCAAAACTTCCGTGGCCGCCAGCCATGCTAGCCGGGGGGTTGGGGGAGTCATTGTTTAGAAGAGAAACATCAGAATCTGCTCCAGAACTAAAGGCACTTCCCACGCACATCTGGTGACCACTGGTGGGGTAGCTAGACTAGAAGGGCCTTTGGTTTGACCCAGGGAGACTGCAATTAACCCTTAATCAGTTTAATTGGGAGATTAATTAATACCTGTGTCCACTGAAGGATGGTTTTGCTTGGCAAAAAGCATGCTGGTTAGATATATTGCCCATAGTGCTTAAAGCTTTCTTTAAACAATTTATAATTATCCAGCCTACACATTGCCCCAGTACTCTATTACTAACGTCAGAAGGCTGGAAGGATGAATGAACCTCAAGCTGTCCAATATGGGATTGGACCCCGATTGTGAGCAGAGTTTTGGCTGCAGTACTGCGATTTAACCACTGTTCCATGAGGCTCCTGCATGAGGCTAAAACACACACACACAAAAAACTATTGGATTTAGAGTCCATAACCTCCTCGTCTGTTTGTTTCTTCATGTACTGTTTAGCTTGCGGTGTGTGGAAATAATGGAAGCAAAGATTAAAAGAGTGCTTTTCGTGTGTTCTGCGCTGTAAACTCGCCGTGGGGAATTGCCAGCTTCATTACGAGGCGAGTGCCCAATTGTGCAACAGATGTGTGCCTAAGTAATGCAACCACGGCCTTGTTAGTTAAAAGCATTTTAAAGCGTCCATGAGCCACACTTTAGAAGAAACTCTCAAGGGGATTCCAGACCACGTGTTGCTGTTCTTGTTTGTTAATGTAGAAACAGCGGGCTTCGTATTTCAAGACCTCAAAAAGAGTCCCAGGCTGAGGTTTTTAGTCCTACTAAGAGGTCTTTAAATCTGATACGTTGACTTTTTAATCAACTGACATGCAGGCTATTGATTCGCTGTTGGGGGTTTTGATGGTTCGTTGACCGAGCTGTGTAGAACTCTTGCCAGCCGACCAGAATTAAAGGTACCTGCCCATGCTTTGGCTTTCAGGGTACAGCTTAATAAAAAATAGCCAAGGCGATTTTATTCTCCTCCTCTGCTATATTTCAAACGCTGTGTACATATTTGGGAAGTTGCCAACTTTCAAATGAGGACCCAACTCATCCCTGCTTGCTAAAAACCAGCAAGCTCCAAACAGTGGAAACATTTGAACTACTACAGGATTCTGGGTGTTGTGGTCCCAGGCCAATAGCTTTTCCAAATACTGGCTCTCCTATTGGGTTGCTTTAGTTTCTTCTTCTTCTTCTTCTTCCTTCTTTCTTCTTCATAACTAGGCATGGCCAACCAAAATTATAAAGACATTGACTGGTATTCTATACCAGGTACAAGATTTAACAGAAAAAAAAACCCTGAGAATCTGTTAAATATCTTGTGGTCTATATCCTAATTGTAGCTCTATTTCTGAGATCTGCAGCTGCTTATAATAGTATGTGAAATTTCTTAATGTTGTTCCCAAAGCCCAGTGACTACGGGGATCACTTAAATGTGTTTTCTTAATTTTTCTGGGTTGTTGTTGTTGTTGTTGTTGTTGTTGTTGTTGTTGGTCCTTTATGATAAACCAATTAGAAGTAATGCAATTTGGTGAAAATGTTATTTAAATGTTGTTGCTGTTGTTGCTGTTGTTGTCGTTGTCATCATCATCATCAACCACCACCACCACCCTTGGAATTGCAAGGTCAATGTTCCAGGCATTTCTTCATTCTATAATTATTACTACCGGTATGTCTGCAGTGCCATGTTCAAGGGTGGTGGTGGTGTCTATTGGTTTTGCATCCAGAAACCCCCACAAGATCCCGACAGCATCATTTTCTGATATCTTCTCTTCCTGGTGCTCCTGCGGGTTTTTGGGGTCAGGATGATATGGTAATAATAACTAAAAGGATAAAGAGGCAAATAAAGGCTGGGGGGGAAAATGGAATGCACCTGGGCTGGAGGAGGTGCACGGGTCTCTATCTCGTTGCATAGCAGTGTAATTTAATCCCTTACTTCAAAAAGGTTGTCCTAAAGTCGGAATCGACTTGATGGCACTTAATGGCTATTGTTTATTATTATATATTGTACACATATGAACGAGCCTCCCATTTATTTCAGTACACACCCACATTGTGGCTCCTTGGTATGATCAATATAAAAATATCCTTCTTTGACGCCAAGCCTGACCTGTTTCTCCTCTTTTTAAGGTAAATGTTGAAGACACTGTCGAAATGTTACCCAAGTCCCGGCGAGCGCTCACCATCCAAGAGATTGCCGCTCTCGCCCGGTCCTCCCTGCATGGTAAGAGACCGGGTGTATGTGTTTCATTATGGCTTGGAGGGAGTGCCTCTTTTGTAGCATTAAAAAAAAAAAAATGTGACCACGTCTGAGTGAAGTAGTTGGTAAAAAAGGGATGGGAAAATATTTTGGATCTCTTTAAGGGGTACTATGCCCTTTAGGGGCATAACCTTGTTTTCTTCTTTGCTGAGTGTTCGTCTCGCTGTATTTAATGTAACTCGTATTGTTTTATTGATTTTCTGTTAATGTATAATTTATGTTGCTGCCAATTATTGTATTGTTTTGGGTTTGTTTTAAATGCGCCAGAGTGGCCTCGGCTCCCAGATGGGTGGAATATAAAACCCTCTTGCCTTGCTTCTTTTTTGTTGTTTGTATTACATTGTTGTTTTTAACACTGTTGTAAACCGCCCAGAGTTCCGCTGGAAGATGGGTGGCTTAGAAATAAAATAAAATAAAAAAAAATTAAAAATAAGTAAAATAAATGAAGTAACCTACTGAGAGGTTTTGCTGCATAAGCCTTACTGATACGGATAAGATGGGTGTTAGCACATGAGACTTAGGGTGCTTTTACACGACCCCTAAGATCCGCTGGCCACTTAAATTCGGACCAGAGATCTTAGGGGCTTGTCGGTCTTCCTGTGTGCCCACCCCTCCGCACCTCCTTGCTCCTGTCTGCGTGAGGGGAGGGAGAAAAAAAGGAAGGAAGAACGTGGCTCACCTCCGTTCTGCCTCTCGCTCTTGCCGCGGCAACATTCCAGTCTCTTAAGTAGCTCTTAAAGGGGCGGGAGCCAAAACAACAACAAACAGAAGCGAGGAGAGCCCCGCACTCACTATCGTTACACAGCATCAAAGAATTTCCACCTCCAGAGAGCAGGTACTTGAAAGGTGCGCTGGGACGTGCTAATGTGGGCGTGGTCACACTTAATTTCCTGTAAACTCCGGAGCTGGTGGGGAAACATTTTAAGCTCCGGAGCTGGGAGCCATTTGCCCCGGAGTTTAGGGGTCGTGTATAAACACCCTCTAATGTCTTCATTTCATATTTTCTTGTAAGCCTACTCAGGTGTTAAGAATATCAGGAAGGGCCTTTCTCTTGGCTTTTCACCACCTTTATGGTGGTGAAGGCCCTCTCTGTGGTTGCTCCCAGACTTTGGAACTCCCTCCCACTGGAGGCCAGCCTGGCCCCATCTTTGCTGTTTTTCCACAAGCAGGGAAAAACCTGCCTCTTCAAGCCAGCTTCCCCTCAGTAACTGGTTGCCTGAGTGGTGGTTTTTTTAGATGGATTGTTATGCCTTAGTGTGTCTTTGGTATTGTTTTAGTTTACCCTTTCTCAGGGTGGTATTCGTTTGATCCTTTTAAACACCTGTATTCTCATTGATTTTGGCTGTCCACCTTGATCATCAGCTGAACACATCGACCAAAAGTTGTCTTCTCAACTGCAGTGAAAAGACAGGGGGAAAGGGTAGGGTCTGAACTGCTTTAAAAGGGAACTTTTAGAAGGAAACCCTGGGTATATCTCTTTACTTCTCAGCAACCAGGTTGCTGTAATGGTACAAGTAACTCCTTGTGTTGCATATTTCCTTCTCATTACCAACAGACTAGGACAGTGATGGCGAACCTATGGCACGGGTACCAAAGGTGGCACTCAGAGCCCTTTCTGTGGGCACCCAACATCTCCCCTTCATAGCCACCTGTATACAGGTTAAATTACTGTATTGGCAGTTTGCAAAAAAATTAGTGGATTGTGAACTGCAGTTTGGGCACTCGGTCTCTAAAAGGTTCGTCATCACTGGACTAGGAAAATGCAAGATAACTACTATTTGGTTCCCCCTTGTGACCATTTCTGACATTGCGTCTGGGGGATATGTGTAAAAAAGGTGGTGGAGGGAAATCTTGTCAACACTCCCATAAAATATCTTAAAATGCCATTTCAAAGTGTTTTTTCAAAGTATGTAGCTGGTACTTGTTACATCTCAATAGGTTCAGCATTACTTTCTATAACACTAGTAACACTACTCAAAACAAACTAGTTATAGGTAATTCCATTACAGTACCTAATTATAGCTAACTACTTACAAGCTCAGGGAATGATTACAGGTCAGCAATAGCAGTCTTCCAGAAGCGTTTCATACCCCTGACCCATGCACCCTTTGCATTGTTAAAACTGCACCCATCTACCCATGGTTCCTACACAGTAAGTGCAGATGTCTGTACTTGCTTTCGCTCAGCATGGGTAGCTGTGAAAAAGAAAAGATGTTTGCAATTTTTCCATTCTACGAAGATCACCCAAACCGTGAGTTCTCCAAGATCTATTTAGCAGGATGGACCTGTTAAATAAATCTTGCTGAGCATTCCCATTTCACGAAACCCAATTCCCGTGAGTGCAAGGAAGGCAGGTCAACCAAGAGCACGGTGCCTGGTAAATAGCCTGAAGCTTGTGAATGAACAAGTTTCCGTGTGCCATTATCCTTGCGATGGTTCGGATTCTAACGGGAAAACCTGCATGTGCAAAATTGTCAGCGCCTTCAAAAAGATGCAAGTGGGGAAAGGGAGGGGGGATGATCCCCCAACTCCGGTTTGCCTGTTGCCTGTTACATGACAGCTCCAACTACGACCAAATGTGTGACATCTCAAGCAACAAACACCTCTTGTCAGAGGTACAAAGACGATGCCTTCCGAAGGGTGAACCAAAGGGATTTTGTCTTTCATGGCTTGCACTTATTAAACGAGGAATTTGAATTTCAAACCCATTTTGTAGATCAGAGAGATACATGCCGCAGAAAGAAGCAACACATCCCTGTGCTAGCAGTCAGACCGTATCAGATTCAAATAAATTATAGACTTCAAATGGAGACGGGAGCCGAGGAATCGGAAGAAGACTGAGACTCAGAAGGGCAGCAGGGAAGGAACTAGAAAAGATCAAATGTAAAGATGTGTCACTGATGACCAAGACCATCCAAGCTGTTGTATTTTTGATCCCTGTGTATGGGTGTAAAACCTAGACAGTTAGAAAAGCTGGAGGAAGATTTGTGGATACCCTGGACTACCAGAGAGACAAACAAATGGGTCCTAGAGCAAAAGATAGATAGATAGATAGATAGATAGATAGATAGATAGATAGATAGATAGATAGATAGATAGATAGATAGATAGATA
>JAHTLZ010000379.1:61107529-61126515 GCA_023846285.1 Phrynocephalus versicolor | reverse complement strand
TGATGATGATGATGATGATGATGATGATGATGATGATGATGATGATGATTATGATGATACCTTATTCATAAAAAAAAATTCCAAGCTGTGGACTTAATATGAAGGCTGGTGGAGCACACACGTGTGTGCAAATGTATGCAACCAGTCTGTCCAGCCTGTCTTGGGTGAGTTGCAGCTCCGAGGATCACAGAACTGCTGAATTGTCATGAAAAATGTGTGTGGGGTGTGTGTGCGTGTGTGTGTGTCAGTGAGTGAGACTTGCAAAGGAGAAGCCCTCAGTAAAGGAGAGCTGTTTAACCCATTGCCTTCCAGCTCCTCCCCCTCCAGTCAACCTCTTCCCCTCTCACTCAGCCAGGTGATCTAGTGCAAAACGAGCGTATCCATGCAGTGATAAGGTGATGTAGAGCTGCACTTGGCCATTCCTTCTCTTAAAATGGAGAAACCTTAGGGGGTGACTCAGGAGAAAGGATCAGGCCCCCTTGCACTGGCCTTTCTTCCTGTGGTGTGATCACTGAAAACGCTCACGACCTGGGTTCAATCCCCGGTAGCAGGCTCAAGGTTCACTCAGCCTTCCATCCTTCCGAGGTCGGTAAAATGAGTACCCAGCTTGCTGGGGAGGCAATGTGTAGCCTGCACACTGTAATTAAAATTGTAAACCGCCCAGAGACTACTTATAGTGTTCTGCTTATATACCGCCCCATACCACTACACTACTTCACGTTGTGTAGCAGTCACTCCCCCACTTTTGGAGAAATTCCCCTCACACTCAGGCTAATATTTTACAGCAATGTGCAGGCTCGCCTGTCTGCCTGCCCTTAGACACGGCATCTGGTGAATGGTACCTAGTGGTGGTCTTCATCTAAGGCGGTTACTTCACATCCGTTTTGTCTCTGTTAGCGTTGCGCTTAGGAGCGGTACACTACTATAGTGGTATGGGGCGGTATATAAGCAGAACACTTTGCTTTGCTTTGCTTTCAAATTCAGCAGTGCAAATTGTGGAGCAAATCCAAAAGTATTTGCCAATGTAATCCACAGCCCAAGTCACTGCTTGCTTTGTTAAGGGTGAGCCCCTCGATTAATAAACAATATGTCCTGTTGAATACACGGGGCTAGCTTGCAACTAAATGTTCTTTGAATCAGGACAAGGTTTCCCAATTTCGTAGGACTAACATCTGGGTGCTGGTATGTTTTCTTTGTCATGGAGTGGGTCAAAGCCAGGCTAGTCCAGAAAGGCCCGGGTAGAAGGGAAGTCCACGGCTGTTTCCCCAAAAGGTCACCTGAATGAATCAGTCTTGGCACAACCCGAGCAGCAGACTTGCTGGAACACATAACAGACGCCTCCGCCGCATACAGGCCTGGCTCAGTGTGAAGGTTCACCTTCTGCCCAGGCTTCCCACCCTTCCAACTTCAAAGAAGGCATATCCTGAAACGAATCATCAACTGAACTTTTATTAGGTTCTTCTACTACAACAGAGGTTCTTTTTCTTACAACGGTTTCAACATCTTTAACTTCAGTGACAAAAGGGTTATTCTTACATTCGTAGTTAGGAGTCCTTAGAGAGAAATCAAGTCCCCTACTTCCACCTGGGGAGAGTTGGCTCCACCACTGGTCTCCCCCTCCCTCTCTGATAGGCGCGGCTCTCCCACCTGAACCCCAGCCTCCAAGGTGAGCTTGGGTCCACGTCGTCTCTGCTGGTAGGAGCGGAATGGGCAATCCTCTCTCTGAGTCAAGTCCATTGTGGTATTCAGTTTCCCGGCTTTCACTTCCTCTCGTACCTTGGCTAGCCATTGCTCCAACTCCAACTGTTGTCTTATCTGCTTCCTCTTTCCGTTGTATTTTCTGGCCTCTTGCTCTCCCCAGTACAAACAGCCCTATTTATGCACCTGGCGTCTATAACTCTTGGCCTCCTTTTTGGGCATCATCATCCTTTCCCAGTCCATAGATCCTCCATCCACACCCCCTCCCAGTCTGGCGGGAGCACACGTGGTTCCCCCCTTTTACAGTCTCCAAACCCCACCTCCTCCACCTCTGATTGCTGGGACCTTCCCGCCGTTTCCTCAAACCCTTTCACTGCCATAACAGGGTTCTTGCCTTTTCCCTCTCCCTTCTCCTCTTCCAGAATCTTTAAATAGTCTTTAAACTCTTTCCACAACATTTCCCTCTCCCCAGCCTCCATGGTGGGTGCAGCTCTGGGTCTTTCCCTTCTCTTCTGCTTCTCCAGCCATTCATCCCTTTCTACTTCACGTTGTGTAGCAGTCACTCCCCCACTTTCAGAGAAATTCCCCTCACACTCAGGCTAATATTTTACAGCAATGTGCAGGCTCGCCTGTCTGCCTGCCCTTAGACACGGCATCTGGTGAATGGTACCTAGTGGTGGTTTTCATCTAAGGTGGTTACTTCACGTCCGTTTTGTCTCTGTTAGTGTTGCGCTTAGGAGCGGTACAAAAAAAATGTTACTTCACGTCCGTTGCGCAACTACTGAAATATGTCTCGACCTCGTCCCCAGAACGGGTGCTAAGCGGGACAATCCTGTACCTGCTGCTGGGGTAGGGTTTTCCCTGGTCACTCTTTGTTCCCGCTTTCTGTTCTGAGACAAGACACCATGTAGTAATAATGACTGTCAGGGAACAAAACATTCATTTCTCTCAGAAAACTGTGTCCGTTTTTTTAACTTTTCAGAAGCAAAATATCGAAAAAGAATTTTTAAGCCCCCCCCCCCCAAAAAAGGAAAAAGGAAGCTAGACAAATTCAGTGTTTGTCACAGTACAAGACCGTGAGGTAACACTTGTCACGAGACAAGTTATCACAACCATGGGAACACTGAAACAGGGACAAAACCATGTGATCGCGACCAACGCTGTCACGGTACAAAACTAATTGTGAAACAAAGAAGGACGTGAAGTAACCACCTTTGTCAGGAGTAGCAATGTCTTTGGTGGGTAGATACAAGACCGTGAGGTAACACTTGTCATGAGACAAGTTATCACAACCATGATAACAGCCTCACGACCCAAGGAAACAGGGACAAAACCATGTGGTCGTGACCAACGCTGTCACGGTACAAAACTAGTCGCAGAACAAAGAAGGACGTGAAATAACTACCTAAGTGAAAATTCAGGGTACACAGTTTAGGGCAATTGGTCTCATTTAGCCCTTGTTCTGGGATCCTCTCTGCTCCCTCGTTCTCCTTTACGTCCCATAAATCCTCGAGGCGGAGACTGATTTGGGCTGTCTTGTTGAGCATATCCTGCACAGCCCCCCAACTGCACTGGCATCAGCCACTGTGTAACTAACAATTAAGGACAACTGAGACCTGCAACAAACTATAGAAGCGTGGAATACCCTGTTTTGGGGTCCAGCCTGGCCAGCAACCATTCTCAAGGTACTCCATTCCCTTCTTCTGACCCTAATTCTTTAAGCTCCCCATGTAAGGGACCACCAGCATCGAAGCAGCGGTGGCTCAGTTACCAAGTGTGATCAAGACAGATCGTTGTTGCACTTCGAAGGTTAACAGGGCTGTTCAACTTTGAACAGGCCAAGGTCTACTTTTTCTGGCCCAAAGTGCCTGAGGGCTACTACACGAAAGCCTCTACTTACGAATTTTATCCGTTCTGAGCACATGCTCATAAGTAAAAACTTTTATAAGTAGAGCAGTGATTTCCCATAGGAATGCATTGAAAACCAATTAATGTGTTCTGGAGGGAATAGATTTCAATGCGCCATGGCCCTTGAACTGCCCCGCTCGGCTGAGACAGTGGGCTGGCAGACCCAGAACTTTGCTGGGGCAGTGGTGGTCCTTGGGATGGGGGAGGGAGGGGTGGAGAACCTATCCCCTCACGTTTTTTATTGATGGCTGGCGGGCTACTTTTGAACCCTTCACGGGCTACCAGTAGCCCGCGGTCTACCTGTTGGGCAGGCCTGATCTATAAGATGCTTTGCAAACCCAAAATCACAGCTTCACAACCACACAGTTCTCTCCTTGGCTTACTTCCATGTATAAAACGATCCTCAATTTTCATGTCTAACAATTTTAGAGAAAAATATAGTCTTATACATGGAAAAAATACTGTCTATTTGACCTCCTTTTGCAGGAACTGCACCCTGCTTCCTCGAATGCATGATGAGAAGACTCAGTAGACTGAAACTTATCTAGAAGCAGGTGCCAGAAATATGGAAGGAAATCCAGTAGTGGCCTTTGGTGATTACCTTACTGGTGGTTATTAAGAATCATGCAGCAGTCCTTGGTGCATAACCAGAACAGCCAAGAATCAACAGTTTAGCTGGCTCATTGGTCTTACCCTAAGCCAGTGATTCTAAGTTTTTGGGGTCCATCTATTTTGGAATTCATTTTGCAGAAGGCTTGATCTGTGGCTGTGCCAGTGGAGGCTTCTGGGAGCCAAAGCCCAAAACAGCTGGAACACCAATTGAGCTAAACTATGTATAGGAGAAAGGTTTAATCTCTAGGTATTCTCTCTCTCTCTCTCTCTCTCTCTATCTCTCTCTCTCTCTGCCTCTCTCTCTCTCTCTCTGTGTGTGTGTGTGTGTGTGTGTGTGTGTGTGTGTGTATCTGAAGTCACAAGGCCAAAAGGGAAAAGTTTAGTCTCTAGGTACACACTCTCTCTCTTTGTGTGTGTGTGATTGTGTGTGTTTGTGTTTGAGAGCAAAAGGGAACAAGAATATAAAGTGGGCCGAAAAATGCGCATAAAAGATGCAGAAGCTGGATGATAATACTGACAAACTTGCATGAATGAGCTGGGAATTAGCATAATGACAATAATGATAAAACTCTTTACAAGAGCCTCGTGGCGCAGTGGTTAAATGCCTATACTGCAGCTAAAACTGTGCTCACGACCTGGGATTCAATCCCAGGTAGCAGGCTCAAGGTTGACTCAGCCTTCCATCCTTCCGAGGTTGGTAACATGATTACCCCTCGCTTGGGGGTGGGCGGACAAAGTGTTACCTGCATAAATAAATTGTCAACTGCCCAGCTTTAAACACTACGGGGCTGCATATAAGCAGAACATTTTGCTTTGTTTTGCTTTGTTCAAACCAAAGGAAGTAACGATGAATTTTTTTGTTTGTGTGTCTTCTTCTTCTGTTCTTTGGAGTCTTTGAAACCCTTTGTTCAAGGACTGTCATTTTGCAGCTAGAGTCCAAAAGTGCAGTCAGGCAACAATGTAGCTCATGTTTTGGAGTGGAAAGTGAAGTGAATTAGGACCAGATCATGGTGTGCATGGCAGGGTCGCTTTCAAGGGGCTTGTACTCTACAAACAACTCTTTTAGGCATGATCCATTGTCAGGGTCCAGCCCCCTGCATGCCTAAGGAGACCGAGATGTCCTCCCACTGGTTTTTGGATTCTGCTGTTTTAAACATCCCATTTAGATCCATTCATATGGATATTTGTATCCAATATGCATATTTGTATCCATTCATATGAATGGATACAAATGATCCCCACCAATTGGTTTGGGTTCCCTTACCTTCTCATCATCACCCTTGCTCCACCCCCCAACCCCAAGGGTGTCTGTGCATGCTTCAGAGTATATGGCATTTTAGTGATGAGTAGGGGACTGCCAGGAGAGCACAAAACAAAATGGGAGCCCCCCTCCCCCCCCCCGCTGTCCAGCATAATTTCAAAACAACTGTATGTCTTGCATACAGTTGTTTCATGTCTGGGTTATGGGCTGGCACTTACTCTCTACATCTCTGGCCAGTGACACTTGAGCCTCAAGTGGATCTAAATGTTAATTCACTTTGGGAAAGTCTGAATGGCATGGACCCTGGAATTCTGGCATGGGGTGCATAGAATCATAGAATCATAGAGTTGGAAGAGACCTCAAGGGCCATCTAGTCCAACCCCCTGCCATGCAGGAACCCCATCACAATATTTTTGACAGATGGCCATCCAGCCTCTGCTTAAAAACCACCAAAGAAGGAGACTCCACCACCCTCCTCTGTGGCAGCATCTTCCACTGCCGAACAGCTCTAACTGTCATGAAGTTCTTCCTAATGTTCAAATGGAATCTCTTTTCCTGTAGTTTGAAACCATTGCCCCGAGTCCTAGTCTCTGAAGCCATGGAAAACAAACCTGTTCCCTCTTCAATATGACATCCTTTCAAATATTTAAACATAGCTATCATATTCCCCCTCAGCCGTCTTTTAGAGAGGCTAAACATTCCCAGTTCCCTAAGCCATAAGAACATAAGAAGAGCCATGCTGGATCAGGCCAAAGGCCGTTCCTCATATGACATTTCCTCCAGACCCTCAACCATCCTGGTCACCCTCCTCTGCAGCTGTTACTCGGCTCCAACACTCCACCCTGGCATACAGAGTTCTCAGTGCAGTCCTCAGCTCTACAATGGAGAAAATTCCATTTTCTTTGTGGTGGTGGTGGTGGTGGTGGTGGTGGTGATAATAATTTCCAGAATCCACACGTGGGTAGTTTCTGCCTTATGGCAGAATGGAGGGGCTGCATCCCAGGCTTTCCACAGGCACCTACAGCATTTTTTCTATCGACAAGACTATATTTTTGTCTAAAATTGTTAGATTAAAATTGAGGGTCGTCTTATACACGGACGGAAACGAAGGAGAGACCTGTGTGCCCACAAAAGTGTAATTTTGGGTTGGAAAAGCAGTAGTCATCTTATACATGGGGTGCGTCTTATTGGTGGGAAAATATGGTAGTCTGTCAGCCGCTACTCTCGCCATCCTCCATCTGACCAGACCAGACCAGTCCACCAATGCCTCGTCGCACACTAACAGGAAAGGCTGGTTCATTTTCTTAGGCGGCGCTGGACCTGCAGGACACAAGGCTAGCCGCTGAGTCATCCAAAGACCCAGGGAAGAACATGAGCCAGACAGGGCATGATTATCTTCCTGGTCCTTCCTGAGCACCTTCTCCACTGGGTGCCGGAGGGAGAGCAGGGGCCTGGCCTCCCACGGAGGTGCTCGGAGGGGTGGCCCAAGGGGTATTTGTACACGACCCCTAAACTCGGCCGCAAATGGCTGCCAGCTCCGGAGCTTACAATTGTTTCCCCAGCAGCTCCGGAGTTTGCAGGAAATTAAGTGCGACCACGCCCACCTAAGCACGTCCCAGCGCACTTTTCATGTACCTGCTCTTGGAGGGTGAAAATCCCCAGATCCGGATGTAATCTGGCGAGTGCCCGGCTCTCCTCGCTTCTGTTTGGGTTTTTTGCCTCCCGCCCCTTTAAGAGAAGGAAGAGAAGGAATCAGGACGACGACGGGGCTACCGGGCGGCTTCGGAGGTGAGCCTGCATTTTTTCCTTTCTTTTTTTTTTCTCCCTCCCCTCATGCAGACAGGAGCAAGGAAGTGCGGAGGGGTGGGGACGCAGGAAGAGCAACGAACCCCCAAGATCTCTGGTCCGAATTTAAGTGGCCAGCGGACCTTAGGGGTCGTGTGAAAAGGCCCTAGAGAACCCCCAACTCTAGGAACCCAAAGGGATTTGCAGAGTATGGCGGTGGTCCAGGAACCTCAAGGGCTGAGCTGTTTGCTGCTTGACAGCTGGAGAGAGGGGAGGGAGGGAGGGAGGGCAGGAGGGAGGGAGATCCAGGCCTGGCGGCGATGATAAAACAGTGACAAGTTAGGCTACTGCCAAGAGGACTCAGATCCACCAAGGTGCCCTGTGAGAAAGAAGAGCTGTCCTCCTCTGAGGAGGAAGAACTCAGGGCAGCACTAGGAAATCCATCTGTCCTCTCCTCCCTCCACTCCGCCCCCCCCCCCCAGGATTTCCTCATTCTTCAAAAGGATCACATCTCTTTCTTTGGCAATAGCGGGATGGGGGATGGGGGGAGATGATTAAAGGGTGCCTCCAGTAGGGCTTTGCCCCCAGACACCCAAATGTAAAGGGTGCTGAAATCTGGAAGTAAACCTACTAGTAAGAAAGTGACCACACCTGCTAGCCTGTTCATATTTCTTCATGGGTGGAACAGGGGTGACGCATGGGTTTTTCTTCCTTTCTTTTTGTGGGCTATCACATTCAGCCATGGCAGTATTTGGTTTAATGGGAGAGAAACCTTTATCGTCGTGGTCGTTGACGTAGAACTGCTGAGCTAGAAGGGACCAGATGAATCATCCAAGTTCAAGGTGCCCCAGTAAGGAATCGAACTCCCAGCCTCTGGCTCCCTAGCTAGATGCCTAAACCACTGAGCTGTAATATGTATGGTTTTTTTTTTCAGGAGGGGGGAAGGGGATGAGATGGATAATCTCAAATCCTCCTTATTTTTGTGAAGAAAACAAGTACAGTAGGACCCTGGTATCTGCTGGGGATAATGAAAACCATGGATAAGAGAGAACGCCAGCCCACCCACCCCCAAATTGCTGTTTCCTGGCAGTAGCTTGCTTTATGGCCACTGTTTGTGACAGTAGCTTGCTTTACAGATGATATTTGTGACAACAACAGCTTGCTTTATAGCTTGCTTTGTGGCTGCTGAATTGTTTATTTTTTTCCTCTGCCAACCGTGGATAACTGTATCAGTGGATAGCTGAATCAGTGGATACAGGGGTCCTACTGTAGAAAATGCCATTGGAGACATAGGTTCTGAGGATAAGCAAAGTTCAGTGCTGTGCAGCAAATCAAAACAGCAGCCATGTTTCCTGTCCTGAGCACCAAAACAGCAAGGCTCTGTTCCCATAGTTTTTTTTTCTACTGACCCTTAAAGAGGCAAACCCGCTACGCAAGTCAATAAACCTCAGTGTCAACTCCAACATGCTTCAGAACCCAGAAAAGAGTCTGCCTTGTGGATGTGTTGCACTACAGCTTCCATTATCCCCAACCCTCATAGCCATTTCCTTATCGGTTGAGGAAGGATGTGTTGCAAGGAACGAGCTGCCCTTGAGATGCTGCTTGGACTACAGAACCCAGCAGTCCCAGCTAGCAGAGCCCAAGAGGAAGGGTGTGATGGGAGCTGCAGATAGCCGTGTCTCAAGGGCAGCATCATATGTCCACTCCCTGCCCTTAAAAGTGCCACAGGAAGAATGCAATGGCTCTGAATGAGTCCAGAGAACACTTTTAAAAAAACTTCAGAGCCTTCAGAGAGAGAGAGAGAGAGAGAGAGAGAAAGCAATAGGTCAAGAAAATAGCCCAAAAGGCCAAATTTGCAGCAATAATAGCATTTTCCCTGAATCAGTCAAGGCAAAGCTATTTATATTCAGACAAGGTCATGCCGGCATGACTATGACATATAAAAACAACGGCCACATCTCGATACTGTACCTTCAAGCTGCCAAAAGCAGGCTGCTGTAAGGACAGGCAAGACAAGGGGGGGGAATCAAGTCCTGCCAAAGCTACTGACTGAGTTTGTCTACTGTGACAGCGTTAGAATTAGGATACCCAGTGTGGGGTAGTGGGTAGACCGATAAACTTGTGTTCAAACCCCCAGTCACCCGTGGAAAATGAACTGGGGGGGGGAGGAACTAGCAAAAACACTCTGTAAATGTCTGATACGTGTTGAAAGCCCTGTTAGAGGGCATTGGAAGTCAGTTCTGACATAACAACCATAGGAAATGTTACTGTTTTCGGACTACTACCACTAACCCCTTCTCCTTGAACCCCCTGCATTAGTGAAATGCACTGTAGGCACCCCACAGTTTGTAAAATTAATGCGGGATGTTTCGTATTCCCGAAAATGCATAAACCGGAAACACACGGGGGTGCAATGCATCCTGGGTACTTTTTTCCACAATGCCTTACTGGAAAAAAAAATTGTGAACTGAGGTATTGCAGGGAAAAAATTGTGAACTGAGGCATTATTTAAAATGGTTTTCCTTTCATGAACTGAAAACTATATTAATGGAGGTACAGTGGTACCTTGTATAAAGGAATTTATTCGTTCCAAATGAAATTCTGTTAAGCAAATTTTCCTTTATAAAAATTTCCCATAGGAATGCATTGAAAACAGAGTAATCCCTAATCACGACCGTTTTTATGTTGTATGGATTCGCCCCATAGGCGATTCTGTTAAGCAAATTTTCCCTATCTCTGGAATTTTTATGCTGTACAAATTTTATGTTATACAAGCTGTTTGTTATACGAGGATCCCCTGTATTCATAAACTGAGGTATGCCTGTATGATGATGATGATGATGATGATGATGATGATGATGATGATGATGATGATGATGATGATGATGATGATGATGATGATGATGATGTCTGCCACCCTTGGCTTTGGGTTTGATGGGAAGAGAGTATTACTATAAGATGCCCCCATGTATGAGACAACCCCTACTTTTCCAACCCAAAATTACAGTTTTGCAACTGCACGGTTCTCTCCTTGGCATATTGAGGGTGTATAAGATGACCCTCAATTTTTAGTCCAAAAAGTTTAGACAAAAATATACTCATCAATGGAAAAATACATTATTTCTTTCTGCCTGCAGCCAGTGTAAGTGAAGGAGATGGAGGCATCCAGGGGGAAAGAGGGTCAGTCTGGTTTTCAATGGGCCCTGTACCCATGGTTTTAAGAGTTGCTTTCTGAGGTAACTTTTTTCTCCATGCTGTGGAAAAAGCAACCCTTTCTCTACATGTGTGGGTTGAAGGCAGGCAACCCACCTGACCTGGTTCTCCAATTAATTTGTCAACTAGGATTTGTGGACAACTTGCTTTTTTTTACTCTTGCTTTTATGTAAGCACAGTTGTTTATAACTAAACGAGCAGGGCCAAGGTGACTTAACTGCCTACTGGTGCAGAGGTTAAACGGCTGTCCTGCAGCTATAACTGTGCTCACGACCTGGTGGTTGACTCAGCCTTCTGTCCTTCCAAGTAAAAGGAGTACCCAGATTGCTGGGCGTTGTGGGGGGGGGCACTGTGTAGCCTGCATAAATAAATTGTAAACCTCCCAGAGAGTGCTTTAAGCACCATGGGGTGGTATGCAACCAGAACACTTTAAATTGGTATAACGAGTAATGATGTGTAAAGTTATTTTAAAGTTACATTTGTGGATACATTTCCGTGGTGATTTTTCCAGTTCTCTTGATCAATTGGAACAGTTTCCTTTCAATAAAACAAAAGTTCAGTAGGACCAAATATCTGCAGAGGATTGGTTTCCAAGTTTCCCCGTGGGTGCTGAAGCTACAGATGATAGCAAAGCAAATGCTATTATGATTATGGGGGGCGGGGGGGGGGCAAAAAAAATATTTTCACAAGCATTACCAGAACTTCACCAACAAGAATTCATGGTATGGTCTCTGGCTTCCTCTAGTGGCCAGTTTTGGTAATACATGTGAGGAAAATAATTCTGGATGTTTTTTTCCTTTTCTGGGGAAAGGGAAAGGTGGCAGGAAAAGAGGAACATCAAATATGAGATGGGTTGACTCCGTAAAACAGGGGTCCCCAAGCTCTGGTCTATGGACCAGTCCCAGGCCATGGTCTGTTTGGAATTGTGCCACAAGCTTTCCTGTGAGACGCATGCTCACGTTGGCATCCATGCTTCCCCGGCCCCATGCAGGGCTCTTCCTCTCCCGCACACCCATTTGCTTTTGTTTAGGCTGTGACCAAACTAATGGGGCTGTGTGAGTTTTGTGTGTGTGTGTGTGTGTGTGTGTGTGTGTGTGCAAGCGCGCCCCACGCAGGAACAATTTTTATACTACCCATCTTCCAAACTGGAACTCTGCCTTCCACTGCTCCCTGGATTGACTTTCTTTTCCAGGGAGTCTAGTCTTCTTGTGGAGTTTCATTAGCCTCGTTAGTCATCTTAATTTTTGATGAGAGTTCAGGCTAGAACTCCTTTCTCTGTCTTTCTGGCAGTCATTTCTGCAAAACATCCCATCCCAGCTGAAGAGATATACGGTAGATACTGAGGCAGAGAGATATTCCCCGTTGTGAATTTGGGGCTTTGATCTTTAACAAGTGAGCAAATCCATTTTCCATATGATTGCAGAAGAAGGGTAATGAAACTGGCCATAATCCTATGGCTTAGTGTAGTAAATCACACTAGAGGAGACCCATTGCATCAGTGAGGATTTGGTGAGTCAACTCCTCTGTATGTTCTGTTGATTCAAATGGGCCTGACTCTAAATGCAACTTACTTCAGCCTACTAAGTCAAAGTTAGAGTAGACCTGTCGCCCTGTCCTTCTCTACTGGAAACAGGCCTTTTGCTAAACTAATGCCTCATAGTTCCTCATTCCACCCATCCCAAGAAATCAGGAAGTCCCACCCTGTCTGAACCAGAGGGACAACCATGCTATCCACTACCTTAGGGCACTTTTACACGACCCCTAAGATCCACTGGCCCCTTAAATTCGGACTAGAGATCTTAGGGGTTTGTCGCTCTTCGTGCGTCTCCACCCCTCCGTACTTCCTGGCTGTTGGCTGCGTGAGGGAAGGGAGGAAAAAAAGGGACAAAAGAATAAAGCCTTACCTCCCGGTGCTGGTGGAAGCTGCCGGGGGAGCCCCGGTCACTTCCTGGTTCCTCTTAAAGGGGCGGGAGGCAAAAAACAAAAACAAAAAGAAGCGAGGAGAGCCCAGCACATCCGCATCAAATATTTTTCACCTCCCAAGAGCAGGTACAAGAAAAGCGCTGGGTTGCGCTTAGGTGGGCGGGGTTGCACTTAATTGTCTGCAAAATCCGGAGCTGGTGGGGAAACATTTTTAAGCTCCGGACCTTGCAGCCATTTGCGGCGGAGTTTAGGGGTCATGTATAAACGCCCCTACTTAGGCTTCCCTGAGTTTACCCACATTCTTCACAGTGCTGGCAAGTGAGATTTATTTATTTATTTATTTATTTATTATTAACCACACAGCTATCTACACTGGATTTTATACTACCAATCACTAGTCGAATGCTTCCCAAGTGTTTAGGACTGCGCAATGTATCAGCAAATTATGCGAGCAGATCCCAGTGAGGCGGCTTTCTGCAGCTGACTTATGGTGACTTTGTCAACTCCAATTTCTTCTAAATACTTGCTTAGCTCTTTAGGCACCGCACCCAGCATGCCGATTACCACTGGGGCCACCTGTACCGGTTTATGCCAGAGTCTCTGAAGTTCAATTTTCAGATCCTGATATTGGGTAATTCAGTTATCTTGGAGTTTGGATATTCTTGTTTCCATAGCTGGAAACAACTTGGTAGCTTTGTTTTTCAGGTTCTGCTCTATAATAGCATTTCATGATTGTCCAATTCTCTGGTAAAGCATATTTCTGCCACTTCTGAGATGGTTCAGCTTCCAGTAACTCTACAGGCCCATGCCCTGGTTTATTATTATTATTATTATTATTATTATTATTATTATTATTATTATTATTATTATTATTATTATTATTATTATTATTATTATTATTATTATTATTATTATTATTATACTGCACCATCTAGCAATTGCTAGACCACTCTGGGTGATTTACAAAGTTACAAATGGGTTTTCTCGGCAACAGTGCCTTGTGAGCATCATGAGCTTGTGGGCTGATTCAGCACAATAGTCTTCCATCCTCTTGTTGTAACACAAAGTATCTTGAGATGGGCCAGTGGTTCTCAGCCTTTGGGTCTCCAAATGTTCCTGGACTGCAACTCCCAGAAATCCTTTCCAGCTCAGCGAGTGGTGAAGACTTCTGGGAGTTGCAGTCCAGCAACATCTGGGGACCCACAGGTTGAGAACCACCACTGGGCTAAACGAACAATGAAGAGCCATTAGCTTAGCAAAAGACACGTTTCCAGAAGAGATGAACACAGATGGAAGTAGTTTGTTACTATGAATCCATATTTTTTGATGAGTGCCTGAACGTCAACTTTTACCATGACACTGGTATAGCCAGCTATTCCAATTTCAACCCCTTTTCTGGAAGGAAGTGTTTCATCCTTCCAGGTTCATCCTTCTCCAACATGGAATCACAGAACCCTAGAAGTGGAAGGGGCCCGTAAGGCCATCAAATCCCACCCCCTGCTCAGGGCAGGAATCCCAGTCAAAGCAGACTGGACAGACGGATGTCCCATTTTTCTCTCGAATGCCTCCAACCAAGGGCATGTGGGTTCCATTGTTGTCCTGCTCTAACCGTTGAAAAGCCTAGGCCAGTGGTGGTGAACCTTCGGCCTTCCTGATGTTTTGGACCACAACTCCCAGAATTTCAAGCCTGTATTGCCAATGACAAAGGACTGTGGGAGTTGTGGTCCAAAACATCTGGAGTGCCAAAGGTTCTCCACCACTGGCCTAGGCTGTTGGATGCACCCGTGGAAAAAGAGAGCTCTTTCATGCCTGGCTTGTGCAAAAGGAAAGGAGTCGGAGATCTAGGAGGACCCAAGCTTGGTGAATAAACAAGAGAGAAGAGTAAATTAAATGTCCCTCCTGTTTCAGGCTGGTTTATCAGTCCACCTTTTTTGTCTATCAGTGTCTCCTCTGCCATGCTCTCTCCCTCCCTTTGCCCTACCCCCTGGCTTCTAGCAAGCGGGTGTTTTAACACCAGGCTTTCCCTTCCTGCTTACCATGGCAGAGACCTTCGTCTCTAAATAGATAAGTGCGAGGAGATCTGTAACTTTGATAGCTTCCGGCTCCTTTGCCTAATCTGTGCTGTTGATGCTGCCAGTCGGATGCCCGCTCTTGTCTCATCGCCGCCTCGCCTTGGGCGAAGTTAAATTTGCATCGATTTAAAATTAATGAACTTGTGGAAAGTCGGAGTTTAGGCGGGGCGGGTTTCCTCTGCGAGAGCTGGCCACTGGCCCAAATTAATCCTGGAGCCTGGAATCTTTCCCAGGGTGGTGGCGGCATCTACGGATGAGTCTTAAAGGATCACACACACACACACACACACACACACACACACACACACACACACACACCTCTTTTCCATTGCTTCTCAAATATTGGTGCTTAGGTGCTTAAGGGCCTGAATCATCCCTCCAAGGAGAGCCCAAAAGCTCAGGAAGCTGCATGGATCTGTAGCTCTAAATGTGTGTGCTGGCAGGAAGAGGGGATTGGGGGCGTTGTAGTCCAAAAGCAAAGCAAAGCAAAAAAAGCAAAGTGTTCCGCTTATATACTGCCCCACCCCCGGCACTTAAAGCACACTCTTGGCAGATTACAGTTTATTTATCCAGGCTACACATTACCCCAACCCCAGCGGGCTGGGGTACTCATTTTACTGACCTTGGAAGGATGGAAGGCTGAGTGAACCTTGAGCCGCCTACCTGGGATTGAACCCCAGGCCGTGAGCACAGTTTTAGTTGCAATACAGCTCTTTTAACCACTGTACCACGCTCTGCTTAACAGGATACCTGGTGAGGCTTCTTCAGAAATTGACCAGCCTCTGCATGCAGCCTACTGAGCTCAGCCTTGTCTTGTGGCCTGCCGAACCCCAGAAAGTTCACCGAGAACCCCCCCCCGCCCCCAACCTCATGGAAGAGGGATCAGCGTTACAATCTGGTTGGTCGTCTCATCCCCAAAAGACCAGGAGTTATGGGTGCTTAGTATATACAGTGGTACCTCGGATAACAGCTGCCCTGGATAACGAATAATTCGCATAACAACTGCAAATTTTCGGGTATAGGGCTGCCTCTGATAACGAATTTTCCCTATGGGCTGCCTCGGATAATGAATCGCAATTCCTAGGTATAGGTCTGCCTTGGAGAATGAATTTTCTCTATGGGCTGCCTTGGATAACGAATCTTCCTATGGGCTGCCTCAGATAACAAATTTTCCCTATGGACTGCCTCAGATAATGAATTTCCAGCATGCAGCAGTAAAAAGTTATCCCAGGTGAAATTGCATCTGTACCTTTAAAGTGCACTTTTAAAGAGTTTTGAGCAAAAAACCAGGTGTCTGTGCCTTTTTCCTAGGCTCCAGAACGGATTAAACAGTTTCCCATCCATTCCTATGGGAAGCTGCATTTCGGATAATGACGTGTTTCAGATAACAACTAACCTCGGAGAACGAATTACCGTCGTTATCCGAGGCACCACTGTATATATTAAAAATGCCAAGCTGTTCACTCCTTTCTGGTCTTAGACACCTGCCTGTCAAGGCAGGTTCTTCTCCAGCCTGCTAAATTGCTGTTGGGAGAGTTCAGGGTATTTGTATTAGTTTGCTTGGGAGATTCATTCCCAGCTGCGCTTTCCAGACTGTGTAACTTTGGCCAAAGGGCACCACCCTGGAGTGCTCCCAGGAAAAAAGAAATGCTCACTTTCTTCCCAATAGTCACCACCTAGATAACCCTGGAAAGAACTGCCATAACTTAGAAATGATTTGAAGAAACACCATTTTTATTACAGCTGGAGCCCCCACATCAGCAGGATTGATATCTGCTGATTCACTTATCCGCTGGCTAAGTAAATACCAGGGGTTGAGTCCCAGGGATCTAATCTGCCCGTGTTCACCAGATCCAAGTCACCAAATAAAGATCTGATGCAAGAGAGTTCAATTTTGCATGGTTTATTGATCAATAAAGCAAGCAGGCAGAGAGAAACTTAACCTCTGGCAGCAAAAGTCAAGTCTCTGCCTCGATGGAGGCAAGAACAGGGTTTTTATAAATTTGTACAGGGGGAGGAGGCAGCAGTAGGAAAACTTGGAAAAGTTTTCCCAATACAAAACAAAGGATACAATGTGCAGGAAAGATCAGCAATGGGTTACATTATTTACAGTATTGCCAAACAAATATGGCCACATCCCTTAACATACAGTATAAACAATGACTGTCCCCCCTGGGATGATGGGATTAGACAGAGGAAAAACAAGGCGACATTGTTTACTCTGGGGTAAGGAAGTGGCCTGGGGAGTCCAGGTGTGCCAAATACAACGGGTGTCCCATCTAGGGTGAGGGGCTTAAGACAGAGGAGACTGGGTGTAAGGGAGTGGCTTGGGCGTCTGTGTGCAAAGGGTTTTCCTAAACCATTTGTCACACAAATGAATGATACCTGTTTACAGGGAGGAGGAGGAGGAGGAGACAAAGGGTTTTACAAGCAGGAGGTATTATCTAGAATTCTAGATGTTCTTAGGCCAGGGCATGGCTGGTGCGAACCGGACAATTCCTTCCCCCTGCTGGTGAACGAGTCATCCTTTTAGACATGGCTGAGACTCCAGGCAGCAGTAAAGCTATTTTGTGGATTTTTGGCCTGACTTCTAACTGCCCGCCCTTCATTTTGCTACATCATTTTCACGTGGATTCTGTGCAGCTGGACACATCACAGGGGTCAGGACTTGAGTCACGGGACTCACTGTCAGGTTGGACTTAAGTCTCAACAGTGACTTGACTTGGGTTTTGGTCAATGACTTGGACTTGAACTGTGACTTGGAACCCACCCTCCCCTTCCTTGTTTCTACCAGGGGGGAGGGAGGTTTGTGTTCAATAGGGACCGACTCAGTCTTGAGGCTTGGAACTTTGTACTGGAGTCCCAGACTCGGAACCAAGTGCCAAAGACTGGGACTTGGGTCTCAGACCCAAAGGCTTCCCTGGAAAATATTAAATTAAAAAAATGCATATTTATATGTATCTCTGGGGTGTAGTTACAAGAACTGGAGGGAGGGAGGGGGAGATCATGCAATATGTAGTGTTGGATATTTCCACATTTTTTTCAGCATCTGGGGGGCAGCTTGGAACTGACGACCCACCCACCCCGATACTGCAGTCCTACTATTTTATTATTATATCCAAAAAAAGGTCTTTCTGTTTGGACTAGGTGTAAAATAAGATGTGGCCCCGTCTACCTTTGAAAGGGCACTGCTACCTGTTGGGGTTAAAATCTGTAGACTGAAGACTCTGAGACAAAAGTGAAGTATATAAAAATAAACTTTATCTCTTTCTCTCACTGCCTAGATGTCCTAAGCACAACCGATCTCGCCTGATTTCGGAAGCTAAGCAGGGTCAGCCCTGGTTAGTACCTGGATGGGAGACCACCAGGGAATACCAGGTGCTGTAGGTGCCTAGAGTAGGAACTGGCAAGCCACTCCAGTATTCCTGCCAAGAAAACTCCATGGACATGGAGTCACGAAAAGTCGGTCACGACTATAACGACACAACACACACACATTTCTCTCAGGGGAAAGGGTAAATGGGATAGTCCTAATAAAACAACAAAACACTTGCAGTACATACAAAAGCATACCAAACGAAGTAACAAAAGATAAGGCGACGGCAGCTCAGGCAACGCCCAGGATAGTCTGCCCCGCTCTGACAATCGTCATGGGGAGAGGGACAGAGTCAGCAACAGGCTGCAGCAGCTAGCAAAGAGCTAAGACTGTAGTGCAATGCTTCTGAGAAAGGGGAAGCTATTCCTTTTGTAGGAGCCATACTAGTTAAAGAGATATAACTCACAGGCTTACAGCTCCAAATGAGGTTCAGCTGACTTTAACCCTATAATGTCTGAATATCGATCTTGCCATATCCCAACAGCACTTACACAACACCTTCAGAAACGGCTTGTTCCACACTATAAGAGGCAAAACCACCATCCCCTTCTGCATCTAGCCTCCTAATTGTCTCGCAGCTACGTGAAGCACAGAAGAAAGAAGTTGGCAACAGCAGTGGCAGCATTGTGGCTTTTTCTGATAACGGGACTCCACGCACTGGGCTCGCTGCAGCAGCTTCTCAGTTGCCTCAGCCTGAGCAGAGCAATAAGAAAGATAATTTATTTCAAACAGAGCCACACTCCCTTTAATGCCAAATTTGCTTCCATGTGCTTTTGCGTGGACTGCAGTCCTTTTCCTTAGATGCATCTGAAAGAGTGGGTCGTAACAAAATAATGCAGGGCATGAATAAAGTGGATAGAGGGAGGCTCTTCTCCCTCTCACAAAATACCACAACTAGGGGACATCCACTCAAACTGAGGGCTGGGAGACTGAGAAGATAGGAAATATTTTTTTAACCAGCGTGTTGTTAGTCTGCGGAACTCCCTGCCACAGGATGTGGTGATAGCATTTGGTCTGGATGCCTTCAAAAGGGGATTGGACAGATTCCGGGAGGAAAAGTCCATCACAGGTTACAAACCATGATGGATGGAGATGTGTCATCTCCAGGCTTAAAACCACGGCACTTCAACGGCCAGAT
>JAHTLZ010000379.1:61063580-61107519 GCA_023846285.1 Phrynocephalus versicolor | reverse complement strand
CTGTGAACATCTTTAGTCATCCAGGTGAGTTTATCTGGAAGTTGAGCCATGGCAACTGGACTTATTTTCTTGAGTGCTTGAAACGTTTTGCTGCTCATCCAAACAGCTTCGTCAGTCTGAGGAAAGCTAGTTGTGAGTCCTCCATTGTATAGTTCCCTTTGACCTCATGTCACCCTGGGCTGAAAGAGACTCATAAGATGGACAATGGCCTGAATAGGCTCAATAGGTGGACACCTCCCAGAACCTTTCCTTTTTTTTCTTTTTTTTCTTTCTTTCTTTCTTTTTTTTTTTTTTTTAGATCTGAGACTTAAAGTACAAGGTTAGCCGCCCAGAGTTCCTGCCGGGAAGATGGGTGGGATATAAGTCTAAAAATAAATAAATAAATAAATAAATATGGTGGAGATGGTCTGGAATCAGAAAAAACAATGGTTCGTAGTTTGCAGCTACCCAAGAATCATCCCACTCCCTGGAAAAACAAACCAGTTCATTTTTCTGGTTCATGCCTGGGGGGAATTTACTACCTCTGACCTTCTGCTACCTGCCAGCCCCCTTCCCACTACCCCCGTTACCTCCTTACCTGGTCCTGCCTCCTCCTCCTCCACCACCATCTCCTCCTCCTCTGGTGCCACTACCATCTTCAGAGACGGCGGCCCAGCTGTCCTTTCAGGAGCTGCGCCTTCTTCCTCTGCACATGCATCTGGCTATCTAGGCAGGCACGTGTTCAGAGGCAGCAGGATCAGATCCTGGTAGGGAAGCCGAGCCCTCTCTCTGAAGATGGCGGAGGCCGCAGGAGCAGGTGAGGAGATGATGGGGCAGCGGAAAGGGGGTGGGAGGGTATCCATTTTACTGAACCAAAATGAACCGCCAAGCAGAAACTATGTTTGGCGCTTTGTTTCATTTCATCCAAACAGGTTGTGCGAACCGAAACACGAACCAGCCCGGTTCGGGCCCATCTTGTTAGAAGTGAGTTTTGCTCTTCCAAAAATGAATCAAAAATTGTCCCACAATGTTGGTGGTAAAAAAACAGGCAGGCTTTATTGTTGCAACACAGGACAACACAAAATGTAAAACAGACAAAGATGCATCAGAAAAAAGGGGAACTAAACACGTTTAGGGTGCCAGGCTATAATTAAAGCTCTGGGACCCAGATCGTCCATTGAGGGGGCCTTATATAGGATTCTTGAGAACTTGACACCTAGGATATTTTGCAAATGTTCTCCAGCTGAGCCTCAAAACAGGAAACCACACAGTACAGTTTAGAGATGGGCACGACCAGAAAAAAATATTTTTCGAGTTGTCGTTTGTCGGGACGGGTCCGTTTCGGGTCGTTTTCCGTTTGTCGCGAAATTTTTCAAAAATTTGTCGTTTCGTCGTGTCATTTGTCGTTTGTCGTTACCACCGCGATTTAGCGCGACTTGACTTCCCAGAGCATGGGGTTAGGGGGTAAGGGCTAGGCTTAGGGTAACGGTTAAGGTTAGGGTGGGTTAGTGGGCTGTACCTCTGGGTGCCTCTGGCCCACTAAGAACACAGTGTACTGGTGTATGGGTTAGGGTTAGGGTTAGGGTTAGGGTTAGGGTTGGTGGGCTTTTTATGCCCTCTCTGGCACATCCAGAAGTCTCAGCAAAACCTGGCCATGCGATTGGTGGAATGGCTCCAAAAATTTGCATGGTGCCATCCCATGACCAGTCCATCATTGCGCGTGCGCAGGTGTAAAAAAATAAAAATAAAAATAAAATAAAATAAAATCAATGGAGACGTTTTATTGCAAGAAAAACCCACTGCTGCTACTGTAAAAATTCAAGCATTTAAAATAGCTAATTTTCGCATGTTTCTGTGGTGCTTTGGTGGGTTTTTGGACCACGATTTAAAAAAATATTGCGGTCGCCATTTTGGATCCCCCCGCACCACATGGCAAATGGAGACGCCGAGGGTGCCCCCTCCCAGCCTGGTACCAGCAGCCCAGGACAGGGGGGAGAGGCTGGAGTGGGGACCCCCCCCAGAAGCCACCCCTCTGGTAGGTGCCCTCAGGCAGGCATATTTTCGCCTGCTTTTTTGGCCGGGAATCGAGGTTTTTTTTTTAGTTTTTAAAACTTTTTTTCTGTGCCGCCGCTTGGCGAGTTGGCGAGACAACGAGGATGCGCAGCCCAGGAGAGGAGATGCCAGGAACGACAATGACAAATCAGACCCAATTTTTCTTTTGTCGGTTCGAGTTCAAGTTCTGGCGGAGTAATTGTCGTTACCGTTTCCGTTGCGTAACGGAAACAAGTAACGGAAACGGAAACGAGAATTTCGCCAAGTCGTGCCCAGGTCTAGTACAGTTCCTTGAAATCATTCACATTATATTTTCTGACACAAATCAAGCAGTTCCATTGATTACATATTGGCTCGCATATGTTGGGCAAGGATTTCAAATCTCACAATCTCTAGTATGAAGATGTTCCTTCCTCCAACCCACCAAGCTGCAGGTAGTGACAACCTCTTTGGCAGGGCAGGATAGGCGGGGTTCATTTTGTTCCCCACAAAAGTTGAGTATTGGGCCACAAGCCTCAGTCTTGGCCTTGACCCTGCTTGCCAGCTTGCCCTTGGCTTGGCGTGAAGGCTTGTGGAGGCCTTTTTCGAACACTGAGAGCAGATGCACAATCACACGCCCGGCAGCTGACGCACACACGTGTTGACGAAGCATGCAATCTGCGTCCTTCTGGGCAAACAAAAGCCCATGCCGCCCGCCCCTACAGTTAACTGCCAACGAATCTGGGGCCATTTGCATATCAAAGAAAGTCAGTGGCAATCTGCCGGTGCAGCATCTAAGGAAAGTTCTAATTAGTCCTGTGTATAATTAGAACTAGAGGGCAATAGGCAAGAGGCAGTGCGTAGGAGAATGGTACCTTCTCGCTGGGTGTGCAAAGCATCACTGGAGTGGGAGGGCTGGTAGCCATGGTAGAAACAGCAATGCACCCGCCAGCCAAAGGGGTTAGCGTAAAAGGCCTGCTCCATTTAAGGCCCTGGTCACGCCACCATTTTGGTGCTATGTTTGCTGCGAATGACTGCACGGCAAAAGATCGTGCCTCCACTCCAAGGTGCTGCATTTTGGCACCCCAGTCGACCACGCCCCCTGAAGCGCACTTTTAAGACTAAGGAATGGAATTTCATCAAATTAAAAGAGGAGATGAGAAATAAACTACTCTAAATTAAATCTATCATGGTTTGGCAAAATTGCATTGGTAAAAATGAAGATACTTCCTAAAATTAATTTTCTTTTTAGAATGTTACCTATTCAATAGTTTACAGAAGTGGAACTTAAAGTTCACCAAGAACTGATAAATCGATATTGTAATGGTGGCAAAAAAGCAAGATTAAATAAAAGTTTTTGGTATAGATCCCAAAAGGAAGGAGGCATAGGTATACCCAACCTTAGAAATTACTTTATAGCTAATCAAAAGCTAATATGGTGGGAAGTCAAATCAGCTGAGATAAAGCGAAATATAAATATTTGTTTAGATTCCCCCCCCCCAAAAAAAAAGATATGAGATTAGAAATCCCCTCTTGAGTTCTTTAATAACTACCTGGACAAAGCATGGGAGGAAATTGGCACCGGAAGGATCCCCTCTCTGTTTAGTGATAGATCAGGAAAACTTTCCCATAAACATGAAGAAATATGGAGAATTATTTAAAATAAAGAAAGTGTCAAGATTAAAAGAATGGATTAGCAAGATGGGAACAAAACAAGATATTAAACGTATATTACAAGCTAAGGATCTAACATGGATGAATTATGTCCATTTAGAAAGTTGGACAAAATAATGGATTAGAAGAAATACACAATCTAGAGAATATACAAAGTTTGAACAGCTCTTATTAACGTATGAACCTGAGAAAAAAAAACTCAGGGAAAGGAGCAGTAGGCAAAATATACAAAATAATCCAAGATTCTCTAGAAGAAAGGGAGCAAGAAACAATGAGAGGTGTGGAAGCAAGATATTGACAAAGAAATAAAAAAAGATGAATGGAAAAAAATTTGGAAGATGAGGATTTTATGATCATTATTAGTCAGAATAAAGGAAAACTACTTTAAATTAATTTTAAGATGGTATATGACACCAGTCAGACTGAATAGAATAAATTCAAGATACTCTAAATTATGCTGGAAATGTGAAAAAAAGACAGGCACTTATATTCATCTTTGGTGGGAATGTGAAATAGTTCAAAAGTTTTGGCAACAAATTTTTAGTGAGATAAAGGACATACTTCAAGTTGATAATGAATGTAAGCCAGAAATAGCATTGTTATCATTACCACTTACTAATGAACATGATATAAAAACTAATGAATTAATTGTAAATCTTATGACAGCAGCAAGATTGATTATAGCAAAAACTGGAAGTTGAAGCTAGATTTCAGGATGGAAGACTGGTATAATGAAGTGTTGGACACAGCTCTAAATGACAAATTGTCTTGCAGTTTAAAAGTTTTGCGAGGGGAAATGAGGAAGGATTTTTTAAATGATATCTGGGGAAAATTTATGGACGATGTATTATTAAAAGGGAAAGGGAAACAACCGATTTATAATCCAACACAGTTCTGGAGAAAAGGACTCTAAGAATGCAGTTAAAAAAAAAAGAATTTGAAGAACCGCCTTTGTGAACCGCCCTGAGTTCCGGTTCAGAAAATGGCAGGGGTATATAAATGCATCAAATAAATAAATAAATAAATAAATAAATAAATAAATAAATAAATAGAAGAAAAAGAAGCTAAAGGAATAACTGGATGGTCCCAGGGGGGTTTGGGGTGCACATTTATTGTTTGTACTGTTTGTTTGTTAGTTAATTAAAATTTTAAAATAATAATTTAAAAAATGCCTCTCAGATCACCTGTCTCTTAGGAAAAGCCTGCCTGCAGGGAAATATCTTTGCCTTCTTAAAGAAGGACAGCAAAGATGGGGCCAGCCTGGCCTCCAGTGGGAGGGAGTTCCACAGTCTGGGAGCAGCCTCAGAGAAGGGTGCTCTCCTGTGTCCCCCCACCAAATGCACCTGCGAGAGGGGTGAGACTGAAAGGCCTTCCCTGATCTTAATGCCCCGGCAGGCTCATAAGGGGAGAGGAGGTCCTTATTTATTTATTTATTTATTTATTTATTTATTTATTTATTTATTTATTTATCTTTTATGCCTCCCATCTAACAAATTGCTACTCCAGGCAGTGGTTCTTGAATAGTTTGGATCCCAGCATGGTTTAAGGACCTCAATGCATATCAGAGCCTCTCCCCCATAAATCAGATTACCATTTCACCCGCTCAGCCCACGTTGCTGCAACTGGTCACACTGAGGGAGGCCAAAAAGGAACCAGGTTTCCTCGGTGGTGCCCCTCCCCCCCAAGCCTCGAATAAATCACCAACTGAGGTATGCCAGGCTCCTTCCTTCCTTATGTTGAGTGAATTGTTTAGAGCAGAACTAGAACTCAGAGCTGCCTTCGATAACCGTGTCTCCCGGATGCTGTTAATATTAGTAGTCTAATATTTTCTTTTCTTGTTCTCTCTTCTCTTTCTTTATATGATTTTTTTTAAAAAAATCACCCAATGGCTTTAATGTATTGTCCTGTGGGGTTGGTAGGGTTTGTAGGGCCGTTGACAAGCTGCAGCTTGTCAACGGCCCGGAGTGGTGCATGCACTAATGGTGTATACCGTGTTTTCCCATCTATAAGATGCCCTCATGTATAAGACACCCCTCCCCCACTTTTCCAACCCAAAATTGCAGTTTCGCAACCACCTGGTTCTCTCCTCGGCTTATTTCCATGTATAAGAATGACCCTCAATTTTCAGTCTAACCATTTAAAGGCAAAAATATAGTCTTATTATACAGTGGACCCTCGTATAACAAATGGTTTGTATAACATAAAATGTGTGCAACATAAAAAATTCCGGAGATAGGGGCTCTCCGGATACAGTTCAAGGTCTTGGTTTTGGTTTTCAAATCCCTCCACGGCTTGGGTCCTGAATACCTGTCGGAGCGGATCTCCCAGAGGTCAGCTGAGGCCAGGCCCACTCGAATGTCACAGGCGCTCTCACTCAGGGTGTCCACTCCTAGGGAGGTACGGAAGTCGGTCACGCGCAACCGCGCCTTCTCTGTCGTGGGCCCCTCGTTGTGGAACCATCTCCCAAGTGAGCTGCGCCTTGCACAGTCCCTGCCCGCCTTCAAGAAGGCCTTGAAAACCTTGCTCTTCAGGGAGGCATATGGCGACCTTTAATTCAATTTTTTTCCATCCCATTCCCAGAGGCACCTTGCTGAGAGTTTTGCCCCTCTTTTTGTTGTTTTTAACTTGCTGTGAACCAGCCAGAGTTCCGTTTGGAAGATGGGCGATGTACAAATGAAACCGTTTGGAAGATGGGCGATGTACAAATGAAACAAACAAACAAACAAATAAACAAACAAATAAATAAATTGCTTAACATAAAATCACCTATGGGGCGAATCTGTACAACATAAAAATGGTCACGATTAGGGATCACTCTGTTTTCAATGCATTCTCATTGGAAATTCATATAAAGGAAAATTTGCTTAACAGAATTTCATTTGGAATGAATTAATTCCTTTATACAAGGTACCACTGTATACGGAAAATACTGTAAATCAAACAAACAAATATGAAGGGGGGAGTTTCTGAGTAATTGTCATGGGGCCCCTGTGTCCACAGGATCCATATCAGCTGATTTACTTATCCACAGTCTGAAAAAATATTAAAAGAAAAATCCTCGAAGTATATATTTCTTAAACATGGAGCAAGACATGGTCTTTCTTTTACCCCTTATCTTTAATTTTGTCGTTGTTGTTATTTGATCAGTTACTTGGTTATTTCTATTTTTATTTCCATTGATTTATTTGCTTATATAATTTGTTCAATTATGTTGTTTGTATTTTCGTCATTTACCTCTTGTTATTGTTGTTATTGAGATTTTATGTTGTAAACTGCCCAGAGTAACCCTAGGGCTAGATGGGTAGGGTAAAACTCAAATAAATAAGTAAATGAATGAATGAATGAATGAATGAATGAATGAATGAATGAATGAATAAATAAATAAATAAATAAATAAATAAATAAATAAGAGTTTACCAGCTACTGACTTCTAAAGGGAGACAGAGACCATGAGATGTATCATGTTTACCACTATAATAATTTATTGTCATTGTGTGTATATACACAGTATACACATACAACGAAATTCAGAAGGATACTAAGATACTGTTCATTATAATCTGTGTCTCTCAGTATCCACATAGGGAATTGGAACCTAATCCCCTGCAGAGGCATGGTTTACACACACACACACACACACACACACACACCAGTGGTACCTTGTATAAAGGAATTAATTTGTTCCAAATGAAATCATGTTAAGCAAATTTTCCTTTATACAAATTCCCATAGGAATGCATTGAAAACAGAGTGATCCCATTTTTATGTTGTACGGATTTTCCCCATAGGCGATTATGTTAAGCAAATTTCCCCTATCTCCGGAATTTTTTATGTTGTACAGATTTTATGTTATACAAGCTGTTTGTTATACAAGGTTCCACTGTATATCCTACAAAACCCCTTGTGTACCTCAAGAGTGGCATGCACTGGATGACACATCCTGCTAGTTGAAAACCAATGCATCTGCCAGACAAGTGACTAACTCCTCGCCTTCCTGTGTTGCAGAGGCCGTGACCCAGCTCCCGCCCAGCACCCTGTTGAAAGGACTCCTGCGTAGCCGTTTGTGCCAGCTGAATGCCCTGCAAGGCTCCTGCGACCCCGAGAGCGACTCCTCCCAGACCACCATCTCTCCAGAGACTTTATGCTCCAGCTTCTGCAGCCTGGAAGGCAGCCTGCTCCTGAAGGAGCTGGCCTCGCCTTCGGAACTGACCGCCAAGCTGCTGGGCTCCCTGTCCGGCGGGGAGGAAGCGCTCCTCGCCAAGCTGCCCCCGGCAACAGCCGGAGAATGTGCCTTCTCCCGGAGCCTGGCCCAGCTGGAGTGCCAGGACTCCATCTACTCCATGTCCTTCACCGAGTCCGGCTCCTCGCCCATGGAGGAAGAGGGAGTCCCCTGCAAGGACTGCCAAGGCCCGGAGGACAGCTGCCAGGTCCGGAGGAAAGTGTCTGACGTGGCTTCCTCGGGCGTGGTCTCTCTGGAGGACAACGAGGAGGAAGGGGCCGAGGAAGAGGAGCAGTGAATCTGGCGGTGGTCCGTGGTGTGCTTCACCTGCCATCTTGTCCCACACCGCCGTGGCATCCATCCCCAAATCTGCTCCGTGGCCCACCCGTTCTCTCGGAGGGGTGGTCCTTTCTCAATAACACCACCACCACCACCACTCCTGGGAGGTGGCGAGGGTGACCCTCAGCCAGGCAAAGGGCGGTGGGCTGAGAGCCCTTCCCTTCCCTGCCAGGCTTCCACTGTGCCACTGAATCCAGCCGTTTCTGCCTGAAGAGCCTCATGTGTGGCTTTGTGGATTTTTGCCTGCTGCATTCTCTCTCTCTCTCTCTCTCTCTCTCAATCTCGTGGCCTGTTTTGTTTTCTTTGCATGGGAATGTCTCGGGAGGGCTAGGGGAGGTCGGGTGGGAGCAATAACCTCGCCCGATACCGAAAACAGGGGGCAACGCCACCTGGATTCACCAGGCCCATTTGAAGCATGCCACACACCCTCATCTCGGCGCCCCCTAGAGAGAGAAAGAGGTGTATTGGATGCTGGCTGGGCGGCATGGCTAAAGCTGTTCCTGCAGAACTCTTGCGGTTCTTTGGACGTAACTCTTACGATTCTCTCTCTTTCTCTTTAAAAATATTATGTACATAACCCCCCGCCCTTTCCCGGCTCCTTCAGCTCAAGGTGAAGAGCTTCATCGGAATGTGGAATGCAACCGGATGCTTGGTTTGTTATGCCTTTTTTAAAAAACAAAAAGAAAAAGAATAATAATAATTATTATAACCCACAACTGGCTCCCATGGACAACTCCTCGGCTTTTACTGACTTGAATTTTGTATTGTGGACTCCGTGGAGGGGAGGGGAAGGCGTGGCCTATGCGTGTGGGTGCACATTGATGCGCTCAGGCATGTTCTTCTGCTCTCCTCTCCTCTCTCTCTCTCTCTCTCTCTCTCTCTCTCTCTTTCTCTCTGTTGTGGGAGGAAGCAGGGAAGATGGCGGAGGTGGGTGGGAATGCCCCGCCTTCTCCCACCCAGGCCCAAATATTTTCTATATTTTTGTATGTGCGTCTCCGTGTTTTCCGTCTTCGTGGGGTGAGGGAGGTCATTGCGCCCCCCCACACACACACCTACTTTACTGTGGATGGGTTTTCTATGGGGGTTCTTCCCTGCCGCTTCACACGCTCACCCTGGCCAGTCAAGTGGGATATACTGTGATCTTCACTTTACCTGTCCTTTTGCTCTAGGGCTTGCCCCCCATTCCCCATGTGCAGGATTATTTTCATCCCTCCCCCCTCACTTCCCACCCTCAGCCGCTCCCCCAAGTGAAGGGGGTCGCTTATAACCCGGGAGGGCACAAGGGCAGGACTGGGGAAAATCAGAACGGTATGGTGTGGTGGAGACTTCCAGTGTGCGGATCGCGGATCTGACAAACCTGTTTCACACCCAGCGAACCATTACGAGTCCTCCAGAAGGATTTGGTGTGTGTGTGTGTGTGTTGTAGTTCTGTCAAGGTGCCGTCATTCTCCGCAGAACAGGGGTGGGGGAAATCTTCGGCACTCCAGATGTTTTGGACCACAACTCCCAGAATTCCAAGCCTAGATGGCCAAGGATAAAGCAGAGGCGTAGCTAGAGTTTTCAGCGCCCAGGAACAAAGTCAGTTTTTGCACCCCTCCAAGGGACGGGGAAGGGCTAAGGTGCCACATAGAAGGTGGCAGTGGTGACCAGGGAGCCCTCCACGTATCATGCCTTCTTGTGGCTCATGGGCAGGGAGTTGTCTGGCACCAAATTTGGTGCCCCCAGATGCTGCACTCGGGGACAGATGTCCTCCCTTGCCCCCCCCATAGCTACGCCACTAGGATAGAAGACTGTGGGAGTTGTGGCCCAAAACATCTGGAGGGCCAGAGGTCCCCCAGTGCTGTGCTAGAAGACTCTTTGCCCCTCCTGTGACAAAAGCCTCAGACAAGGAGGAGTAGGAGTAGGAGTGCCAGTGTCAAATTCCCAAGGGTTTTTACTGTATCCAGTGTATGCATGCCTCCAGAGAAAGAAGAGGACATAAAGATACTTGCACTGCTCTCCTGATCCCGCCTCGGCACAGCTGTCTGCATGCAGGCACACACAGGGTATACTTCTTCGTCACCTGTCCCCACATTCGTAGGCATGAAAATGGAGCAGGGGGGCAAACCGGTTGACACCTAGTGCATGCCTTTGTGCAAACACCTCCAGGAGGTGTAGCCGCTCCCCACCCCCAATTCCGTCATTAAACCCATGGGTTCCTGTGTGGAGGGCTGCTTCTTTCTTAGGTGGCATCTGGCTTTTTGTCCAGCATAAAAGTAGTCACTGACAAATTCGTGGAAAAGGACCGTGCATTCGAAGGGGGTTATTACCTCCACTCTGTGTACATTTACGTACAAGTGGTACCTTCTATAAAGGAATTCATTCGTTCCAAATGAAATTCTGTTAAGCAAATTTCCCTTTATACAATTTCCCATAGGAATGCATTGAAAACGGAGTAATCCCTAATCGCGACCGTTTTGTTGTTGTACAGATTCGCCCCATAGGCGATTCTGTTAAGCAAATTTCCCCTGTCTCCGGAATTGTTTTATGTTGTACAGATTTTTACGTTATACAAACCGTTTGTTATACGAGGGTCCACTGTACATGGACATGTAAGGGCATTGTAATAGCATTCCCAGGTCCAGTGCCCACCCCATGGTTTGGATTACAACTCCCATCAGCCCCAGCCAGCATGGGCAAAGGTCAAGCATCACGGAGGTTGTAGACTGGAACAACCGAAGGGCACGACGTCGTGGGAAAGATGTTAGTGCCCTGAACTTCATCAGCACAGACCACGCTTGAGTCCGTACCTTGCAAACCTCATGCATGCATGTGCAAAAGCAGGCACGAAAACGTATGTGATGAAAGAACCTGCCCCCCCCCCATCCCAGTGTAACGTTGGGGGAGAACCTGAGATGAAGGGGAAGCGGCATGCCACCCAAAGCACGTAGTTGGCGCAAGCTTGGAGAGGCTTCGACCCTCTTGGTGTCCTCTGTGAGCCCCCATGCTATGCCTCAGCACCGGCTGCGCATGGCGGCCAAAGAAACAGACCTTTGGCATGGCTGGGAAGAAGATGCAAGGGGGCGGGTGATGAGTCACCCGCTGGCCTTGAACAAAGACAGCAATGTTCACACATAAGAAATCCCCAAATCCATATCGGTCTGACAGTTTTACTAGACCACCCAGAAGAGGCTTTTAAAAGCGCAGAGGCCTTTGAGGTTATTTTTACTACCACCGTCTCCGTTTTCCTCAGGCAAGACCTTTTAAAAATGAAAAGTTAAAAAAGCAGAGGGAGAACGGGATGCTTTTTTATAAGGTCATATTCCTTGTAGTAACGGAATGCTTGCGGCAGGCAAGGAGGCTTGGTCCTCAGTCCTTAACGTTGATGTTTTATAACACAAGCTGAGAGGGTGACCGTGACAGATGAGGGCCCTTGGAATGAGAGAGAGAGCCGTCAAGGCCCGTGCAGGGGAATCGAGTATATGTCTCATTAGCCATAGGGAGACCAAAAAAAAGAGAGGCAACTAAGTTCAGTTCCAGGATATTCTATCCTGGAACTCTGGCAAGTGAATGCGGCTCCTTTCCCCCTCCCAAATCGCCGGCCACACACTGTGCAGTGCCAGTCCGTCCTGTGGAACTGTCGCACACACACAAACCGATCTCTGTGTATGCCACCCTGTCTTGCCACCCGCTCGGCCCCTGACCTATGCCTGTGCAGAGCTGTGTTCTCAAACCTATGCATCCCTCCCCTCCGCACTTTGCCCCTCTCCCCACTAGGCCTCCCTTCCTCACTTTGCTCCGGCCCTTTTTTGACCTGCACTCTTCCCCCCCTCTCAAAAAAAATGCCGAATATTGTTTCTGTGCATCCCCCTATCTGCCCTCTGGCCCTCGCCCTGGTGTCTTCCCTGGCTGGTATGAGTGTCTGTTTTGTTTTGTTTGTATCCGTAATGCATTAAAAGGCTGGTTCTACTGGACGGGTCGTTTCTTTCGGTCTCTTCTCTTCTCCGACGGGCCTTTGCTGATTTCCAGGGATTTCTTAATTTGGATTGGCTTTACCACAACTCCCATCCTCCTCCTATACAAGCTGGGGGATTCTGGAACTTGTAGTGGAAAAACAATGACTCTTCTATGCTCATTCAGACTGCATCCTCACGCGAGTAATCACTGCCACCCTCTTAGTAAGATCAGCTCTAGAGATGGGCACACAACGAACCATGAACGCTGACAAACTGGGCTGGTTCGTGGTCCGTTGCATGATCCAGTTGGGGAATCCCATTTTTCCAAAGCAAAAAGGAACAACATAGGGCGCTTTTACACGACCCCTAAGATCCGCTGGCAACTTAAATTTGGACCAGAGATCTTGGGGGTTTGCTCCTCTTGCTGTGTTCCCACCCCTCCACACTCCCTTGCTCCTGTCTGTGTGAGGGGAGGGAGAAAAAAAGGGAGGAAAGAATGCAGGCTCACCTCTGCTCTGCCCTCGGAGCTGCTCCGGGAAGCATTCCAGTCTCTTAAAGGGGCGGGGGCAAAAAAACAAAACAAAAAAGAAGGCGAAGAGAGCCCGGCACTCACTGCTTTGCAATCCGCATCAGAAATTTGTCACCTTCAGAGACCAGGTACTTGGAAAATATGCTGAGATGCGCTTAGGTGGGCGTGGTCGTACTTTTTTTTTTTTTTAGTCTGGAGCTGTTGGGAAAACAATTTTAAGCTCCACATCTTGGAGCCCTTTGCGTCGGATTTTAGGGGTTGTGTAAAAGTGTCCATACTGAGCTTTATCCCCTGTGGTCTTTCATTTGCTTCATCTAAAGGGATGGCTACTCACCCCCTTCCCAGTGCTCCCGTCGCTTCCGCCTATCCCCTACCACCGCCACCACTCTGCCAGGAGCTGGCTGGTATCCATGAGTGCATGCCCGTGGTGATGGTTGCAGCAGCAGAGATAGAAGCAGAGGAGGAAGCCAGGGCAAGGCCCTCGCAGGCATAAACTGGCAAAACGAACCACAAACTGGTTTGCTTTTCCGAGGGTTCATGGTTAACCACGAATCATCACGAATCACCCCTTTCCCAGTTTTTGCCCATCTTGAATCAGCTCCATAGTTTCCCACCATTTCACTTGTTATAATATCATTTTTCAGAACCTCATGGATATTCAAGAGAGCAATGGTTCTCAGTCTTGGGTCCCCACACATTCTTCTTTCCACCTGTTCGAGAAGCCTTCACCACTAGCTGTGCTGGCCAGGATTTCTGGGAGTTATAGTCCAACAACACCTGGGGATGTACAAAATAATGCAGGGC
This sequence comes from Phrynocephalus versicolor, assembly GCA_023846285.1. Lineage (NCBI taxonomy): Eukaryota > Metazoa > Chordata > Lepidosauria > Squamata > Agamidae > Phrynocephalus > Phrynocephalus versicolor. The sequence continues at coordinate 61,094,009 of JAHTLZ010000379.1, read as the reverse complement.
ATGAGTAAAATGGATAGAGGGACGCTCTTCTCCCACTCACAAAATACCAGAACTAAGGGACATACACTCAAATTGAGGGTTGGGAGAGTGGGAACTGAGAAAAGAAAATTTTTTTTTACCCAGTGTATTGTTAGTTTGTGGAACTCCCTGCCACAAGATGCGGTGATGGCATCTGGCCTGGATGCCTTCAAAGGGGGATTGGACAGATTCCTGGAGGAAAAGTCCATCACAGGTTACAAACCGTGATGGAGATGTGTCATCTCCAGTCTTAAAACCGGGGTACTTCAAGGACCAGATGCAGGGGAGTGGTATCAGAAGACATATATCTAGTCTCGTGCTCTCCCAGATGCATCTGGTGGGGCCCCTGTGAGAGACAGGAAGCTGGACTAGATGGGCCTTGGGCCTGATCCATCACGGCTCCTCTTATGTTCTTACGTTCTTATGCCCAAGTTTGGGAAGCAGAATGCAGCCCTTCTGATGTTCTGAGACTGGAAGGAGCCATCAACTTTAACTAACCCAACTCCTGCTAAAGGCTGGCGGGAGTTATTGTAGCCCATTACATCTGGAGGAGCCTCAGTTGCCAACCCTGTGCTAGCAGACTCCAGCTATTTGGATATGCTCACATGCAGGGTGCTAACTCCGGGCTTGCTGGGTCTTAATGTTATGTTGAGATGCCTTTGAGATGCCCCAGGCACATGGCTGATCAGGGAAGGATGCCTACCATGACTGCACCGGTCACTGGGGACCCTCAATGAATTTCCAGGAAACCCCCTGACTTTCTTTACCTATTTACACATGTCAAGGAAATGCAGTACTGATAGCTGCAAAACAGTGTATGCCAATTTGAAAACATACCATAGGAAACAATTCGTAGAAGTCATAAATAAGTGATCTGTAAGATGCATCACAATGTTGGTTTTTTACATGCTGTCGCGTCACTTCTGTCTGGTGGCGACCCCGTGAATCAGTGATCTCGAAAAGGCATTGGGAATGATTTCTTAAGCTCTGGTTCAAATGTATTTAAAAAGTCCAGGCTCCTAAGAGACATGATAGGGTGAACACTGCCTGGGAATCCTGTAAAAACACATAAATGTTCTACCGCAGAGGGAAAGAAGAAAAGTTCACACAATGGGGGCCACCACTCAAAATGCTTGGGATGATAGTGGAGAGGACTCAAGTCAAGTGGGTCTGAATTTTTGTTTTCTAGCCACTCTGATTCTGCTTGTGACTTCAGCAAAAGGAATGCCACCCACCCCCTCCCTTATTTTTTTCCTGGGGGAAAAACACTTGCTTTTAATAGGGACTCGGGACTTGGTTCCAAAGATGTGGACTCAGACCTATGACTCAGACTCAAAGACTTGTTGACATTCCAGGACATTAGAAGTATGTTAAACCTCCAAGAGTACTTTGCCAGGTGACCCGAAGAACCAAGAGGGTCTACGAGAGACAAGATGGTCTTTTAAGGTAGCAGCTTCCCATTTGTTTAGAGCAGTGGTTCTCAACCTGTGGGTCCCCAGATGTTCCTGGGCTGCGACTCTCAGAAATCCTGGCCAGCTCAGCTAGCGATGAAGACTTCTGGGAGTTGCAGTCCAGGAACATCTGGGGACCCACCGGTTGAGAACCACTGGTTTAGGGGCTTCCTTGTTAAGAACAGAGAACAAGGCTTCTTGATTTATTTTCTGTGCTCTTTATAGGAGAAAGAATAATTCTTTTTTAAAAAAAATTACTTACAGTTGCAAAAGGTTCAACAGCAAACAGATTACTACTGAGTGCCAACAGACAAAATCAAAACAGAACACTCAGCTGAGAGGTGAGTCATGTATTGGAAGGCAGGGAAGAACAATTGGTGAGTATCTGGATTGTTGGACAGTTACACCCCACCCCACCCCGAAAAGTCCTTACCTACCAAGCAAACTACAGGTAGCATGCAACAACTTCATCATTTATTTATTTATTTATTTATTTATTTATTTATTTATTTATTTATTTATTTCTATACCGCCCATCTTCCCAATGGAACTCCGGGCGGTGTACAACAATTGCACAACAATAAAAACAAATATCAAACAAATCAACCAACTAAAAAGATAATACTGTAATAATGCTCGGCACGATGGCGGAACAGAACCAAAAAAAAAAAAGAAAGAAAGAAAGAAAGAAAAGAAAAACCTAATGGTTTCCAAATGTCTCTCTGAAAAGCAAGGTTTTAAGTGCTTTTGTGAAGGCCGGCAAGGACTGTGCAAGGCGAATCTCACTTGGCAGTTTGTTCCAAAGTGTAGGGGCGGCCACAGAGAAAGCCCGATTTTGATTTCCGGGCCTCCCTGGGCGTAGCCACCCAAAGTGAGAGCGCCTGTGACATTCTGGTGGGTCGGGCCTCAGCTGACCTCTGGAAGGTACGCTCCGCCACGTATTCAGGTCCCAAGCTGTGGAGGGTTTTTATAAGGCTCTTTTCACACGACCCCTAAGATCCACTGGCCACTTAAATTCAGACCAGAGACCTTGGGGGTTCGTTCCTCTTCCTGCGTCCCCACCCCTCCGCACTTCTTTGATCCTGTCTGCGTGAGGGGAGGGAGAAAAAAAGGGGACAAAATAATGCAGGCTCACCTCCGTTTGCTGGTCCAAGCCTCCCCGCCCCGTCGTGGTCCTGATTCCTTCTCTTAAAGGGGCGGGAGGCAAAAACAACAACAAACAGAAGCGAGGAGAGCCGGGCACTCACTCCTTTACATCTGGATCTGGGATTTTTCACCCTCCAAGAGCAGGTACCTGAAAAGTGCGCTGGGACGCGCTTAGGGGGGCGTGGCCGCACTTAATTTTCTGTAAACTCCGGAGCTGGTGGGGAAACAATTTTAAGCTCCGGAGCTGGGAGCCATTTGCGGCGGAGTTTAGGGGTCGTGTACAAATACCCTAAGATGATTTTCCTTGCAATATCAGAGGCTCTCAGCACTTAAGAAACTCCCTCTTCAAATGATTCACTTTCCATCCTGCACAGCTGGGCTCTTACCGGTTTTCAAAGAGGTAGTTTTTGTGTGGAAGGAGTTAAAGGGTTGCTATGCCAAACTGCACAATCCTCAGAGCTGCTGATGGCGCCAAACCGATACAAGCAGGCAAACCAGCAAACCCTCAGCCAGAGGAACCCAACATTACTTTTTTGCACTCATTTCCAGCTGGACTAGATGGGCTTTTGGCCTGATCCAGCATGGCTCTTCTTATGCTCTTATGTTCTTATGTAGGTTGCAGTCTATATCAGTTTACGCAGAAAAATACTTGTTGATCTGTCAAGGGCCAGTAGCCTTTTTGTTGCCTTTTGGCCTATGATTCCCACAGTTTGCAGGGCCATTCCCAGAAAGCAACTTCCATCCTATAATACCAAATCAGGCTGTCTGATGAACCATCACAAGTTAACCCCCCTCTATCTCTTTATTTTACCCCCTGTGCAGGGGAATACGTGAAGGAGATATTGCTGCTACCATAAGAGGAACAGCTTGTTTGGAAAGGGTTCCACTGGTGTGCAGGAAGAGGCGTGGAGAGCCTCAAGCCCTAATGGCAAGCATAATACTGTACATTGCAACCTGCTTCCTTAATAGTAACTACAGATTCAGGGAAACTACAGAACAGATTCAGGGAAACACAGATTTTCTCCTTCTTCATTTTCCTTCTAGATCCACGATTCCTTCCAAGCTCCATGCCTGAGGAGTGAGGTTGGCTCACAATGCTCCTAGCTTACTTCCTGGTGACCGGCTTTTAAAAGCAAAAGCAGGCTGCTTTGCAACCCAGGGCAAGAGGCGAGCTTCAGCTAGGAGACAACGGAGGTCTCGCATTGTCGCTTGAGGTAGCTGAGCTTCTGTAGCGGTGATGGAGGGTGTCGTGGTCACTGAGTCATTCACAAAAGGAGCAGAATCAAAGGTGGGAGAGGCTAATATCTACCCACACACACACACACACACACACACACACACACACACACCGCCTCTCACTGCCAGCAATCAGAGCATGCAGGCTCCTTATCTCACATTCCAGAGTATGGGACCCAGAAGAGAGGGCACAGCAACTAAACCAAGTATGGACATCTTGGCTTGGCTGGCTCAAGACAGGCCTCTCCTGTCAACACCCTTACACTCCCCCCCCCCGGAAATCTTGTCCCTCCATGTGAACTCCAGAGGACAGTCCGGGCAGACTGCACTTTGCCACCCTCCCGGCAGCCATGTCCTCCTCATCGGTCAGTTCGTCCTCCACTTTCCGCTCCGAGCGCTACAGCACCTACAGTCCCAGCGGGAAGGCCTGTTTCGAACCCCTGCTGGACCCTCCCCACGGCATCTTCGGTCCAGGGAGGGCCCGAGAGTCCTATGGATACTCAGGTGAGTGGGCCACGCTGGGAAGGAGCGGCGGCCTGACGTTCCAATTTACAACCCTTTTAAGAGAGCAGATAGATTTTACCTCACACATTTGAAGAGAGAGGTGAAGCGTGTGCCTTTAGAACATTAATCACCTGGGGTTCTAAGCTGGGGTTTGCTTAGCCTCTCCCTGAATCACACCTTGGGACTGTGCTATTCCGAAGGCCAGCCTGTCCAATTCGGAAGCTTTGGCCTCGGATTTTAGATTTTGACGTCCATTTTCCAGAGGCTGTGACCTTGAAGCTTCAGCCAAGGGCCTGATCTCAATCCTAGATTCCCCCGGCTTCAACGTATTTGGACATGCTCAGAAGCACCCCTGTTGATTTTTAAAATTACTTTGCATACTGTAGAGTTATTGCAGTTGCTGCTGCTGGGACCCACATTTGGGTCTTGGGGAAAAATATATTCCTTATATTTCTGGTGTGTTTATGCACACACAACTCTGCCACCAATGCATTTTTGCAAACATGCCCTGGTGTAGCCTGCGTACAGTAATTAAAACTGTAAACTGCCCAGAGACTACTTGAAGTAGTAGGGGCGGTATATAAGCAGAACACTTTGCTTTTGCTTTGCATTGCTTTGCGTTGCTTTGCTTTAGTGACATTCCAAGACTTGACCTTTGAATTTTGGGGTTCGGATCCCTTAGTCCTCATAGGATGGGAATACGACTGAACTTGGCCCAGCCACACACACACACACACACACACTGGGGTTGAGAAATTGGAGGCCAGCAAAGGACAGCCAGGATACTTTGTTTGGTTTGGTTTTAATTTTTGAAGAAGGTTTTTGTTTGTTTGTTTGTTTCATTTTTTTTTTTGCCAGCAATAAGAAAATATGAAATGCTGCATCATTATGTTTCTTGGTGGGCGTGACGAGAGCGCTCAGCTAGGTCCGCCTTCCGGGGCATTTCCCCATCCAGCACCCCAAACAGGAACCATTGCCTTACACCTCTGAAAGACATGAGGATGATACTTAGATGCTCCAAATGTAACCATTCTGAGACTGTTTTCTGTTGGAACTACAAAGCTCATCATGGTGCTACTGGGACCTCTCCAGGGGCCCTGGAGCTTATGCTTCAATAGGATCACACTTATTCTGCCCCTACATAGGAGATGAGAGTCCATTGCCCTCCTTAATGATCTAGCTCAGGCATGTCCAAAGTCAGGCCCGGGGGCCAAATATGGCTCGTTTTCAAATTTCAAGTGGCCCGCGGCCTCTTCTCCCCCCAGGATCAGCCTGTCGCGCATCCCTGCCAGCTGGCCCCTCCCCATACTGCATGGAGACGTCAGCTTGCAGTTTTATGGTTTGCCTGCCCTCCCTGCCTCTGTCCATCCCCCCCAGCCACCTGCCCAGCCTACCCACCCCCAGCTCTGTTGCTACAGCGTCCTCCCCGCCTCCTTGATTGTTATAGAGAATTGTCCAAAGTCCAGCCTGAAATGCAGCTGAATGGTTGCCCCCCACCCATTTTCACCTCACCAAATGTGGCCCTCCTTGCAAAAAGTTTGGGCACCCCCTGATCTAGTTGTTGGTAAGATGACCTGAAACTACATTATGTGCCTTCCCCAAAGCTGCTGTTTTCTCTGAGGAAGAAACATGCTTTGGTTTCACTCATGTTTAAAAGTGTGACTACATCGACAAATAACCAGGGGAATGCACCAGAACTGAGATGGTCTGATTCATATATTTCAGTGCCTACATGACATAAAAGTAGAGTTTTATGTCATGTAGGTATGGATTGGGAATATATGAATCAGACCATTCCAATTCTGGTGCATTCCCCTGGTTATTTGTTGATGTAGTCACACTTTTAAACGTGAGTACCCGAATGAGCTGGGTAATTTTACCAACCTCAGAAGGATGAAAGACTGACTCAACCTTGAGATGCCTACCTGGGATTGAACTCTGGGTAGTGAGCATAGTTTTGGCTTGTAGTTCAGGGAGTTTACAACATAATTATGCAAACAACAACTATTTCCCCAGTGAGCTGGGTACTCATTTTGCTGATCTCGGAAGGATGGAAGGCTGAGTCAACCTTGAGCTGGCTATCTGAACCCACTCAGGTTGTGAGCAGAGCCCTGTCAGCAGTACTGCAGTGTAACCGCTGCACCACAGGGGGTCCCTGACTCTGTGTGTAGTTGCACCCTAAGATAATGCAATGAAAATGTATAAGAAAACAAGATGGCAGTTCAGACAGCAAAGGAGGGAATGCAGAGGCTTTGGTGCAGAGCAGTGGTTTTGGAGCTTAATACCCCGGATATTATGATTGTGGAGAAGAAAAAAGTGTGGATCATTGATATTGCTATACCAGGTGACACTAGGGTCACTGAGAAACAACTTGAAGAAATTACCCGATATCAGGATCTGAAAATTGAACTTCAGAGACTCTGGGATAAACCGGTACAGGTGGTCCCAGTGGTAATTAGCATGCTGGGTGCGGTGCCTACGGAGCTAAGCAGGTATTTAGAAGAAATTGGAGTTGACAAAGTCATCATCAGACAGCTGCAGAAAGCTGCCTTACTGGGATCTGCTCGCATAATTCGCCAATACATCACATACTCCTAAACGCTTGGGAAGCGTTCGACTAGTGATTGGTAATACAAAATCCAGCGTAATTAGCTGTGTGGTTAATTAAATAAATAAATAAATAAATAAATAATAATAATAATAATAATAATAATAATAATAATAATAATAATAATGATAATAATAATAATAATAATAATAATAATAATAATAATAATAATAATAATAATAATGCAGAAGATGATAGTTGGGTGGGGCTACCAGGCAGAGACCAAAACAGTCTAGTAGGAGAGCCAATGTTTGGAAAACATGATGATGATGATGATGATGATGATGACGACGACGACGACGACGATGATGATGTGCTGTCAAGGAAATTCTGACTTATGGTGCCCTTTTTTCAGGGTTTTCCAAGTAGACAAGGGCTCAGAAGTGGTTTGCTTTTCTCTTCTCGGGTGGGTGGGTGGAGACGCCCTGGAACTGTGCCGCTTGCCCAAGGCCACCCAGGCTGGCTTTCTCCCTCAGAGGCACAGTGGAGAATCGATCCCCCAACCTCTGGCTCCGCAGCCTGATCCCTAAACCACAGAGCGAGCCAGCCACCCGCTGCAAGTGATTTCTTATTTTAAGAAAACAATTTCTGTTGTTTCTGTTCCATGCCTGGCCCCTGCCCACCTCGCAGGTTCTCCTCCATCGGTGCATCCCTCGACGCTGGGCAGCAGCAATGTGATTGCGAGCGGGGATAAGTACCAGGTTGTGGCTGACGTCAGCCAGTTTGATCCGCCCGACATCGTGGTGACCACGTTCAATTCCTGCATCGTCATCCAGGCCGAAAAGGTGAGGAGGGCAGGGTAGACGCGCAGCTGACAAACTCAGAGGAGAGGAGGAGGAGGAAGGAAGGAAATTTCACTGGCTGAAAACATAGCTGCATCCGTTTCCCCACGAGATTTCATGGATCTCTTTTTTCTAATGACAAAAACAGATGCCCTGTAAAGGCACATATTGCATAGCTTGTCACGAACACCATTCGCTCCTTTTTCAAGGGCAAACAGTTTCAAAATGGGTTGTACAGTGATCCCCCACCTATCGCGGGGGTTAGGGACCTGACCTGACCCACGATAATTGAAAATTCGTGATATGCGGATGCAGGTCGAATCAGGCTTGGGGAGGGGGGCTAACTGAGGGCTCTTGTACTTACCCCCAGCCTGGTCCTACCCCAAATGGGCCTGTGAGAGCCTTCTCGGGCCTTCTGGAGGCCCCCCAAAGGGCCTCCCTGCAAACCAGAAGTGACTTCCGGATCACCTAAAATCATTTCTGAGGCCTCTGTCAGGCCTAGAAAGCCCCTCAGAGGCCTCAGAAATGATTTTTGGCAATCCAGAAGTCACTTCTGGTTCGCAGAGAGGCCCTTTTGGGGCCTCCAGAAGGCCCAGGAAGGCCCTCACAGGCCTGTTCGGGGCAGCTCCAGTCCTGGGGTAAGTATGGGAGGCTTGAAACAGGACTTGATAGTGCTTTTATATGTTTTTATACTGTTCATTGTATTAATTACTATACTGTCTTTACTTAATTGTTGATTGTTGATTTGTTTGCTGGCGCACGTCGCCTCATTGTTAGCTGCCTAGAGTTCAAATTTGAAGATAGGTGGGATATAAATGCAACAATAAATAAATAAATAAATAAATAAATAAATAGACTTTTTTCATATACTGCAGTCCCGAGATATAGCGGGACCGCAGTATATGAACTGCAAAAGGGCGGGGGACCACTGTAACAGAGGAGCAGCTGAAGGCAAAGGTTGGGGTGGTTCAGCAAGAAGCCTTCACTTATGATGGTGTCAGGAGGGCCAGCCCAACCAGGAGACACGTGGAGGGGTAACACAACCAGTGGACTGATGACTGCTTTTTGTTGGGCAGTAGGAGTGGGTGGGTCAGTCAGCCTTTTCTGGGTTTCAATTCAAATTTTAGGGAAGATATTGGTCTGGAAGCAAGCGGGGAAGTTGCTCTGGGTTGCATGTCAATGACAGAAATCCATTCAAACAAACAAATAAAAAACACGACAAAATCTATGAGGACTTCCTCACTCAAGATGCATCCTTTCAGATGCTGGATGCCCCACTCACCTGTGGTGACGGGAAGATAATCCTGGTTTATTTGTGCTTTCCTTCTTCTTCCTCGGAAAGAGTGAGACATTTTCTGGGATGATCAACTCTGTGGCTTTACACCCATCATGTAACTTGCCCAAGTTGTCCAAAATACAATAGACACTGTGTTCATTCCTGGATTTTTGAAAAAACAAACCCTGAAGCATGGAATAGGCTCTTTGCATCTTTTTAAACAATCGGCCAGTCATTCCACACTTCTTTGTGTGTCTTTGCTTTCTTACGGGAAAGGAGATAGTTTTCAGTAGATTGCCGCACAAGCATTCTGTGAAAATTGCTAAAAGTTTGATAATGGCAATGGAGAGTTCTCGTTGTCTTACTCTCATACTGGAGGCAAGCAATCTTCTTTGCTTTCTCTAGGCATCTTAGCAGGTTAAACCAACATAACTGAGAAGAAAGAATGTAGCAAGTCTTTGATGGGAGTAAGAATCCATCAAGATCTGGGAAACCACAGGGTCTTCTGCCCCTGTTGTAGCCACTATAGACTTGACCCAAGTGTGTAAAGGCCCGAAGGGATCTACCTGTATTGGCTACAGCTCTCATCAGAACTACCCTACATAGGGTATTTGTACACGCCCCCTAAACTCCGCCGCAAATGGCTCCCAGCTCCGGAGTTTAAAATTGTTTCCCCACCAGCTCTGGAGTTTACAGATAATTAAGTGCGACCATGCCCACCTAAGCGTGTCCCAGCGCACTTTTCAGGTACCTGCTCTCCAGAGGTGAAAATTCCTGATGCGGATATAACGTAGTGACTGCCGGGCAATCCTTGCTTCTGTTTGTTCTTTTTTTGCCCCCCGCCCCTTTAAGAGATCTGAATGCAGTGCTGGGATGGCAGAACGGAGGTCAGCGGCATTCTTTTCTTCCTTTTTTCCTCCCTCCCCTTACACAGCCAGCAGCCAGGAGTGCGGAGGGGATGGGAACGCAGGAACAGCAACAAACCCCTAAGATATCTGGTCTGAATTTAAGCGGCCAGCGGATCTTAGGGGTCGTGTGAAAAAACCCATAGCCAATAGTATCAAATGATGGAAATTGTAGTCCAACCTGACTCCTGGTTGACTGTGGGAGTTCCAAATAAGAAACACACTCAACCCGATTTGTGAAAATGGCTTATCCTTGTTGGTTCCCTTGCCTTGCAGGTGGCAGAAGACGGCACCATCTCTAACACCTTCACCCACAAGTGCCAGCTTCCAACAGACATGGATCCCCTCTCGGTCAGTTGCTCCCTGAACGACCAGGGCCAGTTGCTCATCACAGCCCGGCGGCAGCTCCTAGCTCCTCCACCCCTTTATCGCTCCGAGGTCAAGCTCTGATGGCTGACCTTGCCGTGACCAACAGCGTAGGGTTATCCTGCCCCAGGCTTAGAGTTAGCCTTGATAGATTCAAAACAGCCTCTGGAATCCAAAGGTGGCCAGTGTTTTTTTTTTTAATACGATGAAATTAAACAAACAGAAAAGGACAGATTTTGAGTTGTCCACAACTTCTTTTCATCAGTCTCTCTCTCTCTCTCTCTCTCTCTGTGTGTGTGTGTGTGTGTGTGGTATTGTGACTCCACGTCCATGCAGTTTTCTTGGCAGGATTACTGGAGTGGTTTTGCCAGTGCCTGGAATTCCAGGCACCTGGTATTCCCTGGTGGTCTCCCATCCAAGTACTAACCAGGGCCAATGCTGCTTAGCTTCCAAAAGCAGGCAAGATCAGATGTGCTTAGGGCATCTAGGCAGCTTTTCTAGACTGATCTATATTAAACCTAAAGGAGATGTGGGCAGCTTGGAAGCCCAATAAACACGTCATGAGCTCTGCAATAAAGGTCTCCTTTGAAATTAAGGGGCTTGAGATATCAGAGAATGATGCAGAATCACAGAACCCACTGGGAAGGACACTCTGGTCCCCCTTCTCTAGAAACACAAAGACAACAGCAGCTCAGGACATGTCCTTTGGGAAAACACTGCCCCCCCCCCCAATCTTCAACATCATCATCTTAGATCTGGAAGGGACCCTATGGGTCATCTAGACCAGCCCCTGACAAGGATGCACAGTGGGGAATCAAACTTCCAACCTCTGTCTCTGTAGCTGGAGACCTAAACGACTGAGGGCCTTTTTACACGGCCCCTAAGATCCGTTGGTCCCTTAAATTCGGACCAGAGGTCTTGGGGGTCTGTCGCTCTTCCTTCCTCCTCACCACTCTGCACGTCCTGGCTGCTGGCTGTGTGAGGGGAGGGAGGAAAAAAAGCCTTTAAAACGGACAAAAGAAAAAGCCTTACCTACGGTGCCTGCTCCGAGCCCTGGTGGGAGCGACGATTACTTCCTGGTTCCTCTTAAAGGGGCGGGAGGCAAAAGAAAAACAACAAAAAGAAGCGAGGAGAGCCAGCACTCTCCGCATCAAAATTTTTCACCCTCTTCAAGCAGGTACAAGGAAAGTGCGCTGGGTCGCGCTTAGGTGGGCGGGGTCGCACTTAATTGTCTGCAAACTCCGGAGCTGGTGGGGAAACATTTTTAAGCTCCGGAGCTTGCAGCCATTTGCGGCGGAGTTTAGGGGTCGTGTATAAACGCCCTGAGCTATCTAGCAGTTTTTGGTGGCATTCAGGATTTTCTTTTTATTCCTTTATTGGTAGACTTGTAAAGCTACCCACTTGGTTCACGCCAAGCCAGTCAGCTGACATTGGTTCTTATGTTTCATCGTGATGCGGTGGTACTTATGTGCTGTCAAGCCACATCCGACTTATGGCCATGCTGTGAATTAACCGCTACCACAAATTCCTATCCTCCACAGCTATTAAAAATTCAAGGTGATGGCTTCCATTCTGGTGTAGATCCATTTCATGTGTGTTTGTTTATTTACTTAGAATATTTTTACCCCACCTTTCTCCTTGGAAAAGCACCGAAGGTGGCTTACAATAATGAGGGTCAATATACAGCCTGGAACATTTAAGATAGGTATGTCCAAACCTCAGCCCTCCAGATGTTTTGGACCACAACTCCCACAGTCCTTTGGCATTGGCAATCTAAGCTTAGAATTCTGGGAGTTGTGGTCCAAAACATCAGGTGGGCCGAAGTTTGGACACACCTGATTTAAGACATATTCAGATTAAGAAGAGGGAATTAAAAGAGGCATCTTAATACATTAAAAGGTAACAGTAGAGCTACAAAGAGCACACAAAAAGAAAGGAAACTCCATTCTGAGGGGTGGAAAGTACCTTGGAAAACACTGCTGTTCTTATGAAATCAGTCAATGTAATCGTGTATGGTAATCCATATAAAGATACATAGCAGGAAGGCCCTCATTCTGGAAAAGCTTGCCTGAAGAGGAAAGTCTTTGCCTGCTTCCAGGAAGACAGCAGAGACTGGGCAGTCCTGGCCTCCAGTGGGAGGTAGTTCAAGAGTCTGGGAGCAGCAACAGAGAAGGCCCTTTCATGGGTTCTTATGAGGAGCACCTGTGAAGTTGGTGGGATGGAGAGAAAGGCGTCTCCTGATGACGTTAGCACCTGAGCTGGTTCATTCTTTGAGGTAGCTTGGACCCAGGCCATTTTGTGCTTTGTAGGTCAAGGTCAGCACCTTGAATTGTGCCCAGTTGGTGTTGGCCTTCCTCTTTTTCTGCTTCCTTTACCTTCTCCAAGTATTCATACACCACTGCATAAAACATCTCCTTGCCCCAATGATGTCCAAGTTTGGAAAAATCACTCCTTGGGGCTGTATTTGGTGGAATGTGTTAAAGCCTATGGAAAAATCATGGCCTAATAAACATGTGATCTTTACAGTTAAAAAAAAAGAGCAAAGCACACTTCTTATATACCATCCCATAGCTCTTAAAGGACTCTCTGGGCAGTTTATAACTCAGTTATGAAGGCTACACATTGCCCCCACACCCAGCAAGCTGGGAACTCATTTTACCAACCTCACAAGGATGGAAGGCTGAGTGAACCTTGAGCTGGCTACCTGGGATTGAACCTGGACCATGAGCAGAATTTTGGCTGCAGCACTGCGGTTTAACCACTTCATCACAACAGACTGTCATGGCCAGGGCATGGGGTGCAAGACAAATAAAGGAAGATGCAGGGCATGAGTAAAGTGGATAGAGCGACGCTCTTCTCCCTCTCACAAAATACCAGAACTAGGGGACATCCACTCACTGAGGGCTGGGAGGATGAGAACAGACAAAAGAAAATATTTTTTTACCCAGCGTGTTGTTAGTCTGTGGAACTCCCTGACACAGGATGTGGTGATGGCATCTGGCGTGGATGCCTTCAAAGGGGGATTAGACGGATTCCTGGAGGAAAAGTCCATCACAGGTTACAAACCATGATGGAGATGTGTAATCTCCAGGCTTAAAACCGGGGTACCTCAGGGTCCAGATGCAGGGGAGTGGTATCAGGAGACAGATATTTAGTCTCGTGCGCTCCCAGAGGCATCTGGTGGGACCACTGTGAGATACAGGAAGCTGGACTAGACGGGCCGTTGGCCTGATCCAGCAGGGCTCTTCTTATGTTCTTATGATGCCATAACCAGTGTTGGAGCAGTGTCTGTAAGGCAGGGGCAACTGGAGCAGGCAGGACTCCTCCAGAGTAAGGCAGGGACAAACAAGGGGCACAGCAGGAACGGGGCTTTCAGGAACAGAAGGGTTTGGGCCCAAGCTCAAGAAAATAACCAGACTCCTGTGTCATTGAGGCAAAGGAGAGCAGCACTGAAAGCCTGTATATCTGGCTCCTCCAGGATCTTCGGCTGCGCCAACTGTCCTTCACCTGTTGTCTGCCATGGCTCCCTGCTTCTGCCGAGACTTACAGGGTTCCTGCACCTCTGGCTCCAACACAGAACAACAGAGCTGTTCGCTTGGAAATGTTTTGGTCAACATCTTCCCAAAATTCCCAGCCAGAAGGCCTAGTGGTCATGCTGACCCTGAGATATTTTTGGAATCCATCGAGCCCAGGAATAACTTTTCTCCACTCTCTGTGTCATGAAATAGCCATTTCAGGGCAAGGTGTGGGCTAGCTAGTGCAGGGACCGGTTTAGAAGTTTGTTCCCCCATCAGCTGCCAGAGGTTTCCCCTCCCCCCCAAGGAGAACTGTTGCATCTATAGCTTGTCATAGACACACAATTACAGGAAGCAACTCCTTTTTATTACTATCATCCAAGGTCCAAGCATCCCAACCTTGGGTGACTAGATGTTCTCAGACTACAACTCCCAGATGCCTTCACTTTTAGCTGTGTTAGGCAGGATTTCTGGGGACTGTCCTCCAAGAACATCTGGGCACCCCAAGTCGGGCAGCATTGAGAGGCACCAAGGAGCCCTAGATCAGGATCCTAGATCAAGATCAGTAGATGCCCAGGGATGTGAACCCTGCCTCCCTTTCCCAGAAACACCCATGAGTTGAGCCTAGAGCAGTGGTGGTGAACCATTGGCACTCCAGATGTTTTGGACCACAAACTCCCAGAATTCCAAGCGTAGATTGCCAATGACAAAGGACTGTGGGAGTTGTGGTCCAAAGCATCTGGAGTGCTGAAGGTTCTCCACCACTGGCCAAGAGAAAAGAAGACTGAAGGGAGATAGGATAACACTTTTCAAATAAATGAAGGTCTGTTCTACAAAGGAGGGCCAGGATCCGTTCTCAGTCCTCCCTGAGAGTGGGATATGTAGGAATGGGCTCAAGTTATGGGAAGCCAGATTTAGGCTATGAATATCAGGAAAAACTTTTTTTCGTTTTTATTATTTATTTATTTCAATTATCAAATCATCATTACATACCACACAGATATCAAATAAAACTAAAAAGTTCCACTTGTCATTCATCACGTTGCCTTGAGTGTATATTGTATTAGTCCCATCACGTCTCAACTCCATGGGGCACATGGGAGTGCTTGGAAGCAAGGCAGAGAAAGCCCATAATAAGCAACATGCAACAATGGCCTCAGGTTACGAGAAGCCAGCTTTCGGCTGCACACCGGGAAAAAGTTCCTAACTGTTAGAACAGTACAGCGACGGAACCAATGCCCAGTGCCCAGTGCACCAACACCGGAGGCATTCAAGAGAAATGTAGACAATCACATGGCAGATATCCTTGGATTTGTTTTCCTGAATGGAGCAGGGGGTTGGACTGGATGGTCTTACGGAACCCTCCCTCCCAACCTTGCTGTTCTCTGATTCTATTGTTCTCTCAGCAAAAGCCCAGAAATTCTCAGGGTGACACAGAAGATGCCACCCCCACCAAGAAATCCTCAGCGCCAGATCTTTCCGTACTTCTGCGCTTCAAAAATGGCTGTGCATTGTGTGTCTATTGCATTTATTGCACCATTGTGCACTTATTGCGCATTACTGTGAGTTTATTGTATAGTTATGCATTATTGGGCATTGCCACCAATCAGCCCTCTTCGGGGGGCGGGGGAATGTCCCCAAAGGATCTTTGTGATTTTGGCAGAGGAGTTGCTACTCGTTCTGGCTGGTTGCCTCCGTCTTCGCCCCTGCAGATGCCAGCTGCTCATTACATCGCAAGATCATCTTCGAGCTTGAATTTCCGTCCTCCTCCACCCACCCACCCACCCCGCTGCAACCCCCCCTGTTCCCATCTACAGGATGCCTAGCTCAGCATTTTTGCACGCAGCATCTCCCGGAAGGCCAACTCAGACCCGGAGGTGGGTCTTGGCAAACAGGAGAAAGCAGAAAGGATGGCAAGCTGGAAAGAGAGAGAAGGACGATTCGGGATTGAGATGCCTCTTAAATGCAGCTGGGTCACACGTTTCCAGTGAGGAATCAAGGTACCCCAGGGACCTGATCCACACATTGAGCAGGAGGGTGCTGGGTCCTGAGCACAGAATCTGTCTCCTAAGGCCTGTGGGGGCTTCTGAGTGGGTGGGAATCCTGTCCCACCACTTGAATTACATAGCAAAGCAAGACAGCGGTCCTTGAGGAAACACAGACATCCGATGTATTGAAAATAAAGGGGACTGGAAATAAAACAGCCAACATTATGATGCCATTGTACAAAACGATAGTAAGGCCGCACCTGGAGTATTGTGTACAATTCTGGTCACCGCATCTCAAAAAAGACATCGTGGAACTGGAAAAGGTGCAGAAGAGAGCAACTAAACTGATTACTGGTTTGGGGGACCTCCCTTATGAGGAAAGGCTAAAACATTTGGGCCTCTTTAGTCTGGAAAAAAGGCGCTTGAGGGGGGATATGATTGAGACATACAAAATAATGCAGGGCATGAGTCAAGTGGATATAGGGAATCTCTTCTCCCTCTCACAAAATACCAGACCTAGGGGACATACACTCAAATTGAGGGTTGGGAGAGTGAGAAGAGACAAAAGAAAATATTTTTTCACCCAGTGCGTTGTTAGTCTGTGGAACTCCCTGCCACAGGATGTGGTGATGGCACCTGGCCTGGATGCTTTCAAAAGGGGATTGGACAGATTCCTGGAGGAAAAGTCCATCACAGGTTACAAACCATGATGGAGCTGTGTCATCTCCAGGCTTAAAAACAGGGTATTTCAAAGGGCCAGATGCAAGGGAGTGGTATCAGGAAACAGATATCTGGTCTCGTGCACTCCCAGATACATTTTGTGGGGGCGCTGTGAGATACAGGAAGCTGGACTAGATGGGTCTTTGGCCTCATCCAGCATGGCTCTTCTTATGTTCTCATGTTTATTCTCAAAGGCTTTCATGGCCGGGATCTGATAGCTGTTGTGAGGTTTTGGTGCAGTTTGGCCGTGTTTCGCCAGACTCTGTGGCCGTCATTTTCAGAGGGCAAGGAGCTCAGGGAACTAGGTGTTCTCTGTGCTCTGGGGAGGACTCCTCTAGAGAACTCCTAGTTCCCTGAGCTCCTTGCCCTCTGAAGATGCCAGCCACAGAGTCTGGCAAAACAGGGCCAAACAGCAGCAAAACCTCACGACAGCTATCACAAAACCTCAGAACAATTTCTGGAAGGACACAGCCATACAATGCACAGAACACAGCCAAACAGCCCGAAAAACTCACAATAACTAACAGACATCAGGATTTGCAGAGCTGGGGAGTGGTCCAGCTTGCCCATTACTGTCTCCATCATCCTCTTACCCACAGGACTAGCAGCCAGGGGAGGCTGGGACCAAGGTGGTGTTCAGACAGATAGGGAGTGGTGGCAAGGTTGTATTTGGGGGGGGGAAGGCTCTGGTGCCACCCACAATCCTCTCCTTCACCCTGTGCCATTGGATAAGGACCCCTTGCTCTGCCCAGCTTGGCAGCTGGCTTGGATCCTTTGGGAGGCTCCCATCCTATCATGCTGGATTCTCTGCCATGTTGAGAAACAGGACCTCTGCCAGTCTTCCTACACACCAGGTAGTGGAGGCAGTGCCTGCTTGCCCGCATCACCCCCCCCCCCAAGGTTTGGCAAATGGCAGCCCAACTGAACACATTCCAAGCCCCTGTGCCAACCACAGGTGGGTATGCATTTGACGGTGCATGCTCTCCCCAAAGCTCCAAGGGACACTGCGACCAGCTCTCTCTCCTCCTCCTCCTCCTCTTTTCCAGCACCCTTTTGGCGCCCTACATGGCCAAGTCAGGCCAAAGTCCCTTTCTGGGCAGAGCTGGGACCAGAGCAGCAGCCAGTGTGGGCACCGGCTGACCTCTCAAGTCACATGCGTTGAGTCAGAAGGTCGCAGGGCTTCCACTAGGTCGGCTAGCTGGCCTGCTGAGTCGACCACACAGAGAACACTGCTGTGTCAGGTTAATGGGACCAGCGAGAGCCTGGGGCAGAGGTTCACCATCTGTGTCAGTGACGAGATGACAGAGAGAAGCATTTCCTTCTGGCATGGGATGATGTGTGTGTGTGTGGGGGGGGAATATCTGAGCCTAAACAGCAGCTGAGCCCAAACCCCATTTCTCGTTCCTTCTGAGCAGGGTTTGGCAACAGACAGCCTTGCAGTCGCAGGTCTGCAGCGCCCAGGGAGCCTCGCCACTGATGCTCCTCGTTAGAGCTGATGGGAACTGTAGTCCAACCACCTCTCGAGAGCTGCCCTCTGCCCACCCGTGCAAGCGTAGCCATCCTAAGAGTCAACGCCAAGATGATGCAAGATCTTAGCCCACCGCCAATAACGGCCTACTCCACTTGCTGGTGGCTTTCTTATAAAGTTCTGCTTGTTACAGTGGTACCTCATATAAAGGAATCAATTCGTTGACGAAGAGCCTTGTGGCACAGTGGTTAAATGCCTGTACTGCAGGTAAAACTGCTCACGACCGGAGGTTCAATCCCCGGTAACTGGCTCAGGGTGGTTGAGTCTCCTTCTTTGGAGGTTTTTAAGCAGAGGCTGGATGTCCATCTGTCAGAAATATTGTGATGGGGGTTCCTGCATGGCAGGGGGTTGGACTCGATGGCCCTTGAGGTCTCTTCCAACTCTATGATTCTATGATTCTATGATTCTATGATTCAGCCTTCCATCCTTCCGAGGTCAGTAAAATGAGTACTGGGGGGGGGGAGCAATGTGTAGCCTGCATAATTAAACTGTAAACCACCCAGAGACTACTTGAAGTGGTATGGGGCGGTATATAAGCAGAACACTTTTTGTTAATTATGTTAAGCAAATTTTCCTTTATACAAATTTCCCATAGAAATGCATTGAAAATGGAGTAATCCCTAATTGCGACCATTTTATGTTGTACGGATTCACCCCATAGGCAAATCTGTTAAGCAAATGTCCTATCTCTGGAATGCTTTATGTTGCACAGGTTTTATGTTATACAAACCGTTTGTTATACGAGGGTCCACTGTAAATGCAAAGACACTGGGGAGAGCCTGAACAATTCTGCTGCCTGAGGCAAAGGAGAAGATAAGAGACTCCCCTCCTCTTTCTCCATGTAATGTCCTTAGGTTGCCTGGATTTGCAGCTGAACATGATGGGCTTCCATCCAACCTCGATTGTGATAAGCTCAGTGTGAGCCATGTGGCTGTTCCCCAAGCCCTGTGCCATTTATGCGCACAACAAGCCTGTGAGGTAGATCAGTCCGAAGGAACGAGATCCGCCCATCTGAATGTCATGTATCAGGAGAGAAAAAAGAAAAAGGAACTTGATTTCTCAAGTCAAAAACCAACCGGTCTAGCCGCTATGACGGATGGCTGAAAGCAGATGCCAGTTTGGGGAGGATGGGCTTTGTAGTTCACTCCGCTCTCTCCAAAGAGAGGGGGAAAGTTCAAGGGCAATGATAAAGACAGGGTGTCCCTGCTGACCCTTGCATCTACTCCCGAAGGCAATTGGCTGATTTTTTCCTAATGTTCTAGCTAGCCCATTTATAGCTGTGGGAGTGAGTCAGGAGTCATCATTACCAAGCCCTGAATCAGCTCCTGAGTCACGCTGGGAGACCCGTGCCCAGGCTTATTTTAAATAAATGAACAAATACATAAATGAGTGAATGAATGCAGGCAGGAAGGCAGGCATACAAAAGAAACCATAGCTAGCTCTGGTGGCCTTTGGAAAGGGTGTCTCAGTCCAGCCAGACTTAGGGCCTGTTTGGTCCTTGGGAGTTTAGTGAGTGAGGGGCTTCAGCTGCCAACCTCTCAAATTCATCTCCATGGTCCATCCGTCAGTACGGCAATGAAGTGTTCTGCATCTTACATAGGAACATAAGAGGAGCCATGCTGGATCAGACCCAAGGCCCATCTAGTCCAGCTTCCTGGATCTCACAGTGGCCCCACTAAATATGTCTGGGAGCGCACAAGACTAGATATCTGTCTCCTGATAGCACTCCCCTGCATCTGGCCCTTGAAGTACCCCTGTTTTAAGCCTGGAGATTACACATCTCCATCATGGTTTGTAACCTGTGATGGACTTTTCCTCCAGGAATCTGTCCAATCCCCTTTTGAAAGCATCCAGGCCAGATGCCATCACCACCTCCTGTGGCAGGGAGTTCCACAGACTAACAACGCACTGGGTGAAAAAACATTTTCTTTTGTCTGTTCTTACTCTCCCAGCCCTCAGTTTGAGTGGATGTCTCGACTTAACGCCAAGTTCTGGTATTTTGTGAGAGGGAGAAGAGCTTCCCTCTATCCACTTTATTCATGCCCTGCATTATTTTGTACGTCTCAATCATATCCCCTCTCAGGCGCCTTTTTTCCAGACTAAAGAGCCCCAAATGTTTTAGCCTTTCCTCATAAGGGAGGTGCCCCAGCCCAGTAATCATTTTAGTCGCTCTCTTCTGCACCTTTTCCAGTTCCACTATGTCTTTTTGGAGGTCTTATGTGTTTTAGAACTCAGCAGTCTTTACACCTTTGTCTTCGTGCATTTTTGCTGATCACCCTCCGGATTCAAAGCATTATCTGAAAAATGCCCCTTTCTGATGTGTGTCTGTTTTTTTTTTTGGTTTTTTTTTTACAGTATCTGGCATTGGGCGACCTTGATTCCACGCCGTGCAACAGGACCAAGAAAAGCATTGCACAACCTTCCCTCCCCGCAAAAAAAGTCCATTTTCAGTTGTTCCTTTTTTCATTGTAAGAAAACTGCCCTGGAACATTTCTATAGTGTCACCTCCTCTCCCAGACCCCACCTGCCCTGGCAAAATATTTTTCTTTGAGGTGGGGTGGGGAATGCTTTTTTCCAAAAATGGTTTTTTCACCCTCTAATGATAAACATTAAACAATGTGGAGACCCAAACATTTCAACCTATGGCAAATCGGCTTCCCAGGCCGCCTGGAAGGCAAAATAAATTTTAAAGGCTTTTAAAAAATGTGGCAAGGGGTTGACGGCAGCACGGGCCAAGGGCGTCCCTCCGTCCTTCATGGCTTGGTTCACCATTTCCTCACTATCCCTGCCGGACATTGCCTGGCAAGCTCCCAAGATGGCAGTGCTGGCAGAGGAGGAAGAGGTGAGCCAAGTCGTGAGGGAGGAAGGAAGGATTGGGACCCTTGGCACCCTGCCGCTGCTGAGGCCCTGGCAGATACCCCTGGCCCGTATGGCTGGCAACCCCTCGCCACCATGGCCAGCAGCCCTTCACCGTGGCTCCTGGCCAAACCCAATTTCCTCATAGGAAATAATCAAAACTGGGGCCCCAGAACAAATCAGGCAAGTTTCCATTATTTCCTATGGGGAAATTGGCTTTTTGATATATGAGTGTTTTGGTTTAGGAGCATGTTTTCATAACACATTATGCTCGTAAATCAAGATACTACTGGACTGAAAATCATGGCATGTTAGATGGATGGATAAAATAAATAAATACAGAAAAAAAATTCATGCAACTCTTCACTAACAAGTACAGTGGTACCCGAACCTACAAATTTAATCCGTTCCAAATGCATGCTCTTCTTAAGTCGAACTACTATTAAGTCGGGGTACCTATCTAAAAAAAATGAAAAAAATAAGTTAAAAAATGAAAAAAAAAATAGTAAGTTGAGCAGATCATAGCTAAAATTTGTAAGGCAGCAGTTAAAATGCCAAGTTTTCTGCTCTTAAGTCGAGGTACCACTGTACTGTATGCATAGCAAGATCTCTGGTGCCTCATGGCACAGTGGTTAAATGTCTGTACTTCAGGTAAAACTGTGCTCATGACCTGGGGTTCAATCCCAGGTAGCCGGCTCAAGGTTCACTCAGCTTTCCATCCTTTCGAGGTCGGTAAAATGACTACCCAGCTTGTGTGTGGGGGAGGGGGGCATTGTGTAGCCCGCATACTGTAATTAAACTGTAAACCGCCCAGAGACTACTTGAAGTGGTATGGGGCGGTATGTATAAGCAGCACACTTTGCTTTGCTTTTGCTTTGCCCTCTAGTGGCTGCTGTTGTTAATACATATGAAAATAGTTTTTCTGGATTTTTTTAAAAATTATCATTATCTTCAGAGTGTGGATAAGTGATTCAGTGGATATTTTTAAGTAACTAGTTGTTTCCAACTGATTTCTTCCAAGCTTTGCACAGAGGGATAACCAGTAGTGCTGGGGACCAGTGAAATGACCAACACGCATGGCCCTTAGGCTGTACTCTTCACCACCTATATAAAAAACTAGAGCCACCTGCTAGAAAGTCATAATTTATTTTAAATGAGTACCTATGGAATACTACTCATCCCTTAGCCTTCAGCTTCCTCTCTTCCCTTCAATGTGTCCCCACCCCCTGCCGGCCTTGCCAGGGCAGTTTGACCCCCTGCAAAAACAGCACAAGGTCCTAGTAGCACCATGTGATTTAGATGGACACCAAACACTTAAAGAGCTGGTTTCCTTTAGAACTCTATTTTTAATCTCTCTTTTTAAATTAAATTAATATAAAAAAATCTTTATTTACATCTTAGGTCTCTCTCACACACACATTCCTCTCTCCAACCCTGGATTCAAGGAGGTGGACACCGCAGAGAGAGGAGGGTTAGGGCACCATCCTTTTGGGGAACAGGAACGGGGAGTGGGGGGGTCCATGGGGCTCAGCAGCACGAGAGATCCAGTGTTTGCCTTATTCTGTCTCCACAGAACGTAACTAATCAAAGGGAGGAGGGAGAAGAGAGAGGAGAAGGCCAATCTCAGTGGTTCTCAACCTGGGGGTCGGGACCCCTTTGGGGGTCGAACGGCCATTTCACAGAAGCCACCATGAGCCAGTAAAGAAAAAGGCACAAAACGGTCTGGAGGAGGAGGGGAAGGAAGGGGAGGAAAAGAGTGGAGTTACAGCTTGATAGGTTGGAGGGGATGTCAGTCAATGGCACCAAAGGCTGTGATTGGTTGAGGGTTCTCTATGGCACCTGCGCCAGTGGCTTGCCAAAGGGGGCTTGTGGCCTCTTCCAAGCAGGGCAAGGGGTCACCACATCATGAGGAACTGTATTAAAGGGTCGCAGCATTAGGAAGGTTGAGAGCCACTGGCCTATCTGTTATCAAGCAGAACGTCCCCTAAATTAGGCGGAATGCAAAAGGATCACACGTATGGCAAGGAGAGAGTGATGGGTTCGGAAAGACCAGAGACCAGGGCTGTTGCAGTGCTGTTACAGTTATGTCGGACTTTTCGTGACCATGGAGTTTTTCTTGGCAGGAATACCGGAGTGGTTTGCCAGTTCCTACTCCAGGCACCTACAGCGCCTGGTATTCCCTGGTGGTCACCCACCCAAGTACCAGCCAGGCCTGATCCTGCAGGCAGTGTTCCCTAACCTGACGCCTTTTCCACGCACTGGACCGCGAGCCTCCCAAAAGCTGTGCCAACTGAGGTGATGAAAGTTGGTAGTCCGTGGCATCTGGAGTGCCCCAGCTTGGAGAATGTTGAGCTAGAAATGTGTCCTAGTAACTCAGAAAGGTCCTGTTTGGGTAGGACAGTTCTGGGAGTTGCCCCCCCCCCAAGCCATGACAAATGACGGCCCCACAGCGGGGGTGATGGTGCTGAGTTCCAGGCCAGACTCTCTCTCTCTCTCTCTCTCTCTCTGTGTGTGTGTGTGTGTGTGTCTTAAGTAGTGTCCTCAAATAGAAACAACCTGAAGGTGAAGCAGAGGTGACTAGAAGAGATTTTTTGATTTAGGAAAAGAGAGAAGCCATTTTATTGCTTCCTTCTCATCTGGATGGCTCTGCATTCTCCACTGGGCCTCCATTATTGGGGAAGGAGGGCCGGGCCCAGGGTAGCACCGAGCAGATCCCGTGATGTCGAACAGGATTTGAGAGCCTGCTGGGGAAACCTGATCCTAGCATTGAGAAACCGGGCGGCTGTGGCATCAAGGATGCGGGAGGGTTGTGCGCCTTTGTTCCCCGAAGTTGACGCCCAACTGGGATGTCAGCAGTCGTCAGGTGGGTGCCTTTTGTACCTTGTCTGCTCGGCCCCCTCCACACCATGGGAGGTGGACCTGCGGTTTAAAACTGGGGAGTGGTCCTGCCCCCAGTTCCTCTGAGCCTTGAAGCTGCTCCCATTTCTGGCTGGGAAGGAAGGTCTCCCTTCCACGAGTCGGTGGCCTGGGTGGCCGAATTCAGGAGGCCACTCCAGGAGGGTTCCCCCGGGAACAAATCAGATGGGGGCAGAGCAAACGCCCTCTGGTCCAGTCAGCTGGTCAGCAGGAGCCCCTCGGACATCACTGGAACTTGTCGTCGCTCTCGGAAGGGCTGGACTCGCGCGGGATGGAGTGCCGGTGCCGCCGGTCCCACAGTTGGTGGATCTCCGTGGCTTCCGTCTCGCTGCTGCTGGTGGTGCTTTCGCGGAAGCTGGCTAAGGGAGGCCGGACCTTGACCCCTTTGGCGGTCACTGAGCCCTCGATGGCTTTCCGCAACTGGAGGAAGGGGAGAAGAGGAGAAAGAGATTCTGCTTTTTTAGCTGGCCAGACTATTTGAGAGGCAGTGTGGTATAGTGGCTTCAGCAGCAAACTAGGAGAAAACCCAGTTCCCAGTTGGCCACAAAGATTTCCACCTGTCTTTTTTTTCTTTCTCTCCTTGGGCTATCAAGTCAGTTCTGACATGGAGACCCTTTCCAGGGTAAAAGCAAAGTGTTTTGCTTATATACCGCCCCATACCACTTCAAGTAGTCTCTGGGTGGTTTACAGTTTTAATTACAGTATTACAGTATGTAGGCTACACATTGCTTCCCCCCCACTACACAGCAAGCTAGGTTCTCATTTTACCGACTTCAGATGGATGGAAGGCTGAGTCAACCATGAGCCGGCTACCGGGGATTGAACCCCAGGTCGTGAGCACAGTTTTACCTGCAGTACAGGCATTTAACCACTGCACCACGGGGCTCAGAAGTGGTTTGCCATTTTCTGCTTCTAGGGACATCTTGGAATTGTGCAGCTTGGCCACATCTACACAGGTGGCTCTATTCACAGGAGGCATTGGGTGGGTGGGTGGGGGGGCAGTATCGAACACCCAACCTCCAGTTCTACAACTCAACACCTAAACCACTGAGCTATTACTATTGAGGCAGCTCAGCCTGACCTGCATGTCAGAACTGTTACGAGAACAAGGTTGGGAGAAAAACCAACGGATGCCACCTTGAGCCCACTGGAGCAAAAGCAGAATACAAAGGGAATACATGCGTAATATTGATAAATATCCTTTTAGCCCAGTCCTGTATCTCGGGACCAGTAGCAGCTCTTGAAGGGCCCAGGGCAGACAATGCAGTTAAGTATGTCACTATATGCGGTGCTCCGTTGGGACAGGAAAGCGGTCTGTTTATCCCAGAGAATTCACTTGCTTTTTTTGTGTGATGGGGAAACAACGATTCTACATAGAAGTCTCACTCATCAGACATGGAAGATCGGATGGAACAGCAAATAGAGACTATGCCTAGACAAGTAACGTCTCGGAACTAATGGGAGAAGGATAGAAATGCAATAAATAAATGTGTGTGTGTGTGTTGCCTTGTTACAAGTACTAGCCAGGGTTGACCCTGCTTAGCTTCCGAAACCAGGCGAGATCAGATGTGCTTAGGAGCATCTTCGCAGCTAAATGAATAAGTAATAAGTGTTCTGCTTGTATACCGCCCCATACCACTTCAAGTAGTCTCTGGGCGGTTTACAATTTAATTACAGTATGCAGGCTACACATTGCCCCCCCCCAGCAAGCTGGGTACTCATTTTACCGACCTCGGAAGGATGGAAGGCTGAGTGAACCTTGAGCCTCC
Organism: Phrynocephalus versicolor; assembly: GCA_023846285.1. Classification (NCBI taxonomy): domain Eukaryota; kingdom Metazoa; phylum Chordata; class Lepidosauria; order Squamata; family Agamidae; genus Phrynocephalus; species Phrynocephalus versicolor. The sequence goes on along the minus strand of JAHTLZ010000379.1, from coordinate 61,068,425 downwards.
TACCTGGGATTGAACCCCAGGAAATGCATAGCAGGAAATCCCCATAAGTAAAAAATCTCCCTCCAATCCTGCGACTCTACAACTGTTTTTTTTTAAAGAAGGAGTACAAGTGATTGGGTTCTTCTGCATGGAGAACAAATATTCTGCCACTGAGCTGCAGACGGGGCTTGCTTTGATGCAATGTTTTACAACGCCAGGCACGCCGCAGACATACGGCTCTGCCTGCAAACTGAGGTGCACAATGGGCCCTCAGATGTAACGAATTACGAACAATTCGTCAAATAAGTTATTCACCACTACTCTGCATAAGGAGAAGAGAATTAATCGATTTATATCAAACGCTGGTATGCCTCCCATTTAGTGCCGGATATTAATTGGGCAGTATACACTGGGAGATTTACCATGAAAAGAAATGCAAGTAAGCCTGGGTCCAAACGAGCTCCAAGACTGGATCGCCCAGGATGAGCCAACTTGGGTGCTAAGATCATAAGGCGAGACCTCTCTCTCAGTCCTGCCACTTTCGCAAGTGCATCTGATGGGAACACAGGAGAGGGCCTTCTCTGTGGCGGCTCCCAGCCTTTGGAACTCCCTCCCACTGGACGCCAGACCTGCCCCATCTTTGCTGTCCTCCCGCATGCAGATCAAGACTTTTCTCTTCAGGCAAGCCTTCTCTCGGTAACTAACGACCTGTTACAATTTTTTAGACGGGTTGCAATGCATTACTGATTGGACTGGCAAATGGTTTCAAACTACAGGAAAAGAGATTCCATTTGAACATTAGGAAGAACTTCATGACGGTTAGAGCTGTCCGGCAGTGGAAGATGCTGCCACAAAGAGGGGTGGTGGAGTCTCCTTCTTTGGAGATTTTTAAGCAGAGGCTGGATGGCCACCTGTCGGAAATATTGTGATGGGGTTCCTGCATTGCAAGGGGTTGGACTGGATGCCCCTTGAGGTCTCTTCCAACTGTAGGATTCTATGTAGCACTTTCCCCCCACCCCACCCGCTTCATTTGTTTACTTATTGTTCTCAGCATTAATATTGCCTTTTTGATGACATAAGATGCTTCTTCCCACTCATTGTTCTCTAAATGTTGCCTTTAATCTTGTGAACAGCCATTGCACATCATTGTTCGTGCCCACCTCTATCCCCAAGCTATTAGGCCTTGAGCTTAAACTGGCAAATCCCTAGAAAAAATAAGCTCCCCCATCCTTTCATTCTCAACGATGACAGCTTGGCTTGCTTTGTCTCAGTTGCCTAGGCCGGTTCACTCTAGTTGTCAAGTTGTCTTCACTTGTGAGGAGCCTCGTGGCGGGGTGGTTAAATGCCTGTCCTGCAGGTAAAGCTGTGCTCACGACCTGGGGTTCAATCCCCGGTAGCAGGTTCAAGGTTCACTCAGCCTTCCATCCTTCCGAGTTTGGTAAAATGGGTACCCAGCTTGCGGGTGTGTGTGTATGCGTGTGTGCAACGTGTAGCCTGCATACTCTAATTAAAAACTGTAAACCGCCCAGAGACTACTTGTAGTGGTACGGGGTGGTATATAAGCAGAACACTTTTTTTGTTTTTGTCCTTCAGTGTTGGAAGCTGCCCTGGGTCCTTTCCAAGGAGAAAGGTGGACTGAAACTATTTGTAGCCTGCATAATTAAAATTGTACGTCGCCCAGAAAGTGCTTGAAGCGTTACGGGGCAGTAAATAAGCAGAACACTTTGCTTTAGATACATAAATTGAATCAACTAAAGGCTGAGAGGGAGGTGCTCATCAGACAAATGCAAGGCTTTTGCATGTATTTTGCAACACTTGGCATGAGAAAAAAGAAGAAGAAAGAAAGCAGGAAGCTATGGGGGGCATGCAAGATTTCTTCCTTACCTCCTTGAGGGACACCATGCCAATAAGGCGTCCGATGCTGGTCACGTAGGCGTGGTCCACACCCAGAAGGGAAAATATGGTGTGCGTCTGATGCAAACAAAACAAGGATTAGTGGCGAACTCTCAAGCTTCCATCTCTACTTGGCTTTATTTATTTATTTATTTATTTATTTATTTATTTATTTATTTATTTATTTACCGCCCGTCTTCCCAGGGAAACTCCGGGCAGTTTACAAAAGAGACTAAGGCAAAACAATATAAAATCAATAGAACAATTGAGACACACACGCACACACAGAGACAAAAAAACAAAAACATCCCCCCCCCCGGCAAAAGAGGCGGAAGGACCATCGGCAAGACGGGGGCTCTGAGGGAGAGAAAGAAAAAAAAAGTTAAAGGTCGCCAAATGCCTCTCTGAAAAGCAAAGTTTTGAGTGCTTTTTAAAAAAGCGGGCAGGGACTGTACAAGGCGCAACTCTCTTGGAGGATGGTTCCAGAGCGAGGGGCTGGCCACTGAGAAGGCGTGGTTACGAATTGCCGATTTCTGTGCCTATTGGGCTGTGCCTCGGTTGATCTTTGGAAGATACGCTCCGACAGGTATTCAGGTCCCAGGCCGTGGAGGGTTTTGTAAACCAAAACCAGGACCTGGAACCTTATCCGGAGCACAACGGGCAACCAGTGCAGTCGAGCCAGAACTGGGGTGATACAATCATATCAACGCGCACCTACCACCAGTCTGGCTGCTGCATTCTGTACCCACTGAAGTCTCCAAATGGAGCCAAACAGGGCTCACTGTTCCTGAATCAAGGTCTTCTCGTGAAGCGGTGTAGTGGAACCAGGGCTTGCAGGGTGGAATTTCTGCCGCTTCTGACCACCAGGAACGTGGCATCAGCGTCCACCACCCACTCGGGTTTTTTTCTGTTCTCTCCCATTCTCATAGCACTGTAGTCCCCAAAATTTTTCGACTTGCGGCTCCCTTGCCTTCCTGGCCACTGGCCACGCCTCCCCCAATAGAATATTTTGGGTGAGAGGGGAGATGGGAGGGGGAGAAGCCCGGACTGAGTGATATTTCTGAGGCGCCCCAAATGGGTTTGCAGCTTGCAGTTTGGGAACCACTGTCATAGCAGTTATGGAGGAAAGGGAAATTTCCAGTGTATTGTTGTATGTTTTCCCTGTGGTAATGCAAAGTGTTTGAACATCGCTTGGTCTTGAAGGGGCAATTGAGAGGCATTGGCTTTGTAAAAGACCTGCTCCTGGCAGAAGCAAAAAACACATTTGTTGCCATAGATCCACCCTCTAGAGACATGTCCAAACTTCGGCCCTCCTGATGTTTTGGACCACAATTCCCAGAATTCTAACCTTAGACTGCCAATGACAATTGACTGAGAGTTGTGGTCCAAAACATCTGGAGGGCTGAAGTTTGGACATGCTTGCATAGGGGTATGGGTGGCTGACTGGGGGGGCAGTCAAGAGGAGCACCTGCTGTAACAAATTTACCTCCTCCCCTGCCCACTGCTCCCATCCTACCTTTGCCTCAAATATTGCCTCTCGAACCTGGCACCAGCTGCGTTCTGAGCCATGTATGTTCTCTACTTAAAAAACAAGGCACCGTAGCCGCCACTTGGGCCTTCGGGACTGTGGGGTTTTATAAACTTTTGATGAGAAGTCTTAGAGTTGGCTGAGGAATTCCAGGAGCGATAGTCCAAACACACAAACCTGCACCCTTCTAGTACCCAACAGACAAATGAAAGGCTTTGCATATATTCTGCAACCGTTGGCAGGGGGTGGGGGGTGGGAAAGCCTGCAGCTGTGGGTAGCCTGAGATTTCTTTCCCTTGCTTCTGAAACCACATTTGGACCAAGTTTCCTGGACTTCTGTGACTTTGCCAGACGCAGCTGGCGTAGTGATCGACATCTTTCACTTCCATGAGAGCTAGCTAGAAACTTGCTTTTGAAAGAAGAGGAAAGCTGAGCTACTTAGAGCATGGAATTCTGCAGAGTAAATGCCGCATGAATGTGGGACTAGAAAATCCATGGTACTAATCTGACCTAGTTTAGTCTCCCCACAAGGACACACATACCTTCACTCTTGTACACACACTCTCTCTCTCTCACACACACACACCTTGTGCAAAGAAGTGCGTTCTACGAGCTGGAAGGGGGCGGGATCGATCTTGCAGTTGTTGAAGTTGACAAATTGATTCAGCTGCTGGTCTTCCCATTCCAAAATCTGAAATTGAAAAAAAATATCAATCAACATGCCTGTAAGGATCAAGCCCCAACTCCAAGCATGTGGGCCAATTAAATGACAGAATATTGAAATGTGGTTTTTTTTAATTGCGACTCCCAGAATCTTTCAGCCAACACCGAAAATAAGGTTTCAAAGCCCCCACAAGACTGTATTCATTTATTTATGAAATGCGCGCCCATCTTTCTCCCAAGTGGCTCAAAACGGCCTACGTAATTCCCAGCCCCAACATAATCTCGTTGCTATCCCTGTGATGACATGGCTGGGAGAGGGAGGGGGTCTTGGCTGGCTTAGGTGGTACCCTTTGTGGCTCTGGGCAGTTTTATTTATTTATTTAACTTTGATTCAAACCCAAATCTATCTAGTCATGGGCGAACAATTCTAACATTTATGTATTTATTTGACTTTGATTCAAACCCAAATCTATCTAGTCCTGGGCAGCAATTCTAACCATCCAAGACTTGCTGGTGGAGGAGACTGGCGGGGGGGGGGGGCATCTCAGAATCTTGACTTGACAGATGAAGTTTTAAAGCACATGATTTTAAAATGGCTGTGCATGGTACAAACGGTTCTCAATTATTTTAATTTTTTAAATTTCTCTGTGCTGCCCTGAGGTATTCATGATACGGGGCAGGAAAAAGTATTTTAATAAACAAATAAAATACAATTATTATGCCCCTCTTGGATTCTTGTGTGTGTGTGTGTGTGTGTGTGTGTGTGTGTGTGTGTGTGTGTGT
>JAHTLZ010000379.1:61042606-61053374 GCA_023846285.1 Phrynocephalus versicolor | reverse complement strand
GGAAGGAAGGAAGGAAGGAAGGAAGGATTAGACTGGAAGGAAGGAAGATGCAACCTGGGAATTGCAGGTCTTCCTGGAAGTTGCAGTCTTGCTGGCCGTTAGAGGGCACCTCCCAAAGAACTAGGAAAGCCTACCATTCCGAGGTAGCGCCAGGCCAGTCTCCTTGTTTTTCAAATTAGAACCAGCTCCAATAAGGCATCAATGTCGATAAATGCAGCTGGTCTGCCAATTTCCATTTCCAGATGCTCTTTCCAGAAATGGGCCCATGGAGTTTCTGGAGAATCACGGGAGCTGCTGTGCAGAAAGAGAAAAGGGCAGGGCACTGTCCCAGAACCCCTTCAACGGCAGGTCCAGCAGTCCTGCTGGCTAAGCCACAGCATCTTGGGGAGTTCTGGTCCCCTCCAACTCACTTTGCCACTCTCTCCTCTGTGACGTGGAAGGAGGCAGGTGCCATTTCCGAAGGGCTGCAAAGCGCCAGGGCCCTGAAAACCTTCAGCACAGTACCAGACCGCGATGCGCGCATTAAGGGCAGGATCCGTTCCCTGCCACTATTATGATTGTTTGGGAGGAGCCGGATGGACGTGGCGGCACGGCCCACACTTACCGCCACGGAAATGCGGACACGCTTTGACTTGCGCTTTTCTGACAGACCCGAATTCTCATTCTTTTTTTTTTTTAAGGAGAAAAAAATAAGGAAAAGAGAGAGGCATTACGGGAGAAGGGCAGCTGTGAAAGGGCCACATCCAGCCATATAAGAGGATGCCGGAAGGGGTGGTGGCCCAGGGAAACGGACCCAGAAACTTGTCCCAAAAGGAAGCTTCTTGGGAAGATTTACCTCAGAAGGCTCCGCCGTGGTGGTGCTGGCACAAAAAAGGCTCCGTAAGGCGATGCCGGGGGTTTCTGTATGTCCCGCTGCCCACAGACAAAGAGGGAAAGAGAGGAGGGGAGAGAAATACCCAGTTAGGCAGCAGTTTAGGCTAAGAATAGGCAACATTTGACAGCCTGGGTGCCATTTGGGCCCTCCTGAGGAACTTGGGAAGACCGTAATCCCTCTGAGTATTCCCCAGTACCCCTGAACTTGAGGAAATATTGGGTGGTCCCCCCCCCAATGGAAATCAGTGTCCCCTCCTCAGCCTCAAGGTGGAAATGTTGGTCATTTTTATGTGACCACTTGCTCGCTCTGGAGACTCGCGGGGCGGTGATTAAACTACAGTACTGCGGCTAATGCTCTGCTCACGGCATGGAGTTCAATCCCAAGCAGCCCGCTCGAGGGTCACTCAGCCTTCCCTCCTTCCAAGGTTGGTGAAACGAGTACCCAGCTCAGTTGAGATGGGAGGGGGACAAAGCGTAGACTGGCTCATTAACTTGTAAGCCGCTTTAAGGGCTACTAAGAGGTGGTTTATAGGCAGCACAATTCACTTTCTTTTTTCTTAAAGGCCTTTCCTTTGCCCAGAAAAGTTCAAGCGTCCTGGGCATGAAAGAAAAAGAATATATGGTCCCCTTCAGAGGCCTCTTGGTCAGAACCAGGTTGCAAGAGGGTCTGTGAGGACACAAAACACCACAACTAGGGGACATCCACTCAAACTGAGGGCTGGGAGAGTAAGAACAGACAAAAGAAAATATTTTTTCACCCAGCGCGTTGTTAGTCTGTGGAACTCCCTGCCACAGGATGTGGTGATGGCATCTGGCTTGTATGCCTTCAAAAGGGGATTGGACAAATTCCTGGAGGAAAAGTCCATCACAGGTTACAAACCATGATGGAGGTATGTAATCTCCAGGCTTAAAACCAGGGTCCTTCAAGGGCCAGATGTAGGGAGTGGTATCAGGAGACAGATATCTAGTCTCATGCGCTCCCAGAGGCATATGGCGGGGCCACTGTGAGATACAGGAAGCTGGACTAGATGGGCCTTTGGCCTGATGTAGCATGGCTCTTCTTATGTTCTTATGTTCTTATGACTAAAAAGGGACGAGGACTCACTTGGAGGACTCTCAGATAAAGTGCTGGAGTTTCGTTTTAAGGCCGGCTTCAAAGGTTTGCGGGAATCGTTTCGTGGCGGGGCGAACGAGGACTCCTCTGTGCTGATCTGGGTTGAGAGGAAGAAACCAGGCCACAGTCATCAAGAGTCCCGACTCCCTTGCAAGACAGCTTCTCTCTCTTCCACCAGCCTAGTATAGTCTAGCAGCCTTTTCCCACCTGTGCCACGATGCCACACTTGTCCGCTCTGGACAGGAAAACCCCTGTCCATGTATTAGCCATCTTAGAGATGGACTACTGCAACGACCTGTACATGGGACCCAACCTTGAAGGCAGTACGTAAGCAGCAACAGGTGCAAAATGCAGCAGCCGGGTTTCAAGCAGAATCATAGAAGAGTGAAGTTGGAAGGGACCTCTACGGCGTTCCAGACCAACCTCCTGTGCCGTACAAGAGCCCAAATCTAAGGATATCTGCTGGGTGGCTGCCCAAATTTCTCTTGAAGATCTCACAGACATGTTCCGGGATACCCTCCCCTCATGATAGCTTACTATATCCATGTTATATTTTTAATACGCACTGACACCACTGAAAGTTCTTTTGAGCTGTTTTTGGAGTACAGCACAGTCCTCTTATCCACGGGCTTTGCATGCCCTGATTCACTTATCCGCAATCTGAAAATATTAAAAATATTAAAGGAAAAATCCCTCAAATGTAATATTTTTCCAATGGTGACGTTTCCAGAAATGTCCATAAGAGGGAGCCAGAGGCCATGCTAGGTTTAGCGTTGACGAGAGATGCTCAAGAAACACCAAAATGATTTTTTGTTTTGTTCTTTGTTTTGCTTCTTTTTTTAAAACAAATCTACAGCCGACCAGCCCTGCTGGTCAGCGCTTTCCCCCTCTTCTTTTACCTAGTGCCAACTAGCTGGCCTACGGGCTGAGTTGGCACTTTTTTTTTTTAGTCTAGTGCTGACCACTGGGCCAGCTGGTCGGCGCTTATTTTTATTATTTATTTTGATTGGTGCTTGCCAGAATAAATAATAAAAACAAAAATGGAACAAAATGAACATTTTCGTTTCGATTCATTTCGCTTTTTTTAAAAAAAGGCACTTTGTTTTTTGTTTCGTTCTGTAACGAAACAAAAAACGAAACAATTTTTTTTGTTTCGTGCCCATTATACTAGAGTTGGCTAATATACTAGTGTTGGCTATTATTGGTGTTTTCCAGCATCAGAAGTGCATAGGGGGGTGGAACTGATCCCAATGCATCCAATAATAAATAAATAAATAAATAAATAAATAAATAAATAATAAACAAACAAACAAACAAACAAACAGTCAGTTTCTGCCTTCATATAATCACAGATCTGGAGTCGTTTGCACGCTTTGCCAAAATGCAAAATCGCCTTCCTTCCCTTTGGTCCCTGCCTTGGGCCGCCTTACTTGAAAGCGCACGCCCGTGTCCGCCGTCTGGTGCTGCTCCTCGCCTTCCGGGATCTTCTCGATGCTTCGGCGCTCGGCCTGGGCCTTCTCCCGCATGTACTGCAGGCGGCGAGGGTAGCTCAGCTGCTCATTGAGGAGGGTCACAATCTGGGTGCGCTCGATAGAGCCCAGCAGGATCATGGACTCTGGCAGGGTCAAGAGGAACATACCATATATACTCGAGTATAAGTCGACCCGAGTATAAGTCGAGGCCCCTAATTTAACACCCCAAAACTGAGGAAACGTATTGACTCGAGTATAAGCCTAGGGTGGGAAATGCAGCAGGGCCTGGCAGCTCTTCCTTAGTGAGTTGGGGGAGCGGTGTGTGATGTTTAAAATTACTTTTAGCCACTGAGGTAAGTGCTTGGGTCAGTGGTTGAAAGTCATTTTAAACATCGCGCGCCGCTCCCCTGTGATGCCGAGGGGGGTCATGAGAAGCGGCACACAATGTTTAAAATGACTTTTAGCCACCGACCCAAGCACTTGCCTCAGTGGCTAAAAGTATTGACCCGCATATAAGTCAAGGGGCCCTTTTTTCAGCCCAAAATTAGAGCTGAAAAACTAGGCTTATATTCAAGTATATACAGTACTCTCGATAAACAGGACTTTCTGGAAATGGGACAGACATTCCGGAAATGTTCCGGAAATGGTGACAGGAACATTTGGGTTAAAAAAAAAACAAACAAATTCAAGCAGGGAATAAAACAGGAAGACATGTAAAGAGAAACCGAGAGTGCTCCAGAATGTTACAGTGTGGGCCAACACTTTGGAAAGTTAGGATTAGGGACAACAGAACTTGGGAAAGTCCCCCCCCCCCACATCTTGGCAAAGTTACTTTGGGGAACAACAACTGCCAGAATCCTCTACCCACTACAGCCAGTGGTCATAGGGACCAGGATGAGAGTGTCTGGAAGTTTCTAGTGGAAAAAGTAACCTTTTGAGGATTTTTTTTTTTGCAAATCTAGCAAAAATCTGGGATGACATTTTTAGATTTCTTTGACTACAAATCCCATAACTCCCCAGTCCAGGAGTCTGCCTCACTTCCAAACACAGTACAAACATAAACGTGGCTCGCCTGGAAGAACACGCCGAAACGGGAAGGGTTTGAGGTTCAGCTAGGCCTAGCTCAACCCAAGGGACTGTATAGTCTCTCCTTACTGTAAGCTGCCTTGGTTCCTTTTCCATGGAGAAAGGCGGGGTAAAAATAAATAGCCCAGAAAGGAAGCACCCAGTGACCATCAGGAGAGGAATAGAAGTCTGGATGGAGTTGGATCTACTGATCCTCAAAAGCCTTCCATCTGGGTCCTTTTCTCCCAGGGGAGAAAATGTGTTGATCTTATTTGTTGATTAACTTCTGTATTATAATCTTCTTGACAGGATAGGTTTCTGCCTCTGCAGCTGAGTGTTCCACCAGCAGGGCCACTCAAGGGAAAAATCCGTATCTACCTCTAAGCTGGAGTCTCCTTGAAATATAGAACCGAAGTGTCCCTGAGCCTTCTGGAGATCCCTTGCTTTTACTGACTGGTTTGTTCTCCATGGCTTCAGAGACTAGGACACGGGGCAATGGTCCTAAACTACAGGAAAAGAGATTCAATTTAAACATTAGGAAGAATTTCAGGACGGTTAGAGCTGTTCGGCAGTGGAAGATGCTGCCACGGAAGGTGGTGGTGTCTCCTTCTTTGGAGGTTTTTAAGCAGAGGCTGGATGGCCATCTGTCGGGCGTCCTGTGATGGGGGTTCCTGCATGGCAGGGGTTTGGACTTGATGGCCCTTGAGGTCTCTTCCAACTCTCTGATGCTATGATTCAATCTTTATCCCTCATGCAAAGAAAGAGGGGAAAAAACCCAATACATAAATTATGGGACAAACGTAGAAGCAGTGACGCTACTGGCTGCGTTTTGGACCACGGCACCCCTATTTTGGGCTTGCTCCCGCCCAAGTGTTCTGATTTAGTTATAATTTGGGCCAAAATGATGTCAACAGCCCTTCTGTTGACTCACCCGAGTTGATAAGGCACAGGAAAATAGCCTATTACATCAGCGGGTTGGAAGAGGCGTCAGGACAAAGTTGGCCGCTCTAAATCTGTCGGCACAAAGCGAGCTTCCAATTAAATAATCCATAAAACACTCCATTGGAGATGTTCTTATTTTGGACCTGCACTATTAAAGCACAGGGGGGAAAAGAGGCAAAGGACTTGACAAGGAAAGGAAATGGAAGCATCCACCAGACTTTCTGGGCTTACAAAGCAGTGGGTGTAATTCCCCAGAGCATTGGTGGTATACGGGTGTATAAATGAATGAATGAATGAATGAATGAATGAATAAAGCCTCCTTGGCAGGAATTGGACTCCATGACATCTAAGGTCCTCTGCAGCTCTAAGATGACAATGATGATGGTGATGATGATGATGATCATCATCAGTTGAATAGAAAACATCATCTCCCCCCCCCCGGTGCACTATTTTGAGCCGCATGGCACAGCAGTTATAATGCTACCGTACTTCCGTGAGCAGTCACTTCTTATTTGGGATTACCTGTAGGCAAAGGTATTGGGTATGGGACCGAGACAGAATGGTCCCCCTTCCAAAACCAAAAAGTAAATCAATATCCTGAACAAGTTCAGAAGAGAGCAAGAAGGATGAGATGGGAATTGGGGAACAAGACGTAGGAGGAAAGGCTGAAAGAACTGGGCATGATTACCCTTGTTAAAAGGAGACTGAGGCTGCTTTTACACGACCCCTAAAATCTGCTGGCAACTTAAATGCAGATCTCCCCCAACGTGGTTTTTGTTCTGCTTCCTGTGTTCCCACCTCCCGCACTCTGATTCTATTGCTTCTGTCTGCGGTGAGGGGAGAGAGAGAAAAAATGCAGGCTCACCTCCGCCTGCGTCGGCAGTAGCTCATTGTTCCAGGACAGGAAGCCCGTTAGGATTCCTGTCTGTTAAAAGAGGGGGGGGGGAACCCAACAAAAACAAAGAAAAAGCAGAGGAGGGCCAGGCATGCGATGCTTTAAAACAGCAACAAGGATTTTACCTCCTCGAGACCAGGTACTTGTAAAATGCACTGGGGCGCACTTAAGTGGGCATGGTTGTACTTTTTTTTTTAAAGTCCGCTGCTGGTGGGAAAACAATTTTATGCTCCGCATCTGCGAGCATTTTGCATTGGATTTTAGGGGTTGGGTGAACGCAGCCTGAGAAGAGATAGGGTAGCATTTTTCAAAAACTTTAAAGGTAGTTTATACAGAGGATGGGTAGGACCTGTTCTCGATTATCCTTGAGTGCAGGACACGCAACACAAGGCTCAAGTTACAAGAAGCCAGATTCCGGTTGAATATCAGGAAAAAAAACTTCCTAACTGTTAGAACAGTACGACAACGGAACTGATTGCCACAAGAAGTGGTGACTGCTCCAACACTGGGAGGCATTCAAGAGAAATTCAGACAACCACCTGGCAGATATAGTTTGATTTGTATTCCTGCATTGAACAGGGGGGTTGGAGGCGATGGCCTTATAGGCCCCTTTCAACTTCACAATTCTATCATTTCTATGATCCTGCACCTAGAAACTAGCATATGGGAGAGTAAGCAGGCTCAGAGCCTTCCTCCCTGATATGCCCAACCCCCACTTTTAAAATAAATCTATAGGTATTTAGCTGTTGTTGTTAGTTTCTCGGGCTGTTTGGCCATGTCCTGGAAGAATTTTCTTCCTGACCTTTCTGCCAGACTCTGTGGCTGGTATCTTCAGAGGGCAAGGAACTCAGGGAACTAGGAGTTCTCTCTGTGTTCTCAGAGAGTTCTTTCCTAGAGCACTGAGAGAACTCCTAGTTCCCTGAGCTCCTTGCTCTCTGAAGATGCCAGCCACAGAGTCTGGCGAAATGTCAGGAAGAAAAACTTCCAGAACACAGGCAAGCAGCCCCCAAAAAACTCACAACAGCTATCAGAACCAGGCCATGAAAGCCTTTGAGATTACACTATAGATATTTGTTGTTTTCAATGAATGGAGCCTCTGTCCAGGCTTTGCTTAAAAAGAAGGGGACTCCACCACTCTCTGTGGCAGCATATTCCACTGCCATCAGGAAGTTCTTCCTAATGTTTAAATGGAATCTCTTTTCCTGTAGTTTGAAGCCACTGCCCCGAGTCCTAGTCTCTGATGCCATGGAAAATAAACCAGTCCCTTCCTTCTTCAATGCAACATCCTCTCAATTATTTAAACAGAGCCATCATATCCCCTCTCAGTCTTCCTTTTGTAAGGCTAAACATTCCCAGCTCCCTAAGCCGCTCCTCCTAAGCTTGGAGGCACCCCGGTCCGTATCGCATCTCCTGGAAAATCCACTTTCTACAAAGGAACTGCAAGATAACTGCCCTTCCTTCCACCGCTCAACCCTGAACCATCTGGTTCTTCTTTCAAGTCCTCTTTCCTACCGGCAGATTCCACCAGAGCCAGGCTTTTCATCTTAGTGCTGTGCAGGACGTCCTGAAGATCGTGGTACTTGCAATTCAGAGTGATGTACTGCACTTCACGCACCATGATGTCTTCCACCCGGATGTTGTACTTCCTGCAAGGCGCAAAACACAGATATGAGTGTTACCGATTTAAAGGATTTCCGGGTGCCCTGCCTTCACTTTTAGCGTTTATACACGACCCCTAAACTCTGGGGCAAATGGCTCCCAGCTCCGGAGATTAAAAATGTTTCCCCACCAGCTCCGGAGTTTACAGGAAATTAAGTGCGACCACGCCCACTTTAGCACCTTTCAAGTACCTGCTCTCTGGAGGTGAAAATTCCTTGATGCGGTGTAACGATAGTGAGTGCGGGGCTCTCCTCGCTTCTGTTTGTTGTTGTTTTGGCTCCCGCCCCTTTAAGAGCTACTTAAGAGACTGGAATGTTGCCACGGCAAGAGCGAGAGGCAGAACGAAGGTGAGCCACGTTCTTTTCTTCCTTTTTTTCTCTCCCTCCCCTCACGCAGACAGGAGCAAGGAAGTGCGGAGGAGTGGGGACACAGGAAGAGCGACAAGCCCCTAAGACCTCTGGTCCGAATTTAAGTGGCCAGCGGATCTTAGGGGTCGTGTGAAAAGGCTTTTTCTCCATGGTCACTGTATCGGTTGTGATGTGGGGCCAGGGACCTCGTAGGAAATTTTTGGCATGTGTGAACTGCAGGCTCCCTATGATGTTTTTGTACAGAGATTCAAGGGGTAGGTTTGTGGCTGAACCTTTGTAAATGGTCCCTTGTTTCTCTTTGTAGCTCTACTGTTACCTTTTAATGTTCTAAGATGCCTCTTCTAATTCCCTGTTCTTAACTTGAATATGTCTTAAATCAGGCATGTCCAAACTTCGGCCCTCCAGATATTTTGGACCACAACTCCCACGGTCCTTTGCCATTGGCAATCTAAGCTTCGAATTCTGGGAGTTGTGGTCCAAAACATCAGGAGGGCCAAAGTTTGGACACGCTTGTCTTAAATGTTCCGGACTGTATATTGCCCCTCATTATTGTAAGCTACCTTGGGTCCTCTTCCAAGGAGAAAGGTGGGGTAAAAATATTCAAATAAATAAAAAATTAAACATATGGCAGGGCCAAGATTAAAGAAGTCTGCAGGGGTAAGACCAAATAAGACCCAGGAATACATCCAGGAATGCATGCATTCCCGAAAACTCCATCCATCAAATTGATCTCCATCATTGAAAGTGGCTGGGCAAACAAGGGCGGGAAGGAAGACTGGACAGCCTGCTTTAAAAGAGGGTCCGGTTCTCCTATCCCCTATTTCAGCCCCACTGAAAGCACTGTTACTAAACTGGAAATCAGCTTCCAGCTACTTCTGGTTTTAGTTTTAGAGGTTGGTATGGCCAGAAGCGGAGCTGCCTAGATGCCCTAAGCACATCCGATCTCTCCTGATTTTGGAAGCTAAGCAGGGCCAGCCTGGGTTAGTACTTGGATGGGAGACCACCAGGGAATACCAGGGGCTGTAGGCGCCTGGAGTAGGAACTGGCAAACCACTCCAGTATTCCTGCCAAGAAAACTCCATGGACGTGGAGTCACTAAGAGTCGGTCCCGACTATAACGACACAACACAGACACACATGGCCAGAAGCAGATCTTGTCTAAGCCAAAAAATGGGCCAGTGAACCTCTGCAGTTTGGCCCCCACTTTGTGAAAGAAGTCTAAATCTACAGCAACGACAGCAGGGTAATCAAATCCATGGGTCTCACACTGGTCCATTTCAGCCTGGAGAAAAGGAGGAGGAGATAATGGCACTTTTCTTTTTGAAAGGCTGTCACGCAGAGGAGGGGCAGGTTCTGTTCTCAATCATCTCCAAGTGCAGGACACGTAATAATGGGCTTAAGTCAGTGGTTCCCAACCTTCTTAATGCCACGACCCTTTAATACAGTTCCACATATTGTGGGTGACCCCCTTGCCCTGCTTGGAAGAGGCCACAAGCCCCCTTTGGCAGGCTACTGCCGCGGGTACCATAAAGAACTTCCCTCTATATAGGCACCCTCAGCCAATCGAAGCCTCCAGTGCCATCGACTGACATCCCCTCCAACCTATCAAGCTGTAACTCCCTCTTCCTCCCCCTCCTCCTCCTCCAGACCCAAGCTGTTTGTGCCTTCTTCTTCACTGGCTCATGGCGACCCCTGTGGAATGGTCGTTCAACCCCCAAAGGGGTCCTGAACCCCAGGTTGGGAACCACTGGCTTAAGTTCAAGGAAGCCAGACGCAGGTTGGGTATCAGGGAAACTTCTTAACTGTTAGAGGAGCGCAAGAATGGAAACCAGGACCTTGGGAGGTGGTGAGACCTCCAGTGCTGGAGGCATTCAAGAGAAATCTGGACAACCGTCTGTCGGATCTGTTTTGAGTTAGATCCCCTCACTGAGCAGGGAGTTAGACTCAACGGCTTTATGGGCCCCTTCCAATTTCATGATTCAATGACTCTAGGCCAGTTGTTGATCATTGCGCATTCATAAACAAGTTCTTGGTAGCCCAACAGAATAAGGGAGGGAAGAGGGTTTTTTTTTTTTAATTTCCAACTGTTGGCACCAGTTTTCTTGCTGGATCGACCTTGACTTTGACTTTGTCATGGTCAGTGTTGCTAAGTTTATTTTACTTGTTATTTTCTTTTAGTATTTTTATATGGTATTTGTATATTGACTGTATTCGGTTAGGTCTTTATTGTCTCCTATTGTTGGGGTTTGTTTGTGTCGGGCAGTCGCTGTTTGGGTGATGTTTGTACACCGCCCAGAGTTCCCTATGGAAAATTGGGTGGTTAATAAGTATAATAAATAAATAAATAAATAAATAAATAAATAAATAAATAAATAAATAA
>JAHTLZ010000379.1:61004597-61041047 GCA_023846285.1 Phrynocephalus versicolor | reverse complement strand
GATAGATAGATAGATAGATAGATAGATAGATAGATAGATAGATAGATAGATGTAGAGTCAGAGGTGGTTGGTGTGGGTAAGTTGGAGCGACAGCAGGCATACACTCACAATGCAGACCCACAAAGATACACACACACACACACACACCTTTGCAACATTGGTGTTTTCATGGTTTTAAGCTTTGTATTGTTTTTACACTTCTACTGCTCTTTGTTTGGGGTTTTATGCTTGTTGTGAACCGCCCAGAATAGTGCATTGCACTTATGGAGCAGTACACAAAGCAAATTAACTCAGGGCGCTTTTACACGACCTCTAAAATCTGCTGGCAACTTAAATTCGGGCCAGAGATCATGGGGTTTTGTTCTGTTTCTGTGTTCCCACTCTTCTGCACTCCATTGCTCCTGTCTGCGATGAGGGGAGGGAGAAAAAAGGGTGGGGAATGCAGGCTCACCTCCGGTTGGAGCAGCCCCATAGAGATTTCTGTCTCTTAAAGGGGTGGGGTGGGGACAAAAAAACAAACAGAAGGCGAGGAGAGCCCGGCATCCACAGCTTTATAATCCACACCGGAAATTTTTTTCCCTCCGGAGACCAGGTACTTGTAAAATGCGCTGGGGCGCACTTAAGTGGGCGTGGTCGTACTTAATTTTTTTTTAAGTCTGCAATTGGTGGGAAAACAATTTTAAGCTCCGCATCTGGGAGCCCTTTGCCTCGGATTTTAGGGGTCGTGTAAAAGCAGCCTCACTTACTCACTCAATAAATACAATTATTCTTTGTGGTAACCTTAGAGTAAGTCAAGCAGGGTTGAGTTCCCAGCTTGTTAGGAAGGGCCAATGTGTAGCCTGCATAATTAGTTTGAGAAAATAATTATTATGAAAAGGTTTTAGTTTTTGCGGAACGATATATAAGCAGCATACGTTGCTTTGCTTTATACACATCTGAAACAAGCAAGCAAGCAAACAAACAAACAAAGCAAAAGTGTGCTGCTTATATACCACCCCATAGAGTTTCAAGTACTCTCTAGGCAGTTTATGATTTAGTGACACACACTACTACTTGTCCCCCACCCAGGAAGCTGGGCACTCATTTCACCAACCTCGGAAGGATGGAAGGCAGAGTGAACCTTCAGTCAGCTACCTGGGATTGAACCCCCGCCATGAGCATAGTGTTGGCTGCGGGAGAGCAGTTTAACCACTGTGCCACGAGGCTCAGTCCTTCTTCAGAACTGCCCTAGTCCAGAAGTCATACATGTAAACCAAAGAGCCACAAAACAGAAGTAAGAGCAATGGGCAAAGTGGGGTCCAAGTACCGTGACAGCAACTATGGAGGCCCAGCATCCGCAAGAAAGATGGGCAATGATCCACAGTTGGCCATCTCACATAGCTGAACAAATGGCAGTGGTGTAAGTCAATGGACGACCAGCAAGTGAGGTGACACCACTTCTTAGGGAATGCCAAGGGTGTGCATGTGCAAGAGGACTGATACTCACCAATGACAAAGACTGGCATGAAGGCACCACAGGGCACTGGGATGGTTGTGGCCAAGGCAGACATCCAGAACTGGGAGGGAAACACACACACACACACACACAGAGAGAGAGAGATTTGTGGGCATGATAGGGAGACAGGGGACATCTATGCCTCCTTTCTTTGCCCAATGCACCAGAACACAACTCCCATCAGCAGCCTCCAGCATGGAGGAAAGTGGGAACTGTAGTCCCCATCAGCTAGTAGATGCCAGGTTAGAGACAGCTGATCTCTGCTGTTGAATCTTGAAACTCGATAGAAATGAAGAAAAGTAATGTTTTTTTATATTTGGCGGGGGGGGGGGAAGAGGAGAGGCCAAGAATAAGAGGCCCACCAGCCAAAAGCAGACCACTGGAAGACACCTGGTCCAGGAACTGCTCAGGATTTAACCAGAGCTGCCACCATTGGGGCTGGGCCCTTGTGTGGTCCTTCTCCACATCTCCACCCCACTGCAGGAACCCTCCCGTACTGTGACTACGGAGAATGTGCATGTAGATTGTGCACCGACAGGCACGCACGAACAGGTTACGTTCTCAATGGATGGATCAAGGTCCAAGCAGATGCAGGCGTGGGCGGAATCAAGGTCCAAGCAGATGCTAGCTTGAAGGGTACCGATCAAAACTATTCCAGGATTCAGAAAGTCTGCATGTTCGAGATGGTCGAGTTCTCACGCAGAAGTGCTGCCCACGGCACCTTCCCAGGAACAAAGGGGGGAGGGGTTGCCTGGAGAGCCTCTCCGAGCTGCAACACACCTTCATGAGGATGAAAACCACCAGGGTGACAAAGACGTTGGCGCGCGGGTGCTTCCAGGCTTCAGAGACGTCGATGTATTCAAACTCTTCCGCCAAGCCCTGCTTGGCCCACGTCCGGTTATCAAACAGGGTCACCAGGGTCTCCTTCTGCGTCAGCTGAAGGGAAGAGACACAAACTGAAGGGGGAGAAGGGGGAAGCCCCTGCCCTCGTTCTAAGGTGATTACGCTGGCCTTTAAAGACTTAAACCAAGGGTAGGTGATTGCCAGGCTGTTCCTGTAGCCCAGTGGTTCTCAACCGGTGGGTCCACAGATGTTTTTGGACTGCAACTCCCAGAAGTCTTCATCACTAGTTGAGCTGCCCAGGATTTCTGGGAGTTGCAGTCCAGGAACATCTGGGGACCCACCGGTTGAGAAACCACTGCTATAATTTTTTTTAAAACTAAAAAAAAAAATCCCTCGCGCCCTCTAGTGGCCAATTTCATGATTTTAATTTTGAGAATGAACTAGAGATGGGCACGACTTAGCGGTATTCCCGTTTCCGTTTCCGTTAGTCGGTTCCGTTACTCTACGGAAACGGTAACGGGAATTACTGCCCCAGACTTCGAGCTCGAACCGACGAACGAACAATTTTGGTCTGATTTGTCGTGCTCGTTACTTGCGTGACGTCACGCGATCACGCAATGCCAAGCGGCACAGAAAAAAAGTTTTTAAAAGTAAAAAAAACCCGATTCCCGGCCCTAAAAGCAGGCGAAAACTGTCTGAGGGCACCTACCAGGCCAGAAGGGTGGTTTTTTTGGGGGGTGGGGGTTTCCTCGCCCCCCTCTCCTTGGCTACTGCTACTGCTGCGCTGCTGGTACCAGGCGGGGGGGGGATCGTCTCATCTGCCTTTGCCATGCGGTGTGTGGGCGGGGGGATCCAAAATGCCGACCGCAATTTTTTTTTTAAATCGTGGTCCAAAACCCCACCAAAGCACCACAGAAACATGCGAAAATTAGCTATTTTAAATGCTTGAATTTTTACAGTAGCAGCAGTGGGTTTGTCTTGCAAAAAAACGTCTCCGTTGATTTTATTTTATTTCATTTTATTTTATTTTTTTACACCTGCGCATTTGCAAAGATGGGCTCGCCCATGGGAGTGGACCATGCAAAGTCTTGGAGCCATTCCACCAATCGCATGGCCAGGTTTTGCTGACTGAACCAGGCTGGGAGGGCGTCTCCATTTGCCATGCAGTGCGGGGGGATCTAAAATGGCGGCCGCAATATTTTTTTTAAATCGTGGTCCAAAACCCCACCAAAGCACCACAGAAACATGCGAAAATTAGCTATTTTAAATGCTTGAATTTTTACAGTAGCAGCAGTGGGTTTGTCTTGCAAAAAAACGTCTCCGTTGATTTTATTTTATTTCATTTCATTTTATTTTTTTACACCTGTGCATTCGCAATGATGGGCTCGCCCATGAGAGTGCAACATGCAAATTTTCCACCAATCGCAAGGCCACTTGGCCAGGTTGACCACAGAGACTTCTGGGATGTGCCAATCGGGCATAAACAGCCCACTAATCGTAGCCCGAACCTGAACCCTAAGCCTAAGCCTAACCCATACACCAGTACACTGTCCTTCTAAGTGGGTCAGAGAGGCACCCAGAGGTGCACCCCAATACTCACCCTAACCTCACCCGTCACTAGCCTAACCCTAGCTCTTGTGCACTGCTAACCCATCTTAATCCTAAGCCAGATCTACTTGCATTACACTACATACAAGTATGTGAAACGCAGCATGTGCAAAGAGTCTGCCAGTCCGTCACTTGTGGCTCTGGCTGACTCCTGCAGCTGCCTCCAGGAGCCCGCTACCCCCCCCAAACCAGTACTAACGACAACGAAAAAACGAAAAAACGAACCGACTAATTTTTGCGAAGTTTCGCGAAAAACGGAAACGAAACGAATCGGACCCTAGCCGAAACCGAAACCGAAAACGAAGTTTTTTTTCTGAGTCGTGCCCATCTCTAGAATGAACCTTCCATGGTGGCCCTCAAATTGTCCTCACTGGCCCTTTTTTTGAGGAAGTAAGCCCCCATGAAGGAGGTGCCTCAGTTACTTGGCACCCTCTCCCCTAAATGATTTGGGACTTTTTAGGTCACTGGTTCCCAACGGGGGGGGGGGGTGGGGCCCCCCCGGGGGGGGGGGTCGAACGGCCACTGCACAGGGGTCGCCACGAGCCAGTGAAGAAAAAGGCACCAATGGCTTGGATCTGGAGGAGGAAGGAGGGGGGGAAAGAGTGAGTTGCAGCTTGATAGGTTGGAGGGGATGTCAGTCAATGGAACCGGAGACTGCGATTGGCTGAGGGTGCCTATATAGAGGGAAGTTCTCTATGACACCTATGGCGGCAGTGGCCTGCCAAAGCGGGCTCGTGGCCTTTTCCAAGCAGGGCAAGGGGGTCACCACAACATGAGGAACTATATTAAAGGGTTGTGGCATTGGGGAGGTTGGGAAGCACTGTTTTAGGGGCTGTCTACAAGGGACAACAACCTTGTCGTGTTCACACAATGCCTGTTAGAGCAAACCTGGAGAAATTAACTTTTTAGACTGTTGCCTCCAGAATCTCCCATTCAATGTGCCTGTTGTCCAGAAAAATAACTTATCCAGGTTCTGGCTCTGGTCTATCAGGCTTGGCTTTCTATTTCGACAGCGGCTTTTCAGAGGCTGCTTCGGAGCTTCCCGAGAAAGCATGAGAGCAACTGCCCTTCTCCTGCATTTTGTAACAAGGGGTACACTGCTACTGTACATGGATGATCCAGCTAGCCTCTTCCCCATAGGGAATGACACATGAGGATTTGTGCCACTGACAGAGGGGACTGGGAACAGAGGGTTCAGGAAATGTGTCTGGGAGCAGCTCTCAAAGTCATACTCAAAAATTTCTTACTGCACAAAGGGGACTCCCTGGATCAGCACCACACCTGTACCGCCGAGTCCACTCCAGAACCGAGTGTCACTCGGGTGCTTACTTCACGTCCTTTTTTGTTCCATGACTAGTTTTGTACCGTGACAGCGTTGGTCGCGATCACGTGGTTTTGTCCCTGTTTCAGGGTTCCCATGGTCGTGATAACTTGTTTCGTGACAAGGGTTACCTCACGGTCTTGTACCGTGACAAACACTGGATTTGTCTCGCTCCCTTTTTCGGGGGGCTTAAAAAAAATTTTTTTTTGATATTTCGCTTCTGAAAAGTAAAACAACAAAACTGGACACAGTTTTCTGAGATAAATGAATGTTTTGTTGCGTGACAGTCGTTACTGCACGGTGTCTCGTCACAGAACAGAAAGCGGGACTAGAGAATGACAAGGGAAAACCCTGCCCCAGCACCAGGTACAGGATTGTCTCACTTAGCACCCATTCCAGGGGCATTGTCGAGACAAATTTCAGTAGTTGTGCGAAGGACAGGCATGTCCAAACTTCGGCCCTCCTGATGTTTTGGACCACAACTCCCAGAATTCTAAGCTTAGATAGCTAATGACAAAGGACTGTGGGAGTTGTGGTCCAAAACATCTGGAGGGCCAAAGTTTGGACATGCCTGGCGAAGGACGTGAAGTAACATTTTTTGTACTACTCCTAAGTGCAACACTAACAGAGACCAAATGGACGTGAAGTAACAGCCTTGGTGACCATCTAAGGACAAGGCCTGGAAACGTACCTGGCCAGCCATGAATTGCCCAAAGCCAGGCGGGAATGTCAGCGTTGCTATCAGGAGAGTCACGAGCGCAGGGAAGAGCAGGCGCCTGGAAGGGCACAGACCAATGGTGAGTCACCCTCTACTACAAATGACACAAGCAGCCTTCCCCTTCAAAAACTACACATTCAAAGGATCTGGATTTCATCATCCGTTGCTCTAAGGAAACAGCGAAGCCCAATCCGCGAAGGATCAGCAAGTTTACATCGATGAGCAAAGCCTGTGCCATATTGAGCGCTGACCGTCATCTATAAGAAGAGCCATGCTGGATGAGGCCAAAGGCCCATCTAGTCCAGCTTCCTGTATCTCACAGTGGCCCCACCAAATGCCTATGGGAGCGCATGAGACTAGATATCTGTCTCCTGATACTCCACTCCCCTGCATCTGGCCTTTGAAGTACCCTGGTTTTAAGCCTGGAGATGACACATCTCCCTCATGGTTTGTAACCTGTGATAGACTTCTCCTCCAGGAATCTATCCAATCCCCTTGTGAAGGCATCCAGGCCAGATGCCATCACCACCTCCTGTGGTAGGGAGTTATTGAGAAGGACTGGACAACAGGACCCATCAGGCACCTTCCTGCTCTGCAGTTCTAAGATTATAATTCACAGCCATTATCCTTGCTTCTTCCAGGTTTTTTAATGTTTCCCGAGAAACCAGGTCAGCTCCTTCCCTTTTGCTATTGTTCCACTGTGAGGCAAAAAAAATGTTCCTTTGCAGGCAGACTTTTAAAGCAAGACGTTGGGGATTTAGGAAATGCCATGTGTTTTGGTTTTTGTGGTTTTTTTTCACATTTAGTGATGCTGATTCTTGGTTTTAACATTGATATTGGTTTTAATATTGATTATCCTCCCTCATGAGGAAAGACTAAAACATCTGGGGCTCTTTAGTCTGGAAAAAAGGCGCCTGAGGGGGAAACGACTGAGACGTACAAAATAATGCAGGGCATGAGTCAAGTGGATAGAGGGACACTCTTCTCCCTCTCACAAAATAACAAAACTAGGGGACATCCTCTCAAACTGAGGTTTAGGAGAGTGAGAACAGGCAAAGGAAAATATGTTTTCATCCAGTGTGTTGTAAGCCTGTGGAACTCCCTGCCACAGGAGGTGGTCATGACATCTGGCCCGGATGCCTTCAAAAGGGGATTGGACAGATTCCTGGAGGAAAAGTCCATCACAGGTTACAAACCATGATGGAGGTTTGTCATCTCCAGGCTTAAAACCGGGGTACTTCAAGGACCAGATGCAGGGGAGTGGTATCCGGAGACAGATATCTAGTCTAACCCTTTCTGGACTCCTGATGCCTAGAATTTTCCAAGATTTCCCCAGGTAGAACTCTGGGCTTCCAGCTCCCAGGCACTTTCCCCCTACATTTCGCTCAACACGGCCTACCTTCCTGGTTGCTGAGCTACCTGGGGCCTATTCCAGCCTACTAGAGTTAACGGACCAACAGGAAGCTGCCCCCAGAGCTTCCTGCTAGGCCCTTCCTCTCCATTTCATTCAAATGGTTTCATTTGATTTTGCACCGTTATTATGTTGTCAATCTATTTAAAGGGATATGTGTTGTTTTATCACGTTGTGGACTGTACAGAGTGGCCCTGTAGCCAGATGGGCAGTAAAATAAATACATAAATAAATAAAATGTGTTTGTGGGGGGGGTGCACGCGTGCACTTGTGTGTGTTTATGTATGTAAACAAACAAACAAGTTTTGCTACCAGATAGATAGATAGATAGATAGATAGATAGATAGATAGATAGATAGATAGATAGATAGATAGATAGATAGATAGATAGATAGGGTATTTGTACACGACCCCTAAAATGGCTCCCAGCTCCGGAGCTTTAAATTGTTTCCCCACCAGCTCCGGAGTTTACAGATAATTAAGTGCGACCACACCCACCTAAGCGCGTCCCAGCACACTTTTCAGGTACCTGCTCTCCAGAGGTGAAAATTCCTGATGCAGATATAAAGTAGTGACTGCCGGGCTCTCCTTGCTTCTGTTTGTTCTTTTTTTGCCCCCCGCCCCTTTAAGAGATCTGAATGCAGTGCCAGGACGGCAGAACGGAGGTGCGCAGCATTCTTTTCTTCCTTTTTTTCTCCCTCCCCTCACGCAGCCAGCAGCCAGGAGTGCGGCGGGGATGGGAACGCAGGAACAGCGACAAACCCCTAAGATCTCTAGTCCGAATTTAAGTGGCCAGCAGATCCATAGGGGTCGTGTGAAAAGGCTCATAGATAGATAGATAGATAGATAGATAGATAGATAGATAGATAGATAGATAGATAGATAGATAGATAGATAGATAGATAGATAGATAGATAGATAGATAGATAGATAGATGTCATGCTGCACATTAGGCTCTATTAGGGGTCTTCTCCAAAGAATTGCACCTCTAACCACCACATCCTCATTCTCCCATCCAAAAATAAGGAAATCAGAGCATTGCTGCCCATGTGCCTGGTCCCAAGTCCAACCTTACTTTTTCATCAGGAAGCGATTGATAGCCTTCTGCTTGCGCATGAACTGCACGATCTTGCGGTTGAAATAGACGAACAGCGCCCCGCCAAAGCCGCTGGCGATCCTAAGTGGGGAGAAGAGGGCATTGGAGGGGTCGAGAAGCAGCTCCCTTGGGGGACAGGACCTCTTGAACAGAGAGAGAGGCAGGGAGAGCCCAGCGGGACCCGGCAAGACTCACCCGATGACTGCAAAGGCAGGCAACTCTTGCAGATCGAAGGGGAAGTCCAACCGGAAGCGGGTCTTGAAAAGAGCCGTGATGGTTTCTGGGGAAAAGAGGCCAGCACCAAATTCTTAGGCACTCCAAGGCTGTCTCAAAAGCGGAACCTAGCAAGTAGCATATGTGAATCTATACATAATGAACTTGACCCTCAATCACCGTTCTCTGCTTCCAAATCCACAAATCTAAATCCAGTTGGAAATCTGAACTAAAGCAGACTCAAGGAACTAGTTAATGAATGTAAACACATAGAGCCCTTTTACACGACCCCTAAAATCCGCTGCAAAACACCTGCAGATCCAGAGTATAAAATTGTTTTCCCACCAGCAGCGGACTTTAAAAAAAAGTATGCCCACACCCACTTAAGTGCGCCCCAGTGCACTTTACAAGTACGTGATGGCTGGAAGTAAAAAAATTTCCGATGCGGATTGTAAAGCTGTGGATGCCGGGCTCTCCTCGCCTTCTGTTTCTTTTTGTTGTCCCCGCTGCCCCTTTAACAGACAGGTATTCCTACGGGGCTCCTCCAAGGGCAGGCGGAGGTGAGCCTGCATTCTTTTCTCCTTTTTTTTCTCCCTCCCCTCACCGCAGACAGAAGCAACAGAGTGCAGAAGGATGGGAACACAGGAAGAGGAACAAAACCCACATGATACCTGGCTGGGGGGAGGATCCGAATTTAAGCTATCAGCGGATCTTAGGGGTCGTGTAAAAGGGCTCATAGATGCATGGATTCAGTGGGTTTACTCCAGTTGACATCAGCAGGCGGCTTTAGGCCTTTGTCCCCACTACAGCGCTCTGCAGATAACCCTCAGAGTTAGACCTCACTGTTCCTGGCTTGGATCGCTCCTTCCACATCCCTATGAGGTTTGCATGGGGTGGGGGTGGGAATTACATCCCCTCTCATCCACAAAAGAAAAAAATCCCTGAAATCCTGCTGCTCATCGTAGCAAGTCCCTTATTAAGATATGTAACAGGTTTTCAGTCATTGTGTTTTGCACGCCTAAGATTGGTGAAGATTGGGGTTTTGGACATTTGAAATACTATATACGCACCAAGTGGGGTCCCCAAAGTGCCCTATAGCAACTGGGTTGGGGAAACCCAGCCTTCACCAAACTTAGAGGAATTGTAAAAGAGAGTCAGAGGAACGTTCTCTGCAAGTTTGGACTCTCTAGGAATGTGGGGGGGGGGGCGTTCCTGGCGGCCCCTATTTGGGGAGGCATAACTCATATAACAAAAATCCACTCCCCACCATACTTGGAGTGATTGTAGAGGAGAGTCAGAGGAGACTTCCCTCCAAGTTTGATGTCTAAGTGCCCGGGGGACATTTTATGGCCTGACAAATTAACAAATCAAAAATTGCTAAAAATTAATCAATTCATATTTGTTGGGGGTGGGCTTCATGTATGATGAATATGAATTGACGCATTGGTTACAAATGGGTTAGAAAAAAATGACTCATTTTTCAATTCATCCCCATCCCTTTGTATGTGTGTGTGTGTGTGTGTGTGTGTGCGCGCGCGCGCGTGCGTGCGCGCACAATCCCCAGCTGTACCTGGATTTGGGACAGAATGTTGCCCCAAAACTGCTGCTCTCTGCTTCTTACTGGGCTGCGTTCTGGAAGTTTTTCTTCCTGACGCTTCGCCAGACTCTGTGGCCGGCATCTTCAGAGGAGAAGGAACTAAAGAGATCCTGAGTCTGGCGAAACGTCAGGAAGAAAAACTTCCAGAACACACCCAAACAGCCCGAAAAACTCACACCAACGATCAAATCCTGGCTGTGAAAGCCTTCAAGAATACATCCCAACATTGTTTTAACCCTCTCCTTCCTCTCCCCCCCCCCAGCCTTTTATCATGCTATGGAACAACCTCTCCTAGGAACCCCATAGAAGTCCTACATTGCAAATGTTCAAGGCAGACAACAAGATGTTTCTTTTTAAGAGCATTTTGCATAGCTTGCTTTTAGAAAAGCAGCAGAGGCAATGTCTAAAACATCAGGAAAGAAAAAGGACATGTTAAATTGTGCCTTCCCGAAATCTGGGCTCCCCTTAATTCAAGAGTCATGCAACCCAACATTTGGTCTCCTGCTAAAGTCTAGGGGCACAGATCCTCAGCCGTGCCTTGCCGATACCTCTTGAACCAGGTCTCACCCTGCTGTTTGCCCCACCCCGCCTCTAAGCTGGCCTATTCAGGTGGAAATGCTGGAGAGAGAGAGGTCTCTCCAACCAGGGAAGGAAGCAGGGCTCCTACCTTCATCTTTGTTCCAGACGGCAAGTACTCGGAAGATGAAGGCACTGAAGGTGGCTGCAAAAAAGCCACGCCAATAGTTGCGGACGGCGAAGAAGGTTGAAGTGACTTCAATGCTGAAGAGGACGCCTGGTGGGAGCGGAGAAGAGGATGAAGTTGGAGAACCACCAGAGGGTTCGAAGTCCCATGCTTTGTCAGTCAGGGAGGAGGGAAGCAGTGGGCCTCCAGATACAGCCGAGAAGGGCGGGACACCAGTGACTTCTACAGGGCCTCAGGGTCCCCAATCCTGATCTATGGAAATCACAGCTTGCTAGAGGTCCCTCCACATGTGTTTGTGAAGATTCTCAGTCATCCCAGGTGAGTTTATCTGGAAGTTGAGTCGTGGCAACTGGACTTCTTTTCTTGAGAGACTGAAACGTTTCGCTACACATCCAAGCAGCTTCATCAGTCTGAGGAAAGTTAGTGGTGAGGCCTCCATTTTATAGTTCACCTTCACTTCACTCACCCCTGGTCTGAATAGGCTCATAAGTTGGACAAGGCCTGAATAGGCTCGTTAGGTGGACAATGGCCTAGGGCAGCGGTGGTGAACCTTCGGCACTCCAGATGTTTTGGACCACAACTCCCACAGTCCTTTGTCACTGACAGTGCGGGCTTGGAATTCTGGGAGTTGTGGTCCAAAACATCTAGAGTGCCGAAGGTTCACCACCACTGGCCAACGGTGTGTGAAAGTCCCACCTTTGCGACCTTTCCCAACACCCATTAAGCTGTCTCTGCAGCAAAGCCAAACATGCTTGAAGGTGGTTTGGTTTTGAATCAGCAAAGAAGAACCTAAGAAACATAAGAACATCCTTGCTGGAACAGGCCACAGCCCATCAGTCTCACACAGCATTCTGTCTCACGCAGTGGCTCACCAATTGCTTCAGGGTATTCCCAAGCAGATGTCTTCAACTGCTTACGATTCCCAGCAAATGGCATTGAGAAATATCCTGCCTATCTCTCCAACCCGGAGGTTGTCCTTAGGTATCCATCATGATAGCAATTGATACACCCATTAAGTATGGGTCGTTAGCTATGGCCTTGTTGATGGAGGTGTGAATTGCTTCTGCTTTGTCTGAGGATTGATGAAAGGGCTGCTTGATAAGTAGCAGACGGATTGTGTCTGAGTCCCCCACTTCTGTTGAGGGGTTTTCAATACACACATGAATGGCTTCCCTGACCCCTCTCTCAAGCTACCTATCCTCTCTGCCATGACTCAACTTCCAGAGTCCCTTCACGTGGGTTTTCTTAATCCCAAAATTTAGCAGCCTATGATGTCAGTACAAAACTCAAAAACACAACTGCCCGTGATGAAATGAAGATGAGAGCTTTGTCCTAACCTTACATTTTGATGATTATCGGATGGGAACTTAAATTAAGGATCCCCTTTGTTCTTGAGAATTGCGGATTCTAAGACTGGCGGATCTATCAAAGCAGTTGAATAAGCCAGACCACTGAAAGGTATCATAATGGTCCCAGTGCAGACATGTCCAAACTTCGGCCCTCCGGATGTTTTGGACCACAACTCCCACAGTCCTTTGCCACTGGAAATACAGGCTTGGAATTCTGGGAGTGGTGGTTCAAAACATCAGGAGGGCCGAAGTTTGGAGACCCATGCAGTAAGGCTTAGGAAAACTGTAGGCAGAAAGGTCTTGACAGCCGACCTGTACAGCAGATAAAGATATGTCTGCAAGGCTGATGTTTCTTCCACCATATCCTATTCCTGCTGGCTGGAGAGCTCAGTATCTAGCGGCAGAACCAAAGGTTGGAAGTTTGATTCCCCACTGTGCCTCCAAGGGGAAAAGGCAGCCTGTGTAGCCTTGGGCGAGCTGTCCCCCAAGAACCCCAGAAGAAGAATCCATCACGGATAGCTCAGAGCCCACAAGTTATCTATCAACTCATGGGCTCTGAGCTATCCGTGACGGATCAAGAAAGAGATCTTGGAGTGCTGTTGGACAGCTCCATGAAGGTGTCTACCCTGTGTGTGGCAGCGGTGAAGAAGGCCAATTCCGTACTAGGGATTATCAAAAAGGGGATTGAAAATAAAATATCCAACATTATAATGCCATTGTACAAAACAATAGTAAGGCCGCACCTGGAGTATTGTGTACAATTCTGGTCACCGCATCTCAAAAAAGACATAGTGGAACTGGAAAAGGTGCAAAAGAGAGTGAGTAAAATGATTACTGGGCTGGGGCACCTCCCTTATGAGGAAAAGCTAAAACATTTGGGGCTCTTTAGTCTGGAAAAAGGCGCCCGAGGGGGTATATGATTGAGACTTACAAAATAATACAGGGCATGAGTAAAGTAGATAGAGGGACGCTCTTCTCCCTCTCACAAAATACCAGAACTAGGGGACATCCACTCAAATTGACGGTTGGGAGAGTGACAACAGACAAAAGAATTTCTTTGTACCCAGCGTGTTGTTAGTCTGTGGAACTCCCTGCCACAGGATGTGGTGATGGCATCTGGCCTGGATGCCTTCAAAAGTGGATTGGACAGATTTCTGGAGGAAAAAGTCCATCACAGGTTACAAACCATGAGGGGGATGTGTGTAATCACCAGGCTTAAAACCGGGGTACTTCAAGGGCCGGAGGCAGGGGAGTGGTATCAGGATACAGAGATCTAGTCTTGTGCGCTCCCAGATGCATCTGGTGGGGCCACTGTGAGATACAGGAAGCTGGACTAGATGGGCCTTTGGCCTGATCCAGCAGGGCTCTTCTTATGTTCTTAAGACAATGGCACACCACTTCTGAGTACTGTCTACCTAGAAAAGCTTGAAAAGAGTTTTGCTCAGTGGCGACATGTGCTCAGTAGGGATTTGTTTATGTGCTGTAGAGTCTTTCCCGACTTCAGGATGCCTGAAAGGTCCTGCCATTGGCTTCCTTTCCTGATTCAATCCATCGCATGTTTGGTTTCCCTCTGTTCCTACTACTTCTATGCTTCTGCTTCCTTTGTGAGTCTTGTCTCCTAGCTGCACATTCACAACGCAGCAGTCTTAAGTTTGGTCAAGTTAATAAGGGTGGCGGCTATTTTGTTTCGGCTCATGAGCTTCAGAAGTGTGGAGCAGTTCATTGAATTTCTTTTGATCAAAGTTTACCACCATTCACAAAATTCAGAAGTGTATGGGCTTTTCAAGGGGGGGGGGTTAAGTAAAATGGATAAGATTCACCAAACCTTGCTTCTGGATTCAAGGGAAAGGTGTCTAAAATGCAGCGACTTCATATTACAGCAAGGTTTGATAGACAAGAACATTTCAAATAATATTGGCTTAGGACCTGGATACCTGAAGGACCGCCTCCTTCCATATGAACCTACCCGGCAATTAAGATCAAGCCAGGGGGCCCTCTTGAAAGAGCCATCCCTCAAGGAGGTAAGAGGGATGGCTTGCAGACACAGGGCCTTCTCGGCAGCTGCCCCCAAGCTATGGAATGCCCTCCCAAGTGAGATCCGCCTGGCGCCAACACTGATGACATTTCGGCGCCAGGTAAAAACCTTCCTGTTCCAGAAGTTTTTTAATTGATATAATTTAGATTGCGGGTCTTCTGATGGCAATTTTAGTGTGATGTTTTTAGTATAAGGTTTTATTGTTGTTTTAATTATTTATTGTTGTTTGATGTTTTTTAACTGTTTTAATCCCTTGATTGTAAGCCGCCCAGAGACCTTTGGGTAGTGGGCGGCATATAAGTTGTAAAAATAAATAAATAAATAAATAAATATTCTGCTCTAGTGATCATTTTAAATAGCTCTGCTCCACTGCATGACTTGCTTTCAAGGGAATTATTCTTGCTTCTTCAGATTCCACTGTTCTAACCCAAGGTCTAAATATTATGACAATTCCCAAGTACAAGTAATGTACTGAGAGTGCTTAATGAAGACATTAGTTCCTCAGAATTAAAATGGATGACAAAAGAAATCACACTGCTTGAAATCAATACCTACACTCAGAGAAAACCACCACACTATCATTAAAACTGAGCACAACTTCACAGAGAAAGCTCTGGAAGTGATGCTTGCCAAGTGATCAATTGTTTTTAGACCAAGGTAATTTATTTTCCTACTGATGGGGTTGGCAACGTGCAGGCTGGTGCCCCAAAGGTGCCTCTCCAGGGACTAAGAAACTCCTAACGCTCCTGCCCCCGACACATTTTTAATTGCTCACAAAGACCTCTTATGGCTTCTGAAAGTCTGGGATGTGTAACCCTATTCCTCCCACCATCACCACAAGACTTTCGTATACTTCCCAAAATACAATAAATTTATTGAAAATATTTTTTGTTGTCCTGAGGGGGAACATGGGTAGGTTTGTTTAGGGTTCCCCCCCCCAAGCCCTTGTAGAATATAAATATATTGGGAAGTTCAAGCAGGGGGTGCAGTCTGCCCAAATTCAGATGTGGGTGCATATAGCACTTGGATTGCTATATAATGCAAATTTTAAGCACATTAATTTTTTTTCAGGTTCAGTCGCTGCTGACTCCTGAAAGTCCATGGATGGCCTGCCCTGAGTCGGTCGCTCTCAGCCTAACCTACTTTATGGGGTTGTTGTGCGGTTAAAACAGGCGGACAGTCACAGACATCACGTCTGAGCAGGAAAACACGGACTCTAAATGAAGTACATGGGGAAATGTGGGCCCTACCAGGTCACGCCTTGCCACCTAAGGGCAAAAGCAGAGGTTGGAAGAGGAAGACGACACCACAGGCCCTCTGAATAGCCTCTTGCTATTCTCTCTGTGACCTAACACAGCACAAGTTGTGCACTTTGTTCCTGCCTCTGCTGCCGATGGCCAAGAAAACAACAGGATGCTAGGGACACCTCCTTTATGAGGAAAGGCTAAAACATTTGGGGCTCTTTAGTCTGGAAAAAAAGGCGCCTGAGGGGGGATATGATTGAGATGTACAGAATTATGCAGGGCACGAGTAAAGTGGAGAGAGGGACGCTCTTCTCCCTCTCACAAAATACCAGAACTGGGCGACATATACTCAAATAGAGGGCTGGGAGAGAAAGAAAGAAAATAGTTTTTCACCCAGCGCGTTGTTAGTCTGTGGAACTCCCTGACACAGGAGGTGGAGATGGCACCTGGCCTTGATGCCTTCAAAAGGGGATTGGACAGATTCCTGGAGGAAAAGTCCATCACAGGTTACAAACCATGATGGAGATGTGTCATCTCCAGGCTTAAAACCGGGGTACTTCAAGGGCCAGATGCAGGGGAGTGGTATCAGGAGACAGATATCTAGTCTCATGTGCTCCCAAACGCATCTGGTGGGGCCATTGTGAGATACAGGAAGCTGGACTAGATGGGCCGTTGGCCTGATCCAGCACAGCTCTTCTTATGTTCTTATGACACGAGGGGGTCATTTTTCTTTTTGTAAAAGCATTTACTCTTGTGAAAGCGAAACCCCAGAATCCCAATGAATTTTTCCAAAGTAGCAGCAAAACAAAAACCTCTTGCAGGACCCTATTAAAATGCTGACCATAATCACATACACACATACATCATGGAAACTGAGGTGGGGGGAAAGGTTCCCCCGAACCCCAGCACAGATCACCTGGCAGGCAGGGCTTGGGGGGAGAGAAAAAAGTTTTTTTAAAAAGCCCTGGGTTTTTGAAAAAAGTTTTTCCCCTTCCCCAAGCCCTGCCTGTCAGCTGATCGGCGCTGGAGTCAGGGAGCATTTTCCCCACACTGGTCAGCTGGCAGGTAGGGCTAGGGAGGAAAACAAGTTTTTTTTTAAAAAAGCTTGGGGCTTAAAAAAAAACCTTTTTCCTCCCCGAAGCGGCGTACAGATGGAGGGAAATGGTTCATTTCAACAAAAAAACACTATTTCATTTTGTCTGTAACAAAATGCTGCTTCCTCGTGTAATTTTGTTTCATTTCATTTCGTTACCTAACGACACGACGAAACAGCATTTCGTTTTTCATTTTGCGCCCATCCCTAATCACTGCCACCAAGTGGTCAGCCTGGAGATTTCTCAAGCCAGAACTGGAGAATCTGTGGCCATTCAACTCCTCCAGGCTATAACTCTTACAATAAATGGATTGCAATTGGCCCCGTTGGCTGTGCCTGCTGGGAGTTGTAGTCTAAATCATGTAGAGAGCTAAAAGTCCCCCACGTAGTTTCCTGCCTTTTAATGGCTTCTTCCTGGCCCACTCCTGCTACAGATTGGATTTGCCTTGCAGGAGGCAAGGCCAGGTCAGGTCTGAGCCAATAAGGATGCCAGGAAGCCAGCATGTGCTGACGGGCATCCCGGTACCCTGAGGTGGTACATTCCTCCCACGGCTGTTTGCTTGCTTACTGGTCTGTTTGCATGTATGACTGGCTTCCCAGCTCCCAGGCCAGCAAATGGAAACTGCTCGTTGGCAGATACAACTGGAATCTGGGCACAGGAAAAATGGCCCTATGCTCTTGACTCTTCCTTCCTCTGCCTTTGTTTGGGAGATCTGCCAAGCCCTGCCAGTGTCCGGAAACATAAAACACAGCGGGTGGAGAATCACAGATGGAGACAGAGAGCTTGGCACAGAGGTGGACAAGCAAACAGGAACAGTGAAGCACAGCACCAACCTACGAGTGCGAAGTATTGCAGAGGTCAGGGTGCGCTGATGGGCCTGCCCAGGCGAGGGTGCAGCAGAAGGGGAAAAGGAGGAGAAGACATCACACCTGTAACTGGAGAGGGCCTTTCCCCCTCCACCCCAATCTCAAACACCACCCTGGATCCCCATCAGCCCTGCAGAACCTTGCATCCTCAACACCTGGGTTCTAATGACAAGAAAGATGCAACTAAGTCTCGTGTTTTGCCACATCTCTTCATCCTGCGAAACCTGGGCCTAGAGACGCCATGCCTTTTTCTAGGGGCTCAGCACCTCACTCTCCAAAACTTTAGCCGGACTCAGCTTCTGACCCCGAGGAGGTCAGAGAGAAAGCACACACTGAAGCATGTGCAGAGCGCTTACGGCTGTTGGCTCCCACGGGATCTCGGTCAAGGGGAAGCTACTGTGGGTCTGCAGAACCTTCTGACCTATGACTCCCGTTAGATTTAGGAGCACAGCCAATGGAATGAATGATCTTGGGAGGTGGCGAGTGCTCTAACGCTGGAGGCATTCAGGAAAAATTTAGTACCACCACTTGGCAGGGGGTTAGACTTGATGGCCTCACAGGCCTCTTCCAACTTCATGGTTCTATGATTCTATGTTACAAAAAAATTTGGAAGGCCACACACACAAGCAAAATGTGCTGCTTTATATACTGCCAACACTACTTAAAGCACTCTTTGGGCTGTTTACAATTTAATTATACACATGACAACCCACCCCCCTGAGAGCTTGGTACTCGTTTTACCAACTGTGGAAGGCTGGAAGGCTGAGTGAACCTCAAGTTGGCTCTGCCAGAACTGAACGCCAACTATGAGTGGAGTTTTGACTGCAATTACTACAGTTTAACCACTGTGTCAATGAGGCTCCACACAATTCCCACTGCTAATTTAGGACAAGAGAGAGAGAGATCCTCACAGCTGGGTTGACCTCTTGTACTGAGACACACAGATATGCTCCAGGAGAGGGTAGGATGCCCTTGTATATCTTTCAACTGTCCACCTGAAAGGATAAAACTGAAACAGCTGGGTTTCACTCATCACGCCAAATGTTACCTAGACAGACATCTAGTCTCGTGCGCTCCCAGACACATTTGGTGGGGCCACTGTGAGACAGAGAATGCTGGACTAGATGGGCCTTTGTCCTGATCCAGCATGTCTCTCTTTATGTTCTTATGTTCACCTCGAACAGAGGCCCTACACCAATGGCTGGAAATCCTTTAACACAGTGGTTCTCAACCTGTGGGTCCCTAGATGTTCCTGGACTATAACTCCCAGAAGTCTTCATCACTAGCTGAGCTGGCCAGGATTTCTGGGAGTTGCAGTCCAAGAACATCTGGGGACCCACAGGTTGAGAACCAATGCTTTAACACCTCAGATACCTGGGGCAGCAACTCCAAATAGGGCTGCCGCTGACACACTGGGGTGTGCTTTTGAGAGCTGGCAGTCTGTCAGTCAGAAGGCCATGCCAGTTAGGGAATTCTGGGAGCTGTAGTCCAAAGATGTAACATTTCCCATTTCCAGTCCATTCTAACCAGGATCTGCCTTCCATGTATTTGACCTTTCCTGGTCCTGCAACCCACAGTTCTTCAGCTGGAAGGGCAGAACAATGAAACCATCAATCTCCACACCCAAAGCCAAGATGGAGGCTGTCCAGGGTGTTTGCATGGGGAGACTCCATTTTAAGCCTTACCTCCAATGGGAGCGGCAAAGCAGCAACCGACACCCACCGCACAGGCAGCTGCCAGCATCTCAATGTTGCGGGATTCATTCTGGAAAAAAGAAGGGGACATGGTATAGAGGACCCAAGCTTTTCAGTGCTAAAACCCCGGGATTTTCTGAGTAGCACGGACCAGGACATCATGTGCATTCCAAGTGCCCTTTGAGCTAAGTTGCACTTGACAATAACATCCGCAGTAAAGCCAAACATGCTTGAAGGTGGTCTGGTTTAGAATTAGCAATTAAGAACGTAAGAACATAAGCACAGCCTTGCTGGAACGGGCCACAGCCCATCCAGTCCAGCATTTTGTCTCACACAGCAGTTCACCATTTGCTTCAGGGTATTCCCAAGCAGATGTCTTCACCTGCTTATGATTCCCTGCAAATGACATTGAGAGATATCCTGCCTCTCTCTCCAACCCGGAGGTTGTCCTGAGGCATCCATCATGATAGCCATGGATACCCTTGTTCTCCAAAGGGGGCTTGTGGCCTCTTCCAAGCAGGGCAAGGGGTCACCACAACTTGCGGAACTGTATTAAAGGGTTGCGGCATTAGGAAGGTTGAGAACCACTGCTCTAAGCAACCCAGATGGTTGAGTTACAGGAGGGGGCTGTGGGGGTGATCACGAAGAGTGCCACTTGCACCCCCACATGTATGCCCACACCAGTGGAAAAGAATGAAGCAGCCTGCAACGGTCATGAGGAAACATCTAGACAGTTAGAAGGGGTTGCATTTCTACAAGGGATTGGCTGTCAAAGGACGGCAGAGAGAAGCCAAACAAGCTACACAAATAATTAGGAAATGGATGGCCCATTTTTTAAAATCAGAAAAAGATGCCTTGTTACTTGGGTTCAGTTAAACCACCCTTCTGAATCAACGCTATGGTGCTCTTGTGCCCATATCACTTGACCTCTAGGCTTCAGCAGAAGACAAGCACATTTCAGCTTTCCGAGGCTGGGAACCGCGAACTCTCAAGATGTCCCAGCCATCATGGACAATGGTAAGGTATCGTGGAAATCGTAAGTCCAGAATATCTGGAGCAGCCCAAGCTTTCCCTTCCATTCCGTGCTCACCTCGTAGATGCCACCAAAGAGCGAGAGAAACTTGCTGAGGAGGGCGGCACACATGCTCGCGATATGGACGAAGGGTCCCTGGGAAGGGAGGGAAGGAGGGAGAGGGTGAAAACAATGTTTTTGACATACCTTAAGAACCACAAGACATAACTTGAGGACCAGAAAGCAGAAGGTTCAGAGGAACATTCTATCCCAGATACAGTAGGATACAGAGAGATAGCTAGCTAGCTAGCTAGCTAGCTAGCTAGCTAGACAGACAGACAGACAGAGGGAGAGAGTGAGAGAGGAAGGAAGGAAAATAAACCAGAGAAAAAATATTTTTCATATGCATTACTGGTCACTACACCATGCTATGTATTTATTCTTCACTAACATGTATTCATAGCCTGATCTCTGGTTCCCTCTAGTAGACAGTTCTGGTAGTACATGTGAAAATAGAATATATTTTTCTGATTTTTTTTCTTTTAATATTTTCAATACTTTTCAGCTGTGGATAGGTGAATTGGTGGGTTCTGATCCCACAGATAAGAGGGCCCTACTACTAGAAAGCCTTCTACCATGTCAAACTGAACATATATGAACTTCATCTAGGGAGCATCAGGTCTGGTTACGACTGGGTGGGAGACCCCAACAAAATATTGGGGTTCTCCAGGAAGTGTGAGGAAAGGATTCTGCCTGAAAACCCGGATAGCCATTTGCTCCCCTGTCAGAACTGACATGGACAAAGGATTTGGCTTCATAACCTGCATCCAACCTGATGGTAGCCCAGCGGTGGTGCCACAGGAGGGTTCCTCACCTCTTTACCCAAAGGCATTCCACTCCCCAGAGCGCAGGTCAAGCCGATCACTTTGGCCACAAATGTCTTGAGGGTCAGATACTCTTTCAGCACCACACCCCGGAGGATAGTCTTCATTTCAGGAATACCGGAGCCTGGAAAGAGAACAAGAGAGGGAGCCACAGAGAAAAAAGGAGAGTCATGAAAAGTAGAAGAAGATTGTTCCATCAAAACTTTCCTGTCTCACTTCTTTGTCTAGACCAGTGGTTCTCAACCTGTGGGTTCCCAGATGTTCCTGAACTGCAACTCCCATAAGTTTTCACCACTAGCTCAGCTGGCCAGGATTTCTCGGAGTTGCAGTCCAGGAACATCTGGGCACCCACAAGTTGAGAACCGCTGGTCTAGACCATATGGCAAGAATAATGAGAACCACCTTGCAACTCATTGGTTCCCAACCTTCCTAATGCCGCGACCCTTTAATACAGTTCCTCATGTGGTGGTGACCCCCTTGCCCTGCTTGGAAGAGGCCACAAGCCCCCTTTGGCAGGCCACTGCCCCAGGTGCCATAGAGAACTTCCCTCTATATAGGCACCCTCAGCCAATCGAAGCCTCCGGTGCCATTGATGGACATCCCCTCCAACCTATCAATCATGTAATTCACCCTTTCCTCCTTTCCTCCCTTCTTCCCCCTCCTCCTCCAGACCCAAGCCGTTTGTCCCTTTTTCTTCACTGGCTCTTGGCGACCCCTGTGAAATGGTCGTTCGACCCCCCAAAGGGGGTCCCGACCCCTAGGTTGGCAACCACTGTTGTAACTGAAATATAATAAATAGAGTACAAGTATGGAGAAGAAGAGGGTACTCCCAAGATTTTCTGGTGTCTGAGGCCAAACTACCAGTGGTATCCTATCAAGAAATGAAATGTTTGGACTTTCTGGGTCAAAAATACCATATTTTATCCAGCCTGAGAGTTCTACGGTCCCTGCCTTAAAAGAGTTCTAAGTGTGGCTCATATGGGAAAAAAGGACTAAAGTGGAAGGCTCAGCTAGGCCTAGCTCTGCCCGGGTGTCCTGTTCCTCTCCTGGTAACAGCTGGGAGATTTGTTTCTGGGCAGGAAGATAGGGCAGAGCTCTGCCTAGCTAAACCACAGAGTGTTTTCTGGTTTAGGTCTTTCTGCCAAGTGTATCTCACTTGGTACGCTTAAGATTAGACTACTGCAATGGCCTCTACGTGGGGCTGCCTTTGAGGAAGCTTTAGGGTGGGAATCTCCCTTTAATGTCCATGCTTGGTCAGTCTAGCTATGCATGAGCTCAGACAAACAGCATGGGTCTTACATCACACTTAGAACACACTCTTACTGGAGAACAGAGCTGACCAATCAGAGCTGAGAATAGCTCTATTCTAGAGATGGCGCTGAAGTACGGGGGAGGCCAGTTTGAAGGGATGTCAGGAATTCATAGTCTCTACTGAGCATGTGCAGGAAGACGCAAGCTGTTTGTTATTGGGTCAATGTGTGCTGATGATTGTATGACGTGTAAAAGTTATAAAAGTGTTGGGCTGATGAGGGGAGGGGTTTTTTTTACCATCAACGCTCTTGACGAGTAGCTGTGAACATCAACAAGCCTGTCTGTTCCCTGCCGCGGCTGCCGACAGAAGAGAAGCTGCCTGCTATAAACCAATAAAGCACCAGAAAAGATCCCAGCGTGTGTCGACACTCCATTCCTGTACTCCCTCCGTATATCACAGTGCAGGAATCCCTATCATTCCTTCTCTATCAGAGCAGGAATCCCCACACTTTAGCAAGTCCAAAATGCTGCAGCCTGGCTACTAAATGGGTTGACGACAAGAACCTACCTCGGTTGCTTTGCGTGGGTTACCTGTCCGCTTCCGTGCCAGCTTCAAGGCGCTGACTCTAGCACAGGCATGTCCAAAGTCAAGCCCGGGGGCCAAATGCAGCCCGTTTTCAAATTCTGAGCGGCCCACAGCATCTTCTCCCCACTGGCTCAGCCTGCCACACATCCCCACCAGCTGGTCCCTCCCCATATCGGATGGGGACGTCAGCTTGCAGTTTTATGGTTTGCCTGCCTTCCCTGCCTTCGTCCGTTCTCCCAGCCACCTGCCCAGCCTACCCGACCCTGGCTCCGTTGCCGCAGCGTCCTCCCCACCTCCTTGCATGTCCTAGAGGCTTGTCCAAAGTTCGGCCTGGAGGCCAAATGTGGCTGAATGGCCAGCCTCACCCCCACATTTTTATCTCACGAAATCTGGCCCTTCTGGGCGAAAAGTTTGGACAACCCTGCTCTAGCATCTAAAGCCCTAAATTTTGTAAACCATCACGGGTAGTGCAGTTTGCACTAAAGTGGGGGGGAGGAGCAGGGAAGAAATATAAATAAATAAATAATTTTTAAAAGTTTGGAATTACGCTACTTGATGAAATGCCTTCCTCCACCAGTTCCAAGCAAAAATCAAAACA
Source organism: Phrynocephalus versicolor (assembly GCA_023846285.1). Classification (NCBI taxonomy): domain Eukaryota; kingdom Metazoa; phylum Chordata; class Lepidosauria; order Squamata; family Agamidae; genus Phrynocephalus; species Phrynocephalus versicolor. The sequence continues at coordinate 61,017,429 of JAHTLZ010000379.1, read as the reverse complement.
AAGCAAAAGAAAAGACACTTTAAAGAATGACTATCTATCGTATTTTGACGTAAGCTTTCGTGGACACGTCCACTTCCTCAGACATATAGTAGATCAGCCTCTCGTAAACACCTGTTCATTTAAGATCACTAATGCCAAAGGAGGCAAGCAAGGCGAGAAGTAGAAATCACGCCTTCTTGGCAGGAGTTCCAACGCTTTGGAATGACTTACCACCCGAGATCAATACAGGCCCCCTCCTGGAAACTTTTAAAAGGCTGTTAAAAACAATGCATTTTTAGGCCGGCTTGCATTAAAATAACAACAGATGTCTAGCCTTGAACTATCTGCTCGCAATTATATTGATTGATGTATCTAATGTGTCCAATGCTTGTTTAATTATGTTTAATTATGTTGATGTTTATTAATCCATGATGATATATGGTTAACTTGTGTTGTGCAGTTAATTTTTTCCTTTGGTATTATGCTGTATTTGGTTTTTGAACGTTGTTTTTTGTTCTGAATGTTGTTAGTTGCCCAGAGTGGCCTTTTGGCCAGATGGGTGGGATAGAAACGCAATCAATCAATCAGTCAGTCAATCAATCAATCAGTCAATCAATGTACACAGAATTTCTAGAATGAAAGGTTGCCTTTTTAACCAAAGGCATTGATATAGTCTATCTGGATTTTCAAAAGGCTTTTGACACAGTCCCTCACCAAAGGCTGCTGAGAAAATTGCACAGTCAGGGGATAAGAGGGCAGGTCCTCTTATGGATTGAGAACTGGTTGAGATCCCGGAAACAAAGAGTAGGTGTCAATGGGAAATTTTCACAATGGAGAGAAGTGAAAAGCGGTGTGCCCCAGGGATCTGTCCTGGGACCGGTGCTTTTCAATCTGTTCATAAATGACCTGGAGACAGGGATAAACAGTGAGGTGGCCAAGTTTGCAGATGACACAAAACTTTTCCATGTGGTAAAAACCAGAGAAGATTGTGAAGAGCTCCAGAAGGATCTCTCTAAACTGGGGGAGTGGGCTGAGAAATGGCAAATGCGTTTTAATGTAACCAAATGTAAAGTAATGCATATTGGGGCAAAAAATCCAAACTTCATCTATCAACTCATGGGCTCTGAGTTATCCGTGACGGATCAGGAAAGAGATCTTGGTGTGTTAGTGGACAGCTCCATGAAGGTGTCTCCCCAATGTGCGGCAGCGGTGAAGAAGGCCAATTCCATGCTAGGGATTATCAAAAAGGGGATTGAAAATAAAACAGCCAACATTATAATGCCATTATACAAAACAATAGTAAGGCCCCACCTGGAGTATTGTGTACAATTCTGGTCACCGCATCTCAAGAAAGACATAGTGGAACTGGAAAAGGTGCAGAAGAGGGCGACTAAAATGATTAGTGGGCTGGGGCACCTCCCTTATGAAGAAAGGCTAAAACATTTGGGCCTCTTTAGTCTGGAAAAAAGGCGCCTGAGGGGGGATATGATTGAGACATACAAAATAATGCAGTGTATGAGTAAAGTGGATAGAGGGAAGCTCTTCTCCCTCTCCCAAAATACCAGAACTAGGGGACATACACTCAAATTGAGGGCTGGGAGAGTAAAAACTGACAAAAGAAAATATTTTTTCACCCAGCGCGTTGTAAGTCTATGGAATTCCCTGCCACACAATGTGGTGATGGCATCTGACCTGGATGCCTTCAAAAGGGGACTGGACAGATTCCTGGAGGAAAAGTCCATCACAGGTTACAGACCATGATGGAGATGTGTAATCTCTAGGCTTTAAACCAGGATACTTCAAGGGCCAGATGCAGGGGAGTGGTATCAGGAGACAGATATCTAGTCTCCTGAGCTCCCAGATGCATCTGGTGGGGCCGCTGTGAGATACAGGAAGCTGGACTAGATGGGCCTTTGGCCTGATCCAGCATGGCTCTTCTTATGTTCTTATGTTCTAAGAGAAATTGGGATAACCATTTGTCAGATCTACTTTGATTTGATTCTTGCACTGAGCACAGGGTTGGACTAGAAACTTATAGGCCCCATCCAGGAACATTCTTCTACTATTCTATTGTGTAGATCAGGCATGTCCAAACTTCAGTCCTCCTGATGTTTTGGACCACAACTCCCAGAATTTCAAACCTGTATTTCCATAGGAAAAGGACTGGGGGAGTTGTGGTCCAAAACATCTGGAGGGCTGAAGTTTGGGCATGCCTAGTATAAATAGAACATAAGAACATAAGAACAGCCTTGTGGAACAAGCCACAGCCCATCCAGTCCAGCATTCTGTCTCACACAGCGGCTCACCATTTGCTTCAGGGTATTCCCAAGCAGATGTCTTCACCTGCTTACGATTCCCTGCAAATGGCATTGAGAGATATCCTGCCTCTCTCTCCAACCCAGAGGTTGTCCTTAGGCATCATCCATAATGATAGCCATTGATACCCTTGTTCTCCATGAACTTGTCCAATCCTTATCCACATGAGGCCGCTGGTGGAGGTCATTTGCAGTTTTGGAGTGTGCTGTCATCAGTACGCTGATGACACACAGCTCTATCTCTCCTTCTCCAACTCTGCAACGGAGGCTGTGCGGACCCTCGATCGCTGCCTGAACGCTGTATTGGAGTGGACCAGCACCAAGAGCTCAAACTCAACCCCAAGGAGACCGAGGTACTGATCCTTTTTGAGGGGGTAGGGAAACCAAACGGATACTGTGGTCCTCTTCCCAGCTTGGATGGGATCTCCCTCCAGCTGGCTGATAGAGTGAAGAATCTGGGTGTGACCCTGGATTTGGCGCTATCCTTGGGAGTCCCAGGTAGCTGCTGTCTCCAGGGCTGCCTTCTCCCAACTTAGTCTTCTCACTCAGATTCGCCCATATCTTGATGATGACCTCCTAAGGACGGTCGTGCAAGCGCTGGTTATCCCGAGGACAGATTGCTGTAATGCGGTCTACATGGGGCTTCCCCTGACCCTTATCCAGTGATTGCGGTGGGTGCAGAATGCAGCAGCCAGATTGGTGTTTGGTGCGGGAAGATATGACCGCATTACCCCCATTCTGCCCCGCCTGCGTTGGCTACCCGTTGCCTTCCAGATAAGGTTCAAGATACTGGTTTTGATTTACAAAACACTCTATGGCTTGGGACCAGCTTATCTGATGGGGCGTATTGTCCCAAGATCTTCTTTGGCCCAACCCACTAGATCATCCCAGGTCCTCATGCTTAGAGTCTCTACCCTGCGGGAAGGTCATAAGAACCGTGCCTTTTCCCATGTTTGTTTGTTTGTATAGCTGAATTGTATGGATATTGTTATTGTGAACTGCCCAGAGTTCCTTCGAAAAGTTCCTTCGAAAAGTTTATTAATTTATTAATATAAATTAATAAATTAATAAACTAATTAAAGCTGTCAAGGCTGACCACTTCTTCTGGCAGGGAGTTCCAGAGACCAGTGATTGCCTGGGTGAAAAAGTACTTCCTCTTATCTTTTTGAGATCTAGCACCCAAACGTTTCGTGGAATGCCCCTTAGTTCTAATATTGTGCGACAGGGAAAACAGCTTTTGCAGTGAAGCTACAAGACCCCTGTTTCCCCAAAAATAAGACCTACCCAAAAAATAAGCCCTAGCAGGATTTTAATGCATTTGTTAAATAGAAGCCCTACCCTGATAATAAGACCTAGTGATGGGCGTGGTGAACTTGGCTGTTGCTCGCTCCTTCGCCGCTGCCCCCTCACTCGCCCCTCGAACCCAGGACGGCGTGTTGCGTGCCGTGCTGCCTCTCTCTCTCTTGCTGTCCTCCTGTCTCTGTCGGGTGCAGAGTGGGAGTGTGGGTGTGTTGCTCTCTCTCTCTCTCTCTCTCTATGTGTGTGTGTATATATATATATATATATCCAGTGGACCCTTGTATAACAAACAGCTTGTATAACATAAAATTTGTACAACATAAAAAATTCCGGAGATAGGGGAAATTTGCTTAACATAATCACCTATGGGGCGAATCTGTACAACATAAAAATGGGATCACTCTGTTTTCAATGCATTCCTATGGGAATTTGTATAAAGGAAAATTTGCTTAACATAATTTCATTTGAAAAAAATTAATTCCTTTATACAAGGTACCACTGTGTGTGTGTGTGTGTGTGTATATATATATATATATATATATATATATATATGCATGTTAGGGTGGATTCGGGTTTCTTCCCGTGTAGAAATCTGGTTGTTTTGGCGACGTTTCGACGAGGTCTCACTCGTCATCTTCAGGCTTGTGTTCTGGCTTCTTTCTTCTTGAAGCAAAGCGTGATCTCAGTTGAAGTCCTTCTATAAATACTGCTGGGGGGGTGTGGTTTGCTTGCTCTGTGGCTGATTGTAGGTTCGTTTGTTCTTTTGTGATCTGCTGTGTGGCTGAGGCGATCGTTAAGGGATTAACTGCTGGTGGGTTAGATGGCTGTTTAGAGGCATCCTGTTTCTTAACGACCTGGGTGATGGGCGTTCTGGCAGCATCCTGGGCTTTGGTGGAGTGGGGTCCTGTGTCTTGTGAATTCATTTTAGTCTGGCTACGTGTCTGTGGTCTCCCAATGTTTTTTGGGGGTGTGTAGGTGTGCTCCATGTGGTGACTGGAGTGGGGTGCAGCAGTAGATGGTGCAGTCGTGGTCTTGTTATTGGATGGTGGTTTCGTTTCATCTGTGGGAAGGGTCTGGGTTTGTGTTTGGTGTGGATGGAAGGTGGTGGCATCTTGTGTCCTCTTGGACCTGGTGTTGGTCTTTGTGACAGAGGCTCATCTGTTGACCAGGGCTAGTTTCCAGATGTCAGGCAAGCGGGAGGTGTCATCACGTTTATTCATGTTGTTTGGGTGTTTCTCTATTTCAATGGCTTCCATGATTATTCGACTGTTGAAGTGTTCAGTTTTGGAGATGAGTTTGGTTCTTTCAAAATCAATTTCATGACCTGTTGTTTTTATGTGCTGGAAGAGAGAGGAAGATCTTTCTTCTTTTTTGACTGCGTTCTTGTGTTCTGCGATGCGTGCGCTTATTCTCCTGTTTGTCTGTCCGATGTATGTGGCTGGGCAGACTTTGCATGGTATTTCGTAGACTCCTTGGTGTTCTAGCTCAATCTTGTCTTTGGGGTTTCTTAAAATGTTGGCTATTTTTTGGTCGGTGCAAAAGGCTTCCCTTCCTGGACGTCCTAATCTACAAAAAACCCGACGGCTCCTTAGGACATACCATCTACCAGAAAAAAACACATACAAACCGCTACTTAAATGCACAATCACACCACCACCCTGCACAGATCAACTCCGTAGCAAAAACCCTCATCTCCAGAACCAAACGCCTCGCTGACAAAGACCACCTGAAAACTGAATTACACACTCTCTCGAATGTTTTAATTGCGAACGGATTCCAAAAAAACACCATCACCAAACTAATCCAAAAGGAAACACCCCCCAAGAACCAAGAAACAGAAGAGAACAACGGCACTGCCCTCCTCCCTTACATCAAAGGCACCACAGACAAAATCAGCAAAATTCTCCACAAACACAATATCAAGACAGCCTTTTGCACCGACCAAAAAATAGCCAACATTTTAAGAAACCCCAAAGACAAGATTGAGCTAGAACACCAAGGAGTCTACGAAATACCATGCAAAGTCTGCCCAGCCACATACATCGGACAGACAAACAGGAGAATAAGCGCACGCATCGCAGAACACAAGAACGCAGTCAAAAAAGAAGAAAGATCTTCCTCTCTCTTCCAGCACATAAAAACAACAGGTCATGAAATTGATTTTGAAAGAACCAAACTCATCTCCAAAACTGAACACTTCAACAGTCGTATAATCATGGAAGCCATTGAAATAGAGAAACACCCAAACAACATGAATAAACGTGATGACACCTCCCGCTTGCCTGACATCTGGAAACTAGCCCTGGTCAACAGACGAGCCTCTGTCACAAAGACTGACACCAGGTCCAAAAGGACACAAGATGCCACCACCTTCCATCCACACCAAACACAAACCCAGACCCTTCCCACAGATGAAACGAAACCACCATCCAATAACAAGACCACGACTGCACCATCTACTGCTGCACCCCACTCCAGTCACCACATGGAGCACACTTACACACGCCAAAAAAACATTGGGAGACCACAGACACGTAGCCAGACTAAAATGAATTCACAAGACACAGGACCCCACTCCACCAAAGCCCAGGATGCTGCCAGAACGCCCATCACCCAGGTCGTTAAGAAACAGGATGCCTCTAAACAGCCATCTAACCCACCAGCAGTTAATCCCTTAACGATCGCCTCAGCCACACAGCAGATCACAAAAGAACAAACGAACCTACAATCAGCCACAGAGCAAGCAAACCACACCCCCCCAGCAGTATTTATAGAAGGACTTCAACTGAGATCACGCTTTGCTTCAAGAAGAAAGAAGCCAGAACACAAGCCTGAAGATGACGAGTGAGACCTCGTCGAAACGTCGCCAAAACAACCAGATTTCTACACGGGAAGAAACCCGAATCCACCCTAACATGCATACCTATACCCGTGAAAATCTACGAAAACATATATATATATATATATATAGCTGAGGACAGTGGCTGAGTGGTGATCCCAGCTGGATCCTGTCCCAGGCAGCACTCGATAAAACTTGACACCTATGCTCCACCTCCCAACCTGGGGGAGGGAGAGATGGAGGGAAGGTTGCCTGAAAATAAGAGATCCCCTGCTAATAACCCCTAGTGTATTTTTTTTTTTTGAGGAAAAATAAATATAAGACAGTGTCTTATTTTCGGGAAAACACGGGTATGTACACAGCGATGAATCAATGGCCCAGTCATGATGACAATGATGATGGTAACCACAATAACAACCTTTGACCTGCAGAGCTGGAAGGGACCCTATGTTCTTATAAGTGAGTAATTAATCAATCAACAGATCAAATGCTGTATAGTGGATGCTTTTATTTACAGTCGGAACCTTTCCTGTATCCTCAACTTCACTTATATGTGGCCTGAAAATATGATACATAGCATGGTATCTGGCATCATCTACTGGCCAGTTCTGGCAACGCACGTTCCAGTGGGGGATCTGAACTCATAACTAGAGATGGGCACAACTTAGCGAAATTTTCGTTTGTTTCCGTTTTCCGTTTTCGTTACGCAACGAACCGAAAAACGAAAATTGGCTCCAAAATGGAATGAAAACGGAAACGAAACGACTAATTTTGAGCCAATTTTCGTTTTTTGTTATGGCAAAAGCATTTAATGGCACTGAATAGGGGGAAAACGAAAAATTTTCGTTTTCTTTTTTGTTACGAAACGAAAACGAAAAATTTTGAAAATTAGCTCACGAAAACGGAAACGAGCCGAAACAGACCCCTAAACGAAAAATGAAAATCCATTTTTCCTGAGTCGTGCCCATCTCTACTCATAACCTCTAGGTCTGCAGCCTGAGACCTAAACCACTGTGCTATCCAGCAGTTCCCTGGAATCCACCTTTCAGCAAAAGCAGAAAAGAGGCTAGCTCTTATCACAAAGGTGGTCCGCAAGAGTCCGGTCACTGTACATGGAAGAAGGAGCTTCCTGTGCATTTCCCTGGATTTTATTTATTTATTTATTTAATTGGACGGAGGACAGACCTTCATTCCAGACAACCTAGCATTATTCAGGAAAGAAGACTTGACGCAGAGTTCGAGAGCATGACTTTCCTGGACAACAATGTCTATGATCCCCCACTGTGATCTGAAGTCCCCCAAAAATGTCACGTTCCCAACAACTCTGGAAGTTGAGTCATGGCTACTGGACTTCTTTTTGAGAGATAGACCGATGAAGCTGTTTGGATGAACAGCGAAACGTTTCTCTCTCTCAAAAAGAAGTCCAGTAGCCATGACTCAGCTTCCAGATAAACTCACCTGGATGACTGAGGATCTTCACAGACATGTTCTAAACAACTGGTTTGGCACAAGGTGTTCTATGAAGCTACATCCAAAGGACCACGTGTTTGCTTCCACCCAAGAGTTCTTTCTCCCAAAACTCACCCACAGCCTGTGGAGCCAAGATCTGGGTGAAGCCAGCCGAGAAGGTGATGAGTACCACAGGGTAGGTGACCCAGGCCATGTACTGCAGGAAGATGTTGGTGTCAAGACCTCCGTACATCCATTTCTGGGCTGGATAGACACACAAAAGGGAAATGGGGATACAGTGTGTGTGTGGGTGGGTGTGGCAACCAATATCAGGGGTTTCTGATAATCCTGTTGTCTTCTGCAGCCTTCCTGATATGTTGGACTACAACAACCATCATCCTCGTGGGAATTATAGTCCAACACTTCTGGACAGCACTAAGTTACGTGAGCATGGAATCTGCGTCCCAGCGCAGAGGACTGTCTTAAAAGAGACAAACCACACACATCACGTATTCAGAACAAGCAAAAGGCCGTCCATTCTATATTGGGGAAACGAGATCATTTCTCGGCAGGCATTCCGAAAGCCCGGATGATTGGCTGCCTGAGTTACAGACTTTGGGAAAAAAAAGTTTGAAGAATGAGTTTGTTAGGTGATTTTCACAGTACAGTAAAATGTTGGTTTAGGAGTACCTTGGTCTACGAGGGTTCTGCAAGACGAGCAAACATTTCTGATCAATTTCGCCTTGATCAACGAGCAATGTCTTGCAATACAAATGCCATAGTACATCACATGATGACAAGTCAGCTCAGGGTTCTCTCTCCCCAGCCCCCCGCTGGATTGTCGGTGATTGCCTGAACATTCCAACTCAGGCAGGGCTCCAAAGCAGAGGGAGGAAAGGAATTGAGGCCTCCCTCATAGCAGCCACAAAGGCTTTCAGAGGTAAGTGCAGGTTGGGGTTTTGTTTTAATTTTCTTTACATTTCATATTTTCCTTATTGTTTTATATTACATTGCAGTATTGTAACATTTTTGTATGAATATTTTGGGGCTGTAGAACTAATCATTTGAGTTACCCTTATTTCTTATGGGAAAATTTGCTTTGATATACAAGTGCTTTGAATTACAAGCAAGTTTCTGGAATGCTTTATGCTCATAAACCAAAGTTTTACTGTACATTCAAGCTGTAGTTGCACCCAGTAGGTCAGAGAGAAGAGTGAATTATTGTTTGTGTCTATAAGGGAAATTATTGGCAAAAATAGTCAGTCTACCAGTTTCCAACATAAGACATCAACAGATCAGGTGCCAGGGTGTGATTCCATTCCAGTCAAACCTTACATAAAACACAGGTATATTTCTGTTCTTGGTTCCCTGTCATTTGCCGTTCTTTGCTCTGTCAGTTCAACTACCTTGGATCACCCCAAAACAACAGCTTTTCTGAATCCACATATCCCGGGGTGGACAAGTCTATAATCTCCGGCTTCTCTTTTTACCAAGTGTGTTCTCTCCCCAACTGTGTCTTTATACTAAAATGACAGCCAAAAAAATTGTCGTCTTAATCACACTATTCAAAAAATAACTGCAGATCTGCATGTAATGTTAGCCAGCTGTGTGTCTCTCTACAAATCATTTTCTGTTACAGAAAGCTTTTTTGGTTTTTTGCACTAGCATACACATTTTTGTACACTAATATGCCCCTTGTTTCAACGTACACTTTCCTACCAACCTACATCTTTTTGGTACATGAAGTTTTGTACAGAACGCTGCAGAGCAATCTAAGGAAGCAGCAAGACCCCCACAGCTTTGAAACAGTATCTTTTGGGACTAGAGATGGGCACAAAATGAAAAACGATACGCTGTTTCATCGTTTCGTAAGGTAATTGTTTTGTAACAAAATGAAACAAAAGAAACCGTGCCAGCCCAAAACAAAACGAAAGCAAAGCAAAGCAAAGCAAAGTGTTCTGCTTATATACCGCCCCATACTACTACAAGTAGTCTCTGGGTGGTTTACAATTTTAATTACAGAGTGCAGGCTACACATCCCCCCCCAGCAAGCTGGGTACTCATTTTACCGACCTCGGAAGGATGGAAGGCTGAGTGAACCTTGAACCTGCTACCGGGGATTGCACCCAGGTCGTGAGCACAGTTTTACCTGCAGTACAGGCTTTTAACCACTGCGCCACGAGGCTCTTCACGAACACTATTTTCAGTTCAGAATCTGAACCAGGAGCTGCCAGATCTCGCTTCAGGCAAGGGGTTGCAGAGAGATCTGGTGGCTCCTGCTCCACTCTCTGGTTCTCGCCCCCACCACCCAGCTGTTTTTGACAACTCGAGCTGTCAAGACCAGATAGGTGGCAGTGGTGAGAACCGGAGAGTGGAGTAGGGTTTTGAATTTTGCACTGCAGCAGTACCCTCGCTGCTGTGGCATGAAATTCAAAACCCTGATCCACTGTCCCATTCTCAGGCAGGCAAGGGGTGGGTGGGTGGTACACTCACCTTACCCTTGCCTGACTGAGAAAGGACAGCAGAGCAGGGTTTTGAATTTTGTGCCATAGCAGCGAGGGTGCTGCTGTGGTGCGAAATTCAAAAACATGCTCTGCTTTCACATTGTTGCCACCGCCCCCCAGCTGGTTATTTTTTGATACCCCGAGCTGTCAACAACCCCAAAAAACCCCACCCCCCAAAAAACCAGCTGGGTGGCGGTGGCAACAACAGGGGAGCAGAGCAGGTGGCGGCAAATTCAAAACCATGCTCCAATCTCCCATTCTGGCTGCCGCCACCCAGCTGGTTTTGAGAGCTCTTGCTGTGGGGAAGGTGGGCCGCCCTCCCCACCGCCTGAGCTGTCAAAACCAGCTGGGTGGCATTTTGTTTCATTTCCTTATGAAAATTCTGTTAAATATTCATTAATTACAAAATGCAATGCAATGCAATGAGCAAGGAAATGAAACAAAATGAAACACGATTTTTCTATTCTGTGGCCATCTCTATTTGGGACCACAGCTCTAGACTGGAAAAAAAGCAAAATTTTGATTTCCAGTAGAAATGAGACCCATGCTTATGGCAGATATAGTTCACCTCTAAAAGGCATCCCCTGTAGCCACCGGCTTCCTTACCTTGTAGGCAAGTGGCAATGGCAAAGTCCATGGCCCAACTCACTAATGCCATAACCAATCCCAGCAGGATTAGAAAGATCCAGTCCTCGCCCACTTTGGAAATGAGAAATTTTTGGCATCGCACTGTACAGACTGCAGGAAAAGAGAGAATGCAATACATTAAGGAGAGAGCACCCAGGAAGGGTCTGTATCTAGTGCACAAAAGCAAACCAGTGACTGTGGGGAAGAAGGACAGAGTTGAGCTCAGCAACCTATTTTTTTTTCTATACCTCCTCAAATCCCCAATTTTTCAAGCTTTGCTTATTCCTGAAGGGGTGGACAGGATCCTCTTCCTGGCTTCCCAGGGACAGCCAAAAAAGACAAGGTGGGGAAAGAAGAGAAAGAAGCATGACTGTGGACACTGTAGACAGCGGAACTCCTTGCCACAGGAGATTCTTTTTCTTTGTTACACATTGCCCCGTCCCTAGCAAGTTGGGTACTCAATGTACCGATCTTGGAAGGCTGGAAGGCTGAGAGAACCTTCAGTAGGCTACCTGGGATTAAACCCAGTTTGTGAGCAGAGCACTGTTTGCAGTATTGCAGTTTAACCACTGTGTCACAAGGCTCCATAAGTAACCTCTCTGATAGATGGTGCAAATGGTGTAGTTGTAATATATTTTGATTTCACTTAAGCTTTTGACGAACTGCCCCAGATATTCCCATTAGCAAGCTAACTAGGTGTGACCCAAATACAACTGTCATGTGAATACACAGCTGCTTATAGAATTGTACCCACAGAGTGCCTATCAATGGCTCCTTCTCAAAATGGGAGAAGGTAACAAATGGGTCTTGTGCTCCTCAAATTTGCTGACTCATGGGTACAAGATGGGGGTATACTCGGCTCGGTAACGCTACAAACAAGGAAGATCTTGGAACTGTTGTGGGATACGGCTTCAGAAATGGCAAACGCTATTACAGTGGTACCTTGTATAAAGGAATTAATTCATTCCAAATGAAGTTCTGTTAAGCAAGTTTTCCTTTGAACAAATTTACCACAGGAATGCATTGAAAACGGATGAATCCCTAATCACGACAGTTTTTCTGTTGTACGGATTTGCCCCATGGGCGACGCTGTTAAGCGATTTCCCCCTATCTCCGATTTTTTTTTTCCTTTAAGCGGATTTTTTGTTAAGCAAACCGCTTGTTATACGAGGGTCCACTGTATTAGGATGCATTAACAGAAGTATCTTCTCCACATCCCTTGCAGCACTAATCCCTCTCAGCTGTGCAATGGTTAGACGCCAACTTGCCCAATTCCCCACATTGAGCTTAAGAAGGGTTTCTCCTCCCCTGCCCATCCATCTGAGAGGGGCACATTTTACTATGGTACTTATTATGGCCTCCTGAAATTTGGGATACTTCATTTTTTTGACATTCCTATGGGCAGGAAGAGGTGTTTGTCTTTTAATTATGTTCTGTCAGTGACTGTTGTAAATATTCCAGGCAAAAATCAAAACAAAACAAAATAAAAGACAAAAACATGCGGCACCTTAAAGACTACCAGTAACTATTATATTTTAATGTAAGCTTTTGTCTTCATACATATATTAAGTAACAAGATACAAGTATGCTATATGTAGCAGGATACAACCGAATATGTTATATTACTACAGAATATGTTGTACATATGCTACATACAGTATGACTTTTACTGTATTTTATGATTGACTATCTTGAAGTTGAGTCGTGGCAACTGGACTTCTTTTCTTTATGACTGACTGTTTTGTAAACCACCCGGGTAATAAAGATTGTACTAAGGGGACAGTGGTGCCTGTGTGTGTGTGTGTGTGTGTGTGTGTGTG
>JAHTLZ010000379.1:60981480-61004587 GCA_023846285.1 Phrynocephalus versicolor | reverse complement strand
TTTTTTTTTAAATGGATGCCTACAGTGTGAAACAACTTCAGAGCAGGGCAGCAGGGATGATCATAGGACTGGAAATCAAACCCTGTGAAGAAAGACTGAAAGAACTGGGCACGTTTAGCCTTGAGAAATGGAGACGGAGAGGGGATAGGAGGACATTTTTCAAATACCACTCAAATTGAGGGTTGGGAGAGTAAGAACAGACAAAAGATTTTTTTTACCCAGCATGTTGTTACTCTGTGGAACTCCCTGCCACAGGATGTGGTGATGGCATCTGGCCTGGATGCCTTCAAAAGGGGATTGGACAGATTCCTGGAGGAAAAGTCCATCACAGGTTACAAACCATGATGGAGAAGTGTAATCTCCAGGCTTATAACCGGGGTACTTCAAGGGCCAGATGCAGGGGAGTGGTATCAGGAGACAAAGATCTAGTATCAAGCACTCCCAGAGGCATTTGGTGGGGCCACTGTGAGATACAGGAAGCTGGACTAGATGGGCCTTTGGCCTGATCCAGCATGGCTCTTCTTATGAATATGTATGAATGAATGACTTCTCCTAAATTCTTAATCTAACTCATTTGAAACAGTGTACCACACATAAGTGGTGTATTTGTAAGTCTATTATCCTCTCTTCCTAACTCTTAGAATTTACACTGCTGGTGTTAACAGAAAATTCTGATCACCCCAACTCACTTTCTGTTGTTTTCTAATTATCTTTTTTTTAAAAAAATTAGCAGTTATTTTCTAAGGGGAAATGGTATTTGATCGTTTTTTTTAAAACAAATATTTTTAGACGTTTTGTGAACAAACATGGCTTTGAGTAGAATAACGGGATCTATTGAGAACAGAGAAAGCGGTCTTGGCTCACAAAAGATGTCAACGCCAACAACAGCTCATGCGGCAACAAAATAAAATAATCCATGAATGAGTCTTAAGAAGGAGCCGCATTCAGAAGCCAAAAATAAATCTTTGGAGGAGTCTGAACAACGCTTCAGAAGAAGAAACTTGCCGAAGGCAATTGGGGCATGAATAGACCACCAAACCTACTTGGCATTCCGGGCAGATCCTTGTTACATAACCCTACAAACCCATGCACAGCCATTTCTTAATTAAGAAACTCGGTTTGCACAACCTGTAAGTTACTTCTGGATTGAAGTATCACTTTGGTCTCTCCAGGGCTATCAACGGGGAAAGATAAAAACTAGAACAGTTGTTCCCCCCAAAAGAGCACGTTAACAACGGCCTCTAATTTTTCCCTTTATTGAAAACAGCTTCAGTAGAGAACTCTCCATTCAACCAAACTCATCAAAACAACTTGACCGGTCCAGATTTAAAAAGCTGTGGATTTCCTCCTCCTCCTCCTCCTCTTTTTGACAGAATGACAGGCTCGAAGGGAGTTTTTTTTTTTTTTTTTAGACTGATGGCTTCAATTTCTTACACAGGGAATTCAGAACTCCAGTCAGACACCAAGCCACTGTCTGACGCTCTCTGGCAGAGAGAGGCAATGGTTGCCAGGTGACTGCCTAAATTTCTCTAAATTGCTTCCAGTGTTGGAGCACTTAACCCTCTTGAGCTAATTGATTCCTTTGTTGTACCACTTTAACAGTTAGGAAGTTTTCTCTAGACAGTCAACCCAAATGTGGCTTCCTGTACTTTGAGCTTAATGTTGCGTGTCTTGCCCTCATGGATGATCAAAAACAAATCCTGCGCCTCCTTTCAAGAATTTGAGACGTTCTCTCACATCTCCCCTCAGTCTCCTTTTCTCAAAATAAAATAAAATAAAGAGTCTGGAAAGGTTACCCTTTTGGACTACAACTTCCAGAATCCGCAGTCAGGGTGGCCCTCCTGACTGGATATTCTGGAGGTTGCAGTCTACAAAGCTAATTAAAGGATGAAGGCTTCAGCAGATCCCTATCAGAGCAAACTGATGGAGCCATACTGAGAAGACAGTATCACTCTTGCTTCTGTGTATGTTCTTGTTCAGTCGTTCAGTCGTGTCCGACTCTTCATGACCCCATGGACCAGAGCTCGCCAGGCCTTCCTATCTTCCACTGCCTCCCGGAGCTTGGTCAAATCCATATTGGTTGAATCAATGACACCGTCCAACCATCTCATTCTCTGCCGTCCTCTTTTCCTTTTGCCTTCCATCTTTCCCAACATCAGAGACTTTTCCAAGGAGTCCTCTCTCCTCATGAGGTGGCCAAAGTACTGGAGCCTCAGCTTCAAAATCTGTCCTTCCAGTGAACATTGGGGGTTGATTTCTTTCAGGATGGCTAGGTTTGATCTCCTTGCAGTCCAGGGGACTCTCAAGACTCTCCCCCAGCACCACAGCTCAAAAGCATCAATTCTGCGGCAATCAGCCTTCTTTATAGTCCAGCTTTCACTTCCATACATCACTATTGGAAAAACCATAGCTTTGACTATCCTGACCTTAGTTGGCAAAGTGATGTCTCTGCTCTTTAGGATCCTATATAGGTTTGCCGTTGCTTTCCTCCCAAGAAGCAGGAGTCTTTTTATTTCGTTGCTGCAATCGCCCTCTGCAGTGATCAAGGAGCCCAAGAAAATAAACTGTCATTGCCTCCACTTCTTCCCCTTCTATTTGCCAGGAGGTAATGGGACCGGTGGCCATGATCTTAGTTTTTTTTTTATGTTGAGCTTCAGCCCATTTTTTTTCACTCTCCTCTTTCACCCTCATTAAGAGGTTCTTTAATTCCTCCTCACTTTCTGCTCCTGTGTATAGTCTTTATTTATTTATTTATACGGAGCCTTTGTGATGCAGTAACTTAACTCATTACTGAAGTGAAGAGCTTGCTCGTGACCTCATTTTGATCCCAATGGGCTCAGGTAGCTGGCTCGAGGTTCGCTCAGACTTCCATCCTTCTGAGCTCAGCTTGCTGTGAAATCAGTAGTCTTCATAATTAAAATGTAAACTGCGCAGGGAATGCTTTAAGTGCTATAGGGTGGTATACAAGCAGAACTGTTGGGTTTGCTTTACTTTATCAGTTACATATATAGTGTGTTCTTTTGCCTTTTGAGCATATGATTGATTTGGCTTCACACATATTTCAAGTCAAGTCAAGTCAAGTTTATTATGACCCATATATGCAAATATACAGTAAAAGCAAGAAGAAAAACGGAGAGAAATACTAGAAAATAGGAGCATCAGGGGAATGGGTGGTCGAAATGATCTCTGCCCTCTTGCGAATGGCAGCCGGAAGGAACTTTGCAACCTGTGCTGTAACATGTGAGTTCTTGTCTATTAGACAGTATTGAACTAACCACCTAGAAGGTTAGCCTTGGAATTTATTTAGCAATGGACAAATTAGGTTATTCCTAATTTGTTCATAGAATACTGTATACAAAATAGAAGCATGTGCTGAAGAAACTCAGGGACCTCGTTTCCACATGGACAAAATCTCTCTTGGCATGGAATTGCCATGAACGTACCCTGGAGGAGTACTGAAGGCAGCACATTCAACCTGGCCAGCCTAAAGGCCCTGCAGGCTGGTGGTGAACAGAGTGAGGTTAGGTATGCCGCAGGAGTCCTATATGATGGGAAAACACCTTGTGACAGAGGGGAGCAGGTTCCTATTTGTTTAATAAAGCTCATATTTCTAGAGAAGTCTGGAAGTTGAGTCAAGGCAACTGGACTCCTTTTCCTGAGAGAGCAAAACGTTTTGCTACTCATAAAAGTGTTCTGCTTATATACTGCCCCATACCACTTCAAGTAGTCTCTGAGCGGTTTAGAGTTTAAATACAGTATGCAGGCCACACATTCCTCCCCCCCCCCGCAAGCTGGGTACTCATTTTACCGACCTCAGAAGGATGGAAGGCTGATGGATTGTCAGTCTCAAAGCTGCTTGGATGAACAGTGAAATGTTTTGATCTCTCAAGAAAAGAAGTCCAGTTGCCATAACTCAACTTCCAGATAACCTAACCTGGATGCCTGACCATCTTCGCAGGCATTTCTAGAGAACCTTAAACTGCAAACCTACATCCACATATTCAGGCAGGAAGAGTAAGGGGAGCCAAGGGGTTAATTTACATGCTGAAGATGTTGGAAAACACACAGGGCGCTTTTACATGACCCCTAAGATCCGCTGGTCACTTAAATTCGGACCAGAGATCTTAGGGGTTTGTTGCTCTTCGTGCGTCCCCACCCCTCTGCACTTCCTGGCTGCTGGCTGCGTGAGGGGAGGGAGAAAAAAAGGGACAAAAGAATGGAGGCTTACCTCCGGTGCCGGTGGACGCCACCCCGTCATTGTGATTCCTTCTCTTAAAGGGGCGGGAGGCAAAAAACAACAGCAAAAAGAAGTGAGGAGAGCCCGGCACATCCGCATCAAGATTTTTCTTACATGAAAAGTGCGCTGGGACGCGCTTAGGTGGGCGGGGTCGCACTTAATTTTCAATAAACTCCGGAGCTGGTGGGTAAACAATTTTAAGCTCCGGAGCTGGGAGCCATTTGCGGCGGAGTTTAGGGGTCGTGTAAAAAGGCCCACAGTTGGGAGAACAGCTACAGAACCACACCGCCAACAGGGCTTGGAAAAGTCATTTGGTTTGGCTCCCAGCTCCTAGGATCCTGTGCCAGCAGACTGGGTGGGGGATTATGGGAGTTAATCTCAGCTAGGCAAAAGGCAGCACAGCAGAGGGTAGTTTTTGGCACAATATGTGGAAGAAGGTGCTCTGGATGCAGGACAGTGGGGCAAGCAAGGTCATTGGAGTGGGGAGGAGGAGCAACGTGTGAAATCCTAATCAGTGTTCATGACCACCTCTCTTCTGTACAGGCAAGACTGCGTGGAGAATATTGCACCACTTGCACCCACTCTGAATGGACTTGTTTTTGTCAAGCTGGGAAGCTGAGCAGACTCAGAGCTGGTTAGAACTTGGAGGGGAGACCACGAACTTGGGGGAACGTGGGAGGGAAGACATCCACCTAATATGCCAAGGAGCCACTGTGGGCAGTTAGAACCATTGGCATGGGGAAATGCAGTTGGACGGTCTTCTCAAGAGTCTTCCAGCGGTCTCTGTCACTCTGCCTTCAATCACAGAATCATGGAGTTGGAAAAGGCCTACAAGGCCTTCAAATCCACACACACACACACCCGCACAAGGCAGAAATACAAATCAAAGCAGATCTGCAGGTGGTTGCCTAAATTTCATTGGATAGAGAGACACTCTTCTCCCTCTCACAAAATACCAGAACTGTGGGACATCCGCTCAACCTGAGGGTTGGGAGAATGAGAACAGACAAAAGAAAATATTTTTTTTTACCCAGTGTGTTCCATAGTTTGTGGAACTCCCTGCCAAAGGACGTGGTGATGGCATCTGGCCTGGATGCCTTCAAATGGGGATTGGAGGAAAAGTCCATCACAGGTTTATTTTTATTTAGACTTATTGACCGCCCAATTTTCCTGCGGGAACTCTGGGCGGTGTACAACATGTTACACATAACAGCAACTGCCCATAGCAACAAACCCAAGACAACCCTACCACCACCACATCTCCATCATGCTTTGGGGTTACAAAGCATGATGGAGATGCGTCATCTCCAGCCCTAAAACCAGGGTCCTTCAAAGGCCAGATGCAGGGGAGTGGTATCAGGAGACAGATATCTAGTCTCATGCACTCCCAAACGCACCTGGTGGGGCCGCTGTGAGATACAGGAAGCTGGACTAGATGGGCCTTTGGCCTGATCCAGCATGGCTCTTCTTATGTTCTTACGTTCACTTAAATGCCTCCAGCACTGGGGATTCACGACCTCTAGATTCAATGGTTCCGTTGTTGTACTGCTCTAACAGTTAGGAAGTTTTTCTAAATATTCAACCCAAATCTGGTGTCCTGTGGCTTGAGCCCATTCCCGTGTATCATAGTGTTCTGCTTATATACCGCCCCATACTACTACAGGTAGTCTCTGGGCGGTTTACAATTTTACTTACAGAGTGCAGGCTACACATTGCCCCCCCAGCAAGCTGGGTACTCATTTTACCGACCTCGGAAGGATGGAAGGCTGAGTGAACCTTGAGCCTGCTACCGAGGATTGAACCCAGGTCGTGAGCACAGTTTTACCTGCAGTACAGGCATTTAACCACTGCGCCACGAGGCTCTTTTATCATGCACTCTGAGAGGATGATGAGAACAGATCCTGCCTCTCCTGTGTATGACACGTATCTGAAAAGTGCTACCATACTTAAGTCTTCTTTTCTCAAGGCTCATCCCCGGCGCTTCCTTGCCCAAACAGACGAAACTCGCTCACCAAGGGTTAGAAAAATATCACTCACACCCGGCCTGTCCCATTTTTGCTGAGTGTTTAAGTTCAAATGTTTTTTGTCAGTTTCCAGGAATGAGACAGCTGTCTTGTTTAATGCCCCGGCAGCGGAGGGAACAAGGGTACCCCTTCGTTTTCGCTCGCCGTGACAAAGCTTTCTTGCACTGGCCTCCTGGGGCCGGCAGAGCGGTCAACTCTGCATCCTCGCTTTGCAAGGTAGGCCTTTTTGAGGCTCCACTGTTTATGCTAGCTGCGGGCCGCCAACAGCTGAGGCCCGGAGGGAGGCGACAGCCGACCGGCACCCGTGGAGTACGGAAAACATGTTGTTGTGTTAGGACGGCCCTGTGTTTGGGCATCTGCCAGTGAGAATCCAGAGACCGGGGCGAAGCGAGGGGAGGGGGGCTGAGGTGGCCACACCCGAGGTCGTGTGGGGACACAGCTGAGCTCTCCCCATCTTTGGCTTCAAGAGGCTGGCGACCCACAGGGAGCCTGTGACATTTAAACAAGAGAATCTGCCTCCGGGACAATGGACGCGGCATTCTCTCCGGGCAGTTGCTAAGGGAACTATTCTGAGCCACCAGGAACAGCCAGATCTCATGAACGAGGATGGAAGAACTTGGAATGGGGTGGTGCGGGGTGGTTGGATGACTCTCCTCCACCTCCTACACAGAAGGAGGGTCGGGATTTTTTCAAGAAAGCAAAGCAAAGCAAAGTGTTCTGCTTATATACCGCCCCATACCACTTCAAGTAGTCTCTGGGCGGTTTACAATTTTAATTACTTTGTGCAGGCTACACATTGCCCCCCCCCAGCAAGCTGGGCACTCATTTTACTGACCTCGGAAGGATGGAAAGCTGAGTGAACCCTGAGCCGGCTACCTGGGATTGAACCCCAGGTCGTGAGCACAGTTTTATCTGCAGGACAGGCATTTAACCACTGCGCCACGAGGCTCTGGGATTCCCCAACCCCCACCCCAAACTTGGAGAAACTTTTCAAAAAGGGAGGCCTGTCTTAAATTGACCCTCATCTTAAAAACGGGGGGAGGGTGTAACGGACGATCCAGATACCCAAAGAGTGTCTACTTTTCAAGCTGTTCCCTTTGCTGTGCTAATTCAAACGTGCAAAACAAAACAAAACAAAGTCTAAATAGTATGGTAGGGATATGATAGCCATGCTTAAATATTTGAAAGGATGTCCTATTGAAGAGGGGGTCTTGGCTTGTCTTCCATGGCTTCAAAGTCTAAGATTCAGGGCAATGGTTTCACACTACAGGAAAAGGGATTCCATTTGAACATTAGGAAGAACTTCCTGATGGTTAGAGCTGACCAGCAGTGGAATAAGCTGCCACGGAGGGTGGTGGAATCTCCTTCTTTGGAGGTTTTAAATCAGAGGCTGGATGGCCACCTGTCGGGAGTTCTGTGACAGGGGTTCCTGCATGGCAGAGGGTTGGACTGGATGGCCTTTGAGGTCTCCTCCCACTCTGTGATTCTATGATTCTAATCTAGTTTTTCCTAGCTTGGGATCAATTGCACTTCTGAATGCAACTGGTGGGACAATCACGGATTTGACTGGGCAGCGGTGGATGGATCCTGAGTTGCACCCATGAATACCTACCCTTTTTATTATTTAAAAAAGTTTCTTTGCACCCTCTAAGCACATATTGGGTGATACTACTCACATGTTGACCTCTGCCAGGCTTTTTTAAGGTCTACGGTCCACCTGTACAGAACCCAGGGATGTCCAAACACCTAATGCTTTAGGCTTAACAGATCGGGGGTGGGGGTGGGGGGCAGAATGCAGCCAAATGCCCCCTCCCATATTAGAGCTTTTTAAATCAAAAGCATTTAGGGGGTGTTAAGAGAATCGGAAGTGACTCCCATGGAGCCTCTGATACTGTGAATTTGGCCTTGCATCATGGGAAAAGGTTAAGGCAGTGTTTCCCAACCATGGATCCCCAGATGTTCTTGGACTAAAACTCCCCAAAGCCCTCACCACTAGCTGTGCTGGTCAGGATTTCTGGGAGTTGCAGTCCATGAACATTGGGGGACCCAAGCCTGGAAACCACTGGGATAGGGGATAAAATACCAACAGAGATGGGCACGAATCAAAAAAATGGCATTTCGTTTGTCTTTTGTCATGTGGACATTTCAGTTTGTTTCCGTTTTTCGGGAATTTTTGCAAAAAAAAAATCGTTTTCGTTTTCGTTCGTTTCATTACCATTTTGTTACCATTAATTTCATTTTTTTTGTGATTTTTTAAAGGATTTTAAGCAATTCACTCATATTGCAGTAACGGAAACGAAATGCACGACAAAATTTCCTGTGTTTCTGTTCGTTTGTTTCATTTTAGAGACAAAATTCGTTTGTCGTTTCGTTACGTAACGAAACGAAAAATGGAAACGGAAACGAAAAACTGTTCGTTTTGTGCCCATCTCTAATACCAACCATCAAGTGTAGACGAAATGGAGAGACAGCCAACATGATGTTGGGGGTACATCTCCCTTCAGTGACCCCAAAGGTGTGGCCTTCTGGCGAGCCCTGTGAGACCATCAGGGGAGTGTGTGTGCAAAAGCTGTGAAAGGGGGTGTCTGGTTTTCTGGCAGAACTTGAAAAGGTTTCCTCTTGGATTCCAACTCCCAGAATCCCCCTGCCAATCTGAGTTCATGCGACCCTGCTCTTGCCCTGTTCCTCTTCCCATCACCCGTTCTGTCTCTTGCACAAACTGGCATCTTCACGTGTGCTCTTCTGTGCATAAATTGTCAAAGGCAACACCAGTTTCTAGACCTAAAGCTACTACTCAGGATTGCTTGTGAAAATTGGACAACCATCTGTCAAATCTGCTACTCGGATTTGTTGCATTCCTGCATTGAGTAGAGGGTTCATAGAATCATAGAATCATCATAATGTTGGAAGGGACCTTGGAGGTCTTCTAGTCCAACCCCCTGGCCAAGGCAGGAGACCTTGTACCATCCCGGACAGATGGCTGTCCAGTCTTTTCTTGAAAACCTCCAGCGATGGGGCACCCACAACATCCAGAGGCAAGCTGTTCCACTGTTTAATGGCTCTCACTGTCAGGAAATTCCTCCTTATTTCCAAGGTGGCTCTCCCTCTGATAAGTTTTCCCCCCATTGGTTCTTCTCATACCCTCAAGTGCAACTGAGAATAAATCAATGCCCTCTTCCATGTGGCAAACCTTCAGGTACTGAAAGACTACTAGCTTGTCTCCCCTCAGTATTCTCACGGGCAAGCTAAACATGGCTAATTTTAGTTGTTAAGAACATAAGAACATAAGAAGAGCCATGCTGGATCAGGGCAAAGGCCCATCTAGTCCAGCTTCCTGTATCTCACAGTGGCCCCACCAGATGCATTTGGGAGCGCATGAGACTAGATATCTGTCTCCTGATACCACTCCCCTGCATCTGGTCCTTGAAGTGCCCTGGTTTTAAGCCTGGAGATGACACCTCTTCATCATGGTTTGTAACCTGTGATGGACTTTTCCTCCAGGAATCTCTCCTATCCCTTTTGAAGGCATCCAGGCCAGATGCCATCACCACCTCCTGTGTCAGGGAGTTCCACAGAGTAACAACACACTGGGTAAAAAAAATTCTTTTGTCTGTTCTCACTCTCCCAACCTTCAATTGGGAGAGTGAATTCTTCATGGAATTGGACTTGATGGTCTTAAGGGCCCCTTCCAACTTCATTCTTCTATGATAACGGAGTGCAAAACTGACATATGACGAAGCCCAGCGAGGCAGAAACGTCCGTGCACACTACCACAACATGAGCACGGCAACAGCTTTCACACTTCGCAGGTGCTTGAAAGGCAGCGCATCCTTTTGTGCAAAGACATGGGACAACACACGGTTTCCTCTTGGCCCGCCCTGTCTGGTGCAGCTCCCACCCACCCCCTGCAAATGCATGGCGAGCTCCTTACTGCGGCAACGTGCACAGCGACTGTGGTCGTACTCCAGCAGCTCCGAAGGGCGCAGGCGGTCCTTTGGGGGCTTCCAGCGCTCCTGCTGCAGCCGGAGGCGAGCCGCTTCGTCCTTGGCGAACGCTCCCAGGTCCTGCGTGTAGCGGCCATACATCTGACAAGGGAACAGAAAGCAAAAGGTGAAGAAGGGTGCAGCCGCCTGGCACAAAAAGAATTTATTTATTTATTTATTTATTTATTTATTTATTTATTTATTTATTTATTTATTATTTATTTATTTATTATTACATTTATACCCCGCCCATCTTCCCATGGGAAGTCTGGGCGGCTTACAGCAATAAACAACAAGGACACAATAAACATAAGACAATGAGATATGTAGCTTCGTAGCCAACTTGGCGCCCTGACAATGTCTATAGACCTCAGCAGGGGGATATCAATGGGATGCAAGATATAAGTGGCGGGAGGAGGGGGGGGAAAAACAACTAAAGAAAATCGCCGAAGGCCTCCCGAAAAAGCAGAGTCTTTAATGCTTTACGGAAGGCCTGCAGGGACTCTGCAGGGCGCACTTCACTTGGGAGGGTATTCCAGAGAGTGGGGGCTGCCACTGAGAAGGACCGATTACGCGTTGATGTCCTACGGGCCTCTCGAAGAGTGGCGACCTGGAGCGAGTGCGCTCGCGACTGTCGAACTGGGCGGGCCGAGGTTGATCATTGAGCGATCCGCTCTGACAGGTAGTCCGGTCCCAAGCCATGGAGGGCTTTATAAGTTAAAACAAAGACCTTGAATCTAATCCGGGATGCAAGGGGCAACCAATGCAGGTGAGCCAGGACTGGGGTGATGTGGTCGTAACGACACACACCTGCCACCAGCCTGGCTGCCGCAGATTCATTTGGGATCAGCTGGAAGGGGGCAAGGAGCATCTAGCTTCCTGTTCTGGCTGACAGCTGCTGTGTTCAAGTATATGGCTGTGGAGCCTAGAGCAGCAGTGGCGAATCTTCAGCCCCGCAGATGTTTTGGACCAAAACTTCCAGAATTCCATGCCTAGATTGCCAATGACAAAGGACTGTGGGAGTTGTGGTCCAAAACATCTGGAGGTCCGAAGGTTCACCACCACTGGCCTAGAGGTTGAGAGTTCGTTTCCCCCCCCCCCCGCTGAGTGCTGCCAGGCATGTCCAAACTTCAGCCCCTCCAGATATTTTGGACTACAACTCCCACAGTCCTTTGCCATTGGAAATACAGGCTTGGAATTCTGGGAGCTGTGGTCCAAAACATCAGGAGGGCCGAAGTTTGGACACAGGGTCCCTTCCAGCTTTGCAGTGCTAACATGTTTATTTATTTTATTATTTGTTTTGTTTTGAATATTTTTACCCCGCCTTTCTCCTTCGAAAAGGATCCAAGGTGGCTTACAATAATGAGGGACAATATACAGCCCTGAACATTCAAAACGTACTCAAGTTAAGAACAGGGAATTAGGAGAGTCATCTTATACCATTCAAAGGTAACATTAAAGCTACCAAGAAGAAAATTCCATGATGAGGGACGGAAACTAGCATGGAAAATACGTGTTCTTATGAGATCAGTCAATGCAACCATACATGGTAATCCATCTAAAAGTCACATAGTAGGTAGTCCATGAATCAGGGAAAGCTTGCTTGAAGAGGAAGGTCTTTATAATATTTATTTATTTTTTTGGACAACTTCCAGCAATCCCCACTGGGAAATTCTGGGAGCTATTGTCTACCCCCACCTCAAATTTCCCAAGTTTTGCACAAGGGACCACTCCCCCCCCTTTGAGGATCCAGGTAAGGGGGCAACAACAAGTGGTCAAGGGACATCTTTGTGTCTCTGAAGACCATCCTGGAGCCCTCCAAATCCCATTTGGTTAAACAAAAACCCTCTGGTGTTGGATCCTCCATGCTTTAGAGATGTCTGGGTTCCCCTCAAGACTCCACCCCAGCACGAAAGAAACTCACACAGCATCCCCTCCTGCATAACCCACACCTTTCTACCAATTCTAGGTCTGATGTGGACCATGGTGCTCTCTCTCTCTCTCATTTTCTCTCTCTCCCTCCCCTGTTCTACTGCATGATAAAAATTAAATCATGGATCCAAAGCTTCTCAGCAACTAGAAAATCCCTCTTGACAACAGTGGGCAGACTTAGGTTCTACTAAGAGGACCTGTTTTATTTTCTGTTTGTGTGTGTGTGCTAGAACCCTGAGATCTGCCAGCCAAAGATCCAGCAAAAACAAAGAAACCCAAATAAAATCAAAGCACAGGTAGAAGTGCCATGTTCTGAGCCCAAGGAATTTGTTTTCTTTTTAGCTGCTTGATTTAGGCAGTAATGCCCAATTTGTCATTCCTACTGTTAAACAACTGAGCATCTGAAACCATTGATGATGTATTTATTATTTCATTTGGAGGTGACAGGTCACACTGACGTTAATCCTACTGTTAAACAACTAAGCATCTGAACCCCTTGCTAATGTATTTATTAATTCATTGGTGGGTCACACGCTTTTCATCCAAGGCAGCAAACACTGTTCCCCTCTGCCCCCAAAGCTTCTGCACAACAATTCGTACAACACCTGGATTTCACCGTTACTGGCCTGACAAAGCCTGGAAAAGCTGCAGCTTGGTGCATACTAATTTTTATAAACTTCAATCAGGTCACCTCTTAGGCACACTCTTGAATGGCAGAGCCTACAATGTGACCTGATTGAAGTTTATAAAATCATACACGGTATAGATCAGGCCTGCCCAAAGTCCGGCCCGGGGGCCAAATCCGGCCTGCCTGGCCATTCTGAGTGGCCCACGGCTGGCTGGCCCGCCCCTCCCTCCCCTTCCTTCGCCCCATGTTGTTTTTTTTTCGTTTAAAAACTTCCACCAACACTGACACCGCCGGGAAGCTTGAGGGGCTGGGCGGGCCGGCCGACCGGTGAGCAGAAGGTTGTGGGGTGGGTGGGCAAAGGGGTGGGCCACCACCACCACCACCGCCGTGAAGCTTGTGGGGCTGGGCGCGTGCATGGGGCTGGTGCACGGGTGGGCCGCCTCCACCAGCATAGCCGGGAACATTGTGAGTTTGGGCGCACGCACGGTCAGTGGGTGGGGCTTATGGGTCAGTGGGTGGAGCTTGCAGTGGGGTGGCAGGTTCAGGGAGCAACCGGCCCCTGACACATTCTCAGCCACCAAATCTGGCCCTCCTTACAAAAAGTTTGGGCACCCCTGGTATAGATAAAATAAATAAGGAAAAACTGTTTTCCCTATCGCACAACACTAGAACTAGAGGGCACTCCATGAAAGTTTTTGGGTGCTAGATCTCAAAAAGAGAGAGAGAGAGAGAGAGAGAGAGTACTTTTTCACCCAGACGATCACTGGTCTGTGGAACTCCCTGACAGAAGGAGTGCTGACAGCTGTCAGCCTTGACAGCTTTAAGAAAGGATTGGATAAGTTCATGGAGAACAAGGGTATCCATGGCTATCATTATGGATGCCTAAGGACAACCTCTGGGTTGGAGAGATATAGGCAGGATATCTCTCAATGCCATTTGCAGGGAATCTCATAAGCAGGTGAAGACATCTGCTTCGGAATACCCTGAAGCAAACGGTGAGCTGCTGTGTGAGACAGAATGCTGGACTGGATGGACTGTGGCCTGTTCCAGCAAGGCTGTTCTTATGTTCGTATGTTCTTAACCACTACCTCCCATCTGCACCGCAGTTAGGAACACGAGATGCAGAAGAGGCAGGCCAGTGACCAAAAGACTCTGAACAACCAACGGGAGCACCCTGTGGTTGTTCAGAGACATAAGGATATACACTCAGCATATGATCAATAATCCCAGATCAGGGTCTGGAGACATGAAGCTTGATGTCTGCAACTCCCATAATGGGGGTGGGGGGTCTGTATCCTCCCGTTTAAGCCTGGCCAAACCAAACTTCTAGATCTTTAGGAGAGGCCCTTGTCTTGGTCCTGCCATCTTCCACAGTTTGTCTGGTGAGGACCTAAGGAAGGTGGGTCCTTCTTGTCTTTGGAACACTCTGCCTTGGGAAACCAGAAGGGCAGCCAGCCACTATGCCAGTGATAGCGAACCTTTTAGAGAGTGAGTGCCCAAACTATGATTCAAAACCCGCTAACTTTTTTGCAAAGTGCCAGTACAGCAATTTAACCTGAATATAGGTGGCTGTGAAGGGGCAATGTCGGGTGCCCACAGAAAGGGCTCCGAGTGCCACCTTGGGCACCTGTGCCATAGGTTCTAGGACAGTGATGGCGAACCTTTTAGAGACCGAGCGCCCAAACTGCAATTCAAAAACCCAGTAAAATGTTTGCAAAGTGCCAATACAGCAATTGAACTTGAATACAGGCAGCTGTGAAGGGGCTACATTGGGTGCCCACTGAATGGACTCCGAGTGCCACCTTTGGCACCCGTGCCATACGTTCGCCAACACTGCACTATGCCATCCATCTGCTGGCCCTCCTGCTTTTTTTTGCTTTGTTTGTTTGTTTGTTTGTTTGTTTGTTTGTTTGTTTGTTTCAACAAGCCTTCTGCAGCTGACAGCCTGGTTGACTTCGTTATCATTATCTTTTTGATAAGTCTTAGGTAATTTTACAACGGCAGAGCTGAACGGGACCCTATGGATCCCTACATCCAGGAGGCACCGTAGGGAATTGAAACCTCTAGCTCCACAGCCTAATGCCTAAACCACCAAACTATCCTGAAATGTTTTAGTGTTTTAATTTTCACCAGACAGAATCCTACCACTGCTCATAGAACTGTTATGTAACTTGCTGTGGCTAACTGCAGTTAATTGGCGAGATGCCATTGAGAAGCTCAGTTGTGAATCTCGGAACATGAACAGGCATGTCAGTGGGACGAGCCATGGTTCCACATCAATTAGATATTAGCTGTGGCAAGCAAACATCAACGGAATTATGAGCAGTGGCTTTTAATATGGTAACGGGTTTAATTTTACACACAGTGTCGGCTTATATTTAACTTGGTGATCTACCAGAACTCCCAGATCCTCCCTACATATAGTATTTCTGAGCCTGGGGTTCCCCATCTTGTAACTGTGCATTTGGTTTCTGTCTTCCTAGGTCCACAGCTCTGCATTTATCCCAAATTTCATTCTGTTGGTTTCAGCCCAGTGGTCCAGCCCATCAAAACCCTTTTCAATTTTGTTTCTGTCTTCTACGACAGTGGTGGCAAACCTTCGGCACTCCAAATGTTTTGGACCACAACTCCCAGAATTCCAAGCCTAGATTGCCACTGACAAAGGCCTGTGGGAGTTGTGGTCCTAAACATCTGGAGTGCCGAAGGTTCACCACCACTGTTCTAGGATATTAGCTATTCTACCCAGTTTTGCTTCATCCGTGAATTTGGAAAGCATAAAACACTCCCTGCACTCCCTTGTTTAAAATGTTAAAGAGCACTGGACCCAGGACTGAGCCTTGGGATAACCCACTTGTTACCTCCCCACACTTTAGAGAAGGACCCATTGATCCTTCAATTATGCAGCCAAATGTGTATCCACCTTTCACTTAATTTATCCAGTCCACACCTACTGAGCTTGCTAATCAGAATAAATATCACGGGGAGCTTAAAAGCTTTGCTGAAGTCGAGATATGTTACATCTACAGCATTCCCTCTGTCTTCCAGGAAGGTTACCCGATCAAAAAATGAAACCAGATTAGTCCGGCAGGATTTGTTCTTCACAAAACCATGTTGGTTTCTAGTTATTGTTGCACTGTTTTCTTGGTGCTTCCTTAGTGACTGCTTAATCATGTTCCAGGATTTTCCCCAAGATGGATGTTAGGCTGTTTAGCTTGTAGCTCCCAGGTTCCTCTTTTATTTTTTTGGCCTTTCTGAAGATAGGGACAACATTAGCTCTCCTGCAATCATCTGGGAACCTCATCCATTTCTCATGATTTTAAACAAATAATGAAGTGTGGTTCTGAGAGTTCCTTAGCCAATTTCTTCAGTACTCTAGGATTAAGTTCATTCCTGCATTTAAGGTTTGAACATGCTCAAGGTGGTAAGGTATTCCTTGACTATTTGTTTATTAATCTTGAGCTTTAATCCTGTCCCCTCCACTTGCATTTTACTTATGCCTGATAGTTCAAAGTCTCTCTTATGGGAAAAGAATGAGCTAAAATAGGAATCGAGCACCTCTGCCTTTTCTCTATAATCCATTGCCATTCTTCCATCTCCACTGAGAAACTGTGCTACTACAGTAATATTTATTTATTTATTTATTTATTAAATTTATTTATTTATTTATTAAATTTATGTACCACTCTATCTAGCTACATGGCTACTCTGGGCGGTTTACAAACTGAACAGAAATCAAGCCATAAACAGTAAAAATACAATATAATAGATAAGCACAGTCATACCTTGGTTTAAGAGCTTAATCCGTTCCAAAAACATGCTTGTAAATCAAAACACTATATCAAAACAAATATCCCCATAAGAAATAATGGAATCTCATATCGTTAGTTCTGTGGTCCCATAGACCACATACTGTACACACGAAATACCAAAACTCACAAAAGATGTTTGCACAAAGCCCACGTACACACCATGGTTTAGGTACCTGGCTGTGGAATCTGCTTTGCTCGGGACTAACAACTGGATTTTACTCTGTATTTTTAATGTGACAATAATAAAGTGGAATTTGTAGCTCTATACACATTTGACGAGATGCCCCATGACTAGAAATGGTTTGAAACATTAAGAATGTTGCAAACAAATTAAATAAAAATAAAACCCTAACCTGCACTCTCCTTTGAAAACATTCCTGGCTGGTGCAAAAGGAAACTTCTATTCCTCTCTCCTCCCTCTGCTTTGGAGGCTGCCTGAGACAGAATGTTCTCTAGACCATCACTCACAATCCAGCAAGGGGAGGGAGGGAAGGAGAGCCACCACTGGCTCACTTGTGATCATGGGACCTCCTCCAGTGCTTGTATATCAAGACATTGCTTGTTAATCAAAGCAAAATATAGAAGAAATGTTTTCTTGTCTTGCAAAAAGCTCTTAAACCAAGTTACTCTTAAATCAGTATTTCTTTTCTTTTGCATTTGTTTCCCACATATCTGAAGAATCCTTTTCATTGCTTTTTATTAAAATTGTAACACATCCCATGTAACATGCTAATTAGTTCAAAATGAGGGAAATGAGAAAAAGGAAAAGAGCAACGGCAGAAACAGAACTACAAAAAGAAAAAGAAAAGACAACTGGATACTTTTACGTGATTTTCAATTATATTTTAATATTTGAAAGTTGCTATGTTTTAGTGATCGGGTCAGTTGCCTTTGGTCCCAGTGCTGACAGAAAGGAAGCATATAAGGAACACAAGATAATGACTGAGTTAAGTACCTGATGGCTGAGCCAGTGGTTGGGACTGGGAGTTCAATGCCCCCGCTGTGAGAAGAACCCAGGGTTCTGCTCCGAGTCCGGTGCTATTAATATCTTTATTAATGACTTAGAGGAAGGAATTGAGAGTAGGCTAATCAAATTTGCAGATGATACCAAATTGGGAGGGGTTGCTAATTCCCTAGAGGATAGGATGAAAATCCAAAAGGACCTTGACAGATTAGAGTGCTGGGCCAAAGCTAACGGAATGGGGTTCAACAGAGAGAAATGTAGGGTGGTGCATCTAGGTAAAAAGAATGAATTGCACAGATATAGGATGGGAGACACCTGGCTGGAAAATAGTACCTGTGAAAGGGATCTGGGAGTCTTGGTGGACCACACATTGAACATGAGTCAGCAGTGTGATGCGGCAGCCAAAAAAGCCAATGCAATTCTTGATTGCATCAACAGAAGCATTGTGTCTAGATCAAGGGAAGAGATAGTACCACTTTATTCTGCTCTGGTCAGACCCCACCTGGTGTACTGTGTCCAGTTCTGTGCGCCTCAATTTAAAAAGGATGTTGACAACCTGAAGCGGATACAGAGGAGGGCGACCAGGATGGCTG
Source organism: Phrynocephalus versicolor (assembly GCA_023846285.1). Lineage (NCBI taxonomy): Eukaryota > Metazoa > Chordata > Lepidosauria > Squamata > Agamidae > Phrynocephalus > Phrynocephalus versicolor. The sequence continues at coordinate 60,986,417 of JAHTLZ010000379.1, read as the reverse complement.
AAGGTCTGGAAGAAATGTGGAGCGGCTTAGGGAGCTGGGAATGTTTAGCCTTACAAAAAGAAGACTGAGAGGGGATATGATAGCTATGTTTAAATATATGAAGGGATGTCACATTGAAGAAGGGACTGGTTTGTTTTCCATGGCTTCAGAGATTAGGACACGAGGAAATGGTTTCAAACTACAGGAAAAGAGATTAAATTTAAACATTAGGAAGAACTTCATGACAGTTAGAGCTGTTCGGCAATGGAATAGGCTGCCACGAAGGGTGGTGGAGTCTCCTTCTTTGGAGGTTTTGAAGCAGAGGCTGGATGGCCAACTGTTGGGAGTCCTGTGATGGGAGTTCCTGCATGGCAAGGGGTTGGACTAGATGGCCCTTGAGGTCTCTTCCAACTCTATGATTCTATGATTCTCTGAAAAGCCTGCCTGTGTGGCCTTGGGCCAGCTGTACAGTCCCAGGGCAGCCTGGAGAAGAGGGGTGGTCAACCACGTCTGTGTATTTGTGGAGATCCCTTCTCATTTTATATAACTTTAAGATAATTATGTATGTTAGGACTTAGGAATGATATAAAGATAGCCAATGAATTTCATATGAATCGCCAAAGTCCAGTAATACTGTCCCTCAGTGAACCATGGGAAACTACCCATTGCCTGAGAAGGATAGAGACACGTCAGCCAAGGTATGTTAAAGACAATAAAATACAGAGGCTCCTTCCTGAAACGAAGATCAAAAGGGACATCCTCCAAGTAAGGAAATTCAAAGGAGCATCCAGAAAATACCAAAGGGACATTTTGGGATCAAAGGCAGTGTATATTTATTTTTATGATTCTTTGTGTGCACTTTCTATATACTCTGTATTCTGTGTTACCTCTGATTTTTCCTGATACGCCTTTTGTTATGGCACACATCTGTTTGAAATATCTCAACTAGACAGACTAATAAACCTGTTCCAGATAACAAATCTTGCAATATGCCTCTTTGACATTTTTTAAGAAGAAAACGTTCTCCACATATTTCAGGGAAGGGTTGTTGTAACCCAGTACTACTACTACTACTACTACTACTACTACTACTACTACTACTACTACTACTACTACTACTACTCATTGCACCAACAATCAGGTTTTCTATGCTTAGTGATGAGTTTGACCACAGCAGGGTGCAGTTACCAACTCCTAACCAAGGTCAGGGAAGGGTTATGCTTTCTCCCTGCGAGGTGAAGCAGACACTCAGAGGTGCAAGGATGGAGGATGGGAGATGCTCAACAGCTTGGTCGGTTGTCGGTTGTTTTACATTTGTGCCCAAAAGCCGCAAATCGTTTTGAATGAGGTCAGCTACTTCCTTTCCATTTAGAAGGTAAGCTACTAGACCCTGGAAACGTGACATTTGGGGACTAGAATTCCCAGGATCCACCAGCCATCAATTACCACAAAAATAACTTTTTCTGAACTCTGCAAAAAATGTATCTTTGGTACAAATGTCTGGGTTTTGGACTTTGCTCCAGCACACAACTTCTTGCGTCTTTGCAAAGGAGATACATCTCGAGGTCAGTTATTTTGGCTTCCAATTTATCTCGCCTATTGTTGAGCCAAGAGAGGGCAAGGCGGACAGTGTGGGAAGCAGAGATGGTTTTGACCTCTACAATTACGTGCAGATTTGTTTGTTTCTGTTTTTGGTTGTTTTGGCACCATGCTAGGAGGCTAGTGCGAATCTGAGTCTGCCACACTGAGAACATTACGAGAAGACTCTCTGGAAAAGCCACTAATGTTGAGGAAAGTTAGAGGCAACGGGAAAAGAGGAAGGCGAAACATGCGATGGATTTATTCGCTGAAGGAAGCCATGGGACTTGAATTGGCAAGAGATGAGCAGGGCTGTTAATGGCCAGTTGTTTGGAGATCACTCGTTCATAGGGTTACCATGAATCAGAGGCTCCCTGATGGCACCCAACGATGGCAAGAAAACAATCAGGAAGACTGCCAGCAAGCATGCCGCACTTGACGCCACAGGTTTCATTTCCAGGGCAGCCAGAGAGCTTTTGTCCACCTCACCTCAAATGTAAGCATAGATACCAAATTTCAAGAGAGAGAGAGAGAGACTCAGCTTCCCAGCCCTGTTACTACCCTGTGGAGGACAAAATACTAGAGTGCCTTAAAAGTAGCAGACTATTTATTTATTTATTTTATTTTTTATTTTACATAAGAACATAAGAAGAGCCATGCTGGATCAGGCCAACGACCCATCCAGTCCAGCTTCCTGTATCTCACAGTGGCCCCACCAGATGCGTCTGGGAGTGCACGAGACTAGATATCTGTCTCCTGCTACCCCTCCGCTGCATCTGGCCCTTGAAGTACCCCGGTTTTAAGCCTGGAGATGACACATCTCCATCATGGTTTGTAACCTGTGATGGACTTCTCCTCCAGGAATCTGTCCAATCCCCTTTTGAAGGCATCCAGGCCAGATGCCATCACCACATCCTGAGGCAGGGAGTTCCACAGACTAACAACGCACTGGCTGAAAAAATATTTTCTTTTGTCTGTTCTTACTCTCCCAGCCCTCAATTTGAATATTCTGAATATTTTTACCCCACCCTTCTCCTTGGAAAAGGACCAAAGGCGACTTAAAATAACGAGGGACATTATACAGCCCAAACCATTCAAAACATATTCAAGTTGAGAACAGGGAATTACAAAATCTAGCAAGTCATTGAATTGGTGTACCCTATTAACGAGCTGCCTAGATGCCCTAAGCACATCCGATCTCGCCTGATTTCGGAAGCTAAGCAGGGTCGGCCCTGGTTAGTACTTGGATGGGAGACCACCAGGGAATACCAGGTGCTGTAGGCTCCTGGAGTAGTAACTGGCAAACCACTCCAGTATTCCTGCCAAGAAAACTCAATGGGCATGGAGTCACAAAGAATCGGTCACGACTGTAACGACACAATACACACACACCCTATTAACAATTAGTGCTTTAAGCAGACAATACTTTGAAGACCAGCATTTATTTATTTATTTATTTATTTATTTATTTATTTATTTATTTATTTATTATGGCGCTTATATACCGCCCGTCTTCCTGGAGGGGGAACTCCGGGCGGTTTACAGCAAATCAAACAACAATTACATGAACTAATAAAATGAACAAATAAGACAACAATTGCAGGAAATACAAGAAATGCAGATGGCGGGAGAGGAAAAAAAATCAACCAAAAGCCTCCCGGAAGAGAAGAGTTTTCAAAGCCTTCCACCTCACCTCAACCCTGAGCAAAGCCTTCAAACACACATTTTTAGTGTGTTTGTGTTGTGTCGTGACCGACTCTTCGTGACTCCATGTCCATGGAGTTTTCTTGGCAGGAATACTGGAGTGGTTTGCCAATTCCTACTCCAGGCACCTACAGCACCTGGTATTCCCTGGTGGTCTCCCATCCAAGTCCTAACCAGGGCTGACCCTGCTTAGCTTCCAAAATCAGGCGAGATTGGATGTGCACCTAGGCTTGTTGGTGCCTTCTGTACATTATCCCAATAGAATAACTTCCAGCCCGAAATTCACCAGGTACCTAATATGGCAAGCTGGGGTTGAAGGAAGGAGGATAGGAAGCAAGAGGGTCCAAAAATCACCCTGGCTCAATGTTGATGCTCCAGGGGTGTCTGTTTCTGTTCCAAGCTCTGTAATGCCCCACCTGTTGAAGAATCTTGCAGAACCTGGTACAGTGGTGCGTTGTATAAAGGAATCAATTCGTTCCAAATGAAATTATGTTAAGCAAATTTTCCTTTATACAAATTTCCATAGCAATGCATTGAAAACAGAGTGATCCCATTTTTATGTTGTACAGATTTGCCCCATAGGCAATTCTGTTAAGCAAATTTCCCCTATCTCCGGAATTTTTTATGTTGCACAAATTTTATGTTATACAAACCGTCTGTTATACGAGGGTCCACTGTATTCCCTGATGGTGTCCCATCCAAGTACTAACCAGGGCCGACCCTGCTTAGCTTCTGAAATCAGGCGAGATCGGAGGTGCTTAGGCTACATCTAGGCAGCTTTTTCTTGTTAGGAGGTGGCCGAAAATGGGGAAAATGTTCTTTCTAAGTAAAGCAGGCAAAATACTAATGTGGTCAGGTTAGCAGGGGATTCTGGGACTCTGCCATTTTTAAAATCAATTTTTAGCCCTTTGTCCTTGAATGTCAATGGTTCAGCTTTCATGGGGTGTGTGTGTTTGTAAATTAAAAAAAAAGACATTCAGGATGCCCTATCCTCAGCAACAGGGCTGGATTCTCTCCAGGTTTCCGCTTCTCCTGCTCTACTGGAATCTGATCCGATCTGCTTTTTTTTCAATGTGGAGCACTGAGACAGGTCAAGGCAAGGGAAAGGAAAGCTTCTCCCTTTTTCAAAAAGAGATATACAAGCCCCATCCAGAACAATGCCAGGCAGATAAGGACTGGGCACAGGCCAGGCTGGCCGATCAATGCCCATTGTTCTCCAGTGCAAAGCTTCTCCCAGCACAGAAGCCGGAAATGGGACGGCCTTCCCAGCTGGGACTGGCCGACAAGGACACCCTAGCCAGCCTGGCATCGCTGAGAGCCAAGCCTGGGCAGTGAGGAGCAGCCCGGGTCAGGCTGAGTGCAGGTGAGGCAAAGGGGAAATCCCTTGGCACCTCCATTTCAGTGGCAGACAGAAGAGACGAGGAAATTGAGCTGAAGGACCTGGCTTGGCCATAAAGCTCACCAGGAGACCCTGAGACGTCCACATAATCTCTCAGCCTGGCCTACTTTACAGGGATGTTGTGAAGTGAAAGCTGGGAGGACCCTGCCTGCCAGACAACTTGAGCTCAGAAGCTCAGAAGGGTTAGGTGGGATATAAACTGTAGAAAGAAAGAAAGAAAGAAAGAAAGAAAGAAAGAAAGAAAGAAAGAAAGAAAGAAAGAAAGAAAGAAAGAAAG
>JAHTLZ010000379.1:60971052-60981470 GCA_023846285.1 Phrynocephalus versicolor | reverse complement strand
AAGAAAGAAAGAAAGAAAGAAAGAAAGAAAGAAAGAAAGAAAGAAAGGAAGGAAGGAAGGAAGGAAGGAAGGAAGGAAGGAAGGAAGGAAGGAAGGAAGGAAGGAAGGAAGGAATCTATCTGAGCAAAAACTAGATTGCTAAATACATGGCAGGGACCTCTAGGGTAAGATCAAGCTCTATGATTTAAGTTGCTTCATTTCATGGATAAAGTACTTGTGAGGTGATGATAAAATACAAGTGAGGCAATTTCGGGAGCCAAGAGCCTGCATTGCTACAGAACCCCAACCTACTGAATGGCACACCTGTCTGTCTCCCATTTTGCAAAAAGATGGTGGTGTACAGAGCATGGAAACGCTAGTTTTGTGCACTCAAGTTTACCAAATTTCTCATTCAGAATTTATGTGTGTTAAACAAGTACTTTCACTTTAAAACAGTAGTCTGTAGAGCACAGCTTTCAGGTGACATGTGGTCCCCCACAAAATTTATGATTAATTTTTATTAAGTGTGTGTGTGTGTGTGTGTGTGTGTGTGTGTGTGTGTGTGTGTACACATACACGCCTGGAAGTTGAGTCATGGCTACTGGACTTCTTTTTCTTGAGAGACAGAAACGTTTTGCTGCTCATCCAAACAGCTTCATCAGTCTGATAAACTCACCTGGATGACTGAGAATCTTCACAGACACACAACTACCACCACATTAGTGCAAGACCCTAGAACCAACACGGGACAACAAACATACAAACAAATGAAACAAGTGCAAGAAAAAGATAGACTGCATTGGATCCCTGCATTGAGAGAGTGAGATCGAGACAGGGACAGACGTACAAACCCTTTCCAACCCCATTATTCTGTGAGCTTCCAAATAGTGCGTACGAGTGCCAAAGGGCAGACTGCATGGGCTTCCTGGACTACCTCCTGAACAAATGCTACACGTGCAACTCCAATGCAAACTCTCAGTGCTGAGTCACTGAGCCTGATGCCAGCTGAGGGTGGGAAGGAGAAGAGACACCCCTGACACTATCTCCTCCTCCAGGAAGGCTCATTTTAAGACCCGTCTTCCCAGTTTGGAAACCTGAGGAAGCACAGCAATTCAAAATGGAATCCTGGCAGCCATCTTGCCCACTGCTACTCCAGTACTAAATCGTAGAATCATAGAATCCTAGAGTTGGAAGAGACCTCAAGGGCCATCCAGTCCAACCCCCTGCCATGCAGGAACCCCCATCACAGGACTCCCGACAGATGTCCACCCAGCCTCTGCTTAAAAACCTCCAAGGAAGGAGACTCCACCACCCAAAACTGCCCTTCCTTTTCATCATCGCAGCCTCTTTGGGGGTTTCTTCTGTCCTTCCGAATGTACAGTGGTACCCCGACTTAAGAGCAATGTGACTTAAGAGTGGAAAACTGTTGGCGTTTAGATATGGTCTGCTCGGCATATAATTTTTTTTCATTTTTTAACTTATTTTTTTAATTCTTTAGATAGGTACCCCAACTTAAGAGTAGTTCGGATTAAGAGCATGCATTCGGAACAGATTAAATTCGTAAATTGACGTACCACCGTGCATCGGAACTGCAGTTCTACAATCCTCAGCCACCCCAAGGATTAACCACGAATGGGTAACTCGGAGCACAAAAGGGGAGGTCTCTATAGCTAAAGCTCTGTTCCACGCATCGAAAATGGGCTTAGATCTAGATTTATATACAGTGGACCCTTGTATAACAAACAATTTGTATAACATAAAATCTGTACAACATAAAAAAATTCTGCAGATAGGGGACATTTGCTTAACCTAATGGCCTATGGGGCGAACCCGCACAACATTAAATTGGATTACTCCATTCTCAATGCATTCCTACGGGAAATTTGTATAAAGGAAAATTGGCTTAACATAATTTCATTTGGAAAGAATTAATTCCTTTATACAAGGTACCACTGTATTTATTTCCATCACTTATAAAGCTGGATCGGAGCTTGGAAAGGTGCCACCATGGTCCAAAAAGGCATTTTTGTCTTTTGACGATCTCTTTGGAACGGATCGGGAACTCAGGGCCCCTTCCTGGGGAAAGGAGGCTAGAACAGAGGACCTCTGGGTGCCCCTCCTCATTTCTCAGACCCTTCTGCAAGGGCCGTCAAGCACAAAATGAACATGGAGGGATAAGTGGCTGCATTCATTCGGTCTTTTCAGGTCCTGACAAGGGCTTGTGGGTCTGGCTTCCGTACTCTTTCCCTTGGCCCCCCCCCCCCGGCCTGGAATACCAAAGAGTCAGTGGCTGCGAATGAAAGAATAAGTTGAGAATAAGCCTGGACATCTTAGCAACAACATTTAAGTGCTACCTTTGCAAGGAAAGATGTTTTAGGGATATCATGGACTGATCTTGGCTCAGAAAAAAACTTTGTATGTTTGTTGTTCATATCTTTGTTTATATTTTGTTTTAGAAGCTCCCTTTCTCTCAATATGGGAACTCAAGGCAGCTTAAAATATTAAAAGGAATAGCACTAAAACATGATGGTTTAAAGTCCAGGCATGTCCAAACTTTGGCCCTCCTGATGTTTTGGACCACAACTCCCAGAATTCCAAGCCTGTATTTCCAAAGGCAAAGGACTATGGGTGTTGTGGTCCAAAACATATGGAGGGGTGAAGTTTGGACATGACTGGTTTAAACGTTAAAAAACTATTATGCTATACACACCAACTAGATAACAATTGAACAATGAAGTGCAAATCGGCATTAAAAACTAGTCCAGCTCTAAGAAGGCAATCAGGGACATCTTATTTGACCCCTTGCCAGGAATTATTTATGAGTTACGTGTCTGAATTGCTTTGATGGTTGCTGACCAATGGGTAAGTTTAGGGGCGGAGCCTGAGTAGTTTTAAGGCTCAACCCATCACGGAGTTAGTCAGATAGGGACTGAGAGAAACAGATAAGGACCTGGAAGAGAAGAGATAGGGTTAGGGTTAGGGTTAGGGTTAGGGTTAGGGTTAGGAAAGTCTTACGGAATATTCAGGCTGCTGGAATGACACATGCCAACTGCAACGGGTATCACCACTTGTTGCTCTGAGCAGGAAGAGTCACACCCATTTGTACCATAGGACTTGATGTTTCTAACAGCTTGCTTGCTTTTCAAACCAGCCAGGGACTTAGTATACAATTCACAGTCAACAGCAGCCATTTGGAGGAGGAGAAAAAGACACACCAGTGGAGTGCCAGTGTGCACAGAGGATGTTAGCTGAACATCCCCTCTGTCCTGTTGTTAACAGCTCTGGAAATGTCTGCCTATAGAGCTATGATTTTAGCGACCACCTAAAAGTATCTAATGAGGGCACCTGGCGAATTTCGGGCTGGAAATTATTCTATTGAGATAATGGGAAGAAGGCACCATTTTGGCATGTTTCTTTCATTCCGAGCCTCCCTTGGGGTCAAGGATCTCAAATTCCTGGTATGAGACAAACAGGTAATAGGGGCTGATCTCACTGGAAGCAGGTATTCTGCCAGGTAGCAAGATCCCAAAGCCTTTAGGGCTTTGTAAGCCAAATAATTACTTTGAAGCTGGTGTGGAAGCAGATTGATAGTCAGGGCAAGGTGGCCAGAGTATGCTCATCCTTTTTCACTCCAGTTAGTAATCTGGCTGCTGAATTCTGGAACTGTTGAAGCTCAGGCACCATCCTCAGATGCAGCCCCACGTAGTTAAAATACTGAATTTGCTAGCACCCAATGTGGTCCTCATGGCGGGCTATTATTTATTTATTTAAAGTACTGTATTTTTTAAAAGGCATTTCTCCTTTAAGAGGATTGGAGGTGACTTACATCATCTAAAGACAATATTTACAGCTAAAAGCAATAGCTATTTAAATAATAACAAAGATCAAGCAAATTCCCTTCTGAGGAATGGTAAACAAAATCTATATTAAAAACACATTCATGTAGGGTCTGCTGTAAATAATTCAGCACAGTTTTTGTTATCCACAGGAAGTCCTAGAATCGATCCCGAGTGGATACTGGGGTCCTACTAAACAGTCACACACACACACACACACACCGCCGATCGCAGGGGTTAGGGACCCACCCCACCCGCGATGCATGAAAAAAGAAAATCGGCAATATGCGGAAGCGGGTGGGGTGGGGCCTGAGGGGTGATCGCGCGCCTGTCTGAGGCTTTTCGGAGGAACGTGGGGGGGGGCGGCGGCATGGAGCGACCTGATCGCCCCCCTCCGCCCCCCTGCACAGCTCCGAGGCTTCTCAGAGGAGCGCGGAGGGCGGCGTGGAGCGACTCGATCGCCCCCCCGCCACCACCACCCCTGCGGCTCCTAGGTGCAGGTATTGCGATCCCGCGATGTATTGGGACCGCAGTACCTGAACCGCGAAATGGTGAGGGGTGACTGTATAGCACCTTGAAAGCCATATTAGAGTTTCTTTAAGTTGATTGTAAGCTAACAGCGCAAAAAAAAACAAAACCCAGACATGGTGATGGTTGCTAGCTTATATGGCTTTAAAAGGGGACTCGGCAGACTCATAGAAAAGCCAGGTTATGTGTGGCTGAGAGCACACAACAACAGCGGCAAAGAAGGGCTCTCACAAACCCTCGCCCACCGCACACGCTTCAGAACGAAAAGTGGGGTTCTAGCTGCACTGGCTTCACTCCACTCACAACTCTGACAATCTCGGTGAACGTACGCAGATGGAGGGTAGAGGAAGAAAACTGCCCCGCCCCGCCCCAGGAGCTGTTGAACTTGCCTATCCATCCCTGCTGTGGTTGTTTTCGTTATATTGCTGGATGATTCAGAGGTTCAGGCCTCTGGCTGTGGAGCTAGAGGCTGTGAGTTCGAATCTCCTTTGGGATTCCCTGACAGTTCTAAGAATATTTGGAAAGGGGAGATCTGCTAAAAGCTCCAAGGAAAAACAAAACAATAATTATTATGTTTTAGTCAGAGGATTCATTTTCCCCAAGGGAGCGACAATGCCTTCAGAGAGTCCTTAGCAGGCTTCAGAGAGTCTTTAGCAGACGGCATCACCAATAATGAGTCTTGTTCTAATCTGCCACCAAAATTCACCTTGCAAGTCTACAAGGGAAAAGGAGGATTGTAGCTTAATAACGTCAGCTGTGGGAGGTCAGGCATCAAGGGTATCAGACATGGTTCCACGTGTTTGGAATTCCATCCCCTGGGAGACTCAGAAGTATCTACCATGCAAAGATCAAATCCCCCCGATGTTCAAAGTTTCGGAAACACAAAATGAGAAAGAGCTGGTCGGAGGTTAAAACTTCACCCAATATGCTGAAGAGGCATTACATGTGTTTTCTTCATTAGTGAGAGAAAAGACGGAGCAACATTAATTGGCTACCCAGCTGGAGCAAGAGAGGTGTGTGGGCTCATGTGCCAAAGATAGGAGTCCACTGCTGGCATACCAAAAAAATTAAAAAAATTAAAAAAAAAAATAAAAACCAACACCAAGCCTTGGATTTGCAACTACACAACAGTATGTTATATCTATGGCGGTTACTTCACATCCTTCCTTGTTCCATGACTAGTTCTGTACCGTGACAGCGTTGGTCATGATCACATGGTTTTGTCCCTGTTAAGTCTCTGTGGCCCCAAATTAAATAATTAATTAATTATTGCATTTCATAAAATCATACACGGTGTGGACAAAGTAGATAAGGAAAAACTGTTTTCCCTATCGTACAACACTAGAACTAGGGGGCACTCCATGAAACTTTTGGGTGCTAGATCTCAAACAAATAAGAGGAAGTACTTTTTCATCCAGAGGATCACTGCTCTGTGGAATTTTCTGCCCGAAGAAGTGGTGACAGCTGTCAGCCTCGACAGCTTTAAGGAAGGAGTGGACAAGTTCATGGAGAACAAGGGTATCAATGGCTATCATGATGGATGCCTAAGGACAACCTCTGGGTTGGGGAGAGAGGCAGGATATCTCTCAAAGCAATTTGCAGGGAATCATAAGCAGGTGAAGACATCTGCTTGGGAATCCCCTGAAGCAAATGTGAGACAGAATGCTGGACTGGATGGGCCTTTTCCACCAAACCTGTTCTTATGTTGTTATACCTTACCCATCTGGGCAACTGGCCTCTCTCGACAGATTACAACATTCAATGTTGGCACCAAGTAACAGAAGATAAACAACATGTATTAATAAAACAACTGACAAAGGGAATCATAAGGCATGACACAATCATGAGGAGAAAATCAATATCAGGCATCACAAAATCATAGCATCAGAATCCAAAATTAATAAGTGTCTTAACCCTTTCCTTGCTGAATATGTTCTAAGATATTTAAAAGAAATCAAGTTACTGGGACTGGTATATCCCTGTAGGAGTGAAAGAGTGAAAGGGAGTAACATGAAATTTTAACACAGCTGGGACTTGGGAGCTCCTCCTTCTAGTCTTCACCCAGTGGGTGACCTTGCACCAGCCATACTTTCACTCAGCCTGATCTACCTCGCAGGACATTAGGAAGAACTTCATGACAATTAGAGCTGTTTGGCAGTGGAATATGCTGCCACAAAGGGTGGTGGAGTCTCCTTCTTTGGAGGTTTTTAAGCAGAGGCTGGATGGCCATCTGTCGGAAATATTGTGATGGCGTTCCTGCATGGCAGGGGGTTGGACAAGATGGCCCTTGAAGTCTCTTCCAACTCTATGATTTTATGATTCTATGCTTATAACATGGAGAAAAATTGGATAAGTGACTCTAGTAACGAAGGTTGTCCTGAATGACTCAAAATGCAGTTGTACCTCAACTTACGAATTTAATCCATTCTGAATGCATGCTATTAAGTCGAACTACTCTTAAGTTGGGGAACTTATCTAAAAAATAAAAATAAAAGTTAAAAAAGCAAAAAATGAAAAAATGTGTAAGTCGTGCAGACCATATCTAAAATTTGTAAAGCGGTAGTTAAAACAGCAACAGTTTTCTGCTTTTAAGTCGAGCTGCTCTTAAATCGGGCTACCACTGTATTCCAAATGTGATCTCAATCCTGGGTTCCATAGGCGGTTACTCCACATCCTTCTTTGTTCCGTGCCTAGTGTTGTACCGTGACAGTGTTGGTCGCGATCACGTGGTTTTGTCCCTGTTTCAGTGTTCCCATGGTCGTGATAACTTGTTTCGTGACAAGTGTTACCTCACAGACTTGTATCGTGACAAACACAGCATTTGTCTAGCATCCTTTTTCCTTTTTTGGGGGGGGTGTTAAATTTTTTTTTCAATATTTTGAATTACTGGTCATCAGGGTTTCATACGCCAATGCAGCAGAGTCAAATAAAAAAACCCAGACACAGTTTTCTGAGAGAAACAAATGTATTGTTGCGTGACAGTCGTTACTACATGGTGCCTTGTCTCGGAAGAGAAAGTGGGAACAAAGAGTGACAAGAGAAAACCCTACCCCAGCACCAGGTACAGGATTGTCCCGCTTAGCACCCCTTCTGGGGGCATGGTTGAGACAAATTTCAGTAGTTAGGCGACGGAGGTGAAGTAACATTTTTTTGTACTGCTCCTAAGCGCAACACTAACAGAGACAAAATGGACGTGATTTAACCTCAAGATAGGCTCATCCTTTCAACAAGTTGCACTTAAAAAAAAAAACAGACAGCGTTCAAGGAAGTTGAGATAAATGGTTGCTCCTTTTTCATGTTCCCAAACTCAGCCCTCTACAGTTTAGGGGTGGGAAGCCCCCCACACACACACACCGTCCTTTCTCCTCTCTGGCTCAGCCTCCCAGTCTGTCCCTGCCTCGGAGTGCCAAGAGCGTCAGGATACAAAGGGAACCGCGGCTGAAATCTGTGTCATGCTGAATTAATTCAACAAAATCTCTCCCCAGCCAGCTCTAATCGGTCCCGATCGGCTGCACGAGGAACAACGGGAGCTTGTAAAGTTTAATCCCATTGGACCCTCCGACCTGGAGGCCTGCCGGGCTGGTCAAAGGAAGGAGGAAGGGGGGAGTGAGGCAGCCCAGAAGCATTTTGCTTTGCATCAAGTCAGTTGTTTTCTAGACTTCAAACTTCGAGGGCAGGTTCTTCCCTTACCGGTTTGCTTGCCATGCCTCTAAGGAAAACCCGGAGACCCCTCCAGAATCGGTCACCAGTGCAATACTTTCCTTGCTTAAGGCAATTCATAATGTCATCAAAACTCTGCAAGCTTCAGAGATCTGCAGATCTCCTCATCAGGCTATAAGTCACCAAAAATATGATGATGTTGAAGTCAGTATGAGAGTTTTAGGATGGGATGTGGGAAAGCAGTGCGTGTGTACGCCATGATTGCTGAGAAAAAGAAAGGAACGCTGCACCCCAGAGTTGTTCCTAAGAACAGTTGTGGTCCTTGAGCTTAGGAGAATGACTTTTCTTCATACTATAAGCTTCAACATAAGAACATAAGAAGAGCCATGCTGGATCAGGCCAAAGGCCCATCTAGTCCAGCTTCCTGTATCTCACAGTGGCCCCACCAGATGCGTCTGGGAGCGCATGAGACTAGATATCTGTCTCCTGATACCACTCCCCTGCATCTGGCCCTTGAAGTACCCTGGTTTTAAGCCTGGAGATGACACATCTCCCTCATGGTTTGTAACTCATGATGGACTTTTCCTCCAGGAATTTGTCCAATCCCCCTTTGAAGGCATCCAATCCAGATGCCATCACCGCATCCTGTGGCAGGGAGTTCCAGAGACTAACAATGCGCTGGGTGAAAAAAATATTTTCTTTTGTTCTGTTCTCACTCTCCCAGCCCACAGTTTGAGTGGATGTCCCCTAGTTCTGGTATTTTGTGAGAGGGAGAAGAGCGTCCCTCTATCCACTTGACTCATGCCCTGCATTATTTTGTACGTCTCAATCATATCGTCTCAGTCGTTCAAGACCTCCTACAGGTCATGCTGGCTTGGGGATTTGGGGAGCTGTAGTCTAAAAGGGGGCTTTCCTGAGCTCTGCTTCATCCTGGGAGATAGACACTGTAATCCTTTAGCAGAAGTGGGGGAATTTTCTTATTCAAGATGCACGAGCTCCATCCCCTTTGCATCTGACCTGCCTCCAGTCTATCCCCCCAAATGGTGGCAAATTCTAAGACATGGTGTTAGACGGCTTGGGGAAGCAAGGCAAACAGGCATCCTCCACAATTTATCCTTTTAAAAAATAATAGCAACTGTGCTGGCAGGAGAATGCTTATGGGATCACAAGAAGAAGAGGGGAAATGTAATTCATTAATTCATTAAAATACTTTTAACCTACCTTTTTCCTCAAAAAAAAAGAACCCAAGGTGGCTTACATCATTAGAAGACAATATTTAAAAGCTCAAAACAGCAAGTGCAGAAATATTTAAAAGCATCAAACAAATACCACCGTAAATAGGGTAAACAAAATCGACACCAAAACCAGATTCAGAACAACATGCCTCTCTCTTGTGCTCAACAAAAATGTTCTTCCTTCATGCCATTTCCCCAGCAACCTGGTTGCAATGTTATATCCTTGCTTCTGTGTATATAACAGTTTGGTGTGGCTTAGTTTTAAGTGAGCCATTAAGAGTCATTTGCTTTACCAAAGACCTGCTCATGACAAAAAGCTAGCACCAGGGTCCAATATCTCGCTTTTCTATGAAATTAGGGAGTGACAGTGGTAAACCACACATCTCAGAATGCCTACTGAGGTTGACATCTGTTGGAGGCAGTTCACAACCCTCGACCCGACAGACCAGGCTGAAGCCTTCACCACTAGCTGTACTGGCCAGGATTTTATGGGAGCTGCACTCCAAGAACCATTCAGCTGCATAGGAGTCCCTGGCGCAACCATCATCACCCTCCTTGTTCTCTTTGCTGTCAGCAATTGTGACTTGGAAAAAGGGAGGGCAAAGGACGCAAGGATCTGGGCACCATCAAGAGGGTTGAGGCAGCTCTAACCCCCAGGCATGTCCAAACTTCAGCCCTCCTGATGTTTTGGACCACAACTCCCAGAATTCTAAGCTTAGGTTGCCAATGACAAAGGACTGTAGGAGTTGTGGTCCAAAACTTCTGGAGGGCCAAAGTTTTGGACATGCCTGGAAAGTAACCACCTCCCTTTAGCTAAGAGCCAGTCTCTCCCAGGCAAAGAGAAGCATCAGTCATTTTCACAGGGGTGGACATTTTAAGATTGGCAGTGGTCGAATCCTGGTCTCTGGTCGCCACCCTGTCTGGAAGTTTCAGGAAGGTGTCAGGGTTTTTTGCATGCATGGGTCATTTGAAATGCTGGCACCATCTAGGGAACGTGGCAACAAGCTGAGGAAACTGTGATCCCAAGGCAGTTTCCTCTCCTAGTTTTAAGAAAAAAGCCACTCAAAGCTTCTGAAAGCTAACCTGTCCTGACAGATCACTGTCTCAGTTTCTCTCTCCCTGACCTCACAATTTATTTTAACATTTTTTAGGACTCAAGAGTAGCCTCGTCACGTCAGAA
>JAHTLZ010000379.1:60941738-60966867 GCA_023846285.1 Phrynocephalus versicolor | reverse complement strand
TTTGGTTGCAGCACTGTAGCTTAACAACTGCGCCATAAGGCTTCACTTACCCTAAATGAAAAAGTATGGTAACTGAAGATCTGTAAATATATAATTGACCTTCCTGGAAAAAGTGGGCTTTTTTTCTTCCTATCACAATTGGGAACCAAGTTCTTTGATAGAGTAATCAGTGAGATGATAAGAGATGCGAAAGGTGGATAAGGGCTGTTCTAAGCAATTCCCCACTATAAGAGCAACTTCATTTGCTAACAACGTGTGTATATTTAAGCAAGTGGCTCCATCTACACATCAAAGGTCAGGTTGTAGCAATTTAGAAATGCAGTGGTACCTTGTATAAAGGAATTAATTCGTTCCAAATGAAATTATGTTAAGTAAATTTTCCTTTATACAAATTTTCCATAGGAATGCATTGAAAATGGAGTGATCCCATTTTTATGTAGTAGAGATTCTCCCCATAGGCGATTAGGTTAAGCAAATTTCCCCTATCTCTGGAATTTTTTATGTTGTACAAATTTTATGCCATACAAGCTGTTTGTTATACAAGGGTCCACTGTAACTGTATAAATACTGGTGCTCTCTACAACTTGACTGTTTCTAATTAGTTAAACTCTGGGCTTTTAAGTAGCTAATCACTCACTCCAAACATAAATGCACTTTTCAAAACTCTCCACCTCAGGAGGGGTTATGAAAAAGCTCAAAAAACATTTCCAACATGACCTTTAAGTCTTTGGGTACAGATCAGAACAAAGACTCAGACTGTAGTCTATTTTCCATCATATCTATTGTGGAGGTGACATAGCTTGCATAGTTGTGAAACTGACACAGAAAGGGGAAAAACAGCCAAGATTCCTATGCTAGCTTAAAGCCTAACAGGTTTTATTGGGCATAAGCCTTTGACAATTGCAGAACAATGGCATACACTGAAATGGACCTGCAGTCCACAAAAGTAAGTGCCCCCTATAAAACTGATTTTTTAAAGGTGTTACAACATTCTTGTTGAGCTTTGATGTGACTAACAATGGCCAAAACCCTAGACATTTGGTTTTGTTAGCCGAGACCTAAGACATTTTATGGCTTTATGTCAGAATTGTGCCCTTCAACAACAGGCACTGGGGTTACTGCAACAGGGGAGTTATGTGGTCCCTGTGACCTGCCCCACTTAGAAATTGGGCCGCAATTAATAATTGCTAGCACAGGATTAGGTATAAAGATGAGTTTCGGGGAGACAGCCAAGCATCTGATGCAAGGTTTGCCAACCCCTATAATAGTGATAGCGAACGTTTTAAGAGTCTGAGTGCCCAAACTGCGATTCAAAACCCACTATTTTTTCGCAAAGTGCCAATACAGCAATTTAACCAGAATACAGGTGGCTATGAATGCATTTTATTGTTTATTTTTATTTTAGAGTATTTTTACCCCGCCTTTCTCCTTGGATAAGGACCCAAGGTGGCTTACAGTAATGAGGGATAATATACAGTCCAGTACAATTAAGACATGTTCAAGTATTTGGGAACAAGGAATTGAGGGACATCTTACAGCATTAATAGACAACATTACATTAAAACAACACGGTTATAAGTAGTCGTAAACACAACGTCTGTGTGAACCCATAGATTCATATAAAATACAAATGGTAGTCCATCATTCAGGGTTTTCCCCTGTAAACCGCCCAGAGTCCCTTTGGGAAATGGCACGGTATAGAAGTGGAAAAATAAATAAATAAATAAATAAAATAAAGCTTGCCTGAAGAGAAAGGTCTTTGCCTGTTTCCGGAAGGACAACAGAGATGGGGAAGTCCTGGCCTCTAGTGGAAAGGAGTTCCAGAGTTTGGGCGCAGCAGTCAAGAAGGCCCTTTCATGGGTTCCCATGAGACATACCTGTGAGGGAGGCGGGATGGAGAGAAGGTCCTCTCCTGATGACCTTAACACCTGAGCTGGTTCATACTGTGAGATTCGATCTTTGAGGTAGCTAAGACCCAGATCATACCGTGCTTTGTAGGTCAAGGTCAGAACTTTGAATTGTGCTCGATAGCTGAAGGGGCAATGTCAGGCGCCCACAGCAAGGGCTCCGAGTGCCACCTTTGGCACCCGTGCCATAGGTTCGCCAACACTAGCATCTCAGCTTCGAGGAAATACCATATTCTTCCATCTATCAGACCCCCCCCCATGTATAAGACGACCCCCAATTTTCCAGCCCCAGCTATGTTTCTCTATTTTGTGCTTCTTTCATTGGCTTACTCCCGTGTATAACACGGCCCTAAATTTTTAGTCTAACAGTTTTAGTTTTTTAAAAATGCAGTCTTATACATGGGAAAATACACTAACGTCCCCCATTCTCAGGCCAAATAGTTAGCCCTTCTACTACAGGGATGGAGATGCAAGGGAGTGGTATCAGGAGACAGAGATCTAGTCTCGTGCGCTCCCAGATGCATTTGGTGGGGCCACTGTGAGATACAGTGATCCCCCGCCTATTGCGGGGGTTAGGGACCCAACCCAACCCGCAATAATTGAAAATCCGCGATATGTGGATGCAGGTCGGGTCAGGCCTGGAGGGCCTAGCTGTCCAGCTCTTGTATTTACCCCCAGCCTGGCGCTTCCCTGAACAGGCCTGCAGGGGCCTTCTGGAGGCCCCAAAAGGCCTTCCTGTGAACAAGAAGTGCATTCCGGATTACCTACATTATTTCTGAGGCCTCTGGCAGGCCTAGAAAGGCCCTCAGAGGCTTCAGAAATGGTTTTTAACAATCTGCAAGTCAATCCCAGGCATGTTTGGGGCAGCACCAGTCCTGGGGTAAGTACGGGAGGCCTGAAACAGGCCTTTCCCCTCTTACCCCAGGGGGCCTGCGATATAGCGGGACCGCAGTATATGAACCGCAAAAGGACGGGGGACCACTGTACAGGAAGCTGGACTAGATGGGCCTTTGGCCTGATCCAGCATGGCTCTTCTTATGTTCTTATGAGTGTAATTCACTATACTTTCTTTGCAAAGCATGCTCTCTTTCTAAAATGCATGTGATAAGCCGTTCGCCCTGTACAGGAAGAAAAAGAGTGAGGGTTCAAACTGGCAGCCTTCTGCACCCCAAGCAAGTGCTGTACCACCAAGCTCTTTCATAGAGAGCAGGAAAACATCCGACTGACTGTTAAAAAAAAAAAAAAAGCACCCTGCCCGTTCCCTAAATTGAAGCAAAGCGAGGGTACTGGGGAGGAACTGGATTCCCTGTTCAAACCAGCCAGGTCAGGCCACCAGCAGGACTGGTGGGAAATAGCTAGATAGGGGATGAGGTCTCTCTGTGTATACCCTTCCCACCCTCCCTTTCCAGATAACGGTCACAAAGGCTGGTCTGTTCCCCTTCTTTGATGAAGCCGTTCTCAAAGAGGGAGGTATGATGGACGCAGCCTCGAGGCAGTGGGGTAGAAAGAGGCATTTCACAAGAGGTAGCCCAGTGTGATTGCCTGGGGCCAGAAAGAGACCAGCTGTCTCCCCCATCACTGCTTTGGCAGGGACAGGAAGGACGGCTCAATTTTTCTGGTACTCTCAGGAGGCATGGCGAATCCCACTGGATCAAACCAGAGGCAAATCTCAGTACACAGAGCAGCTACAGCCCACAACTAGGACGGCAGATATCTTTGCATCTTTGGTCTCGCGCTTCTCAATACTGACACATGACACGCCCACTGCTTCCAATGCTGGAGGTGCCAGGACGAGTAGACAGTGACGGCCAGAGCCACCTTTGAAAGCCAAGCACCATTTACTCTTGTGGCAGTGAGTTCCACAGTTTAACGCTGGGCTCTGAGAAGGTGTTCCCTGCCCAAAGTGCATCTTCCTCCATTCAGGTGGAGGACCCCAGCAGTGGTGTCCCAGTAAGTTTGGAAGCATACCATACTGGCCGTTGTCTGTCTCACACCCAATAAGGAGAGCCCCAAAATGTGGACAGACAACAAACAACAACAGGACTTTTGTAAAGTTAATGGCTCTTAACTGCCCATTTAAGACCCCAAATGCTATGCACTGCAACCACTACAGCTTGTGACAATACGCTATGAATATCTGGTTCTTCCACAGCTATTTTGAGGATTCTGAGCAGGTTTAGGGGAATCGGGGAAGCCTGTGGGGTATAATGGGGGGGGGGTGCGCCACGGGCCTTGGTAACCATAGATTCCCAGGTCTTTGACTTTTTGCCCTATAAATCTACAGGTCCCCAACGAGAGAAAAAGCTTCTTTCTGCCAACGTTTTATGCAGCATGCATAGCAATGCTTCAGAGTTCTCAAAGATGAGACAATTTTCGTTCAGTAAAAGCAGGAAGGAAAGACAAGTCTCAACCTCAAGGAGGTGGGAGGGATGGCTTGTAGACGCAGGGCCTTCTCGGCAGCTGCCCCCAGGCTATGGAATGCCCTCCCAAATGAGATCCACCTGGTGCCAACACTGAAGACATTTCAGCGCCAGGTAAAGACCTTCCTGTTGCAGAAGTCTTTTAATTGATACAATATAGATTGTGGGTCCTCTGATGACAATTTTAGTGTAATGTTTTCATTATTGTTTTCATTATTTATTGGTATTTCATGTTTTAACTGAGCTGCCTAGATGCCCTAAGCACATCTGATCTCGCCCGATTTCAGAAGCTAAGCAGGGTCGGCCCTGGTTAGTACTTGGATGGGAGACCACCAGGGAATACCATGTGCTGTAGGCGCCTGGAGTAGGAACTGGCAAACCACTCCAGTATTCCTGCCAAGAAAACTCCATGGTCATGGGGTCATGAAGAGTCAGTCACGACTGTAACGACACCACACACACACACACACACACACACACACACACACACACAGAGTTTTAACTGCTTTAATTCTTTTGAATGTAAGCCACCCAGAGACCTTTGGGTAGTGGGCAGCATATAAATTGCAAAATGAATGAATGAATGAATGAATGAATTTCAAAGAATCAGGAAAAATTCAAGAAATATAGTGCTTTATCTACATAGTAAGTCAGATGTGTGCTGTCAGGTCAACTTCAACTGATGATAACCCTTTCCAGGGTTTCCTAGGTGGAGAATACTCAGAAATAATTTCCCATTCCCTTCTTGGGGTGTCCTGGGACTTTGCAGCTTGCCCAAGGCCACACAGGTTGGCTCTTTCAAAAGGCCCGGTGGGGAATCGAACTGCTAACCTCTGGCTCCACAGCCAGCTTCCTAAACCACTGAGCTATCCTGAAAGATAAAGGCAGGTGCTGTGGGAAATGAACTTATGAAGCTGCCCTACACATGTTGACAAGATGCTCCACCATCCCAACCTTTTGGGTTACAGTACAACTCCCAGAGCTTTGAGCTGTTAAAATTTTTTTTTAGAAATTCTGGACTTCCCCTATAGCTTCTACTTGAGTCCCTTTTTAAGCAGATGATCTAAGAACGAACCCAAAGCCTTCTGCGGACTCAGCTGATGTGTCATCTTGAAACTACTGGCAACTCATCAGAGAGGCAACCCGTGCAGCATAAAAGAGAGAGAATGTGTGCTTTCCCCAGCTTATAACTTCATAAGAAATACAGACTGGATGTATGAAAAAGCATCAAGAAGGCAGAATGGCTGGTGGGGATTCATAGCCAGTGTCTGACCACCATTTCCCTATCCCTATCCCTATCCCTATCCCTATCCCTATCCCTATCCCTATCCCTAACCCTGGTTAGGGTTAGGGTTAGGGTAAAGGTGTGGAAATCTCCTTGTCTTCTCTATCCAGTGGCTTTAGACGAGACAGGTTGATTTTATCAGGGAGCATAAAATAAACCCATCCTTCTGCACTTTGTCAAAACATTTTTGGCCAAGCCGTGCCATCAAGTTCCTATGGGCTTACCTACAGCTGCCGCCTCCACCATCTTCAGAGCGAGCAGGTCTCCATTCCAAGGACCAGCTGCCTCTATTCCTGCATGCACTGCATGGCTGATAGACCAGCCCCTGTGCAGAGACAAAAGGCTGGCCTATCAGCTGTGCGTGTGGCGCATGCGCAGCCCAGCTCCTGAGCCCCAAACCTTGGGGAGGAGGCCTGAAAACTTAGATGTAGGGATTGGGACCCAGTCTCAAGCATTTAGCAACATTCCTGTTCTTGTGCATCCAACATTTGCACCTACTTCTACCAAGCTTGGGTAAACTGGAAGTAGAGTCATGGTCACTGGACGTCTTTCCTTGAGAGACTGAAAACGTTTTGCCACTCATCCAAGCAGCTTCATCAGTCTGAGGAAAGTTAGTGGTGAATCCTCCATTTTATACTTCACCTTCATTTCACATCACCCTGGTCTGAATAGTATATTCAGCAAAAAAACAAAGTGTTCTGCTTATATACCGCTCTATACCATTCCAGTATTCCTGCCAAGAAAGTTCCATGGACATGGGGTCACAAAGAGTCGGTCACTACTGTAATGACACAACACACACACACATACCACTTCAAGTAGTCTCTGGGTGGTTTACAGTTTTAATTAGAGTATGCAGGCTACATATAAGTTGGACAATAGCTTGAATAGGCTTGTTAGATGGACAATGGCCTGGAGAGGCTCGTTAAGTGGACAACGGCCTAAAGTGCGTGAAAATCTCACCTATGCAACATTTCCCAAAACCCATTAAGTATGGGTCATTAGCTATGGCCTTGTTGGTGGAGGTGCTTCTGATTTGTCTGAGAATTGGTGAAATGGCTGCTTGATAAGAAGCAGACTGTGCCTGAGGCCCCCACCTCTGTTGACAAAGGTGTTTTCAATGCACAGATGAATGGCTTCCTT
This sequence comes from Phrynocephalus versicolor, assembly GCA_023846285.1. Classification (NCBI taxonomy): domain Eukaryota; kingdom Metazoa; phylum Chordata; class Lepidosauria; order Squamata; family Agamidae; genus Phrynocephalus; species Phrynocephalus versicolor. Next base: position 60,960,112 of record JAHTLZ010000379.1, on the reverse strand, counting down.
GACCCCTCACTCAAACCACCTATATTTTCTGTCTAATATGTGTACATCCAGTTGCCATGGCTCAACTTCCAGATAAATTCACCTGGATGACTGAGAATCTTCACAGACAAGCTTGGGAAACGAAATATTTTTATGGACTATATATTTTCCAGAATCGCCCTTCCCACCAAAAAAAACCAGTCATTTGCCATGTAGCAATCTGTCTCCCATACAAAGGAGTATATCCGTTACCCATGAGGGAGCAGGTACAGATTAGGGCTAAACATTAACAGGACTTCTGTACAGTAAGATATATATGTTGTAATCGCCTATAGCAGCGCCTTTCGCACTAGTAGAAGTGGCAAATAAATAAATAAATAAATAAATAAATAAATAAATAAATAAATAAATAAAAGGTGCCATTGTTCCACATCTGGAACAGAACACATGAGAGGAATTCTCCTTCATGGCAGGTATTGGTGAAGGTGAGACCAAATAGTCACATGCCAGGGTTGGCAGAGGCACACAATTTTGTTGCTGAGTGGTTCATTTAACAATAACAACCACAACAACATAATGTATGTTATTATAGTGTGAACATAACACGCCAGATATAGTAGTAGTAGAAGAAAGAAATGTCTGATAATTGACACCGCAATTCCAGAGGATGTCGGGGTTGAAGGTAAAGAATAAAAAAAGTAACACAACACAGAGGTCTGGCAAGTGAGATATCTTGCTTGTTGATGAAACACCTTTCAGGGATTCCCCATCATCATCAGGGCTTTGGGGACAATGTCAATAAATTTCGCACAGTATTATAACCAGTTGCAGATCTGAGAAATAATAATGTCCGAGCTATAAAAAGACAGCAATATTAGGAACAGCATGCAGTATATACTAAATCAATACTGTACTTGGGTTTTGGTTAAAACTTATACTTGTTATATAATACTGCTCAATGTTTTTATAATTTTCATGAACTGTGCCTGCTACTGTTTTTCTACCACTACCATACAACAAGCTGCAATTCTGGAAGAGGTCCTCTGAATCATTGGATCCTGTCCCTTGTGAAGGAGGCACAGTGGGGAATTGATCTACCAGCCTTAAAGGCTGTGGTGGGGAACCTTTGGCCCTCCAGATGTTCTGTACTGCAACACAGAATTCCGAACTGATACTGCCTATGTCCAAGCACTGTGGGAGTTGTGGTCCAAAACATCTGGAGGTCCAACGGTTCCCCATCCCAGCCTTTAAGGAAACAACGTCAAAAGGCCCCTTCCGATTCACAAATCTTCAAGCTACACCCAGTGGACTTTTCCAGATTTTATTATTTATTTTATATTTATATAGCTTGTATGCCGCCCACTACCCAAAGATCTCTGGGCGGCTCACAATCAGAATGAACAATTAAAACATCAAGATACAATAAAATAAGAACAATAAAACATGTAAATCCAATAAATACAATACATTAAAAACACACCACTAAAATTGCCATCAGGACCCACAATCATTAGTTTAAAAACTTTTGGAATAGGAAGGTTTTTACCTGGCACCGAAATGTTATCAACGTTGGCGCCAGGCGAATCTCATTTGGGAGGGCATTCCATAGTCTGGGGGCAGTTGCTGAAAAAGCCCTATTCCTATTCCTTATCCCAATCCCCAAATGAAATGCATGGGCCTTCTGCACCAACCCCCCTCCACCTTCGCTGGCAAGGCCGGGGCCATTGGCCTCAATGAGCCACATTGAGGACAGGTGTGAATGTGTTTACGTGAGGTGACATGTCTTTGGAAGGACTGGGAAAATAAAACACCTCCCTCCCTTCATTTCGGCTGCAGCCTAAGAACATCCAAGCTCCGAGCCTCAACTAAGAACCTGCCTAGCTTTATTTCCATCTTGCCAAGGACCTTACATCGAAGAAATAACTCCTGGCAAATCCATCTTTTGCTATGTTATAACCTACTGGTACTGCTCTGAGGAAGGGGGTTTCGCCCTCAAAATATTAGCAACGTTTTTGTTAATTTTCTAGTAGCCTAAAGCTATCACCTGTTCTACTTCTGTATTTGGTTTTTTTGATGCCTACAGGGCTCAACTTGTTTTGCTTCGATTGGAAATCTTCAGGCAGACATGCTAGAGGAGAACAATTCCTTCCGCCTCAGGCACCGCCATCCATTAAGATCGCATTTCTGTTCCCAAAACCTTGTGGTGGAGTCACCAAATCAAATAACGTCTCCCACATGAGAAGGGATACAACCAGGACCGTACAAAATAATGAAGGGCATGAGTAAAGTGGATAGAGGGAAGCTCTTCTCCCTCTCACAAAATACCAGAACTAGGGGACATACACTCAAATTGAGGGCTGGGAGAGTAAGAACAGACAAAAGAAAATATTTTTTCACCCAGCGCGTCGTTAGTCTATGGAACTCCCTGCCACAGGAGGTGGTGATGGCATCTGGCCTGGATGCCTTCAAAAGGGGATTGGACAGATTCCTGGAGGAAAAGTCCATCACATGTTACAAACCATGATGGAGATGTGTCATCTCCAGGCTTAAAACCAGGGTCCTTCAAGGGCCAGATGCAGGGGAGTGGTATCAGGAGACAGATATCTAGTCTCATGCGCTCCCAAACGCATCTGGTGGGGCCACTGTGAGATACAGGAAGCTGGACTAGATGGGCCTTTGGTCTGATCCAGCATGGCTCCTCTTATGTTCTTATGTTCTTATGACCTTTGTCTTCCGCTCGCTGGGCAATCTGGCCAAAATCTTATTGGATTTGTAGTCCAGCAAGACACGGCTGGTGAACATCTTATGGGAAAAATCACCAGAAGGTAGGGATTTTCACAGGCCTTTGTGGCTGAGTCTCAAATGCTGCACAACAGCAAAGGCCTATGCTAACTTCTTAATCTGGAGCAATTCACCGACAAGATTTACATCAGTTGTGTTACAACACCGGGGACAACGAATAGGGCAGTGATGGCGAACCTTTTAGAGACCGAGTGCCCAAACTGCGATTCAAAACCCGACAATTTTTCGCGATGAGAACATACAGCAATTTAACTTGAATACAGGTAGCTGTGAAGGGGTGATGTCAGGGGCCCACAGAAAGGGCTCCGAGGGCCACCTTTGGCACCTGTGCCATAGGTTCACCATCACTATTTAAGGTGTACACCTTGCCCTCTCTATAGTTTAAGGAATGACTGTTGCAGATCCATAACTTGAGCTTTTGTCTTGTAGACAAAACTGATGGGTAGTTGGGAATTTCGGGCTAAAAGAAGATTTACAACGGCTAGGCAAGGATCACTATTTTTAAACTCAAGGAGGAAAAAAAAACCTTCTCCTTTCAATCAGATACGATATAAACATCCATGTTTGTCTTCTGTTCCTTATGGATCAATTAGAGCCACATTAATTCTTCTCTTCTTGGAAAAGGTAAGGTTACATATACATATCTCTCCTTCCCACAAACCCCGTAAAACAGAGTTGGCTGAGAGAGGGTGATATGCTTCGAGTCACCCACAAGCTTAACGGAAGAATGGAAACTTGAATGTGGATTTCTCCAGCCCTAGATCATCTCCCTAACCACTACACCCCTACTGCCTGTACATCTCCATAAGCCAAAAGTGTATAACTCCTGGAAACCTTCTCTGATCCACTGACCCTTAGAACTGGTAGTAGGAGATGATCATAGCATCATAGAGTTGGAAGAGACCTCAAGGGCCATCTAGTCCAGGGGTGCCCAAACTTTTCGTAAGGAGGGCCAGATTTGGTGGCTGAGAATGTGTCAGGGGCTGGTTGCTCCCTGACCCTGCCACCCCACTGCAAGCCCCACCCACTGACCCCTTGCAACCCCACCCACAGGAAGGAAGGTGGGGACCAAGGGAGGGAGGGAAGGAGGGAGGTGGAAACCAAGGGAAGAAGGAAGGTGGGGAACAAGGAAGGGACTAAAGAAGGAAGGTGGAGACCAAAGGAAGCACAGGGAGCCATGGCCACTGCAGGGGAACGTGTGGGTGAAGGAGGGGGAAGGAGGGGCGAGCCAGCCAGCCGCAGGACACTCAGAATGGCCTGACGGGCCGGATTTAGCCCCCGGGCCGGACTTTGGGCAGGCCTGATCTAGTCCAACCGCCCTGCCATCCAGGAACTCCCATCACAGTGCTCCTGACATATGGCCATTCAACCTCTGCTTAGAAACCTCCAAAGCAGGAGAGTCCACCATCCTCCATTGTGGCAGCATATTCCAGTGCCAAACAACTCTAACTAGCAATAACTAGCAAGAGGCCAGAAAAGGGAGCAGAAGACGCAAGGGCCAGTCTCCTGGCACTTCCTCGACAAGGGTCTTAATACAGTACAGTACTGAAATTTGCTGGGGTGAGGAATAATAAGAAGGAGCAGAAAATTGAGGCCTGACAGCAGGAAACCGGAGCAGCACAATTATGTCGCTCTTGGGGCCAACTACAAAGGAAGATTAAAGGCACTAAATCCATCTAACACGGGCTGAACACTGCAAGCTTGGCGAGAGCACCGCAGGCAAGTGTTTGAGTAATGCTTAGATGGTCTTACAGGGAAAGGCATTGGGAGCACAGATAGCTCCAGATATGGAACTGAGCAAAAGTTTGACAAAGCACAAATGTAGCCCGCGAATGAGACACAAGAGAAAAGGAATACTAGCTCAAGTTATCTTGGCTACCTGCTAGATCTTCTTTTGTACATATAATGGGGTAAAAATTTCATGCACATTAAGTGCTGGACTGACTGAATTTCTCCACAGTCCCAGAACATGTGTCCATTTTACTCAACTCTTCTTTCATCTTCCTACTTCACTTCAAAGTGACTTCCAAATGGTCCAGCTAGATCAGTGGTTCTCAACCTGTGGGTCCCCAGATGTTCCTGGATGGCAACTCCCAGAAGCCTTCATCAACTAGCTGAGCTAGCCAGGATTTCTGGGAGTTGCAATCCGGAATTGGAAAAGGTGCAAAAGAGAGTGACTAAAATGATTACTGGGCTGGGGCACCTCCCTTATGAGGAAAGGCTAAAACATTTGGGGCTCTTTAGTCTGGAAAAAAGGCGCCTGAGGGGGAATATGATTGAGATGTATAAAATAATGCAGGGCATGAGTCAAGTGGATAGAGAGACGCTCTTCTCCCTCTCACAAAATGGCAGAACTAGGGGGCATCCACTCAAATTGAGGGTTGGGAGAGTGAGAACGGAAAAAAGAAAAAAATATTTTAACCCAGCCTGTTGTTAGTCTATGGAACTCGCTGCCACAGGAGGTGGTGATGGCATCTGGCCTGGAGGCCTTCAAAAGGGGATTGGACAGATTCCTGGAGGAAAAGTCCATCACAGGTTACAAACCATGGTGGAGATGTGTCATCTCCAGGCTTAAAACCGGTGTCCTTCAAGGGCCAGATGCAGGGGAGTGTTATCAGGAAACAGGTATCTAGTCTCATGCACTCCCAGAGGCATTTTGTGGGCCCACTGTGAGATACAAGAAGCTGGACTAGATGGGCCTTTGGCCTGATGCAGCATGGCTCTTCTAATGTTCTTACTTCTTATGTTAACATCTGAGGACTCACAGGTTGAGAACCAATGAGCTAGATCCTGGTGGGAGGGGTGGCACCTTGGCCATTTCTTTTGTACACATAGTGGGGGATAAATTGTATGCACCCCTTTCAGTAAGAAACATTTGAGGAGGAAAATAAAAGATCCTCTCATGTAGCAATCTAGCACCACCAGGGACAAAACATCAGCCAAACCTGTCCCTGAGAGGGTACTTTGCTATGAAGAAATATCTATTTTCAAGGAAGAGCATTCCAAAATATCAAAACAGTTCTTAAGACCTGATTGTCTTCAACCTTCTGACTAAATGCATAACCTCCCAACATGTTAGCCTTCAGAGATGGTGGGCTATCCCTCTTTTCATCTCAATCTCTTGTACCCACCATTGATTTTTAAAGAGTTGCACAGCATTAAGTAAAACGGAAGTTTTATAATACATACTAAGATTACTGTTATATTATAGAAACACACATACTGCAGAAATATATGACATGTTCTGTATCCTGCCAGGGTTGTTCTTATTCCATAGCAATTTTTAATTTTTCTTTTGCACAGCAGTGATCTAGCGCTAAACCAGTATATCAATATGTCAATGCACTCAGCACTAGCCTCATTTATTTTTTTAAAGGGGGGGCAATCTTGGGGTAAGGTGTTCCTGCAATCCTTAAACATCATGCCCTAACTACCGACATTATTACAATACCCTCCACAGGCACACACATTGTCATTTTGCAAATTACTAATGGCGCAAGGAAAATTCTGTTCAATTTGTTCCAGTTTGGGGGGGGGGCCCGAAAAGAAGTCACCAGTGGCAGAGGAAAAACTCCACATTGGGAGCAAAAAAAGAAAAAGAAAAAAGGGCAGATTGACTCACACTGGCCTTTCCATCACATGTTCAGTTTTTAAAAACTCATCAGTTTTATAACTGAAGTAAATGCCATGGTATTTGACACTGTCTTCACAACCTCAGTTTAAGAGCCAATCCAACTGGGGAGGACTAATGCAACGTGCAATGTAATAAAAACTTTTCAGCTTTCTTGGAGTATACTAAAACAGAAGTAGAGCCATCCCTGTTAACAAACTGAAAAGACCTACAAAAATTTCACAAGTTTCGCTTCCGAGTAAAATAACTTTAATACACAATGAAAGCTCGATCATGCTTTTGGCAGGAAAACCCATCTTGCCATCTTCAGAATTCCAAACAGCAAATGAAACTACATTGCATGTTAATACTGTATATGACAGGCAGCCAACAATGCAAAAAACTAAACTCGCCAAGTGCGTACTGGAGGTCTTTTTCAGTTTGTTGACTTTGGTTTTATATAATGCAATATAAATATGTAATGTTAACACTCTCTCCAAAAACAGGTCTACAGCTTGGGGATACTCTTGGATTAATCTCCGAACTGGGATGCCCAATGAGTTGGCTGAGCTTAAAGAGAGCAATAGGATTTATGCTTACGCTTAAAATCAGAGCAATTAGGATCTTTTGCACAGCGGATACAGAGCTACCCTGTTTCCCCGAAAATAAGACCTTCCCAAAAAATAAACCCTAGCAGGATTTCTATGCATTTGTTAAATATAAGTCCTAACCTGAAAATAAACCCTAGTGTGTCTTCTTGAGAAAAAAATAAATATAAGACAGTGTCTTATTTTCGGGAAAACACGGTAGATTTTAGCAAGCTCTTAGGTAGTCCTGAGGAGGAGTTTCAATCCCAGGACTCAACCCCAATTACACCACTCTCCAAAACTTCCACCAAAAAGGATACATGTGGCTTAATATCTTCATTCTTTTTGTTGTGTGGGTTGACCAACAATGCTACCTTTCCAGAAGCTTCTAAGGAGCTGGAAATTAATTTCTTGAAGAGATGCACAAGACTTTTCTTTAGCAGAGAAGCACTAGGAAGTCCATGACGCTCAAAATAATACCCGGTGTGCATGGCAAATAATCCATGGCTTCAAGGCCACATCACTTTGCCCACACTGCCATACAGCCATGAACTGCATCATGGCAACCACAACCTCTTGGATGCTGCATACATGAAGGGGTAAAAGACTGTCAAAAGAGGCAGCAGGGCCTTACCTGCTCCTACGGCAAGGAAGGAGATGGAGATGCTGACGGAATGGTGTAGAGAAAATAATTTATTCCTCAGTTTTAAAAAAATCAAAAGAGATCACTGTGAATTTCAAGAAATGCAAATTAAATGTCCAGCCACTTATTATTGATGGAAATTGTGTGGAACAGGTTTCGGTGTTTTGTTTTGGGGGAATGGAACTGAGAGAGGACTTGATGTGGGGAACAAACACCAAATATCTGATTATGAGAGCACAGCAGAGACTGTACTTCTTGAGAATTCTCAGAAGGAATAATCTTTCAAAAGATCTGCTGCTGGCATTCTACCACTGCACCATTGTGTGTTAACCTATGGTCTGTGTGTGTGGTTTGGGAGTTGTATGGCTAGGGAAAGGGTAATGCTGTCCAAAGTTGTGAAGACTGCGGAGAGGATAATTGGGTGTACTCTTCCTACTGTAGATCAATTGTATGCCTCCAGGTGTTATAAGAAAGCCGTATAAATTGTGCAGGATCCCACACACCCTGGAAATGATCTTTTTCAGCTTCTGTCTTCTAGAAGGTGGTATAGGTTCATTAAGACTAGAACCAGCTGCTTGAGAAATGGTTTTTATCCAAAAGAAGTTATGGCTTTGAATGCAGGGAAATGCATTCAACTTTTTGAAGGAGTTTCTGTATAAATGGAGGGTGGGGTATGTTTGTGGTATATTTTTCTGTATGGATGTTTCTGATGTAGATTTTTTAAATTCATTTTTCTCTTAATGTCATTGTTCTGTATAGAACAATGACAATAAAGTTTTATCTTATCTTATCTTATCTCTGTTCACGGATCCTTTCCTACCTGAAATAAATTGAGGAAGTATGCCTTCTTGGGCTACAGCCACAGGCCCATCATTCCTTTCCTTCACAACATCACACAAGTTGAGTCTGAGAAATCATAGAATCATGAAGTGGAAGGGGCTTATAAGGCCATCAAATCCGACCCCCTGTTCGAGGTAGGAATACAAATCAACGGACATCCACCAGGTGGTTGTCTAAATTTCTCTTGAATGCCTCCAATGTTTGGGGCACTTAATACCTCTCCAGATAATTGGGTCCATTGTTGTACTACTCTAACAGTCAAGAAGTTAGCTACTGTGAGTTTTTCAGGCAGTCTGGCCGTGTTCTGGAAGTTTTTCTTCCTGACATTTCGCCAGTCTCTGTGGCTGGCATCTACAGAGGGCAATTTGCTCGGGGAACTAGGAGTTCTCTCTGTGCTCTTGAGGATAGAAGAGAAGAAGTTTTTTTCCTGATATCCAAACGAAATCTGGTTTCTTAAAACTTGAACCTATTGTGGCGTGTCCTGCACTCAGGAATCATCAAGGACAGATCCTGCCCCTCCTCTGTATAACGTCCTGTTAAGTACTTATGTTTCCTTCTGGAAACAGGCAAAGACCTTTCTCTTCAGGCAAGCTTTCCCTGAATGATGGACTACTGTGTGTATTTTATATGAATCGATGGGTTCATATAGACTTTGTGTTTATGACTACTTATAACCGTGTTGCTTTAATGTAATGTTGTCTATTAAGGCTGTAAGATGTCCCTCAATTCCTTGTTCCCAAATACATGTCTTAATTGTACTAGACAGTATATTATCCCTCATTACTGTAAGCCGCCTTGGGTCCTTTTCCAAGGAGAAATGCGGGGTAAAAATACTCTAAAATAAAATAAAATAAAATAAAATAAAGTATTTGAAAACTGCTCTCATATCTGCCCTGAGTCTTCTTTTCTCAAGGTTAAACATGCCCAGTTCTTTCTGTCTTTCCTCCTAGGGTTGGGTTTCCATCCCCATGACCATCCTTGTGGTTCTTCTTTCAACTAGTGCCAATTTGTCAGCACCCTTTTTGCACAGCTGTCAAGGTTCTCCTCCCACACTGCTGCGCAGGAACTGGAGGAGGGAGGTGTAGTGTGTGCGTGCACGCAAGCACGCGTGCACACAAACGCAAACACAAAATCCCATACGTGCATGTGCACCGGCACGCGCACTCTCCGCACCCTTCACCACACGGGCCGAAGGGGACATGTCCCCCGTAGAAGACGCACTGGGGGACAAGGAGAGCGATGACGAGGAGCGTGTGTGGACTTTTTTTCGGCAGCCAGCAACCTCGGGCTGGGCTTTAATGACTTCTTGGCTGAGAAGAAAGCAGTGAGTACCAAGTGGCGGCTGGCAGCGGGCTTGGCGCATCCACCTCCACCTTTGGCACAGCGGGTGGGGGGAGCTCTCGCTGGAGCCGCCACCAGCCAATCGCCTTGCACTGGCAGACCTGAAAGGGTCGCCGGGGACGGCCACGGGGGGACGGCGGGCGAGCGAGCGAGCGCACCCCTGCACCTGTGCTCTGCCCCCTCACTTGCTTCTCTTCCTCCTCTTCTTGCTGCTGCTGTTCTGCCGCCGCCACCCGGCCGGGACATTTCTGGAAAAAGAAATGTTCTGGGAAGACAGCAGGACAAGGGAATATCCCGCCCAAATTGGGACACTTGACAGGTATGCCTTCTTGAAGTGCGGTGTCTGGAACTGGGCACAATGCACAAGATGAGGCCTAACAAGTTCCAAAGAAGATTGCGATCTCGCGCCTCATGGGATTTGGAGTCTCTACTTATGTCACTGTGGCCTAAAAAAGCATTTGCCTTTTTTGTAGCCACACCACACTGTTGGCTCATACAGGAAGCAGACTTGTCCACAAAAGGTCACATTAAAATACAGCATGCGTCTTTAAGATGCCATGTTTCTATTTTATTTTATTGGCCTACGATAACTTCACACAGGTAACACTAAGGGCTAGTCTAAGACTGCAAACCCACATATGAACTACCATATAATTAACCTACGAAAAGCACTGTGCGCTTACTTGTGGGTAAATGTGCACAGGACTGTATTTTTCCTGAGGCTTTTTTGCAAAACAAAGTGAGAAAAATGGGATTGATTTCTTTTGTGTTGTGTCGTTACAGTCGTGACTGACTCTTCGTGACCCCATGTTCATGGATTTTTCTTTGGCAAGAATACTGGAGTGGTTTGCCAGTTCCTACTCCAGGTGCCTACAGCACCTGGTATTCCCTGGTGGTCTCCCATCCAAGTACTAACCAGGGCCGACCCTGCTTTGCTTCCGAAATCAGGCAAGATCGGATGTGTTTAGTACACACAGCTAAAAGGTGTATTGCCTTTATTGGCGATGGCCCTTCACAAGCAATGCATTAATGTTGCAGATCATTCTTTTCAATTTAACATGAACAGGTAGGTACACATCCATAGGTAAATGTTGGTTCCAGTTCCTAAGCACCAGGAAACTGCTTTACTTGACCCCATTAAAAATCTTTTCTTTAATGTTTAATTTTCTAGCCCTGAGGGCTACAGTGCCCTCACCTGCTTGGAATTAATTACAACAGATAGTTAAAGAATTGAAACTACTTTTAAAGAAGTTGCTTGCTATTATATTTCTCTCTCTCTCTCTCTCTCTCTCTCTCTCTCTCTCTCTCTCTCTCACACACACACACACACACACACACACACACACACAAACCTGACTGCAAAATTGCATACATATGTACTTAGAAATGGGCTCAGCTGAGATCTGCCACAGTGTACTCTCTTGCTGGCTGGGGATGATAGACATTGCTATATGATATAGCTTGAGAGCAAAATGCATTCAAATGCATTCAGTAGACATTTAAACACAGTTTTAACAGCGGAAAAGTCTTTGTGTGGCATTTCAAAGACAACCAATATAAGCGCCTGGTCAGACGGCCTAAGGCAGTGGTGGTGAACCTTTTGTACTCCAAATGTTTTGGATCACAACTCCCACAGTCCTTTATCACTGGCAATCTAGGCTCAGAATTCTGGGAGTTGTAGTCCAAAACATCTGAAGTGCCAAAGGTTTGCCACCACTGGCCTAAGAGATGAGACTTCAGACTGAAAAACAAATTTGTTTTATTTATTTTTTATTTATTTTAATGCTTATATACCGCCCGTCTTCCGGTGGAACTCCGGGCGGTTTACAACAAAGTAAAAACAATGACAAATAGCAAATTAAATCAGGCATCATAATAAAACAATAAAGGAAATCAATTGCGAGATGGCGAGGCAGGAAAAAGAAAAGAAAACAAATTAACATTCACCAAACACCTCACAAAAAAGCCAGGTCTTTAAGGCCTTTTTGAGGAATGGCAGGGACTGTGCAAGGCGCAACTCACTTGGGAGATGATTCCATAACACAGGACTAGCCACAGAGAAGGGTCGGTTACGGGCCTACCCTAAGATGGACTTTCCCAGGAGCAATATACTGTTACAAGCTTATATCCTGTTATCATGAAAAGTGTTTGTGGAGGGTTTGGTCTTGTATGGGTAACTAAGAGCACTCAACTTCATAAAATGCTGGTTCCTAACTTGGCAAGATGGAGCAATCCAACTGCTTAATTATGGATCTCCAGTGGGACTGAGGCCGGCTGTGTGGAACGTCACCAAGGCGCCTGTCGTTTCAGACACGGCCAATCCAGATGCCAAAGACAGAAGGAAGGTTTTGGCATCCAGAATAACTGATGTGGGGAGAAAGTGTAGCTGTGGAATGGGATGAACTACGTACACTTCTCTGTGGCCTTCACTGCTGTGGCCGCTCAATGGTGTCCCCAAAAAGATTAGGAGGGCACTCAGTCCTGTCTGTCTCGTGAATTGATCTAATTTTGGCCATCCAATCTTTTAATCTAGCTATTTTCTTAGCTTTAAATAACTCTAAATAATGCTTCCAACTCAAGGCCAAACCGCTAACACAGACATTACCTGGTTTCTCTTCTGAACTGCTATTGTCCTCCGTTATTCTGGTTTTCAATTAACCGTTTTCAACATTTTTTAACCATTTTTATTGTTTTACCGTTTTATTCTTTTTAGCCACTGGTTTTACTGTATTTGTTCTTATCATAAACCACTGTGAGATTTTGCATATGAAAGAGCAAAGTGTTCTGCTTATATACCAACCCATACCACTTCAAGTAGTCTCTGGACGGTTTACAGCTTTAATTACAGTATGCAGGCTACACATTGCCCCCCTCCACCCCAGGAAGCTAGGTACTCATTTTACTGACCTCGGAAGGATGGAAGTCTGAGTCAACCATGAGCCGGCTACAAGGGATTGAATCCCAAGTCGTGAGCACAGTTTTACCTACAGTACAGACATTTAACCACTGTGCCACGGAGGTATAGAAATGCTCTTTTTAAAAAAACTGCTTCTTGCAGTAACAACAGGACAGAAATGCAAGAAACATTTCATTTTTAAAAAAGGTTTCAAACTGCAAAAGCTGAAAGATAAATTTGTTTGTTTCTTATAAATCTGGATGTATTTTAATTGGAAGAGCCTTGGTTCACGGGGTGAAAACAAACAATTTTAAATGCCTGCTATTCATAGGCATTTTTAAGAACGATTGAACCATATACCCTTAAGGGCAAAATCACATGTGACATGTTCTCAACTTTTTTCTGTCTTGGGGGGGGGGGGCATGGTCATAAGTGGTTTAGGACTCTGACTGCAGAAATCAGAGGATGGAAGTTCAATTCTCCGCTGGGCCTCCTTGAAAGGGGGCATGCTTGGTTATCTGTAGGGTCCCTACTGATTAATTAATTAATTACAGGGCAATTCCCTGCAATTCAAGAGTTATCATTAATTAGACAATATTAAAGAAACGTAGGCCAAACCATTATTGTAAAAGTTGCATCGGGAACTTGATAAAGGTGTGTGTGAAGAATTGCTTGCAGCCTGTCAATGTGTCAGGGCCCCCCAGGGAGAATGGCTGGTGTAAATTAAACCCATAACAGCACATCCGATCTCACCTGATTTCTGAAGCTAAGCAGGGTCGGGCCTGGTTAGTACTTGGATGGGAGACCACCAGGGAATACCAGGTGCTGTAGGCGCCTGGAGTAGGAACTGGCAAGCCACTCCAGTATTCATGCCAAGAAAACTCCATGGACGAGTCAGTCACGACTGTAACAACGCAACATGCACACACACATGTGCACGCATGCACACACACAACCTGGCCAGATAGCCAGGTATCTGACAACCTGGCCAGGTATCTGACTGAGGAGTCCCAAGTCAGGAGTTGGAATGCCTACTGCTCCTTCCAGGAGAAGCAACAGCCTGCACACCCTTGGCCAAGCTGCACAAGCCCACAGCGACCCAGGCATTAATAAACCACTTCTGACTAGGAGACCCTGGAAAGGTCAACTTCATAACATGGAATTATTTGGGTGCTGATGTCACCAGCAGGGGAAAAATGCCAGGAATTAAAGAGTTTCCCCTTTGATTTTGGGGGTCGCTTGACTTGCGTGCAACTCATCACACTGCGGGCAGGTTCGGCAAGTACCAGAATGGAAGTTGGAAGTCTGGAACCACCAGCAATCTGGGAGGTGCCAAGTAATGCCACTCATGGCCTTTGACAGGCACATCAGGATTTTGGACACAGAATCGTAGAGTTATAGAGGTTGGAAGGACCCCAAAGACAGTAAAGTTCAACACCCTCTCCAAGGAGGAAACCCACACCTAAAGGGTCACAGTGGACAGTCCATCAACTTCTGCGCAATTAAGGCTCTCCAACCAAGAACAGCTGGGCACTTTCAAACCGAATCCACTCCACTCCTGAACATTTCCCCTTTTCAGAGAATTGAAAAAGGTTTAATCCAAATATCTTTTATAGCAATTTGGATCCGTGACTTTGGGTCCTGCCTACAGGCATACTGTAGCAGAGAGCAAACTTGCTCCATCATGCAAGGCCTTCAAAATGTTTGAAGAAAGCCACTGTATCACCGTGTTGTCTTCTCTTCCCCAGAAGAAGCACACTCACTTCTGCCCTCCTGAAGTTTTGGACCACAACTCCCAGAATTCCACGCCTGTATTTCTAAAGGCAAAGGACAGTGGGAGTTGTACTCCAAAACACCTGGAGGGCCAAAGTTTGGACATGACTGCTCTATTTCCTCAACCATTCGTTTCCAAACAAGGCTTGGTTTGAAGAACTATGAACCATCTTGGTTGTTCTCCTCTGGATATGTCCTGGCTTGTCAATACAATTCTTAACTGGTGGGGCACAGAACTGGAAAATTACTCCTGGTGAGGACAGATCAGAGCAGAACAGGGTGATATTGTCCTATTATTTCTCTTTCCTGTAAGGGTCATCGTGGTGTAATGGACAGTAAGAGTCATAAAAACAGAATTCAGATCCCAGCTGGGCCCTGGAAATTCCCCTGAGTGTGTGGCAACGATAAAAACTACTCTTGAATCATATCACACACCTATTAGGGCTGCCATAAGTAAGAAGTAACTTGATAGCACATAGCAATTCTTCTTCTTGGTTATGATCTGGATCTGGATCTTTACAAAACCCTCCATGGCTTGGGATCTATCTGTCTGGCAGAGCGGACCTCCCAGAGGTCTATCTCATCCCAACCAACCAGTCCTCCCTTTCTCTCCAAGTTCCTACACCGAGAGAGGCCCATAGGGCTTTGACCCTGAATCGGGCCTTCTTGGTGGTGGGCCCGGCACAGTGGAACAAACTGTCTCCAGAGATTAGGCAGGCCGAGTCAGTGTCAACATTTAGAAGGGCCCTAAAGACCTGGCTCTTCAGGCAATGCTTTGGGGACTTCTGAGCGCACTGTGATTCCCCCCCCCCTCCATCTCCTTGCCGGATTTTACCCGTTGGTGGGTGGTGTGAGGTCTTTTTTTTTTTTTTTTGGCCTCTTTGGTAGTGTACTCCCATATTTGTGTGTATTTTACCATGCTTGTATTTTCTATGATTTCTTGTGTTTGTTTATGTATTGGAGTTTATTGTTGGGTAGTCACTTTGGTGATGTGCTGTACACCGCCCAGAGTTCCCTATGGGAAAACTGGGTGGTCAATAAGTCCAAAAATAAATAAATAAATAAATAAATAAATACTAATGCAGCCAAGTATTGCACTGGACCTTTTATTTTTTATTTTTTTGCAGCCAGGTTACACAACTAATACTACACTAATAATACGCTAGGTAAAATTGCTTCTTTTTAATCTGGCCCTGATTTTTCCTAGTGAGTTTTGCTAAGTTTTTCCCAACTTTCAAATGGAACATGTGCTTTTTGTATCACCTCCCCACCCCCACCCCAATTCCCTCAGGCCAGCAAGGACTTGTAGTCTCAATAGAGCCAAATTGAGGGTGGGAAGGGGATTGGGCAAGGAGGACTAGGCTGCTTTGTATGATATGCTGGGTGTTAAACCGTATCCGGGACTTTGAAGCAGTCTTAACACCAGCCTGCCTCCTGATACCGTCATCTAGTGTATTCCATCTCACCAAAAAGTTTCTCAGCGCCTGATAGCAACATCCTCTATCAAGATTGCATTTTTGGTACAATGCTTTGATAAAGATAGCAAGTTGCTATCGAAAGCTTAGCTTACTTTTTTTTCTTTTTTAGTAGTGACCAATAAAGGTATCACCTAACCTACTTTTGAATTTGTTTTTCTGGTCACACGGCTCAACCCACTTTTTTAAAACTTAGATTGCAGTCTACTAAGCCCCTCAAGATCCACTTCACACATACTAATACCCAGAACCCCGGGTGACAAGATTTCCAACATATACACCTGCACTTTTTTTCGTTTTGTCTTCTCCATCACAACATGTTTCAAAATATGGTAGGTGTCTCACCCCAGTCTTGGCTCGCCTGCATTGGCTGCCCGTTGCTTTCCAGATACAGTTCAAGGTACATATTTTGACTTTCAAAACCTTCCACGGCTTGGGACCTGAATACCTGGTAGAACAAATCTCCCTAAGATCAGCTGAGATAAGATCTCCCTAAGATAAGCTTGACCCACCAAAACTTTGCAGGCATTCTCACTCTGGGTGGCCACGTATAGAGAGGCCTGGAAAACGGTTACTCGTAACCGGGCCTTCTCAGTGGTCGCCCCAACGTAGTGGAATAAACTCCTGAGTGAGATCCGCCTTGCGGAGTCCCTGCCTGCCTTTAAGAGGGCACTTAAAACCTTGCTCTTTACAGAGGCATTTGACAGCCATTAATTTTCCCCACCCCCCAGGACCACTGAATGAGACTGTCTTGCCGGTGTTTATTATTCTCGTTGTGTTTGTTTTTATATTGCGATTAGTGTTTTATTGGGGCTTTTTTGTTTATGCTATTGCTTTCTCTCTTGTATTAATGGAAATGGCCCAGAGTAGCTCTGGAAAATGGAGGGTCTATAAATAAATAAATAAATAAATGATTCACCTAGTCTTTCTAGGGTCCTGGAGTTAAGACCTACACCAGGAAAGCCAATAGGATTCTTGTTTGCATCAACAGGAGGAGAGTATCTAGATCAAGGGAAGTGATAGTACCACTCTATTCTGCTCTGCTCAGACCCCACCTGGAGTACTGGGTCCAGTTCTGTGCGCCTCAATTTAAAAAGGATGTTAACAACCTCGAGCAGGTGCAGAGGAGGACGACCAGGATGGTTGAAGGTCTGGAAGAGATGTCTTAGGAGGAACGTCTTAGGGAGCTGGGAATGTTTAGCCTTTCAAAAAGAAGGCTGAGGGGGAATATGATAGCTATGTTTAAATATTTTGAAAGGATTTCACATATTGAAGAGGGAACAAGTTTGTTTTCCATGGCGTCAGAGACTAGGACGCGGGGCAATGGTTTCAAACTACAGGCAAAGAGGTTCCATTTGAACATTAGGAAGAACTTCCTGACGGTTAGAGCTGTTCGGCAGTGGAAGATGCTGCCACAAAGGAGGGTGGTGGAGTCTCCTTCTTTGGAGGTTTTTAAGCAGAGGCTGGATGTCCACCTGTCGGAAATACTGTGATGAGGGTTCCTGCATGGCAGGGGGTTGGACTGGATGGCCCTTGAGGTCTCTTCCAACTCAATGATTCTATGATAGGGCTGCCTCCTAGATACATAACCCTAATGGCACCTAAGCATAGCAAGAAACAACCCAGCCTTCCTCATAAAGAGCAAAGACACCCACACAGAGCATAACCAACGCCCTTCTCAGCACACCTTTCCAGTTCAGACGATGGAACCCCAACTCAGTTGCCGCAAGTGATCCTGGTGCTTCATATCCCAGCAAGACTCTACAATTGAGCAGGAAAGCTTCATCCATTCTTAGCATGGCCAGGTTATGATCCTGCACACCTACCCTGCCTCTTTCATCTGGGCCCACTTTTTTAAAATGTCCCTTCAACATCCAATCTAGTTCAAAGTGGCAAAATGTCACAAAAACAGGAATCCCGAGACATCTCATCCAGGTCAAGCAAAGCAGAGAAAACAGGGGACGAATACGCCCAAGGGGGGGGGGAATAGATTCTCCAGCTCAGTCCCCCCAAACCGTGGCTTAAATCCTCTTACTTAGCACAATAAGTCACAACGAAGGTACACCTATTGAATCAATGGAAGGCGCAGAGGAGCTGAGTCATCAAATCCTTACTGATTTAATGGTCCCACTCTAGTTGAATCAGGATTTCAGTTTAGGTGCCCCATAAATCTAGACTTAGAGGAACTTGGGTGGGGGACCTCCAAATTCCACAGGAGCGGCAACATCAGAGAGCAGACCCTCCAACCTGGTCTTATGGCATTTCTCAGATGCGTCCCAGAGGGGGGGAAATTTCAACCAAGCCTCCGGTGAAGCCTGAAAAGATGCTACGTTTGCTTTGGCACAAGCTTCTATGCTCATGCCTGTGTGCATGTCTGTGGGTAAATAGCCATGTCAGTTGGTGTCAGCAATACCAAACAGGAAAGGGT
>JAHTLZ010000379.1:60905568-60928596 GCA_023846285.1 Phrynocephalus versicolor | reverse complement strand
ACACACACACACACACACACACACACACACACACACACACACACACATACACACTTTTATTTGGAGATGGCATTGTTCCCTCAAGCCCCCTCAAAAGATTCAAGGAAAGAGGTTAAATCTTACTCTGCCTTTGAAAACTGGGAATATCCTATCTTGAGGAACTGTGAGCTGGTTTGAAGGCTTGTTGACTTGACTGACATCTTGAACCGTAGCCTCAGGGGCCTTTGGGGTTCCACCCTGGTGGGAAAGCTGAACAACATTATGTGCTGTCAAGTTCCTTTTAACCCACAGTAACCGCATTGCGTTGGGGGTGGTATGGGAAAAGTTCAAAGAGTGATTTACCATTGCCATCTCCTAACATGTTTCCATGGCGAAGAAGAGATTTGAACCCAGGTTTTTTGAGTCTGACATTCTACACTTTCCAAGTTCTGGTGAAAGCCCTCACATTTATCAAGAAGAATTTGTGTGACTACTGAGTTCTAGTTTGACGTAACTGAGGAAGTGGTTCACCTTCTTTCTTGCTAGGGGTGACCCCACTCAGGTTGCCACTCTGCAAAAGGAGGAAGACAAAGTGGCAAGAGCCAAAAAGAACACAAACCAGACATCCCCAAATTTCCTTCCTGGCTTTGCTCCTAATGGCCGTGGTAAAGTTTTCCCTTTGCAAATATTTGTATTGTTTGAGTTGAGACAGACCAATAAATCACATTGCTGACAGAGCCATTTGGGGCTGGGATCCATACAGTTGCAAGCATCCCTAGTATCTGCATTGTGCCCCCCACAAAAAACTGGAGAACCATTATCCTTTGACTACAACACCCAGAATCCTTCATTTATCAAGGCCTTTTCTTTCTTTCTTTCTTTCTTTCTTTCTTGGATAAAATTTGTCTTGACCACGCCTCTGGAGCAGGATCAGAGCATAACAATACTGTACCTGGCGCTGGGTTGGGGTATTCTCTTGTCACGGTTTGTTCCCGGTTCCTGTTCCGAGACAAGGGACTGTGTGGTAACAACTGTCACGCAACAAGTTTTTGTGATGAATGTGTGTTGTGTCGTTACAGTCGTGACCAACTTTGTGACCCCATGTCCATGGAGTTTTCTTAGCAGGAATACTGGAGTGGTTTGCCAGTTCCTACTCCAGGCGCCTACAGCACCTGGTATTCCCTGGTGGTCTCCCATCCAAGTACTAACCAAGCCGACCCTGCTTAGCTTCCGAAATCAGGTGAGATCGGATATGTACAGCTCCTCAACTTGTTTTGCTTCAACTGGAAATACTGGGATACCAGGAAAGATCCACCCCTGAACCCCATACATACCAAGAAGGAGGCAAATGGACCATCAACGGAGACACAACAAGACTGCAAGCACAAGGTAATTTCTTTCCTTTTTATTTGATCCAATTGGCTGCAGCTAGTGGACTTTTCTAAATTTTATCCCAACCCCCAGATCAAATGCATGGGTCTTCTGCACCAACCCTCCCCCTTCCCTGGACAAGAAGGGGCCATTAGCCTCGAAGAGCCACATGGAGAGGGTGTGTGAAAGTGTGTACGTGAGCCGTGACATGTTGTTTGAAGGACTGGGGCAATAAAAACACCACCCTTGACTTCAGATGCAGCCTCAGAACATCTAAGCTCCAGGCCCCCACTTAAGAAACTACCTGGCATATTTTCCATCTTGCCAAGGACTTTACATCTTAGAAATAACTCCTGGCAACTCCATCTTTTGCCATGTTTTAACCTGTTGGTACAGCTCTTAGGAAGAGGGTTTTTGCCCTCAAAATATTAGCAAGTTTTTTTATTATTTTTCTAGTAGCCTATAGGTATCACCTGTTCTACTTTTGTACTTGGTTTTTGTGATGGCTATATGGCTCCTCAACTTGTTTTACTTTAACTAGTAATTCTCAGTCAGTCTCCAGATTTTATATTTGATGCATCTCCGGTCGGCCCATCCTCAGAATGGCTCACCGTTTCCGAGAACACAATAAAAACATAAAAAAACCAACAACATAGAAATTCAGGGAAAGCTATTGTTTCTGCAGCTGAATACAACCTGAAGAGTTCACCAGGACAGAGCTACCGCCAATAAAAGGACCCCAGGGAGGATGCAGCACTGGTGCAGGGATGGTTCAACCTAACAGGCCTTTTTAGACGAGGCATCGGGAGGCAAGCTGTGATCTTGGGGTCACATGTGGCCCCAAGAGTTCCGATTGTAGCCCCCCCAGCCCCCCCATTTTTAACTTTTTGGACTACAAATCCCAGAATCCCCCAGATAGCATAGAGGATTCCAAGATACAGTATGCATTTCCAGGAAATCTCTCTCTCTCTTTTTTTTTTTTAGCTCTACCTGCACCATGTTAGCAAATCAAAACAGACGCACCACTAAGGATTTTACAGTCATGGGAATTTTGCCTACATTTGTCCTCAAGCTGAAAACCCGGCCATAAACGAGAATTTGAAGAACTTTGGTGACTAAAACCCAAGACCCACTTAGGCCAGGATCCTGGTTCTAATGGCAGCCCATCAGAAGCTTCAAGGAGGCACAAGGTTAAAGCAAAACCCTCCTTTCTTATGACCACCTGGTGTTCAAAGACGGGTGACACTTGTGAAGGGAGGTTCCATTCATGCCATTAATATATGCAACAGCCATAGAGAGGACTGTCTGACGTGAATGGTCCAAATAAATAAATAAATAAATAAATAAATGGGTTATCTGAGGTTCCTCGGTGTTCCCATTGTCTCTATTAGTGAGTAGGTTTAACATTGAAACATCATTTCACCAACAGGTTTAAGCTAACTTGTCTCCCCCAGGCTCAGCATAGTGGATAGAGCAGTGTTGGCAAACCTATGCCACGGGTGCCAAAGGTGGCACACAGAGCCCTTTCTGGGGGCACCCAACATCGCCCCTTCACAGCCACCTATATTAAGTGGGTTTTGAATCGCAGTTTGGGCACTCGGTCTCTAAAAGGTTCGCCATCACTGATCTAGATAATCTAAGAGCCCTTTTACACGACCCCTAAGATCGTCTGGTAGCTTAAATTCGGATCCCCCCAGCCAGATATGTGAGTTTTGTTCCTCTTCCTGTGTTCCCACCCTTCCGCACTCTGTAGCTTCTGTCTGCGGTGAGGGGAGGGAGAAAAAAATGCAGGCTCACCTTTGCTCACCTCCGTCTGCCATCAGAGCAGCCCCATAGGGATTCCTGTCTGTTAAAGGGGCAGCGGAGACAACAAAAACAAACAGAAGGCGAGGAGAGTCTGGCATCCACAGCTTTACAATCTGCATCGGAACATTTTTTTACCTCCAGAGACCAGGTACTTGTAAAATGCGCTGGGGCATGCTTAAGTGGGCGTGGGCGTACTTTATTTTTTTTAAAGTCCGGTGCTGGTGGGAAAACAATTTTATGCTCCGGATCTGCAAGTGTTTTGCAGCAGATTTTAGGGGTCGTGTAAAAGGGCTCTAAGTAATTCCAGCCAGTGGTTTCTCGAGTTTTGATAAATGA
The DNA here is from genome assembly GCA_023846285.1 of Phrynocephalus versicolor. Lineage (NCBI taxonomy): Eukaryota > Metazoa > Chordata > Lepidosauria > Squamata > Agamidae > Phrynocephalus > Phrynocephalus versicolor. The sequence continues at coordinate 60,925,104 of JAHTLZ010000379.1, read as the reverse complement.
CCTTGTAGCATTCCCATGCTTTGCCCCTGGCCCTTTCATAGGCTATTGACAAGCACCGCTTCTTATTTTTCTCTTTTGCTGCCACCAACGAGCTTCTCTCATAAATTAATGCTTTCAGACTGATTTTAAATTGAATGAAGATAATAGGATTTTATTTATTACAAAGTAGATTAAACTCATAAAGGGTAACGTGTTTAGGTGCAAACAAAAGGAAAAATATAGCTCAAACACACTAAAGTTTGGTTACTGAGAAAAAGTTGACCGCATGCACACCCTGTTCTTAAGTTTGCAGACACTGAACACAGAAGTTCTAAAATCCTGTGTCTTCACTCTCTAGACTTTAACTGTCTCTCAGTCAGTCCCAATCTATCTTATCTCAGGAAGTGTATGTAGGTCCCTCTCTGACCAATTCAGTGCTTTGCTGAGCCTTAAATCCCCTCAGGCTCCTCCCCCAAACTCTCTCATTGGTCCACAAACCGCCAATCTACATGGACACATCTAATAAATTATTCAACACAAAGGGGTAAACGCCACAGGCCAAAACAAGGAGAAGTGAATGAGCAAAAGATAATGCAATACTAATCTTTATTTAAGTAATAAAAATAATCCCACATTGCTTGAGAACTAGTACAATATAAATCATTTAACCCCTGTCCAATAACTTCCTGACAATTAGAGCTGTTCGGCAGTGGAATATGCTGCCACAAAGGAGGGTGATGGAGCCTCCTTCTTTGGAGGTTTTTAAGCAGAGGCTGGATGGCCATCTGTCGGAAATATTGTGATGGGGGTTCCTGCATGGCAAGGGGTTGGACTGGGTGGCCCTTGAGGTCTCTTGCAACTCTATGATTCTATGATTCTATGCCCTGCAGAATTATGCTACATTTTAAGTTGGTCATGCCTTTAACAGATTACTAAAAAGATACAAATATGGCAGACTTTCAAGCTTTCCAGAACCTTTCGTTAAGCAAAGATACTTTAAAGTTGTGAGTTAATAATCCCAAAAGTGGACCACATGTGATGCGCATGGATTTTGAAACCAGACTGCCCATGTTCTTCTGAACACACAGCTAAATAAGTAACTTGGATTTCCACTGGATCAAGTATTTCCTCCCTCCAGCTGACAAGTCAGTTCTTACTTATGGCAATGCTTATTAGGATTTTAGATACTCAGAAGTGGTGTACCCTTCCCTTCTTCTGTGGGTTCCCTGGGACTGTGCACCTTGCCCAAGGCCACACAGGCTAACTCTTCTCTTAAGCATGCGTAGTGGGGATTATCTAGAATTTGAGTCATGGCAACTGGACTTCTTTTCTTGAGAGATCGAAGCATTTTCACTACTCTTCCAAGCAGCTTCGTCAGTGTGAGGAAAAGTTAGTGGCGAGCCTCCAATTTATAGTTCACCTTGGTTTCACATCACCCAGGTCTGAATAGGCTCAGGTGGAATAGTGAAATGTTTTGATCTCCCAAGAAAAGAAGTCCAGTTGCCATGATTCAACTTCCAGATAACCTCACCTGGATGACTGAGAATCTTCACAGACATAGTGGAGATTAAAACCTTCAACCTTTGGCTGCTCTGTCCAATACCTAACTCATTGAGTTATTCAGCCAGCTGACAAGAAAGATGGCAGGTGTTTTAACGGATGAGGCACTAGAAATCAAGGCTCAGAAGTAATAAAGCTTCCTGATAGGGGAAATGAATATCAACAAGGGTTTTAAAGGCCATTGCTGGGTCAAGAATTTATGCCCGAATACAATATCTGAAATGTAGCCATGTATTAATTCCTAAATATCAGCCATGTAGCCCCACTCATATTTGAGGAAGTGAATATGCTGGTTATTTCACGTCCTTCCTTGTTCTGCGACTAGTTTTGTACCGTGACAGCGTTGGTCGCAATCATGTGGTTTTGTCCCTGTTTAGTCCCTGTTTCCGTTTTCTCACGGTGACAACTGTTACTTCAGGGCCTTGTTCCATGACAAATTCTGAATTTGTCTTGCTTTCTTAACCCTTTTTAAAAATATTGTAAATAAACTTTTTTGATATTTCAATTTACTGGTCTTCCGGGATTTACACGTCAATGCTACAAAATTTTCAGTACTCTCTTTAATAAACATTTGTGCTGCATGGTGCTCCCCATAGGGAAACTAATGTTGAATGCCACTTCAACCACTGACCACTAGGTGGACACTGGTTGTTGCGTGACAGTTGTTACCACACGGTCCCTTGTCTCGGAACAGGAACTAGGAACAAACCATGACAAGATAATACCCCAACCCAGTGCCAGGTACAGTATTGTCACGCTCTGATCCCGCTCCAGGGGCGTGGTCGAGACAAATTTCATCTGTTGCGCGGCGGATGTGAAGTAAAAAATTTTTGTACCAGTCCAAAGCACAACAATTACAGAGACAAACCCTTTGTGTACTAAACTCACATTAAAATAGAACAGTCTTTAAAGTGCCACAACATTTTTGCCTTCTTTATTTTTTATTTTTCTTTGGTTCCCCCCAATATGTTAGCACAGATGAACATGGCGACGTCTTCGAAAACTACTGCTGTGGAAGGTAATGAGTTATTTCCATGATGAGTAGATAGCCTCTGTCAATGTAACAAGCAACATTTTCGGCTTAATTTAAAAGTGGCTTTTAAAAGCCCTTTTAAAGATGCCTTTGACAGAAACTGTTGGGATATTATACTTTTCTCCTACCAATTCAATTTTAAAAAGTAACAGAAGCTATCAAAAAGGTAATAAGTGACAAGATCTAAGTCAATGAGTTGGTATTTTAAACACCATATCACAGAGCATATTACAGTGGTACCCCGACTTAAGAGCAGCCTGACTTAAGAGCAATTCGACTTAAGAGTGGAAACCTGTTGGCATTTTAACTGCCACCTTACGAATTTTAGATATGGTCTGCTTGACTTACAATCTTTTTTATTTATTTTTATTTTTAACTTATTTTTTTTCAATTGTTTAGATAGGTACCCTGACTTAAGAGTAGTTCAACTTAAGAGCATGCATTTGGAACAGATTAAATTTATAAATTGAGGCACCACTGTACTTTTTAAAACACTGTAGTGATTCAGGGTAACAAATGGGTTTTTAAGAGGTAACTTCCTAAGTTTTTCTATGAAAGTCTTCCTTTTTTTGCAGTGATCACCCTAGGTTTCTTGGGATATGGCCATCAACCATGGTAGTAGGAGAATTCCAGAGGTAGTAATACAAATACAGTATTAATTTAAAAACCATAAGCATTTCAAGCTCTCATCCAGATTGTACAATTGCAGGAAAACAGGGTGGTCAAAGGTGGGGCTGGGTGCCATTTATAAGACTGTATTTTGCCTCTTAACTAAGCATTCTACGATTCTATGATTCTATGATTCAATCACCAGAACTGGATTTAGCACATCTTTAGATCACAACCATTGTTGGAAGCGAGGACACAGAAATCAATGTTGGTTTTGTTGTTTCACCTGCAGTGGTGATAAACCCCAGCATTTGTTTCTAACAGAAACATCTGCAGTACAGGTATTTTTTAAACGTTTCCTGTTTAAGTTTCAGGTTTTGCCAGTCTCTGTTTCATCTGTAAAGAGGTTCAGCTTTAATGGGTGTATCAGAAAAGTGTCCCCAGTCACAGTGCAGCAGTCATCTTGAGCTATTACCGTAATGTACTTTTTCTAAGAAGGATGAGGAAAACTTAATCAGAGCAGATGTGGCCAGAGAGATTCTGCAAGCCAGAAAAACACGAACAAACACACACACAGAGAGAGAGAGAGAGAGAGAGAGAGAGAGAGAGTTCTGCAATATAGTTTATGAAAGAGGAAGTTATTTCAAAGAAGTTGCATATAGCTTCCTGTTTGTACTTTTTGTACTTGCCGTCACCAGCTACATCATGGAGGCATGACTCCTCTTCATCTATTTAAAGGTAGGGTCCTTTGTGGGGTCATACAATGTTCCCATTTCTGAATCTTGCATCACCACCACTATTGGCCCCACAGTCATCTTTACGTGTATCAAGAGAAATGAGTAGGTGTGTGGTGCTGACCGGGTCTGGTGACAATTAGATGCCTCTCTCTCTCATCTTTCCAAACCGGAAGATGGAAAGAAGGAAGGATAGGACTGTACTCGTTTTTTAGAGGAGCGTGTTAAGTGCCAGAGGAATTCAAATAATGAGGGAGAGGAAACAACAAAAGAGAGCAAACCTTGGAAGATGACTCCAGAAAAATAACTTCCTCATGTTTCTTATTAAGAACATAAGAACATAAGAAGAGCCATGCTGGATCAGGCCAACGGCCCATCTAGTCCAGCTTCCTGTATCTCACAGTGGCCCCACCAGATGCGTCTGGGAGTGCACGAGACTAGATATCTGTCTCCTGATACCACTCCCCTGCATCTGGCCCTTGAAGTACCCTGGTTTTAAGCCTGGAGATTACACATCTCCCTCATGGTTTGTAACCTGTGATGGACTTTTCCTCCAGGAATCTGTCCAATCCCCTTTTGAAGGCATCCAGGCCAGATGCCATCACCACCTCCTGTGGCAGGGAGTTCCACAGACTAACAACGCACTGAGTGAAAAAATATTTTCTTTTGTCTGTTCTTACTCTCCCAGCCCTCAATTTGAGTGGATGTCCCCTAGTTCTGGTATTTTGGGAGAGGGAGAAGAGCTTCCCTCTATCCACTTTACTCATGCCCTGCATTATTTTGTACGTCTCAATCATATCCCCCCTCAGGCGCCTTTTTTCCAGACTAAAGAGGCCCAAATGTTTTAGCCTTTCCTCATAAGGGAGGTGCCCCAGCCCAGTAATCATTTTAGTCGCTCTCTTATTATTCAGCCCACCAAGATGGGTATTAGTTGGTACTGCTGTCAGACTTCTGGTTGTAACACACTACGTTACATATTTCCAGCATTTAATGGTACTGGTAATTTATCAGCTCCCTATGTAGGTTGATAATGTACCCCCATTTGAAATCCATGAGGGTTGAATCTCTCCCTCAAGCTGCCTAAGCCCTGGTGGGTTTCTTCTACATATGTACCTTCAACCAAATCAAATCTGGGAGGGACACACCCAGCTTCCTCATGGAGTCCACCAGCTACTTGGCAAAGGAAAACTAGTGGCAGGAGCCCGTTTGCACCAAGGAGCCCATTTGCACCAAGGAGTACATGTGCTCTGCCGCTAGAGATATGGCTTTGAGAAGCTGTACCATCCATGACTCTGAGAAACTTTCGCTAGTGCCATTGACTTTGGAAAGAAGGTAGGTCTGTCTCCAGCAGTTTATAGTTTGCAGAAAGAAACACAGACACACACCAGAGGGATCTTGTGATAGGGTACTTCCCAGACCACAATCTGCAGTGAGTAGTACACATGCACTCATACCTCCATACATGAGGGGGATCAATTCTCGTCTTAAGTCTATGCTTTTCCTCAGCATTTCTTAGCAGGACTCTTTTCTAGATCCATATCATCTCCTACACTGGATTATTTTGAAATCCCTTGGTCTGTCCATCTGTCCATCCATCCATCCACCCGCCCCTTCCCCCTCTTCCCACGCACCCCCACCCTAAGCAATGCATCAATGATTTCAGGGTGTGTGAATGGGTGGAACAGGTGAATAAGACAAAACAAATACACATAACTCGGAGTCTGCAGGAGTAGCTGACAGCAGAAGGGTGATGAAGATTAATATATAGGGACAAAGGTGAATTTAACAGCAACAGGACTGGAAGGGCAGTGGTTCCAATATACCTGCTCCCAACTGAGTTTATGGAGAAGTCGGTTCCTCTGGCTTTTGTGTGGCTTAATTCTCAACAAATGGGCCTAATATCACGTTGCTGTTTTTTTGCGGAGCACTTTCTGGAGGAGCCTGGCAGAACTAGTTGTTCACAGGATACATGGTCAAGTGTGACCGTGGTCCACTATGTTGGCCTTCTCTGGCTATCAGGGACTTGTATGTCTCGTAGAGCCAAATGGAGCTGAGGGGTAAATGAATGGGTGCGGGTGTGTGTATGACCCATGTTCCTTTGTTTGAAGAAGGTGTGTGTGAAACCCAATGCTTAAGCAGCCTTTACAACTGCCTTCCGACATCCAGCCTCGAAGGCGGTTACTTCACATCCATTTTGTCTCTGTTAGTGTTGTGCTTAGGAGTGGTACAAAAAATGTTACTTCACGTCCTTCGCACAACTACTGAAAATTGTCTCAACAACTCCCCCGAAATGGGTGCTAAGCGCAACAGTAGGGTTTTCTCTTGTCACTCTTTGTTCCTGCTTTCTCTTTCGAGACAAGACATCGTGTAGTATCAACTGTCACACAACAAAACATTTGTTTCTCCCAGAAAACTGTCCGTTTTTTTTTATTTTTCAGAAGCGAAATATTGAAAAAGAAAATTTTAAGCCTCCCAAAAAAGGAAAAAGGAAGCTAGACAAATTCAGTGTCTGTCACGGTACAAGACCGTGAGGTAACACTTGTCACGAGACAAATTATCATGACCAAGGGAACACTGAAACAGGGACAAAACCACGTGATCGTGACGAACGCTGTCATGGTACAAAACTAGTCACGGAATGTGACAGGAACAAAGAAGGACGTGAAGTAACCGTTTAAGAAAACTCCTTCCCTTGTGTACATCATCTAGCCAAGAGACTCGTCGGCGTACATCATCTAGCCAAGAACTTTAAGAATAATCACTTCTTTTGCCATGCTTTGGGACATGCTTTGAAGAAAAGTGTGTTGCACTCGAAAGCTTGCAATGTTTTTTATTTTTGTTAGTGGCCTATAAAGGTATCGCCTCTAGCCTGGTTTTGCATTTATGGTCAAGAACAGTAGTTTCTAACCTGGGTTCCTCCAATGTTCTTGGACTAAAATTCCCAGAAGCCTTCACCGTGCTCGCCAGGGGTTCAGAGAGTTGTGTGTGTGTGTTGCGTCGTTACAGTCGTGACCGACTCTTCATGACCCCATGCCCATGGAGTTTTCTTGGCAGGGATACTGGAGTGGTTTGCCAGTTCCTACTCCAGGTGCCTACAACACCTGATATTCCCTGGTGGTCACCCATCCAAGTACTGACCCTGCTTAGCTTCTGAAATCAGACGAGGTTGGATGTGCTTAGGGCACCTAGGCAGCTTCAGAGAGTTGTAGTTCAGTAATATCTGGGGACCCAAGTTTGGGAAGCACAGCTCTAGAATTTCCAAACTGGGAAACAAACTGCTCCTTTCCTCTCCCGAGTGATTCTGTCTCCTCTTATCATAAGAACATAAGAAGAGCCATGCTGGATCAGGCCAAAGGCCCGTCTAGTCCAGCTTCCTGTATCTCACAGTGGCCCCACCAGATGCATCTGGGAGCGCATGAGACTAGATAACTGATATTTGGGGATCTTCTTTGAGAAGATCCCCAAAAAGTCATCTCTTGGTAAAATGCTCCATCCTCATCTATGAGGGAGAAATATCACTCTATATAATAAACAACCCTATCCTGGCTCGCTTGCATTGATTACCTGTTGCCTCCTGGATACGGTTCAAGGTATTGGTTTTGGTTTAAAAAACGCACCATGGCTTGGGACCTGAGTATCTGGTGTATCTCCCAAAGGTTAGCTTTGTCCTGTCCCACCAAAGCATCGCTAGTCCTCTCGCTCCGCCTGGCCACTCCTAGGGAGGCCTGCAGAGTTTCTACCTCTAGCCGGGCCTTCTCGGTGGCTGCTCTGGTGCTTTGGAATAAATTACCAACGGAGATTCGGCTAGCGGAGTCACTGCCAGCTTTTAGGAGAGCATTAAAAAGTTGGCTCTTTAAAGAACATTTTGGTAATTGCTGATTACGTGATTGCATCCTTGTGGTCCGGTTGCTTTGCCTGCTGTCTTGCCTTGCCAGTGGTACTTTTTTGTTGTTTTATTAATATGTGTTTGCCTTGGTATTTCCTTTTTTTTGGTACTTTGTATTTTTTCTTTCTTATTTACTAGTTTGTTTACCGCCCAGAGTTCCCACTGGAAAAGTTGATGCAGTTAATAAGTATAAAAATAAATAAATAAATAATGTGTGTTATCATAGAATCATGGAGTTGGAAAGGCCGTTGAGCTATGTTTAAATATTTGAAAGGATGTCATATTTTGAGGGAACAGGTTTGTTTTCTATGGCTTCAGAAACTAGGACTGTCAAGTTTTTAAAAGATATTTAAAAAACATAAATGAAATATTAAACCTTCTTCACAGAGTTTGTGTAGAGCACACACGGGTGTAAACGTTTTTAGGTAAAAACTTTGAGGCTGCAGTAGCAATGGGCAGCTTCAGGTAATTGGTGCTTAAAGCTTGTATAAATGTGGAAAGCAGGAATCACTGTTTGCTGGCTTTTCCTCAAAGCCAGCCAATGCTGCTGTACAAGGTCAGTCACTGTATTTTTTCCTAATGTGTTACTATGTGTTTTTTATGCTGAGAAAAATATTTCTAAGTTGAATATATAAATTATTTTTCTGAAGATATTGTCTGCTGAAGTTTTTTGTTCCTGAGCATTTAGTTTTTCTGCTCGGTCTCAGAGCTTTCCAGTGCACAATATTTTGTGGATCTGAGCTGTGTTCTGTCAGGGTTTGGGGAATGCTGCACAATATACATATGGTTTCAAACTACAGGAAAAGAGATTCCATTTGAACATTCGGAAGAACTTCATGACAGTTAGAGCTGTTCGGCAGTGAAATATGCTGCCATGGAGGGTGGTGGAGTCTCCTTCTTTGGAGGTTTTTAAGCAGAAGCTGGATGGCCATCTGTTGGGAGTAGAGATGGGCACGAATAAAAAAAATGGCATTTCATTTGTCGTTTGTCATTTGGAGAGTCCGTTTCGGTTCGTTTCCGTTTTTCGCGAATTTTTGCAAAAAAATAGTTTTTGTTTTCGTTTGTTTGTTACCATTTCATTACCATTTCTTTCATTTTTTGTGATTTTTTTAGGATTTTAAGCAATTCACTCATATTGCAGTAACGGAAACGAAACGCACGACAAAATTTCCGGTGTTTCTGTTTGTTTTGTTTCATTTTAGAGACAAAATTCATTTGTCGTTTCATTACATAATGAAACGAAAAAACGGAAACGGAAACAAAAAAATTGTTCGTTTTGTGCCCATCTCTAATTGGGAGTACTTTGATGGGGGTTCCTGCATGGCAGGACTGGATGGCCCTTGAGGTCTCTTCCAACTCTAGGATTCTATGATTCTACCCCATATTCAATGCAGGCATCCAAATAGAAGCAAATATGACAGATGGATGCCCAGTTTTCTCTTGGATGCCTCCAGCGTTGGTATCAATGACAGGTATTTTTGAAAACGGTTGTAACAAATTCCGTTTGAGAAGAGATAATATTTCCAATCTGAGGAAGGGTCTTCTTTTCAGATAATAATTGCTTCATCCAATGTGGGCATAAACTTTCCCCCCTTTTAATATTTCATTTGTCATTTGAGTTTTAATCAATTAGTTTGCTGAACCTGTATTTGAGGGGAAGATAAGTATGGGCATTAAATAACAAAAAGCCCAACATATTTGTCCCATGCTTCTTTTTTTGTCTACCAATGAAGTCACCAATTAACTGATGAGACCTCATGTGGTTAATGGAAATTTCTAAGTGGATGGCAATGGTCTAGTTTTAATGTTTTGGGATCCACAACATTTCCTGTTGTTTGAATGTAAACTGGGCTGAAGGGCTTTAACCTGAGGCTGGGAGAGAGACCGGCAGAAAAAGGAGAGGGGGAACAAAATACAGTTTCTAACCAGATAATCACTAAGTAATTGGAGTAATATTTACTCATTACTTAAACGCTAGAAAGAAGAAGACTCTCATAATGTATTTCATATTATTATGTAGTTCTTATTATGTATTTCATATTATGATGTTTCCAGATCCTTATTTATCTTGACTGGCCTGCTTGCCTCCATAACAGCCAATATCATCTTCTACCACAGTATTTGGGGTTAATACTGTAATTATTTTAGTCCACCAGATATAGAGGCAAAGGTTAAAGAAGGTTGTTACAGCTGATCATTAGGTGCACTAGGTTTTTGGGTTTTTTTAAAAACTCTAGGTCCCTGACTCCTCATCCTAACATAGCCAGAGGCCATGCTGCCTACAGTATTATGGGAACTGTAGTTTAAGAAAAGCACCTTTGTATTCTCGAAGGCTTTCACAGCCAGGATCTGATAGCTGTCATGAGTTTTCTGGGCTGTTTGACTGTGTTCTGGAAGTTTTTTTTCCTGGTGTTTCGCGAGACTCTATGGCCGGCATCTTCAGAGGGCAAGGAGCTCAGGGAACGAGGAGTTCTCTCTGTGCTCTGGGGTATAGAGTTCTCTCTGTGCTCTGGGGTATAGAGCACAGAGAGACCTCCTAATTCCCTGAGCTTCTTACTCTCTGAAGATGCCGGCCACAGAGTCTGGTGAAACATCAGGAAGAAAAACTTCCAGAACATGGCCAAACAGCCCGAAAAACAACAACTATCAAAAGCACCTTTTCCTATCTGGAAGGTGGAAGGGTCTTTCTGGGGCCACCATCTTTACAGCCAACTCATGATAGCAGTTTCTTATTTCCCTGTAGTTGCAGCTACAGGTGGTGCGTTTGTGTTTCCGCGGTTGCCTTAGAAATGTGTTATGTGATCAGATGTTATTAGAAGCCCTTCAATATTTTATCTGTGTTCCAAGTTTCATTGCTTGGAGTGGAAACACCACCCTCAGAAATAACAACACTTTTGCCCTGGACAAGAGCCTTTCCTCTCACCCTTAATTGTGTGGGAGTTGTCTGAGGTTATACAGTGATATCTGAAAAACCAATTTATGCTATCAAGGAAAAGGTGGGTCTAGAAGAGGAATGATGGGCCTTGCCTCTCAGCCTTGCAAAAGTCTTGGATCACAATGGATCTTGTACTGCAGTTTTTGCAATGCATGCAATATTTAAAGATATGATACCCATGTTTAAATATTTAAAAGGATGTCATATTGAAGAGGGGACTGGTTTGTTTTCCATGCCTTCAGAGACTAGGACTCGGGGCAATGGTTTCAAACTACAGGAAGAGAGATTCCATTTAAACATTAGGAAGAATTTCCTGATGGTTAGAGCTATCCAGCAGTGGAATATGCTGCCACAGAGGGTGGTGAAGTCTCCTTCTTTGGAGGTATTTAAGCAGAGGCTGGATGGATATCTGTCGGGAGTCCTGTGATGGGGGTTCCTGCATGGCAGGGGGTTGGACTGGATGGCCCTTGAGGTCTTTTCCAACTCTAGGATTCTATGACTGAGACGTACAAAATAATGCAGGGCATGAATAAAGTGGATAGAGGGACGCTCTTCTCCCTCTCACAAAATACCAGAACTAGGGGATGTACACTCAAATCGAGGGCTGGGAGACTAAGAACAAACAAAAGAAAATATTTTTTCACCCTGCGCATTGTTAGTCTGTGGAGCTCCCTGCCACAGGATGTGGTGATGGCATCTGGCCTGGATGCCTTCAAAAGGGGATTGGACAGCTTCCTGGAGGAAAAGTCCATCACAGGCTACAAACCATGAGGGAGATGTGTAATCTCCAGGCTTAAAACAGGGCTACTTCAAGGACCAGATGGAGGGGAGTCGTATCGGGAGACAGATGTCTAGTCTTGTGCACACCTGGACACATCTGGTGGGGCCACTGTGGGATACAGGAAGCTGGACTAGATGGGCCTTTGGCCTGATCCAGCATGGCTCTTCTTATGTTCTTATATTCGTATATGATTCTAACTTGTGATACAAACTGGTCTATAGGAAGAGTAACAGCTAGGCTGAATGTGTTCTGCTTATATACTGTACTGCTCCGTAACACTTAAAGCACTCTCTGGAAATTTCACAATTTATTTATGCGGACTACACATTGCCCCCCCACACCCCAGCAAGCTGGGTACTCATTTTGCCAACCTCTGAAGAATGGAAGGCTGAGTGAACCTTGAGGCTGCTATCTGGAACTGAACCCCAGGTCATGAGCCCAGTTTTAGCTGCAGTGCAGCTGTTTTGCCAATGCACCACAAGGCTCACTTAAATTGGCCTCCAGTTAAATAAGATCTCTAGTTCTACTTTAAATCAGTGTCTCACAACCACACGAGTTAGTCAAAGACTGGGCTAAGCATGGATGTTGTTGGGATGCCATTCCCAGCAAGTGGAAGTTGAGCCATGGCAACTGGACTTCTGTTCTTGAGAGTCTGAAACGTTTTGCTACTCATCCAAGCAGCTGCATCAGTCTGTCAGTGCTTGAGTGCTTGGATGAGTAAAGCAAAGCAAAAACAAAGTGTTCTGCTTGTATACCACCCCATACCACTTCAAGTAGTCTTTGGGCTGTTTACAGTTTTTAATTACAGTATGCAGGCTGCACATGCCCCACCCCAGCAAGCTGGGTACTTATTTTACCAACCTCGGAAGGATGGAAGGCTGAGTCAACCATGAGCCAGCTGCTACCTGGGATTGAACCCTAAGTCGTAAACACAGTTTTACCTGCAGTACAGGCATTTAACGACAAAACGTTTCAATCTCTCAAGAAAAGAAGTCCAGTTGCCATGACTCAACTTCCAGATAAACTCACCTGGATGACTGAGAATCTTCACAGACATTCCCAGCATGCCTCATGATTGGCTGTACTGCCTAGGTGAGCCTTAGTCCAGTAACACCAAGAAGGTTACATTTTGCCCACTTCTGTGTTTTATCTTCCAACTTAGGGTGAACCTCAACCTCCAAAATGCCCTGTTCTCTAGAGGCCCGCAAACATCTCTTGGAAATTGAAATCCGTGGCTTCCTTTCAGAAGTCAGTTCATCTCCTATTTGGTCTTCCTCTTCTCCTGCAGCCTTCTACTTTGCCCAGCGCTATTCTCCTTTCCAAGGAATCCTGCCTTCTCCTGGTGTACCCAAAGGTGGACAGCCTTAGATTCAGCATTTTTGCCTCCAGCGATAGGTCAGGCTGCGAAAGGGATCTGGGAGTCTTGGTGGACCACAAATTGAACGTGAGTCAGCAGTGTGATGTGGCGGCCAGGAAAGCCAATGCGATTCTTGGTTGCATCAACAGAACCATAGTGTCTAGATCAAGGGAAGTGATAGTACCACTCTATTCTGCTCTGGTCAGACCCCACCTGGAGTACTGTGTCCAGTTCTGTGCGCCTCAATTTAAAAAGGATGTTGACAACCTCGAACGGGTGCAGAGGAGGGCGACCAGGATGGTTGAAGGTCTGGAAGAGATGTCTTAGGAGGAACGGCTGAGGGAGCTGGTAATGTTTAGCCTTACAAAAAGAAGGCTGAGAGGGGATATGATAGCTATGTTTAAATATTTGAAAGGATGTGATATTGAAGAGGGAGCTGGTTTGTTTTCCATGGCTTCAGAGACCATGACTTGGGGCAATGGTCTCAAACTACAGGCAAAGAGATTCCATTTGAACATTAGGAAGAACTTCATGACAGTTAGACCTGTTCGGCAGTGGAATATGCTGCCACAGAGGAGGGTGGTGGAGTCTCCTTCCTTGGAGGTTTTTAAGCAGAGGCTGGATGGCTATCTGTCGGGAGTCCTGTGATGGAATTCCTGCAAGGCAGGGGGTTGGACTGGATGGCCCTTGAGGTCTCTTCCAACTCTATGATTCTGTGCGTCTATGACCATCTTTCTGGCGGCTCTTAGCAAGTGAAAATTATACTCTGTGCAGCATCACCTACATGTTATCTCGGTGCGACTTCGAGACCCAGGTGCTGCCAGGGTAGACTGGGAAAAAAGCTGGCTTTCCACTTATCCTGTCCAGGCTGATTTCATTCTGCTTCTTGTCCTATTGACCATGGTCCAGGGTCACAGGCCCTGTTATTCACAGCAGGACAATTAGAGCAGACAGATGGCTGGAGCTCTCAGACTGCACTCAGGAGCACCAATGTATGAGAACACCAATTTGTCATAATGACAGAATGTGGTGCTCCAGCAGGCCTTTTCGTGACCCCTCCTGAAAAACACGGAGAGGTGAAGAAATGCACTGGAAGAATCTCTCCTTCAGACTGCACCTCTCAGAATTTCCTTACTGGCAATTTGGAAAGTTGCTTTAAAAACAGAAAGCAGTAATTTTTGGGTGGCAGTGGTGGTGGGAGATGTAAAAAAATGCCTCTTAAAATTCCTTTATAAGCCCCTTAAAATTAGCTTTTAAAAGTAACTAGGAAATGCTACTCATCTCACTAAAAATCAACTTTTAAATATGTTATATTATTTGTTCTCTAATTATTTGCTCTCTAATTCTGTAAATAATCCATCCAATGCTCACTAACCAATAGGGGGCTTATTATGTATGACAAGTTAATTTCATACTCTACCCACAGCAGAAGGTGATGAGAAGATGATGAGTGCACAAAGCCGAATTATTCAGAAATACAACAGGCAACCTCCTCTGTTTATTAGTGCTTTATCTTCCTGGAACTTTCTGCATTTCATAACTGCACTATCCTGCAGTTACATGAGCAGTTAAAACAAACAACAACAAAGCAGACTAAATGTCAGACCAATACCAAAAGCTAAAAAGTGAAACCCAGATGGTACAAACTAATTCTCACCCAGAAGTCGAAACAAGAGTTGGGAAATTCAGCTGGGTTCAGCCTCCCTGAAAAGCATGTTTTTAACTGCCTCATAAATTAGTACGGGGAGGGGGCCAAGCATGTGGATAAAAGAAATCCAGTTGACATTGTTTATCTGGACTTTCAGAAGGCTTTTGACAAGGTCCCACACCAAAGGCTCTTGAATAAACTTGCCAGTCATGGAAAAAAGGGTCCTGGATCAGCAACTGGTTAAGGGTCAGGAAACAGAGGATAGCACTAAATGGACACTTCTCCAAGTGGAGGGGGGTAAAGAGTGGGGTCCTTCAAAGTTCAGTACTGGGACCCCTGGTTTTCAACCTCTTCATAAATGATCTAGAAGTAGGAGTAAATAGCAAGTTAGCCAAATTTGCCGATGACACTAAATTATACAGGGTAGTAAAAACTGAGAGAGATTGTGAGGTGCTCCAGAGGGATCTCTTGACACTGGGGGAGCGAGCAAACCAGTGGCAAATGAGCTTCAACATTAGTAAGTGCAGAGTGATGCACGTTGTGACAAAAAAAAAAACCCAATTAGATTTACAAACTGATGGGTCTGAACTCTCCATAACAAACCAGGAAAGAGACCTTGGTGTCCTGGTGGTCAGTTCAATGAATGTGTCAACCCAGTGCGCTGCAACAGTGAAAAAAGCAAACTCAATGCTAGGGATCATTAGGAAGGGTATAGAAAATAAGTTAACAAGTGTCATATTGCCTCTTTATAAATCTATGGTGAGGCCGCAACTGGAGTACTGTGTACAGTTCTGGTCACCATACCTCAAGAAGGATATTATGGAACTGGAAAAAGTGCAGAGGAGGGCAACAAGAATGATTAAGGGACTGGAACACCTTCCTTACCATTTGAGGCTGCAATGGCTGGACCTCTTCACTCTTGAACAATGGCGCCTAAGAGGAGACCTGATTGAAGTTTATAAAATCATACACAGTGTGGGCAGAGTAGATAAGGAAAAACTGTTTTCCCTATCACACAACACTAGAACTAGGGGGCACTCCATGAAACATTTGGGTGCTAGATCTCAAAGAGAAAGCACTTTTTCACCCATAGGATCACTGATGCCAGAAGAAGTGGTGACAGCTGTCTGTCTTGACAGCTTTAAGAAAAGTTTGGAGAAGTTCATGGAGAACAAGGGTATCAATGGCTATCAAGATGGATGCCTAAGGACAACCTCCAGGTTGGAGAAAGAGGCAGGATATCTCTCAATGCCATTTGCAGGGAATCGTAAGCAGGTGAAGACATCTGCTTAGGAATACCCTGAAGCAAATGGTGAGCCATTGTGTGAGACAGAATGCTGGACTGGATGGGCTGTGGCCTGTTCCAGCAAGGCTGTTCTTATGTTCTAATAGCTGGTCTGGGAGTTGATGCCACCAATGTGAAGTCTCTACTTCTCTACTTCTTTTAGGGTGCCTACATGGAGGAGGCTGACCTGGGAGGATCTCTTGGGTCAGAGAAAGGGCACTGGGGAGAAACTCCCAGACAATTTTGTTCACAGTTCACAAAGCATAAGTTGCTCTGAAGCTTTCTCCATTAGAAGCAAAGGCCATTTGAATTTTCAGAGGGTGCGATCCCATACGCCAGCAGGTTATCTTGCCTGGATACTGACCCAGCCTCCATCTTCCCCAGCCTCCCTGGCAGGGGCAATGGGTGTTGTAGTTCAACTCACCAGGAGTGCACCAGGTTCGGGAAAGCTGTTACAATCCCACCTGCAAGACCGTGTCACGCAGAGAATTCACATCATGTTTGCCCCCCAGGTTACAGGCATTTCCGGCATAACCGTAACTAAAGCAAGGAGCAGAGGCAGATCTACGAACTGAGAAAAGGATGAGGCAAAGTTGAATGAATCCATCAGCAATCCAGCCTCACCAGTGCATACCCTTCTTTTAAAGATATTTTTCTCCCTCGCACTGGGGAAGCGGAAATGATTTCTAAACTGCTTCTCATTCACTGTGCTGGGGGAATTCTTCTGTGAAGTAACCAGATTTTTTTTTTTAAAATAAAAGCTAGAATTTTTAATATGGACAAAGTGTGTGTTCTTTATATCATTTTCTTTCCTGTACAGGAATAGGGGAAAGGAAGACGGGATGGGGTGGGGAGGTGTCAGATATCTGTACAAATCCAGCTTGTATATGTATTTTTAATGTGCACAGTTTCTCACAACTGCGGTGTGTCAAGTAGAGACTCTTGCATTTTTTTACACATTTCCCCTCCATGGGATTGAAGCTCGCTTCCCGTTCCTTAAGGCCGATTCTTCCACCAGGCTGCCTTCGTTTTTCAACTTATTTTTGCTGGAATCACCAAGCCCAGTGCCTTCAGCTTCTTGCCAGGAAGACAGAGTTAGGCGGAACATCAGAAAAACAACAACTCTTAACTGTTAGAACAGTATGACAACAGCAGCTTGGGAGGTGTTGAGTGTTACAATGTTGAAGTCATTCAAGAGACTATCGGGCTCCCACCTCTCAGATCTGCAAGGGTTTGGACTTGATGGCCTTAGAAGCTCCATGATTCCATGATTTGAGAGATGTTTCTCTTTCTCAGAGGAAATGTCTGGGAAGACTGAAAACCTCACCTTTCTTATGATATTTTAGCAGTTTCATAATTTGATAATGGGGCGTGGTGGTTCAGCGGGGTAGAGCACCAGCGACAAAATCGGCAGCTCAGCAGTTCGAATCCGGGGTGCCACGCAGCGGAGTGAGCTCCCGCTGTTCACCCCAGCTCCTGCCAACCTAGCAGTTCAAAAGCACATGAAAGGCAAGTAGATAAATAGGTATTGCCGTAAAAAGCGGGAAGGTAAAACAGTGTTTCCTTGTAGCCATGCCGGCCACATGGCCATGGACTTGCACAACACTGGCTCTTTGGCTTGAATACGGAGATGAGCATCACCCCTGGAGTCGGATACGACTAGCACGTACGTGCGGGGGGAACCTAATGTGACTCCTGAGCCCTTATTCTTAAGCTTGCTCAGGGTTTGTAGAGCTGCCTTTTGCTTCTATGTTTCTGCACTCCCATGCCATCACACCATGCACAAGTTACCTTTGTACACGTCTGGGCCTCATTCCTTCTTCCTGCTGGCTGGAACATGAAGTGTGTCTCCCGCCCTCTCCTTGTGGACTTTACCTCTTTGCATGATAGTATCATAAACACGATGGGTTTAGGACAGAGAACAGCAATCAGGCTGTGTGGAACTTGCTAGATCTGGTACTTCCGTAGCCTATAAACCTTCACCTTTTTAGCTAACCTTTCTATCCCTTCCTTCCTTAAATGATAATTGGGTTTTTTTTAACTCCTCCTAATTTGAAAATCCTGAAGGCAGACCAGATGGCCTGAATTTGGTACAAGATGAACCTACTGTGCTCAAACCGTACAGGTCTCAGTCTGGTTCAAACAGACAGTGGTCTAAGAAATCTCCTTTTGCTGCGTAGATGCCATGCATCTGGATTTTTGGTAGATCAGCAGTGGCAACAAGGAAGTGTATTTTACATTCGCACAATCAACTGCAGCCTATTGTCCAACTGCGGTAACCACTTTCTGGTTGCTGACTGATTTGCAATATACAATAATACCACCATATCCATGGAATCAGGGCCGGTGCTAGGGTTTCTGGCGCCCTAGGCGGCGGGCGGGGCGGCGGGAGCAGGGCGGCGGGGGGCCGCGGGCGGGTGGCCAGCGGTAGGGGGGGCAGCGGGGGGCAGCAGGCTAGCCAGCGGTGGTGGTGGGGGTGGCACCCCCTCTCCATTTTGGCACCCCCTGTCCATTTTGGCGCCCTAGGCAACTGCCTAGATCTCCTTAACGGACGCGCCGGCCCTGCATGGAATCAGCATTTGCTGATTCTTTTATCCATGGTCTGTTTTTTTAAAAAAATAAAAATCAAAATCCTAGAAATACCTATTTCTAAAGATGAAGTTACCAGAACAGGCCACAAGAGGCAGCCAGAGAACAGGCTATGTATAATAATTAGAGAAGGGCACGAACCAAAAAAAATGGCGATTTGTTTTGTTTTGTTTTGTTTTAGGGCAAGCTCGTCCAAACTTTGGCCCTCCAAATGTCTTGGTCCACAACTCCCACAGTCCTTTGCCATTGGCGATACAGACTTGGAATTCTGGGCATTGTGGTCCAAAACATCTGGAGTGCTGAAGTTTGGACATGCCAGCTTTAGGGTTTGATTCGTTTCATTTTGTTTTTAATGAATTTTTTTCAAATATTTGTTTCATTGGTTCATTTTGTTCGTTATTCGTTTCCCCCCACTTTGTGCGATTTAATCAATTTGACAGCGGGCGGGCGGGGAAAAACATTCGAAAAAAATAATTGAAAAAACACAGGTGTTGATAGCAACAGCACAAACTGGACTGGCAGCATCCTCATCCTCATCATCCACATCATCTTCAATCATCATTCATCACATCATCTTCTTTACCTGGCGGGGTGATCCTGGCCCCTGTGGCAGGGTTTTTTTTGAGGCACTGGCTTGGGGGCAGTGCCTCGTGTGTGTTTTTTGTTTGTTTGTTTGTATTTTTCTTCAAGCGCCAACCGCGCATCCCTTGGGGCCAGGTCAGCACTGTTTTTATTTTTCATATATTTTTCTTTATTTTAGGGCACCAATCTGGCCACCCCTGGGGCCAGGTCAGTGTGCATTTATTTATTTATTTATTTATTTATTTATTTATTTATTTATTTAATTCAAGCGCCAACCACACGGCTCCTGGGGCCAGATCAGTGCTGATTTTATTTTTCATTCTGTTTTCTTTATTTTAGGCGCCACCCCGGCCACCCCTGGGGCTGGGTCAGCACTCCTTTATTTTATTTTATTTTATTATTTTTGTTTTTCAAGTGCGGACCATGGCTGCCTACCAACTGTATCACGGCTGGTTGGCTCCCCCCCCCCCGGTCACCACCTCCCTGCAGCCAGGAAGACCGGACCGTCCAGGAAGGACTAGCACCAGGTGGGAGACATCTCCGCCGCCATTAACTAAA
>JAHTLZ010000379.1:60859767-60905558 GCA_023846285.1 Phrynocephalus versicolor | reverse complement strand
GATCTGAGAAAAGACATAAATGCACATTTTAAGGACCCCCACCCCCCGGTAGGTATTATCAGACAGTATAAATAATTATCGCTGCGTTTTTATGGATGTCCAGGGCATTTTTTAACATTTAAAACAGCTCATTTCATTGCACGCCGGCAGTAACGAAAACGAAACGTAACGACCACAATTTTCGTGGGTTGTTTCGTTTCGTTCAATTTTCATCACAATTTTCATTTGTCATTTCGTTACGTAACGGAAACGAAAAACAGAAACGAAAACAAAAAAAATCGCCGAGTCGTGCCCATGTCTAGGGGCCAGGCAACATTTAGCCAGTGTAATTCAGTTGCAAGCAGTTCAGAGAGTGCTTTAAATTCTATGGGGTTTGCAGCTCACGCATGGCGTTTTGCTTGGTTCTCCCATTTGTATGTTCACCTTTCAAAAGCATCAAGGCGTCTCCTTGACGTGGTACAGCGTCAACATCAGGAGGAAGGCAGCTGGTTGGGCACGGCCACTAGAAGGCTGGAGTGCACTTGGCGTGGTAATCAAGCTGGATGACGTTATTGAAAATGGCTGAAAATGCTGGTGTGCATTTAGGGCTTTGGGTTGGGTGTGTTAGTTACATGGCTGAAAGGGTGAGCAGTTCACCCTTGTTCCTCCTGGGAGGAGTCCACCAGCGTAAAAAGGTTCAACCTGCACATGCATGCTACTCATGTCTGACTCTAGGGGTGGTGCTCATCTCTGCATTCAAGCCAAAGAGCCAGTGTTGCGCAAGTCCGTAGCCACGTGGCCGGCATGGCTGCACGGAAACACTGTTTTACTTTCCCACTTTTTACGGCGGTGCCTATTTATCTACTTGCATTTTACATGTTTTCAAACTGCTAGGTTGGCAGGAGCTGGGGTTATCAGCGGGAATTCACTCTGCTGCGTGGCACCCGGGATTCGAGCTGCTGAGCTGCCGACTTTGCAGCTGACCGTTTCAGCACTGTAGTCCACTGAGCCACCACGCAAAATGCACAGTCCAAGAGCTCCCTCCAAAGTTGGGAACGGTAAACTACTTTTAAGTATTCTGCACATAGAAAAGGCTTAACAGGGCCACCCTAGTAGTAGTTGGAATCAACTGGGCAGAAGGATTATTATTATTATTACTGGGGCTTTGATGTGAGTTATTAAGTCAACATTTTGCAAGCCTGTAAGGTTGTAATTCTTTTTATATTCCTTCATTCCAACTGGAGTCCTGGCATGATGGGAGAAACCTTAAACCTTAACCTCTTGCGTTATGTGGCTTTTAAAGGCAGAAGAGCAAAGGCTGAAAGGGAGGGATTTTGTTTAAAAATCCTTGTAACGTGGCCCTTGATTAGCCAACGTGTTAATTGGAGGGCTCTGATTACTAATTTACCAATTTGACTTCCTCCCTCCGCTACATGCAAACATTTGAAAGGGATTAAAGTCTTAGTCCTGTTGACTCAAAGAGAACAAAAAAAAAGTTGTCAAGCTCTTTAAAGATTAACAAATGTATTGTGGCGGAATTGGGGGATTCATTCCATCCAAACTGGAGCTCCATTGCTTTCGTCTTTAAGGTGGTACATAATTCCCTGGGGGTGGGGGGTGGTCGATCATTTTTATTGTGAATTTTGGAAAGGTTATTTTGGATTCTGGCTCGTAAAATCTACCAGAACAGTGTACGAGTCCACCTGGCCACTGGCTGTGTGGTCCAGGGGTTCATGGGAGTTGTAGGCTAAAAACAAAACTTCGCCAAGATCTGTCTGATTCCACCGCAGGTGAGAACTTCAGGAGGGCTCTGCTCCCTTGGCTTCACAGCTGCTGCTGAGATTCCTTTACCGTGGTTTTACAGCCTTCATTTCCTCCAACGATTGTTCCTCCTGGCTAGAATGGTTTGGTTGTGATCTTTGCCCCTGACCCTTGGCTTTTTATGTTATTTTAGCTCATCTTTCCCTTTTCTTCCTGCTGGGCCGACTTTATTAACATCTTCCTTAGTGCATGATACTGAACCGGGCGTCCTAGACCTGGAGCTTGCTACAACCTTGCGTAATCGTCATGTCCATCTGTGCAAATAGGAGAAGAAACGCCTTTTGTGAAAATTCACATTCTTGGCACGCAGCGTGCCGGCTGTCAGGCCAAAAGGATTGGCCGCCTGCTGGCTTCATAAGCTGAGGTGGACCCTTCTGTTACGAATAAGAGAATATTTCTCCTCTGCTGCAATCTATGCCATGAATGGGCCTCCTTCCCCAACTGGCATAAACTTGGGGAGAAAGCTAGATATCTCCAGGGAGATCATTGTGATCACAAAAGTGTTCTTTTGTTAAAGCTGAACTTGGAAGTACAGTAGGACCCCGCTATCTGCTAGGGATTGGTTCCAGGCCTTCCCGTGGATAATGGAAACCGTGGATAAGAGAGAATGCCCCCCAAACTGCTGTTTTGTGGCAGTAGCTTGCTTTGTGGCAGCTGAATTATGTAAGCAAGGCAGCAGGAGATTTTTCTTTTCTTTTTGCATGCTTTTTGTAGCTCTACTGTTACCTTTTAATGTTCCAAGATGCCTCTTCAAATTCCCTGTTCTTAACTTGAATATGTCTTAAATGTTCTGGACTGTATATTGTCCCTCGTTATTGTAAGCCACCTTGGGTCCTTTCTCAAGGAGAAAGGTGGGGTAAATATACTCCAAATAAATAAATAAATAAAATAAATAAATAAATAAATACATTTAATTTTTCCCTCTGCCAACCGTGGATAACTGAATCAGTGGATAATGAATCAGTGGATATGGGGGTCCTACTATATTTATAATTTGCATTTTTCATACAATCATAGAGTTGGAAGGGGCCCCAGAGGCCATTGAGTCCAACGCAACCCCCTGCTCAAGGCATGATTTCAAATGAAAGAAGATGTGACAGTGGGTTGTCCCATTTTCTCCAGTGTGCGGGTACTCAGCACCACCTCCCGGGGTCATTGGTTCTAATGTCATACTGCTCTAACTGTTAAGAAGTTTTTCCTGATATTTAGCCTAAACCCAGCTTCGTCTAGCATGAGCCCATTATTGCATGCCTTGCACGCTGGGATGACCGAGAACCGAAATAAACTGCCTTTGGCTAGGATTAGAACTAGTCATACACCAGCCCTCAATGCTGCAGTGAGATGTATTGGTACCACCACTGCACACACCTTCCTCTTGTGCCTGAAGTTAATATATAGTAGTATATATTAAAACACACCCTAATATTGCTGTGAAGGCAAAATCCCTGAAATATTAATCATTTTCTTCTGAGGTATGTGTGACATTTTGTAGTACAGTGTTAAGTGGCAGCTGCTTATCATGGTAGTCCATAAGGAGAGTGAAAAATGCAGGCAGTTGGATGTGTCCATGGCAACAACTGAAGGGCAGGCTTTTTTGTAAAGCTAATGGCTCTTAGCTACCTATTCAAACCACCCACATTATTTATTTATTTATTTATTTATACACCTTATACACCACCCACTACCCAAAGGTCTCTGGGAGGCTTACAATCAAAAGAATTAAAACAGTTAAAACATCAAAATAACAATAAATAATCAAAACAATAATAAAAACGTTACACTAAAAATTGCCACCAGGACCCACAATCTGTATTATGTCAGTTTAAAAACTTCTGGAACAGGAAGGTTTTTACCTGGTGCCGAAATGTCATCAATGTTGGCGCCAGGCAGATCTCATTCGGGAGGGCATTCCATAGCCTGGGGGCAGCTGCCGAGAAGGCCCCGTGTCTACAAGCCATCCCTCTCACCTCCTTGAGGGACAGATCTTTCAAAAGGGCCTCCTGGCTCGATCTTAATTGCCAGGTAGGTTCATATTACAGGAGAACACCCTTACATTCAGGAGATGGATTGTAAGACCTCCTACAGATGCTTTAAAATGCACATTATAATAAATGCTCTTTGAATAGCTAACAGTACACTATTCATAGCATGGTCTCTGTCTCCCTCTAGTGACCAGTTCTGGTAACTTACTCATTAGAAATATGTATTTGGGGAATTTGTCTTTTAATATTTTTAGACTTGTTCTCTTTCAGCAGCTGTGAGGGCTGCAGCTAAGCTCGGAGGGAGTCATAGGTTATGTCCTACTCCCTGGTAATCAGAAAAAGTCTGTGCTTTAGCTCTTTGTGCTCTGGTTCCACTACACCACTGGTGACATCCTGT
Source organism: Phrynocephalus versicolor (assembly GCA_023846285.1). Lineage (NCBI taxonomy): Eukaryota > Metazoa > Chordata > Lepidosauria > Squamata > Agamidae > Phrynocephalus > Phrynocephalus versicolor. Next base: position 60,901,379 of record JAHTLZ010000379.1, on the reverse strand, counting down.
GAAGCCACAGGCAAAGCTGCAGGCTGAGGAACAATCTTAAACAACGCATAGCTCTGATGCAAGATTTCTTTCTTTCTTTCTTTGAATGGTGGACAGCTTGATGAAAGCGTCCGCCCAGTGTGTGGTGGCGATGAAGAAGTCCAGTTCCGTGCTCAGGAACATTAAAAAGGGGATTGAAAATAAAACAGCCAATGTTATAGTGCCATTGTACAAAACAATAGTAAGGCTGCATCTGGAGTATCACATACAGTTGTGGTTGCCGTACCTCCAGTGGAACTGGAAAACGGGCAGAAAGAATGACCAAAACAAGAACGTAAAAACAGCCTTGTGGGAACAGACCACAGCCCATCCAGTCCAGCATTCTGCCTCACACAGCGGCTCACCATTTGCTTCAGGGTATTCCCAAGCAGATGTCTTCACCTGCTTAAGATTCCCTGCAAATGGCATTGAGAGATCTCCTGCTTATCTCTCCAGCCTGGAGGTTGTCCTTAGGCATCCATCATGATAGCCATTGATACCCCTGTTCTCCATGAACTTGTCCACTCCTTTCTTAAAGCTGTCAAGGCTGACAGCTGTCACCACTTCTTCGGGCAGAAAATTCCAGAGACCAGTGATCGTCGGGGTGAAAAAGTACTTTCCCTTATTTGTTTGAGATCTAGCACCCAAGCGGTTCATGGAGTGCTCCCTAGTTTTAATGTTGTGCAATAGGGAAAACAGCTTACTAATAACTGGGCTGGGGCATCTCCGTTGGGTCTATAGCGTTTGGGGCTCTTTAGTCTGAAAAAAAGGTGCCTGAGAGGGGACATGATTGAGACATACAAAATTATGCAAGGGATGGATCAAGTGATAGAGGGAAGCTATTTCTCTCTCACATGCAGTACCAGAACCAGGGATCATCCATTCAAATTGAGGGTTGGAAGAGTGAGAAGAGGTGAAGACATCTGCTTGGGAATACCCTGAAGCAAGTCGTGAGCCGCTGTGTGAGACAGAATGCTGGACTGGATGGGCTGTGGCTTGTTCCAGCAAGGCTGTTCTTATGAGGTCCTGAGGTTGCCTAAAAACCAGGGGAGAGGTTGTGGTGGGGCCACCAGTCATCAAGTCAGCCTACACTTTTGTCTACCCACCAATGCCGCTGGGGACGTGAATGCCATCCTACGCCAGCCTGGAATTTTACTGCGCTTTGACCTTTGCCCGCTCTTCCCACCTCTCCTGCTTCCCCTGTATACAAGCAGCCTCTTTGTCCTTGGCTTTTGTCTCCGTGGGTATCTCAGCCTGGGTCTTCCACAACAGCCTCCATCAGGAATAGAAACATTTAGCCCAAGAGGGGTGTGGAGGGTGCTCTCCAGAGGGTGTTGCACATTCATGCCTTGATCTCCAGCCTGTCTTGTCCCCGTTCCAAGATGGCAGCAAGGTGACCTTTTCTTCTCACTTGGGAAGACGTGAATGCCTTCGGTGAGGATTTATTTATTTAAGGCTCCGAAAACTGTTGGCTGCAAAGTCGGAAGCTCGGCGGTTCGAATCCCGGGTGCTGCTCAGTGGAGCGAGCTCCCGCTTTTAACCCCAGCTCCTGCCAACCTAGCAGTTCAAAAGCATATAAAATGCATGTAGATAAATAGGTTCTGCCGTAAAAAGCAGGAAGGTAAAACAGTGTTTCCTTGCAGCCATACCGGCCACATGGCCATGGACTTGCACAACACTGGCTCTTTGGCTTGAATGCGGAGATGAGCACCGCCGCTAGAGTCGGACACGACTAGCATGCATGTGCGGGAGGGAACCTTTACCTTTTACCTAATCCCCTAGAAATCCTCACCAAGGATTTTGTGAGCTCTGGTAAAGAATGAAATGAAAGAATCGTGCATTCCGGTTAAGATGATCAAGGAGATTGGTTAAAAAAAAAATTAAAGCAACTTTTAAAAGAATACCCCACACGTCCACATATGGCAGCATCTCCCTGGATGAAAATCCGCCTATACTGCCATCCTGCTTACAGCTGTGATGTCACAACCAAGCTGAATCAGAGCCACTTGGTTGTGTGATAAGTTTGAAGCACACTTATTCTGTGCTTGGGTTTGAGTTTGGTGACTCTACAGCAGCTGCAGACCCCAGGGACCAACCATTTCTAATAATTATGGCACTGACTATGAGAATCTGGAGACTGTAAGCCAACAAACAAAGGACCCCCCCCCTTCTCTGCCCTGTATTTCTTTGCATCAATGAATACCCTGGAAACGATTTCTAAGCCACATCATTTCAGGGATAGAAGGTCAGTCTCTGATGACTGAGACGTACAAAATAATGCAGGGCATGAGTAAAGTGGATAGAGGGACACTCTTCTCTCACACACAAAACACCAGAACTAGGGGACATCCATTCAAATTGAGGGTTGGGAGAGTGAGAACAGACAAAAGAAAATATTTTTTTTTTACCCAGCGTGTTGTTAACCTGTGGAACAAACTGCCACAGGAGTTGGTGATGGCATCTGGCCTGGATGCCTTCAAAAAGGGGATTGGACAGATTCCTGGAGGAAAAGTCCATCACAGGTTACAAACCATGAGGGAGATGTGTAGTCTCCAGTCTTAAAACCGGGGTACTTCAAGGGCCAGATGCAGGGGAGTGGAGTATCAGGAGACCGATATCTAGTCTCATGCGCTCCCAAACGCATCTGGTGGGGCCACTGTGAGATATAGGAAGCTGGATTAGATGGGCCTTTGGCCTGACCCAGCAGGGCTCTTCTTATGTCTTTATGTCCTTATGATGTCCCCTTGGGGATGGGGGGCTATGTGCCATGCTCCAGACAGTGCTGATCTTGACTCCTATTCCCCCCAGCCAGCGTGCCTGTGGCTCAGGGATGTTGAGAACTGGAGTGCGCAATATCTGGAAAGTCCACGGGTTTCTGCAGAGGCCTCATTCCGGGAGGGAGCCCAGCCCCCAAGTCACCTCTAAAGACCCACCTTTTCCGGGAGGCCTTTGGTGATTCTTAACTCGTTCCTTTTTTTTTTTCTCCCTCAGTCCGCCATCATCACATTTTTGCTTGCATATTTTTAACTGATAGTTTTAGAGGTGCCATTTGTTTGATTTGATTTGACTTGATTGGATTTTATTGCTATGTTGTTTGTATTTGTATATCTATTGTAATTCTGTGTGGCTATTTAAGCCTTTGTAAGCCGCTTAGAGTTCGGGAAGAAGATAAGCGGGGTATAAATTTAATAAATAAATAAATAAGTAAATAAATAATTCTGATTAATACAGTCAAAAAGGACTGAAAAAAAGGAGGTGGTGTGGGTAGTTTGTATTTTTTTCCCTTCTTGCCAAACTAATTGGATTAATTAATTCCCCTCACACAAGCAATCAGCACTTAATGAAGTAAAGAGGATAAAAGGAGGCAGAGCTCAAAGCCTTTATTGGGCGAATTTCTTGCACCACTCAAGTCTGGACACTTTTGAAGGGAGGGATAATGTCAGCGAACATAGATAAGCACCAGGCATTGGGGTTGGCCTGGTAAGTCTTTTATATGAATTTATAGCTTCTTGGGAGGAAAGCAATGGCAAACCTAGATAGCATCCTAAAGAGCAGAGACATCACTTTGCCAACTAAGGTCAGGATTAGAGATGGGCACGAATAAAAAAAAAATGGCATTTCGTTTGTCGTTTGTCGTTTGGAGGGTCCATTTCGGTTCGTTTCCATTTTTCGTGAATTTTTGCAAAAAATTGTTTTCGTTTTCGTTCTTTCGTTACCATTTCGTTACCATTTATTTCAATTTTTTGTGATTTTTTTTAGGATTTTAAGCAACTGACTCATATTGCAGTAACGGAAACGAAACGCACGACAAAATTTCTGGTGTTTCTGTTCGTTTTGTTTCATTTTAGAGACAAAATTCGTTTGTCGTTTTGTTGCGTAACAAAATGAAAAAACGGAAACGGAAATGAAAAATTGTTCGTTTCGTGCCCATCTCTAGTCAGGATAGTCAAAGCTATGTTTTTTCCAGTAGTGATGTATGGAAGTGAAAGCTGGACTATAAAGAAGGCTGATCGCTGCAGAATTGATGCTTTTGAGCTGCGGTGCTGGAGGAGGGTCTTGAGAGTCCCCTGGACTGCAAGGAGATCAAACCTATCCATCCTGAAAGAAATCAACCCCGAATGTTCACTGGAAGGACAGATTTCGAAGCTGAGGCTCCAGTACGTTGGCCACCTCATGAGGAGAGAGGAGTCCTTGGAAAAGTCCCTGATTATGGGAAAGATTGAAGGCAAAAGGAAAAGAGGACGGCAGAGAATGAGATGGTTGGACGGTGTCATCGATGCAACCAATATGGATTTGACCAAACTCCTGGAGGCAGTGGAGGATAGGAAGGCCTCGCGAGCTCTGATCCATGGGGTCACGAAGAGTCGGACATGACTGAACAACTGAACAACAACACAGCTTCATATAGACTTTGTGTTTATAACTACTTATAACTGTGTAGCTTTAATGTAATGTTGCCTATTAATCCTATAAGATGTCCCTCAATTCCTTGTTCTCAAATACTTGAACATGTCTTAATTGTACTGGGCTGTATATTATCCCTCATTCCTGAAAGCCGCCTTGGGTCCTTTTCCAAGGAGAAAGGTGGGGTAAAAAAACTCTAAAATAAATAAATAATTAAGTAATGGGCGCCCAGCATGGTGTAGTGAATGAAGTGATAGCGACTAGAACTCAGGAGATGTGGGTTCCAATCTCTGCTCGGCCATGGAAATTCACTGGGGGTGATCTGGAACTGGTTTTTCACTTCACTTGAAAAATCTATTGGGGATTGCTGCAAGTCAGCAAGCTTTATAGCTCTTGAACTGGCTTGGAGCAGAAGTATAAGAACAACTCACTTTCCCAATTTCTCATTGGCCCTGTATGGATATCTGTGGTAGGGCACAGATGGCCATACAGAGGACAACACAACCAAATTTGCTGAACTTTATAAAAGATCATAAGAACAGCTTCCTGTATCTCACAGTGGCCCCGCCAAATGTGTCTCCTGATACCACTCCCCTGCATTTGGCCCTCAAAGTACGCTTTTTTTAAAGCCTGGAGATGACACATCTCCAGCATGGTTTGTAACCTGTGATGGAGTTTTCCTCCAGGAATCTGTCTAGTCCCCTTTTGAAGGCATCTAGGCCAGATGCCATCGCCACCTCCTGTGGCAGGGAGTTCCACAGACTAACACGCCGGGTAAAATTTATATATATTCTTTTGTCTGTTCTCACTCTCCCAACCCACAATTTGGGGGTTCTGGTATTTTGTGAGAGGGAGAAGAGCATACCTCTATCCACTTTACTCATGCCCTGCATTATTTTGTAGTCTCAATCATATCTCCCCTCAGGCGCCATGTCAGATTGACCTCCCTTATGAAGAAAGGCTAAAACATTTGGGCCTCTTTAGTCTGGAAAAAAGGCGCCTGAGGGGGGATATGATTGAGACATACAAAATAATGCAGGGTATGAGTAAAGTGGATAGAGGGAAGCTCTTCTCCTTCTCCCAAAATACCAGAACTAGGGGGACATACACTCAAATTGAGGGCTGGGAGAGTAAAAACTGACAAAAGAAAATATTTTTTCACCCAGCGCGTTGTAAGTCTATGGAATTCCCTGCCACACAATGTGGTGATGGCATCTGACCTGGATGCCTTCAAAAGGGGATTGGACAGATTCCTGGAGGAAAGTCCATCACACGTTACAAACCATGATGGAGATGTGTAGTCTCCAGGCTTTAAACCAGGGTACTTCAAGGGCCAGATGCAGGAGAGTGGTATCAGGAGACAGATATCTAGTCTCATGCGCTCCCAAACACATCTGGTGGGGCCGCTGTGAGATACAGGAAGCTGGACTAGATGGGCCTTTGGCCTGATCCAGCATGGCTCTTCTTATGTTCTTATGTTCTTATGTCATATTAGAATCCACCAACATCCAGGCAAAGGTAACTGTACCAAGACAGACTAATGTTCTAGATTTTAAGAGAGCCGACTTTAACAAAGTGAGGGATGGAATGGGGAGGATTTCATGGATGGAAATCTTAAAGGGAAGAACAGTTCAGGAATGCTTGGGAAACTCTGAGAGATGAAACAATAAAGGCCCAAAGCAAAACAATTCCACAGAGAAAGAAAAACAAGCAGCCTATGACAAGACCGACGTGGATGGATAGACAGCTCTCCAAGAAGCTAATGCACAAGAAAGATAAGAATAAAAATAGAAAAAGGGGCTCCTAACTAGAACAGAATACAGTACCAGCAAATAGCTAGAATCTGTAAGGATGGAGTCAGGAAAGCTAAGGTTCAAAACGAGCTAAGATTTGCAATAAATGCCAAAAATAATAATAATAAAAGTTTGTTTCAGTATGAAAGGAGCAAGAGGAAAGTCAAGGAAATGGATGGACCATTAGTGGGAGAAGATGACAGGCGACATGGGAGAAAGCGGAACTGCTTAATTCTTTTTTCGCGTCTGTCTTTATGCAAAGAGAATAATTGGTCCACCCTGTCAAAAGCAGCACTGTGGGAGACAGGATCAGAAAGCGGGTCAAAATAGGGAAGGAAGTGGTAAATGAACATCTAACAACAGTACTTTGAATAAGTTCAAGTCTCCTGGACCAGATGGATTACACCCAGGGTACTAAAAGAGCTGTCAGATGAGATCTCAGAACCACTAAATGAAATCTTTGAGAGGTCCTGGAGCATGGTCAAACTGTCCGAGAGCTAGAAAAGAGCTGATGTGGTTAGTTGCAGTCTACAAAAAGTTGGGAAAGTGGATCCAGGAAACAACAGACCAATCAGCTTGACATCAATCCCTGGGAAAATCGTCGAAAAAAATAATCAAGCAGAAGATCTGCGAGCACCTAGAAAATAACAAGGAGGTGATTGCTAGAAGCCAACATGGGCTTGTTAGGAACAGGACATGGCAAACAAAAATATTGCCTTCTTTGATAAAGTGACTTAATTGGTGGACCGAGGAAATGCAGTGGACACAGGATACATCTAGCTGCCTAGATGCCCTAAGCACATCCGATCTCGCCTGATTTCGGAAGCTAAGCAGGGTCAGCCCTGGGGAGTACTTGGATGGGAGACCTCCAGTAAATACCAGGTGCTGTAGGCGCCTGGAGTAGGAACTGGCAAACCACTCCAGTATTCCTGCCAAGAAAACTCCATGGACATGGGGTCACGAAGGGTCGGTCACGACTGTAACGACGCAACACACACACACACACAAGGATACTTAGACTTCAGTAAGGCATTTGATAAGGTAGGCCACAACCTACTACTTCATAAGATAGAACAAAGTGGGATAGACAGTGCAACTACCAGATAGATTTGCAGCTGGTTGACCAATTGCACCCAACCTGTGGTCCTCAATGGAATCACATCTACATGGAGGGAAGTGGGCAGTGGGGTCCCTCAAGGTTCTGTCCTGGGCGTAGTGCTCTTCAGCATCTTCATAAATGATCCGGATGAGGGGCTAGTACCACCCTATACTGCCCTAGTGAGACCACATTTGGAATACTGTGTCCATTTCTGGTCACCACAATGCAAACAAGACACAGAGGCCCTAGTAAAAAAGTGCAGAGATGAGCAACTAAGATGATAAGGGGACTGGAGGCTAAATTGTATGAAGAGCGACTAAAAGAACTAGGCATGTGCAGCCAGACAAGGAATGAAGACTGAGGGAAGACAAGATAGCAGTCGTCCAGTACGTGGAGGGTTGACTCAGGGAAGAGGGCATTGATTGCTCCTGAGGCTATGACAAGAACCAATGGGTGGAAACTCATCAGAGGGAGAGCCAACCTGGAAATAAGGAGAAATTTCCTGACAGTGAGAGTGATTAAACAGTGGAACAGCTTGCCTCCAGATGTTGTGGGGGCCTCATCGCTGGAGGCTTTCAAGAAAAGATTAGATAGCCATCTGTCCGGGATGATATGAGGTCTTCTGCCTTGGGCAGGGGGTTGGATCAGAACATCTTCAAGGTCCCTTCCAACCCTATGATGATTCTATGATTCTATAATTTTATCTCCCCACAATCTCCTTTGCTCAAGGTTCAACAGATATTTCAGCCTTTCCTCCTAGGGCAGTGATGGCGAACCTATGGCATGGGTGCCAAAGGTGGCACTCGGAGCCCATTCTGTGGGCACCTGACACCGCCCTTCATAGCCACCTGTATACAGGTTAAATTACTGTATTGGCAATTTGTTAAAAAAAAAAATAGTGGGTTTTGAATTGCAGTTTGGGCACTCGGTCTCTAAAAGGTTCGCCATCACTGTCCTAGGGCTTGGTTTCCAGTCCCCTGATCATCCTTAGGACTTTCTATCCTGATTTACAGCCAGAGAAATAGGATTTAGATTTTTGGACTGCTGCTCTTCATGGTTAATGTTTGATCTAGGACAGGAATGCAAGCATCTTTTGTTTGGAATGTATGTGTGGTATCGTTATAGTCGTGACCGACTCTTCGTGACCCCATGACCATGGAGTTTTCTTGGCAGGAATACTGGAGTGGCTTGCCAGTTCCTACTCCAAATGCCTACAAGCACCTGGTGTTCCCTGGGGGTCGCCCATCCAAGCAATAACCAGGGCCAACCCTGCTTAGCTTCCGAAATCAGGCGAGATCGGATGTGCTTAGGGCATCTCGGCAGCTTTGGAATATAAGTGACATTTTAACAATCCAAAGTTCCTGCTTTTGCTGGTTTGTATCTTTCAAAAGAAAGAAAGAAAGAAAGAAAGAAAGAAAGAAAGAAAGAAAGAAAGAAAGAAAGAAAGAAAGAAAGAAAGAAAGAAAGAAAGAGAAAGAAAGAAAGAAAGAAAGAAAGAAAGAAAGAAAGAAAGAAAGAAAGAAAGAAAGAAATCTTCAGGAGAGGAACTTCTAGATTCCATCCTCCATATAGTTGGGCCTTTAGGCTTACAGGAATAAGCCTGTTGCTGTTAAATACTGAAATCAGAGGAACAATCAAACTACAGGTATCCTCTTCCGGGCTTTGTCTCCCTCTTGTGGGACAAAGAAGAGAAGGCGAAAAAGAAGTCTGAGTGGAGAACCCTACCTAGTGCTGGAGTCTCCCAAGCTGTCCAGGCAGTGCTTGGGGAAAGTTCTTGTTCTGAACTACATTTCCCAGTGTCCCTAGGGAGTTCTGGTGGCTGCCTTCCAGCATTTCCCAGCTTCTAATCTAGATCAACCCCATAATCGGAACCAAAGTTTGCTTGCTCAAAATGACCAAGAGTGACCCCCCCCCCCAATCAAGGGGGCTTCGGCGGGGCTCCCCTCTACGAGGGCCCAGATAATGCTCCCCTTTCAATGGCAGTATCCTCTTTTTCCACTGGGGTGGCATTTCCCAGCACCGGCAGCTCCAGCCTTGGCATTTGATTGTGCCAACTGAGGCAGGAAACAGATGGTGGCTGGGCGAGAAGAGATCTTTACAACCACCAATGGTCTGTTCTCTGGGTGCCAAGCCATCGCCCACCTGCCACACGAAATAGGGGAGATGCTGGAGTATTAATCCCCTGGTGAGATTTTCAGTCACCACGGATGGGCGTGGAAGTTGGACAGTTAAAAAAAAGGCAAAGAAATTGAAATGTGAATGCTGGAGGTGTTATTTGGAGAAGTGGCACACTCAGGTCATTAAGAGCCTTTTCACACGACCCCTAAGATCCGCTGGCCACTTAAATTCGGACCAGAGATCTTGGGGGTTCGTTGCTCTTCCTGCGTCCCCACCCCTCCGCACTTCCTTAATCCTGTCTGTGTGAGGGGAGGCAGGAAAAGGGGGACAAAAGAATGCAGGCTCACCTCCGTTTGCCGGTCCAAGCCTCCCCAAGCCTCCCCGTCGTCCTGATTCCTTCTCTTAAAGGGGCGGGAGGCAAAAAAAAACCCAACAAACAGAAGGGAGGAGAGCCGGGCACTCACTCCTTTACATCCGGACCTGGGGATTTTCACCCTCCAAGAGCAGGTACATGAAAAGTGCGCTGGGATGTGCTTAGGTGGGCGTGGTCACACTTAATTTCCTGCAAACTCCGGAGCTGGTGGGGAAACAATTTTAAGCTCTGGAGCTGGCAGCCATTTGCGGCGGAGTTTAGGGGTCGTGTACAAATACTCTAAGAGTCGCGTGCAGTGCACGGCCCCCAGATTACAATAGGCTCTGCCGAGACTGCCGTTTTGCACGTGCGATATTGGTGACCTGCAACCTTCAGCATCTGAGCTTCTCACAGGCTGCAGTGCCCAAGCCTTACAAAGATTTTGCTTTGACTGCCAATGCTGAAGAAGGTATGCAGAGGGCTCACGCCTTGTTATGAATGGATAAAATCTTATCCCAAGGGAACGGTACACGACCTATGCTTTTCATTGAGAGAGAGAGAGAGAGAGAGTGTGTGCAAGAATTACAGAATAAGATGCAACTTGATTAGAAATGCCTTCTGCTCTGCCCTGCCATGCTTTTATAATATTTGAAAACACCTGAATACATTTTAAGTAACTTTTTAAAGGTGCCTTGTAAGAGATGTTTCCAACAGCTTTGCTCGCTTCTCTACCATAGTTAGCCACTAGGCATAAAGAGGAGGCAATAAGGCCATAGAATCATAGAATTGTGAGTACGTCTCGTGGGCGTGGGAACCCATGAAAGGGCTTTCTCGGCTGCTATGCCCAGACTCTGGAACTGCCTCCCACGAGAGGCCGGGAATGCCTCATCTCTGTTGTCCTTCCAGAAACAGGCAAAGACCTTTCTCTTCAGGCAAGCTTTCCCCGAATGATGGACTACCATGTGTATTTCATATGAATCTGTGGGTTCACATAGACTTTGCATTTATAGCTACATGTAGCTTTAATGTAATGTTGCCTATTAATGCTGTAAGATGTCTCTCAATTCCTTTTTGTCAAATACTTGAACATGTCTTAATTGTACTGGACTGTATATTATCCTGCATTACTGTAAGCTGCCTTGGGTACTTTTCCTAGGAGAAAGGTGGGGTAAAAATAATCTAATAAATAAATAAATAAATAAAAAAGAAGTTGGAAGGGGCCTACAAGACCATCAAGTCCAACCTGCTGCTCAAGGCAGGAATAAAAATCAAAGGAAACCTGCCAGGTGGAGGTCTAAATATATCTTAAACGCCTTCCGTGTTGGAGCACTCACCACCTCCGGAGGCCACCAGTTCTTAGAATCAGAATGTTCTATCTGGCCACCAACTCGATATGCTTAGCATATAAACTATAGAACTAACAGATATCTCTTTGTCATAGCAACTGCTGTTCCTCACCTCTGTGTCCCGCACTGAGCACCTGTTGTTTGCGATTGAGCCCTGGTAGGCAAACACAGGAATTGTGCACTGCAAGGAGTGTGCATTCCCCTTACATCTTCTACGTTGATGCTCAGTTCTTGCAAGAGGGAATTGCGATTAGTAAATGGGAATTCATCCCTACCGCCAGGGGGCGGATGGACTCCATGAATAGAAGACTCACTACTACAAGCTTCCAAAAGGAAGCCATGGTGCCCCTGGGACAGGATTTTTGGGGGCAGACATCCAGGGAAATGGGGTGGGGTGGGATGGGGTTCTAACAGGATGAGCAGAAACCTACATGGTCCATGCATGCATGGCACCTGTTTATCATCTGAACTGGAGGTGGGAGAGCGAGCGAGCATTAAAGCTGTTGTCCCAAAATTCCTGCAAAGCATGAGATGTCCCAAAACTTTTTAGTGCAATTAGGGGAGAAAATTTATAGAATAGAATAGAATAATAGAGTTGGAAGAGACCTTAAGGGCCATCCAGTCCAACCGCTTGCCATGCAGTAACCCCCATCACAGGACTCTCGACAGATGGCCATCCAGGCTCTGCTTAAAATCCTCCAAAGAAGGAGACTCCACCACCCTCCTTTGTGGGAGCATATTCCACGGCCGAACAGCTCTAGTTGTCATGAAGTTCTTGCTAATGTTCAAATGGAATCTTTTTTCCTGTTGTTTGAAACCATTGCCCTGAATCCTAGTCTCTGAAGCCATGGAAGACAAACCAGTCCCCTCTTCAATAGGACATCCTTTCAAATATTTAAACATGGCTAGTATATCCCCTCTCAACCTTTTTTGTAAGGCTAAACATTCCCAGCTCCCTAAGCCGCCCCTCTTAAGACATTTCTTCCAGACCTTTAACCATCCTGGTCGTCCTCCTCTGGATCCGCTCAAGGTTGTCAACGTCCTTTTAAAATTGAGGTGCACAGAACTGAACACAGTACTCTACTCCAGGTGGGGCTTGATCAGAGGAGTTCCATCAGTTCATGCCATAACAGGAGCCGACCAACTTACCTCCATACTAGAAATGGGGTTGATTGTGCCTCCAGGGACCTATATTTTGCTGCCTGGGGCGAACAACAGAGTGGTACCCTTCACTTTTAATGGACGGCAGTTGATAAACTGGCATTCTCTGATGGCACGAGAATGTCCCCCACTCCTCAGAGTGCAGAGTACCGCACCATCACCCAACAGACAACCTTTCTAAGGTCTGCTATCTAAAGGAATAGCCCTCTATGTCCCTCATCCCTCCCGCAGCCCCTGTAGTGGGGAAACTCTGGGAGCTGTAATTCCCCCCTTCCAAAAAGCAACTTCTTAAAACTTTGTTGTCCAAGGGTAGGGCCGGCCCTATTGCTTTTCCATTCATCTGTCAGGACTCAGTGGGAGATGTCATGAAGTTTGTCAAGTAAGGTAACTTTTTAACAAAATGTATGTAATATAATATTTAACCGATTCAAAATGGTTTCTGTGAATAAATGAATGGTCATTTTTCAAGACACGGGTGAATAGTGTAATCACATAGAAAGGTCAGAATAATTATATCCAGGTGCCATGGATAACTGATTAGCATTGTCTGCCTATGTGTACTCATGTGATTGGTTTACAACATGATGTCTGCCATATGTATAAAAGGTAGGATTGTAACTCATTTTTCTTTGGGACTGCTTTTTTGGTGAGATGAACAGTTTCCCCACTACTCTGTAATATTTATACTGTGTATTTTATCTCATGTATTTGTGTATGGCCTCGGTTGCATGGCTATTAACTGCACATCATATTTCAATGTGTACTAAAATTGTGGGCAATCATGTTACATTTGGTGCACACTTAACGCCCCGACGGCAAGGGTGTACTATACTTCTTTCTGTGCCTCACATCTTGCCAAATGTGCATTTCCCCGTTTATTCATCTGCTTTTCGTGATTTGCTTGTTGATTACTGGCATGTCGGCTTTCTAGTATTACTGCAAGAGTTCATGCAAAAGTTTGAGAACGTGGCAGTGTATCCCTAGTTCCAGAGCGCCTTTATAGTAACTCATTTGTTTTTCTCTCATCTCTCACTTCCTTTCCCGTTGGCCACTGTAGCAGGTAATTTGCAGCTTGTAGAACTGCTCAGTTACCGAAATGCCAGCAATCGATTAAATTAGGACAGCAGAAAGAGGCAGAATAAGGGGGGGGGGTAAATGAAATGGTGCGAATGTTCACCGATCGCACTGCAATTGCTGCGGTAAAAACTGTGCATCATTAAGAGGAGTAATTTGATCGAATCCTTAGTAGTGGTATCGGACGGTGTGGTTGAAGTGCGTTTCAGGGGGCGTGGTCGACTGGGGTGCCAAAATGCTATGGCTTGGAGTGGAGGCACAATCTTTTGCTGCGTAGTCATTCGCAGCAAACACAGCACCCAAACGGTCGTCTGACCGAGGCCAATACAAGCTTTTATGCTAAAGTTTTCTTCTGTCTCCTAGCTTCCAGTCTGTGCTTAGCAATGACCTTTCCACGCCACTACATAACTCTGCTAATCTTTGAAACATTTAAAACCCAAACACTTTTAAACAAAGTTATTAAACAGAGAAAGAGGAGAGGCAGAAACACACAGAATAGTTTTCTGTCCCTGAGCTGAGAGTCCCCGGGTGGCTTTGACAGGTGGCTCTTGACCTCCTCCTTCCTGCCACGGTGAGCACCGGGGTCATTTGCAGGTGTTGGCCACATGCCTCCACATAAACACACATTCCGCCTCACAGCAGATGTAGCGCTGGGAGGAGGGCCACGGGGAGGAAAGGGGGAATTGCAGAAACCACAGGAACACCTGCCAAAGCAACCAAGGCATTTTCCCCATTGATTTTTTTTTAATAAATACAGACTCTTCAATATCCATATCCCAGCTTATAGATGTGCAGGTCAGATGACCTTCCTCACGGGAACCATAAATTACACAGCCAATCAGGAGGGGGAATAAAGAACAGATACTCCTCCCCCCCTCCACACACAATTAAAAACAAATAGTCAAGAAAGGCACTCCGGGAGAGGATAATTTTACACTGAATAAAGGCTAGTTTGCAGGGCAGTGCTTCCACGCGACATACATGCCACGTGGTGCTTCTTTGCAAAGGCCACCGGAGATGTGCGTTCCCAGAAGCATCCCACGTGAAGTCCATAATCGTGATAAGTGGTCGTTATTGCAAGAGGCAGCACCCAGGGTTCTGTGCCCTCCGCCTCCAAGGGCTTTATTGCGGTGTCGGGTACACCAACGTGTGCCATGTTGACCCCCAAAAGTTCTTGCAGCTCTGCTTGATACAAACCTAGAGCTGCTCCCCACGAGGTCTCCCCAGTGACCTCGGATGTCCTGGATCTCCGACGCCTTTCACAGAAGCCATCAAATGTGCCCCCCCAAAAAAGTTTCAGGCTGCTGCCGCCACGGCCATCTGGCAGAGGAGAAAGGAGGCACCAGGCACTCGACAGGTTGGGAAGATCAGAAGACAACCCGTTGTCCTTCGAAAAGCCAAGAAGCCACGAGTAGGTTGAAGGGGAGCCTGGAGGGACGCCATCTGCCGATCGATCAGCTGTCTTCTGTCCTGTTGGCGACGCAGCCCATCTCTTCCTGGCATCTGGACTCCCGAGCTCCGGGTCTGGGTTCCTAGTGTCTCCGGGAATCCTTGCTCTCTAGTGGAAGCACTCCTTGACCTTCTTCGGGAAAGAGATCCGGTGCTGGAGCACAAGACCCAAAGAGGTAAACAAGAGAAAGGAAGAGAGAGAGAGAGAGAGAGAGGGAGGGAGGGTGTGAAAACCCAAGAGATAGGACGGCTGCACTCAAAGTTGCCTTTTGTTACTATAAACTCTGCACCTCCTCTCGAGAGCGGCCGTGGTGGAGAACCAGGCAAGAGAGACCTAGATTAGGGGTGTTGGGCATGAGGACACTGATGCTGCTTAGCTAGAGCTGGAACAAATCACAGCTCAGGTCACCCGGTCTCCACTGGTGCCTTCTGTAGCAGAAGCCATGCGTGCCATGAAAAACTGGCAAGCAAGGATTCTTTCTCATAAGAACATAAGAAGAGCCATGCTGGATCAGGCCAAAGGCCCATCTAGTCCAGCTTCCTGTATCTCACAGTGGCCCCACCAGATGCGTTTGGGAGCGCATGAGACTAGATATCTGTCTCCTGATACCACTCCCCTGCATCTGGCCCTTGAAGTACCCTGGTTTTAAGCCTGGAGACTACACATCTCCATCATGGTTTGTAACCTGTGATGGACTTTTCCTCCAGGAATCTGCCCAATCCCCTTTTGAAGGCATCCAGGCATCCATGTTCTCCTGTGGCCTCCATAGGGACAAAGGCTTTCTAATTACAATACTTAAGGTAGATCCATTATCTCTCTTTCTGTGTGTCAGAAGCCCCGTAGTACAATTAATGCCTTTTTCTGATTCTTTTCTCTCTCTCCCAGTAATGGGCAACGTGAAGAGTGTGTGCAGCCTCTAACACAAAATCTTCCACGGCATGTAATCAGGAGCATAGACTACACTATGCCAGAGACATGAAGCTGCCTGTTCTTATATAAGCACTTGCAAAGGGTGGTGTCAGTGTTCACACATGGGGATTGGGGAGGCATTCACAGAGTAAATGCCAGCCTTTTCCCACCATGCTGCAGAGATCTGAGGCCACAGCTCGGAAAGGAGCTTCCTCACCTTTCACAGACCTGCACTGTTGGTGAATAGGTGTTAATGGGTTAATGCCTTCATAACGGGATGGTTATAGCCTTTATCAACAAGTCCTGACCATGCTGCTAAAAGCAAGAAGACTCACTTCATTGTTATAACTCTGTGCCTTTTTTCATAAGCTAGTTTGTAGATTAGCAAGGCTTGCCATGCCATACCAAAGATGCTATGTCATTATTAACTCTGCGCATGCTCCAGGCATAAACTGTTATATTGTTCTCTCTTATCTCTGTTTAAGCCAATGATACAATTTGAATGTGGTTCCATGCTACACGTTAACTGACCTACTTTTGGTTCCTAATAAATTGTTCCTCCGTGGGGTGGGCACGGTGAAGAATTTCCCACCAGATATCAGTCTCGAGACTCTCGTTATTTCTAAACGCACTCCTTGGGGGGGGGGTTCCTCCTTCACTGCACCACCAATTTTATGGACTCTCACGTAGAATTTTTCTGCACTCTTCGTCAAGGGGTTGTGCTAAGTGTTGAATTCTTAGTTGTCCAGTAAAAGGAACCACATTTGATTGGACATTTGTGTAATCTTAGGAACCGTGCAGCTTTTTCCTTGTTCGTCCCATTTTCTCAAGTTCGCTTTGGTTCTACCAATTCTTGAGAGATCTGATGCGCATTAGTTCCTTACTGGCTGGATTACTGTAAAGCGCTCTATGTGGAGCCAGTGATGGAAAATCTATGGAAACTTCAGCGGGTCCAAAAGGTTGCAGCCAGATTGCTGACTGGGGCTAGTTAAGGGGATCACAAAACACAGAGCCTCGTGGCGCAATAATTAAATTGCTGTACTACAGCTGTAGTTCCACTCACAACCTGAGGTTCAATTCCAGGTAGCAGGCTCGAGGCTCACTCAGCCTTCCATCCTTCCGAGGTCAGTAAAATGAGTCCCCAGCTCGCTGGAGGTGGGGGCCAATGTGTAGACTGCATGATTACTTGCAAATTGCCCAGAGAGTGCTTAAAGAGCTATGAGGCAGTATATAAACAGCACACTTTGCTTTACTTTGTTATAGATGGCTACCAATTAGGTTCCAGTTTCAGGCATCCAGTGCTGATCCTACAGTTTTCACTAAGCACAACTTTGATCTGTTTTGTGAGGGGCTGAACTAGAAGACACTAGCTTGGTGTATTCATTTGAGATGGGCACGAACCACTGGTTCGTGCTGGTTCATTTTTCAGCCCAACAGGTGTTTTGTGCTGCTTACCCTGCCTCCTTGGGTGGGTGCCCACTCAAGAGGCAGCACCCCAGCTCCTCTGTCCTGCCTCCTCTAGCCACGGCCTCTGAGTGGATGTCCGCTGGAGGAGGCAGGACTGGGAAACGCTGAACACTTGTTTGCCCCCCTCAAAAAAAAAAAAAAAAACGAACCATGATTCGTGCCCATCTCTGGTCTCCACCCACAGAGCAGCCTGGGACCAAGGCTTTTGTGCTTAACACTTGTGGTTGCGTGTCCCCAATTGGTTCGCCATTGCTTTAGAGGAATATTGTGGTTTGCTTTGTGTTTGGGGAGCGTGACTTATGGGTCGGTGTACGGCCCAAAGTTAACGCTGAGGGAAATTCCAAGATCTGGCTGGAAGGGCCTTCTCGCTAACCTGGAGTTTCCAAGATGACGTCTGTCCTATCTCTCTCCTAATTGTGTTTCTTAACAACCCTTCTTAAGATAATGGTCACAGTTTGCACTTCTTACGTTTCCTCTTGCTTCGATTCCAATCTCCTCTCCATTTACTCATCCACATGTGTTTATAATAATCTCCCAAATGAGGCAATATTCCATACCTCTGAAAACAGGCCATAATCCGTGGAGCCTAGTCCCAGGCAGCATTTGTTCTCCTTAAGGTGTCGTGAGGCTCTTGGTTATTTTTGCTACAGTGAACGGATGCGGCTTCCCTCCCCTAGCATCCTCCCGCTGTTAAGGAGGGAACTATCCACACGGCAGCTCCCTGAAGATAAACTAGCACAGTGATGGCAAACCTTTTAGAGACCGAGTGCCCAAACTGCGATTCAGAACCCACTAATTTTTTTTTTTTGCAAAGTGCCAATACATCCATTTAACCTGAATACAGGTGGCTGTGAAGGGGCAATGTCGGGTGCCCACAGAAAGGGCTCCAAGGGCCTCACAGGTACGTCTCGTGGGAACCCATGAAAGGGCGTTCTCGGCTGCTGCACCCAGACTGAGGAACTCCCTCCCACTAGAGACCAGGAATGCCCCATCTCTGTTGTCCTTCTGGAAACAGGCAACCTACCAGGAGGAGAAAAGGGATCCTCTTTTGTCAGGCTCTCCTGCCTGGCACTTTAGCTGCAGCCTGAGATGTGGAAGCAGGCTGGTGACCCTTTCCCAGGAGGGGGGGGGCGGCGGCAGCCAATTGGCAGAAGGCAGGCTGCAGCCCTGGATCAAGCTTCACGAGCCATCCCTCACCGAGTACAAAACTTCTGTTTGGTTTTGTTTAAACCGCTGGTCCGTTTCTGGGCACAATTCCAACTGCAGGCCATCAAGTTGTTAAAGCCCTCAGCGGCTTAAGCCAAAGCTATCTCAAGGACTGCATTAGGAAGAACTTCCTGACGGTTAGAGCGGTCCGGCAGTGGAATAGGCTGCCACGAAGAAGGGTGGTGGAGTCTCCTTCTTTGGAGGTTTTTAAGCAGAGGTTGGATGGCCATCTATCGGAAATATTGTGATGGGGTTCCTGCATGGCAGGGGGTTGGACTGGATGGCCCTTGAGGTCTCTTCCAACTCTATGATTCTACGATTGTATGATCTATTTTCACAAGCTTGCTCTGGTTCTGGGATTATAAGGAGAGCCATTTCTCCATTTAAGAATAATTTCCTGGCCAACCACATCTTTTGCCATGTTTGGACTTTTGGTACATGCTTTGAAGAAGTGGGCATTGCTCACGAAAGCTTGCAATTATTATTATTTTATCAGTGGCCTATAAAGGCATCGCCTCGTCTTGCGTGTATACTCACCGTTGCTCGCTTTAACATCATCTTTCAATGATGCAAGCCATCTTACTTTTTTTTTTAAAGAGAAAGGCAGGGCAACAATATTTTAAAGAAACAAGTCAACTGGTCTTCACAAAAGCTCACAGCTGTGGTGGCCGCTACCTAGAAAGCCATTTTTCCAGGCTTGGGGCCTGGTTTTTGACTTCAGGCATATATCAAAGGGATAAAGCTCTTGTCATAGGATTGGGGTGGGGATGGGGTGGAGCTTAGTTCCAACCTGGCCTCCCTCCCTCCCCCCCTCTCACACACACACTCACTCACTCACTCACACACACACACACACACACACACACACACAAACTGGGGGCTACTCACTCACCTGGGCATTTGGAGCAGCAGTTGCTACCCCCCTTTCCTTCCTCTCTGGCACAAGAACCGGGAGAGCATTCCTTGCGCTGACACTGCGTCTCACCCGACTTAGGAGGAAAAAAGAAAAAGAGAAAGCAGCAAGGGACCATTAAATGGGAGAGCCACGTCAAAGACCCTGATGATGCGCTGCTAGCCGTTTACCTAGGGCAGTGGTGGCCAAACTTCGGCGCTTCAGAAGTTTTGGACCACAACTCCCACAGTCCTTTGTCATTGGCAATACAGGCTTGGAATTCTGGGAGTTGTGGTCCAAAACATCTAGAGGGCCAAAGTTGGCCACTACTGATCTAGGGGCTATTCTTGGTGGTCAGCAGCTGGCCAATCTCGCCAGCGAGTCCACACGGAGGGTGTACCGTTCTCTCTTCCCAAGGGCTGAAATTCTATGCTTTGCCCTCAACGCCCTTCCAAATAGGTCTGACCTAGAAATGCCTAGCCCCCCCCCCAAAAAAAGGTGGGGTACAGAGATCACATTACACCCCTATTAAAGCAGCTCCACTGGCTGCCAATCAACTATCAGCCACAATTCAAGATGCTGACCTTGACCTACAAAGCAATGTACGACCTGGATCCTAGCTACCTCAAAGATCAAATCTCGCAGTATGAACCGACTCGGGTGTTAGGTCATCAGGAGAGGACCTTCTCTCCATCCTGCCTCCCTCACAGGTATGTCTCGTGGGAACCCATGAAAGGGCCTTCTCAGCTGCTGCACCCAGTCTCTGGAACTCCCTCCCACTAGAGGCCAGGACTGCCTCATCTCTGTTGTCCTTCCGGAAATGGGCAAAGACCTTTCTCTTCCGGCAAGCTTTCCCTGAATGATGGACTACCATGTGTATTTTATATGAATCTATGGGTTCACATAGACTTTGTGTTTATAGCTACTTATACTGTAACCTTGTAGCTTTAATGTAATGTTGTCCATTAATGCTGTAAAATGTCCCTCAATTCCTTGTTGTCAAATACTTGAGCATGTCTTAATTGTACTGGACTGTATATGATCCCTCATTACTGTAAGCCGCCTTGGGTCCTTTTCCAAGGAGAAAGGCAGGGTAAAAAAAATTACTCTAAAATAAATAAATGAATAAAATAAATAGATAGATAATTTTCACCCAGCCTCTCCAACCTCATCGTGATCTTAACTCCAGGACGTTTCCCAGCGCTGGGTGTTTCCTCTGACCCCACGACGACGACATCCGCTCACTCACCAGGCACCAGCAAGTGATGCATCTCATCTCCCCGAAAGGGGGAACTGCCGGGTGCCAGCTCTCGTTATGCATGTACCACTGCCGTCCAAATTTGCAGGCTCTGGGGCCGTCTGCCTGCATCATGTCGGAAAAGGAAGAGGGGCTCTTTTCTGAGGCTGTGGAGAAAGGAAGGGATAGGGCGGAAGTGGGAAGAATGGAGAGGATGGAAGATCACCCAGAGAAGGACTCAATTCGCAGGACTCACTGCCAAGTCAGATTTAAGGTGCACAATGGGGACTCGACTTGGGAGTTGTTGTTCTTTTCCAAATGACTCACAACCTCCTTTTTTTCCTAGGGTGAAGAGCTTTGAGACTCATACTTGGGACTCGGAGGTGCCAACATCTCTGGCCCAGTTGCACAAAAACACTCTTTTGCAAAACACAGACCCAAACATAAGAACATAAGAAGAGCCCTGCTGGACAGGCCAAAGGCCCATCTAGTCCAGCTTCTTATATCCCCACCAGATGCAGGCAGGATAAACAATTATCGCAACAAGTAAAAAAAAAAAAGAGAAAGGAAGCAAAACAACACTGCACGGAACACCCAGTGGCAAAGAAAAGGAGAGAAGAGGCCAGCAAGATTTGATCTGTAGGCAACGCACGTATCAATGAAATGAAACGGTCAGACCACCTTCTCTGAGACATTTCTCCACTCTCAAGTCTTACACCAGGGCTGTCCAAACTTTTTGCAAGGAGGGCCAGATTTGGCAAGGTGAAAATGTGAGGGAGCCGGGAGGACGCTGCAGCAGAGGAGCCAGGGGAGCAGGTGAGCTGGGCGGGGGGCTGGGAGGGATGGACAGAGGCAGTCAGGGTAGGCCAACTGTAAAACTGTGAGCTGGCTCCTCCATCCGGTATGGGGAGGGGCCAGCTGGCAGGGATGCACGACAGGCTGAGCCGGCGGGGAGAAGAGGCCGCGGGCCGCTCGAAATTTGAAAATGATCTGCATTTGGCCCCCAGGCCTGACTTTGGACATGCCTGTCTTACACATTTGTTGTGGCTGAAACTGGACGGCTGACCAGTGCTAGCACGGAGGAGCTGCCATATTTACAGGTTGCCAACTTTGGCAACAATCACAACAAAGACACCAGTGGCATTAACCATCCACGTCTGTCCAGTCTCAACCCGAAAGGTGGGTGGCCACGCACGCCGGATCATCTCTAAAGCTTGCTTATTTATTTATTTATTTATTTATTTATTTATTTATTTATTTATTTATTTATTTATTTGTTTGTTTGTTTGTTTGTTTGTTTGTTAGTTATATTTTTGTAGCACCCATCTTCCGAATGGAACTCTGGGAGGTTTACAATTAAAAGAAGGCAACAGAAAATACAGAAAAAGGGCAAAAGGGCAAATAAAATAAGGAGGGACAAAACCCTCCACAAGAGATGACGCGGGCAGCAAAAAGCAAATAATAATAATAATAATAATAATACTAAGTAAAAAGGTCGCCATATGCCTCTTTAAAAAGGAAGGTTTTCAGGGCCTTTTTGAAGGCGGGCAGGGACTGTGCTGGGCGCAGCTCACTAGGCAGATGGTTCTACAGCGTGGGGCCCACCACAGAGAAGGTGTGGTTATGCGTGAGCGATTTCCGCGCCTCCCTGGGTGTGGCCACCCTAAGTGAGCGCGCCTGTGCCATTCTCGTGGGCCTGACCCCAGTTGACCTCTGGGAGATGCGCTCCGATGGGTACTCTGGTCCCAAGCCGTGGAGGGTTTTGAAAATCAAAACCAGGAACTTGAACCTTATCCAGAGGACAACGGGTAGCCAATGCAGGTGATCCAGAACTGGGGTGATGTGCTCAAATGTACGAGCATCCACCACCAGTCTGGCTGCCTCATTCTGCACCTGCTGGAGCCTCCGGACAAGAGTCAAGGGCAACCCCACGTAGAGGGCATTGCTGTAGTCGTTCCTCGAAATCACAAGGGCCTGCACGACTGTCCTCAGGGAGGACTCATCGAGGTACTGGCGGATCTGGGTGATCCTGCGGAGATGGATAAAAGCGGCCCTGGAGATGAAAGCATCTTCCTCCGCATAGTGGTCTGGTAAGACAGGCATTGTGGGAGATACAAATTCTATCTTTGACGTATATTCCACTATCCAGACAATGAGATTGAAGTAATATCCAGACTGGATCCAGACAAATTGTCAAATCTGTGCACGCTGGAGTTGCGGGTAACAGCCTAAAATCCACAGCTGGACTCTACCTCCCCAAACTCAAAAATCTTTACCTGGTAAGAAAACATGCCACCATGATTTGGCAGTGTGGGAAGTATACACTCTCTATTGTGGAGCTGTTTCGCCTTTTCCTTTTCTTATTATTGTATATTTAATATTGTTCACCGCCCTGAGTTCCTTTGGGAAAACCAGGCGGAATATAAATATAAATATAAATAAATAAATAAATAAAGGGGAGGGGCATGTGGCCATTACAAAATACAAATGCAAGAATTGGCAATAGGCGACATCCTTATGCACCACTAATTAAAGAAAAACACATTATGTGAGCTTTTGTGGGTAAATCCCACTTCTTCAAAGCAAGAAACAAAGGTCCAAATGTTTTGTGGCAACATGAAGTTTGCAAGGAGATTATTCTTAGATGTAAAAGCAAGACGGATTTCTCCAGACACGTTTGTCTTAGAGGAGGCAGAAAGCAGCAAGCTTGTTGTTTTAGATGAGGCAGCTGCAGGTTGGATTTGGCTCAGTTGTTCACACAGAGGGTCTCGGGTATGCATACATTCATTCGAAACAGCCACATTTCTGTAATGCCAGGGAGGCAGGGATGAGGCAGAAAACTTATGCCCTCCATCTGGGAATTGGGGTATATAGTAGGACTCCAGTATCCACCGATTCATTATCTACTGATTCAGTTATCCACGGTTTGCAGAGGAAAAAAATAAATAAATAATTCAGCAGCCACAAAGCAAGCTACTGTCAGAAAGAGCAGCTGTAAAGCAAGCTACTGTCATAAAATAGCAGCGGTAAAGCAAGCTATTGTCACAAACAGCAGTTGTAAAGCAAGTTACTATCACAAAACAGCAGTTTTGGGGAACAGTTTGGCATTCTCTCTTATCCACAGTTTTCATTATCCACGAGAAGGCTTGGAACCAATCCCCAGCGGATACTGGGATCCTACTGTAATTTAGTAAACCCAGTAGGTCTGGTCAGCTGGGGCCAGATTAAAGTAAAAAGATTATTACCTAATGGTTCACCAAATTGTTTATATTTATATATTTATTTTTGCATTTCTAGACCGTCCTGCTCATCTCATGTATCAAGGAGAAGCATGCACAGCTGGGAGCAGAACTCATGAGGCAACTTAGGCACAAACACATCTGTAAAAGGTAAATGTAAAGGTTCCCCCTGCACATGCATGCTAGTTGTGTCTGACTCTAGGGGCAGTGCTCATCTCCATTTCCAAGCCAAAGAGCCAGTGTTGTGCAAGGCCATGGTCATGGTACTGGCATGGCTGAATGCACTTCTGCGCATGGAACACTGTTTACTTTCCCGCTTTTTACAGGGGTACCTGTTTATCTACTTGCATTTTACATGCTTTTGAACTGCTAGGTTGGCAGGAGCTGGGGTGAACAGCGGGCGCTCGCTCGACTGCGTGGCACCCGGGATTTGAACCGCCGAGCTGCCGACTTTGCATCCGACAGTTTCAGCACTCTAGCCCACTGAACCACCACGGCCTGTGTTAAAAACACATCTGTATACATGCAGAAATAAGTCATGTGGAAATGAGCTTGTGTGTATATGTGTTGACGAGTTCTGCTTTAAAATCATATAAACACATTTCAAAGGAGGGTGGCAAGCAAGTATTGCACCGTTCTACCATAACTCTCTCAGTAACACCTTTCTGGCCACGTGATTATAAGGAGACCCAAGATCCACGCAGAGATCCTTCCCACTCCGGCCCTTTGATCTGAAAGGGTCTTGTTGGGACCCCACTGGCCTGCTCTCCTCACCTGGGCACTGCTTGCAGCAGTCAGATGGGTTGACACGGATGGGGTTCCGGCAGGTCAGGTGGGGACACTGGACCTTCTCACAGTGCACTTCTCCTGTGGCTCCCTGGGGGAAGAAGGTCGGCAGGTTTGAATGTGTGAGACATCTTGAGTCCACGACGCGCCTAAGACACCATACACTCATAGAACTAAGGTGCAGAAAGAGGTAACACACGTACACAGATGCACATTGGCACATCTGTGCACAGCAGGAACCCCTTTTCTGAGGGATCCATATCCACTGATTCACTTATCCACGGTCTGAAATATATTAAATTTTAAAAGAAAAATACCATAAATACTGTCCTGTATATATTTTTAGCAATGAAATTACCAGAACTGGCCACTAGAGGGAGCAAAAGACCAAGCTATGCATAACATTAGCTATACAGTAGGACCTCTGTATCCACTGATTCATTATCCACTGATTCAGTTATCCATGGGTGACAAAGGAAAAAAAATTAAATAGGTAATTCAGCAGCTGCAAAGCAAGCTACTGTTACAAACAGCAGCTGTGAAGCAAGCTTCTGTTGCAAAACAGCAGCTGTAAAGAAAGCTACTGTCACAAAACAACATTTTTGGGGATTTGGGGGCGTTCTCTCTTATCAACATTTTTTATTATTCACGGAAAGCCCTGGAACCAATCCCTAGCGGATATCAGGGTCCTGCTGTAATAATCTGTTTTTCAGCATTCACAGCAGGGGATTCGAAATCACTATTCCACCGATACAGGGGTCCTAGTGTATGTATATACTAACTCTCTTATGTTATTGTAAGCCAGTGGTTTCCAATCGTGGGCCCCCAGATGTTCGTGGACTACAACTCCCAGGAATCCTGGCCAGCAGAGCTAGACCCGAAAACTCTTATGTGAATTTCAGTCCAAGAGCATCAGGGGACCCCAGGTTGGGAAGCACTGGTCAATTATACAAGCCTCTGACCCCCTCCTCTGAATAGACTTGACACAGATTTGTCTACTGTTTATTTGGACATCCCAAACGCCGGTCCAAGATCCCACCGTGGATGCTCATGTGACAGTCAAAGGACATCACGCCAACAATACGGGGTTCTTGTCCAGCAGAAGTAACTTTCCCAAGCGTTGCTTTCTAGAATGGCCTCCCGCTAATTTCATCATTGTGACGCCCTAGTCTGTGCAAGCATTATCGGGTAAAATCCAAAGAAACAAAACAAGGCAGTGGAAGATGCTGCCACAGAGGAGGGTGGTGGAGTCTCCTTCTTTGGAGGTTTTTAAGCAGAGGCTGGATGGCCATCTGTCGGAAATACTGTGATGGGCGTTCCTGCATGGCAGGGGGTTGGACTGGATGGCCCTTGAGGTCTCTTCCAGCTCTATGATTCTATGATTTTATGAAAAAAACATTTAAAATACAATTGTTTGCCTTGAAGGCACCACATGTTTCTGTCTTGCTTTGCCTCTTTGGATTGTGCCAAAAAGCACTCACTTGTCTTTTAGAGAACTGAAGGACGCCTTGCTTGGTTTAGGAGCAATCTGATTTTGGAAATAAAGCAGCGGAACCTAGAGAGCTGTCGTATATAAGGTCAGGCTCTTGCTCCCTCACACCTAATATTGTAAATAAGGCTCTCTAGGGAAACATTTTCTGGCTGGTATGGTGGGCCCTCACAGAATCCTCTTCCACCCAAATGTGATCCATGCAGGCAGAAGGCTAGCCTTTCAGGGAGAATGTTAGGCGACGTTGGACACTTAGCTTTCTCTATACAGGGTTTTGTTTTGTTATTTCGTCTTCCTGCCGGTCAGCGTCCGCTGAGATAAGCTCCTAAGGAGGGTCAAAGATGGTGCAGCCCAGAAAGAGCCTTACTGCTCTTCTGAGGACAAAGACGTGGATAAACAATTGCGGGAGTCGAAGGTGCTAGTCCTCATGGCCTGCACAGGACCCAGGGTTTCTTTCAAAGCACAGTCAAGGACGCCCACCTTGCAGGTGCAAATGGCGCACTTAATGAGGCCAAAGGGAGGGACCACCGGGTGCCACCGCGTGCCAGCTCCTCGCCACGTCTTGTCGCCATCGAAGTAGCAACCTAAGGCAGGAGAAGGGAAGTCAGAGTGCCCTCTTCTGAGTGCTGCAGGCAGCTGAGAGACCCGCCTGTGGGAATGAGTCTCTAACCGCCCAGAGTAGCTTTTTGCTAGATAGTTGTGGCTAGAGATGAGCACGAAACGAACAATTTTTCATTTCCGTTTTTTCATTTCGTTACGTAACGAAATGACAAACGAATTTTGTCTCTAAAATGAAACGAAACGAACAGAAACACCGGGAATTTCGCCGTTACTGCAATATGAGTGAATTGCTTAAAATCCTTTAAAAAATAAAAAAAAGATATAAATGGTAACGAAATGGTAACGAAATGAACGAAAACGAAAACGAATTTTTTGCAAAAATTCACAAAAAACGGAAACGAACCGAAACGGACCCTCCAAACGACAAACGAAATGCCATTTTTTTATTCGTGCCCATCTCTAGTTGTGGCATATAAATCAATAAATCAATACAATAAATAAATAACAGCATAGAAGCAACAGAACAGTGCTTCTGATGAGGAATGCCACAAGGCGGAGGGCTGGGCCCCATTTGCCCTGGGTGCTTTTAAGTGGGTCACAGCCTACAGACCAACTCCCGCCCCCCAACCCTCTGTGTGTGTTGGATTATAACTCCCATCATCCTTAGCCAGCCTGGTCATCATCTCTCGAGGACTCGTTCCTCTTGCTTTACCTTCACTGCTGTCTCGGGCTTTCTCTGCTTTCTGTCCATCTTCTGTCTTTTCTGTTCAAGAAGAGAAGGTTGAGAATATGGGGGGGGGGATGCATCAGGAGAGGCCTTTCTCTCCATCCTGCCACCTTCACACACACATCTCAGAATAACCCATGAAAGGGCCTTCTCGGCTGCTGCTCCCAGACTTTGGAACTCCCTCCCACTAGAGGCCAGGACTGCCCCATGTCTGCTGTCTTTCCAGAAGCAGGCAAATACCTTCCTCTTCAGGTAAGCTTTCCCTGAATGAGGGACTTCCTACTATGTACCATACATGACTGCACTGACTGATTTCATAAGAACACCAACATTTTCCATGTTAGTTTCCACCCCTCAAAATTGGTTTTTCTTTTTCTTTTGGCATGCTCTTTGTAGCTTTAATGTTACCTTTTAACATTTTAAGATGCTTCTCCTAATTCTTAACTTAACTATGTCTTAAATGTTCTGGGCTGTATATTGTCCCTCATTACTGTAAACCACCTTGGGCCCATTTCCAAGGAGAAAGAGTGGGTGAAAATATTCTCAATAAATAATAATGAAATAATGCAAGCTGACAAGTCACCATCTCCTTTCCCTTTCACTGCCGCCTTCCAGAACTTTGGGGCCCTGATCCGCTCCAGAACCCACCCACGTGGTCCCCAAACCATCTGAATGATGCCCGTTGGTGCACATAAGGGTAATTAACGTCATGTTTTAAGCTCCAGGTTGTGGGGGGAGAAGGGCTTGGCAACTCTTGATTCCTTCCAGGTACAGCTTGGAAAAATTACTATTCCTGACTAAAATACCCAGAACCCCCCAGTCACCACAGCCACGGCAATGGTTTCAAACAACGGGAACGGAGATTCCATTTGAACATAAGGAAGAACTTCCTGACGGTTAGAGCTGTTCGGCAGTGGAATAATATGCTGCCACAAAGGAGGGTGGTGGAGTCTCCTTCTTTGGAGGTTTTGAAGCAGAGGCTGGATGGCCATCTGTTGGATGGGGTACTTCTGATGGGGTTCCTGCATGGCAGGGAGTTGGACTGGATGGTCCTTGAGGTCTCTTCCAACTCTAGGATTTCTATGATTCTATGATTCTGTGCTGGGTAAGTGGGAAGTTTAGGTCTCTGGCTGTAGAGTCAGAGTTTGGGAGTTCAATTGCCCCACCTCACCCCAGTGCCTCCTTGCAAGTGGCTAGACTAGATAACTCCAAGGGGGCCTTCCAGCTCTGTAGTTCTAGGATGATGATTGAGATCATCATCATAAAAAGCATAAATCTGTGCACGTCTAGGTTCTAGCTTCTCCCACAGTCCTTTGTCACTGGCAATCTAGGCTCGGAATTCTGGGAGTTGTGGTCCAAAACATCTGGAGTGCCGAAGGCTTGCCACCACTGTTCTAGGCTCTACTTGTGGCTGTGTCCGTCCCCCCCAACCAACCCCCCGATTCCAATATCTACCCTTTGGTCTGGAGACATTCTTCCATCTTGCTGTCACCAGGCTCCCCGTACTGACACTCCTGTGAATGTGTTTGATACCACAGACCATAACCCTTGCCTCTCTCTTTTGGCACCCTTCCCCTCCCCTCTGGTGCCCCCGTGTTACCTTCACACACTGGGCAGCACTGGTCCTGTGGATGCACCAACTGGGAGCAGTTGAGAGGCTGGCACAGGACAGGGTCGCAGATAACGGTCCGCTTCTGGAGGAGAGAAATAGGCGGAAAAGAGTTACACCAAAGAGTCACACATTAAGTGAAAGGAACTCACCCCACACTTCTGCTCTTGGTGGGGTCATTTGTTTCCAAGTTGGCTCCAATATGGTATAGCCATTTTCATCATCTTACCATGCAGGTGGTAGCAACCAACCCTGCAAGGCATGGCTTTTTGGTCTTAAACTATTTGAGAATTCAGGCTACTGACTGCCAATGTTCTACGAGGACATGGCACTTGGAAGAAGAATAATCAATCAAACAAGCAAGCAAGCTAAGCAATTGCCACCACATCTCTCTTGGGTGCATCCTTCACCTCCAGCCTTCTTATCAATAATTCTTTCAAACATTTGAAGATGTATGCTTTGGATCAGCAGAGACATGGGGTGATGCAGACTGAGGAATTTGTGTGGAGTTCTGTGTTTGTTCTTCAAGGCACATTTTCCCAAGCTCTGGGTTGCCTATGAGCAGATGCTATGTCTGTGCACCTATGGCACAACCTTTGACAGCACAGGCTCACATTGCACCCGCTGAGCTTTTCAGAATGAGCCCAGGGCTCCTGATTAATGCTCTCAACTCGGTGTGAGCAGGAGATCTCATAAGAGAGGTCCCAATGGGGTTGAGTGTATACAAGGCAGTAAGGGTTTATTCCCAGCCTGCAGGCAGTCCGTTTGAGGGACCTCTGCTGCACTTATAGAACATAACAAGACTCCTGGGCAATGGCCCCATTTAGCACATGGCGTAGAAAGTGCTGGCTGCAAAGTCAGCAGCTTGGCGGTTCGAATCCCGGGTGCCGCTCAGCGGAGTTGGTTCCCACTCTTAACCCCAGCTCCTGCCAACCCAGCAGTTCAAAGCATGTAAATGCAAGTAGATAACAAACAAACAAACAAACAAACAAATTAATAAAGAGGAGTCCTTGGAAAAGTCCCTGATGTTGGGAAAGATGGAAGGCAAAAGGAAAAGGGGACAGCAGAGAATGAGATGGTTGGATGGCATCATCGATGCAACCAACATGGATTTAACCAAACTCCGGGAGGCAGTGCAAGACAGAAGGCTCTGGCGTGCTCTGGTCCATGGGGTCATGAAGAGTTGGAAATGATTGAACGACTGAACAACAAAAATGGATACCACTGTAAAAAGTGGTAAGGTAAACAGTGTTCCATGTGCAGAAATGCATCCAGCCATGCCAGCCACATGGCCATGGACTTGCACAACACTGGCCCTTAGGCATGGAAATGGAGATGAGCACTGCCCCTAGAGTCAGATACGACTAGCACGCATGTGCAGGGGGGAACCTTTCCCTTTACCTCTTCCAAAGGAGGGGGGGTTCCTCTGGACAAGGAGAGGAACCCATGCCGGCCACGTAGGCCCAGCCCCTCCCCATCTTTGCGCTCACCTGGCAGCTACATATGGAACATTTCTTATCATAGTCTGGGGCCCAGCGGGAGCCGTGTGGGCGATGCTGTCCTTCAAAAAAGCAGGAGTTGGGGTCCTTCTTCACCTCCTCCAGGTCTTTTCGGTTTGGATCCTCCGGAAACTGTTCTTCTGGGACTTCGGGAGCCAGCTGGACACCTCCTGCCTTGCAGTGGTTGGGAATATGCACCTAAAGAGGGGAGGGGGGAAGCACCATTAGGCAACTAGGACCGGATTTGAAAAACTCAGAGCAGCCCAGGCAAAAAAAAAAAAAACACAAACAGGAAAAGGGATCAATGCTATGAAAAGCCCATGGTTAAAAATGCAATTAAGCGCACCCACATGGGACTGTCCTAAAACACAGACTAAGGAGGAACATTATTTTTTGGACCACAACTCCCAGAATCCTCCATTAAAATCTTGCCATTAAAATCTTGCCATTAAAATCTGAAAAAGGGGGCTTTTCTTAGCTTTGCATAAGAGCTGATCTTATGTACAGGAGCCTTGAATGTAGATAGTAGCTAGTGGGTGCTAGATATAGGCTGCTTTCACACGACCCCCTAAAATCTGCTGCAAAGTGCTTGCAGATGCGGAGCATAAAATTGTTTTCCCACCAGCAGTGGACTTAAAAAAAAAAGTACGACCACAGCCACTTAAGCACGATCCAGCACATTTTACAAGTACCTGGTCTCGAGGAGGTAAGATTTTTGTCATTGTTCCGATGCAGATTTTAAAGCACTGCATGCCTCTGTCTTCTGTTCGTTTTTGTTATTGTTGTTTTCCCCATTTTAACAGACAGGAATGTCCTGCTACAATTAGCTGCTGCCGACTGGGGGAAGCCTGTTGGGCAGGCGGAGGTGAGCCTGCATTTTTCTCTCCTTCTCCTCATTCCACAGCAGACAGAAGCAATAGAATCAGAGTGCAGGAGGGTGGGAACACAGGAGCCAGGACAACAACCACATGATCTCTGGTTGGGAGGAATCTGCATTTAAGTTGCCAGCAGATTTTAGTGGTGGTGTGAAAGCAGTCATAGTTTTTTTTTTTAAAGTAACTTTTAAACTTATGGCTGGAAAAAGATCCAGATTCTAGCACGGAACTGGTGCTGTCCTCTTGGCAAATAGATGTCCCTCCTACCTCTGCATCTCTGACCACATTCACCTTCAGGAGTAGCCATGATAAATTAGGGCTTAGGGGATTTGGGGGCATGTCGTGCCAAATCTAATTTCCTTATTGCTGTTCCCTCTTCCAGTGCTGGCCCGATTTATTTCATGAAGGCTTCTCCGTTAGAGATGGGCACGACTTAGCGAAATTTCCGTTTCCGTTTTTCGTTTTCGTTACGTAACGAAACGAAAACGGCTCAAAACTGGAACAGAAACGGAAACGAAACGACTAATTTTGAGCCAATTTTCGTTTTTCGTTACTGGAAAAGCACTTAATGGAGCTAAATGGGAAGAAACGAAAAATTTTTCGTTTTCGTTTGTCGTTTTCATTACGTAACGAAACGAAAACGAAAAATTTTGAAAATTAGCTCACGAAAACGGAAACGAGCCGAAACGGACCCCTAGACGAAAACGAAAACGAACAATTTTTCTGAGTCGTGCCCGTCTCTATTCTCCGTTACAGCAGCATTCACCTTGGATGCACCCCCTTGGTTCCTAGGATAGCTCTATTATCCGCCACGCTGCCTTTGAATGGCTCCTCTCCCTATGTGAGTCTGGCTTTTTCATCCTCTCCTCTGCAGGGAGATGTCAACCATCTTCCCTTTCAGCTGCACAGGAACCTTGATGAGGAATTTCGCTGCCTGCGCCAGATCCAGTGCCTTCTTTTGCTGACACAGCAAAAGACGCCCACCTCCTTTTCTTTTTCTACACGCAGCCCATTAAGACTTCAGCTCATGGGAAAGCTACTCATGCAGCGTGCCCTGGTTTCTTTAGATTCCTCACACTTTTCTTCCTTGCGGGAATTGTTTTCTTGACAGAGAGATACGGAAGTATCTGTCAAGTCTTTCACGTACAGCAGGGCTGTTCAACTTTGAACAGGCCGAGGTCTACTTTTTTCAGCCCAAAGTACCTGAAGGCCACTACACTAAAACCTCTAGTTACGAATTTTATCCGTTCTGAGCACATGCTCATTGGGTTAAGTAGAGCTGCGGTTTCCCACAGGAAGGCATTAAAAACCAGTTAATCCGTTCTGGAGGGAACAGATTTCAACGCGCCACGGCCCTTGAACTGCCCCGCTTGGCTGAGACAGTGGGCTGGCAGACCCAGAACTTTGCTGGGGCATTGGTAGTCCTTGGGATGGGGGAGGGAGGGGTGGAGAACTTATCCCCTCACTTTTCTTATTGATGGCTGGCGAGGCTACTTTTCAACCCTTTGAGGGCTACCAGTAGCCCACGGTCTACCTGTTGTGCAGGCCTGACGTACAGCAAGACTCTCGTATCCGTGGGATCATTATCTGCTCATTCACTTATCTACAGTCTGAATGTATTACAAATATTGAAAGAAAAATCCCTGTTTTGTGTACATACACATACACACACTCTCTCTCTAACTTCAAAATTTTGAAGTTACCAGCACTGGCCACTAGAGGGGGC
Organism: Phrynocephalus versicolor; assembly: GCA_023846285.1. Lineage (NCBI taxonomy): Eukaryota > Metazoa > Chordata > Lepidosauria > Squamata > Agamidae > Phrynocephalus > Phrynocephalus versicolor. The sequence continues at coordinate 60,868,342 of JAHTLZ010000379.1, read as the reverse complement.
CGGATACCATGCTATGTGTTCCTGCATGGCACAGGGGGTTAGATTTGATGGCCTTATAGACCCCCTCCAACTTCACTATGTTTCTACGATTCTGTGCTATGTATAGTGTTTGCTATTATAATAGTGTTTGCTTTAATCGACATTTTCCAGCATCTGTGGTGTGGGGAGCACGGAAACGATCCTCCATGGATACAGGGGTCCCATTTTATCTTTGTCTGGAAGTTGGATGACTGAGACTCTTCACAGACATATTCCTTTTTGAGAATTTAATCCTGACTATAGAATCTCGCTCATTTTTTTCATAAGCTTACTGGAATCAGCTTTTTTTACTATTACAGACTGAGCACTGTACAACCCTCAGTTTTCCCTTGTCCCTGTAAAACGAATGCTGTGAACGCACGGGCACTTCTGTCTAAGATTCCTGCTCTTTCCACCCTCTTGACCAGGTCTTCCCTGTTGGTGAGGTCCAAATCGAAGGCAATTAATTCTCCTTCACCGTGGTGTCACTGTTGTTCCTCTAACCACTGGTGTTTACCCAAATGCTGTCTACCAACTCTGCAGGCTTTTAGTCATGGATATCCTTCTTATCCACATCTTTTTAATATAAAGCCGCCCCTCCTGTCTTCCTGCTTGGTCTTGGTCTTTATGAATGGGCAACTGTGTTCGAGTCATCAGTGACCTCTCACTAGGTTTCTGCAATGCCTGATAAATAGAGGGGGACACAAATCAGAAAACCCATGGTTCGGATTCGTCTGGTTTGGGCCCACCCTTGGTTCAGTTCGGTTCGGGTTCGGGTTCATACGAATTTAAAAAAAAAATCGTACGAACCCAAACCGATCCGAACCAGTTTGGGTTCTTACCGGCGGTGCCGGCGGCTCAGTAGTGGTGGTGGATCCTGGCCCCTGCAACAGGGGCTCTTTGAGGCACTCGCATGGGGCCAGCGCCTTCCCCCCCCAACTGAAGCGTCCACAGTGCAGCCCCTGGGGCCATTCAAATCTGGGAGTGGAAGGTTTTAACGAAATAAGGGTGGACCCTTAATTATCAGTGGGATCTTTCTTCCTCTTTTTTCTTTCTTTCCTTCTTTCTCCCCTTTTAAATTAAGATGTGAGTGAGAGATATTTACTAATTCTGTTAGGCTATTTTAACTTTGCATCTACTTTTTATAGGAGTGTGGCATGTTGTAATTCGTCTTTGTATATTTGGGTGTTGGTCTATGGCCGTATTAAAGATTCGATTTGAGCTCATCTTGTTTCCCATGCTCTAGTCTATGCATCAGTGCCGATATATTATTTATTTATTTATTTTTATTTATTTATTTTTATACTTATTAACCGCCCAATTTTCCCTCAGGAACTCTGGGCGGTGTACAACAAATTACAAAACAATTTGCCCAAACACAAGCCCATAATAAACAAACAAAAATAAAATGTAAAAACAATAAACAACAATAACACCACAGCATAAAATCCAGCAAGAAGTGGGCTGGGACAAAACAATACAACCAACACACAACACACAGTCGTACACTCAGCGATTACCAGAACATTCCATAACGAGGCAGGTATTTAAGTCTCTCCTAAAGGCTGGCAGAGATTTTGCCAGCCTAATCTCTGTGGGCAGGTTGTTCCAGAGTGCTGGGGCGGCCACTGAGAAGGCCCGATTACATGTAGATACCTTCGGGCCTCCCTCGGAGTGGCCACCCGGAGGGAGAAGGCTGGCGAAGCTCTGGTCGGTCGGGCTGAATCTGACCTCTGGGAGATCTGCTCCACCAAATAGTTAGGTCCCAAGCCATGGAGGGTTTTGTAAATCAAAACCAATACCAATTATAAACCATGGGCCATAACAACAACAAGGAAAAGAGCAACAACAAATGTTTTCAGCACCCCTTCTGTCAGCCTTTCGGCTCAAAAGCCACCCCCACCAATTCCCCACCATTGCCGACGCTCATGATGCCTGGTGGGCCAGTCCCGCAACACTTGGGAGGGCCAGGCATCAGCCCTACCCTTACAAAATCCTTCTCCCTCACAACTCCGGTTCTTGCGCCTACAAATCCCAAGCAGTTGCTCTTGTTCTCCAGTGGGGAGCCAGGACCAAAATCAACCTGGGGGTGGAGGCTATATAGAACCCATGGAATGTACTACTCCTGCCCACCCCACCCCCGAACTAGAGTGATCCAATCTCTTGTGATATAGATGGGAGCACTGGCAGGAGGTGTGGCCTCTTGGTAGTTGTTGGACCACAACTTCCATCATCCTTAGTACTGTCAAAGGATGATGGGACCTAAGTATCTGGAGGGCAATAGAGATGGGCATTTCATTTTGGAAGGGGTCCAGTTCCAAAACGAAACACAGCAGCACAGCTGCTGTTCGGAACTGGGACCCACCTTCTGGAACAAAACCAACCACTGACTTACCTTCCTTTGGGTCATGTGGGGCGAAACTCTAACTAGGAAGCAGCCCCCGACACATCATCTTTCCTTCTCCCTGGCGCTGGCCAATCAGGAGCTGTGCAAGGACATGCATCATTCCACCTCCCTGTCTGACTGGCCAGCACCAGGGAGAAGGAAAGATGATGAGTCAGAGACTGCTTCCTGTTTCGGTTTCAAACTGCAGCTGTGCTGCCATGTTGTGTTTCGGAACCACAGCACTTCTGAAACAAAATGCCCGTTTCTACTCTAGAGGGCGCCAAGATGCCCTAAAAGCACATCTGATCTCGCCTGATTTCAGAAGCTAAGCAGTTAGTACTTGGGTGGGAGACCACCAAGGAATACCAGGTGCTCTAGGTGCCTGGAGTAGGAACTGGCAAGCCACTCCAGTATCCCTGCCAAGAAAACTCCATGGACATGGGGTCACAGAGAGTCGGTCACGACTGTAACAATGCAACACACTCTAGAGGGCAACAAATTGTAAACCTCTGACCTTTAGTCTCAAGGGCTTACTGACCAGAATGAGATTTACCATCCCAGGGAGACCTACAGCTCTCGGAAAGAAGATCGAACAATTCAACAGACCAATGCTGCCTGGATGGTTCAGTGTGTTGGTTGCCTGGCCTCAAAGCCAGAGGTTGGGTGTTCGATTCCCCACGATGCCTCCTGGGAAAAGAGCCGGCTTGTGTGGGCTTGGGCAAGTTACATGGTCCTCGAGGGCCCCAGCAGATGAACAGAGGAGTGATTAACTACATCTAGGTATTTTTACATCTATTTAACAAACCCGGAGAAAGATCGCCTTGAGTTTCAATTGATTTTGACAGTACACAATTCTTATTGAGTCAAATACAGGATAAATCTCTAAGGTGACGGATGCTTGATTAAGAAAGTGCAGGCTGAGCTGAGAGTAGGTTTGCTCGAGCAAAAGCGATGCTGATCCAGAACAGCAAAAACATCTCTTTCCCTCCAAAGGGAAAGCTGCCCCCTTTCCTCCTGTCAGACAGCAGTGGTCAATGCACAATCTGCAGACCAGATGCGGCCTTCCGCAATCTTTTCTCCTGCATGCTCCAGGGGTTCCCTCGTGGATCCGTGCCGCTGCCGCCATCACCAATTTGATAGTTGGGATTGGGCCAAAAAAAGTGCAGAAGGTGACTCCTCTGCTTTAAACACGCAGTTCCCCCGCCCTCTGAACAAGGCATGCATTCTTGATCTGTGGTCTTTCTTTATGGAGAGAATTCCTCTCCCAAAAAACCTCCCAGGAGCATAACTTGACTCGTAAACAAGGCAGACAGAGAGTGTGAATTTTAAAGACCAAGGTGACCAAATGAGCTACTACGGGACCAGCAGCGTGGTATGGCTTCCCACCAGTTCCTGGGCGTCAACCAACATTTTGGATGGTGCCCAGTGCCCACTCTTGTCTAACAAATACTCCTGTGCCTTGAACAACTGCGTAGCTAACCATCTCCCACAAGGCCATCTGTCCCTGCTCCGTTCACTTTCCCTGCCTTGAAAAGTTTCGCCTGTTGAATTTCCGCCTGCGGTGATGCTGTTGAAAGCAGCGAGACTCTCGTGGCGGGGGAGGGGGGGGGAGATAAAGCAGCAGATGTTAAGAATGCAAGGCTCTTGTGCTAAGTGTGTAGAATTTAAGATCTTGGCAAGCAATGCGGCTTGGAAGCGAGCCATGCGTCTACATTTCCCCTATTCGCTAAGGAACACAAAATAATTTTGGACGCTCTCTCTCGTTCTCCCTGTGACCTCAGTCACTGTCAATTTACAGGCTTAAAAAAAAAAAAAACAGCGTCAGGCTTTCCAACTGTGCCCAAAATGTCCTTGGGAAGGAGATGTTCATGAATCCATTCTGGCAAGCGTACCGATGGATTTTTGACTCGCTGTGCCTCCATGGGTCAGGTCTCGCAATGTGTTTCTCGCATTCCGGTTTCAACCCTTAGATAAGAAAGGATCGGACGGCGCCATTTCTGACAGGATCGTCTGATCCCGCCCTACCGCGCCTTGAGAAAGCCTTAAAACTGTGAAATGTCTGCTTGTCACGTGGGAGACCACCCTTTCCTTCAGCCTCCACCAATGGATGTGGCCAAATGTGAACTCCAGAACAACCGTTGAAGGCTCTCGGCCAGACAGAACTGATCCAGGAATTTCAGATTTCAGAGCCAAAAGCGTTTTGATAAGTAAGATGGGCACGTTTCCCTCAGGGAGGTACCCCGTGACCCTGTGAAACTTGGCCTCGGCTGAAACAGGAATTGAAATCGGAGGTGCCCACTGAACCGCTGAGGCGTTTTTTTTGTGGGAAGCTGAAAGACCTAAGGAATTTTCCGCGAGGGTTGTGTGGGAAACCGTCCACACTCCCCAACATGATGGTGTTTTGAGGGAGAAACTAGGTGTGATGAGGCGTCTTATTTTGCAACCGTTGCGCCCACATAAAATGCAAGAGCTGGTGGACTCTGGCTGACAACAAAAAGGAGGCCTGAGTGAGGACGGCCCACTCCCACTGAAACTTTTAAAAACATTACAGTACTTTTTAAAAGTTACTAGTTACAGTTTGGAAGCCCCGCAAAAGTCATTAACCACTGTCACTAGAAGACTGTGAGGTTGAGTATAACTTAGCGAGACCCTACTAGGATTTTCTGAGTTTGTCTGAGATGCTCTGAGCTCCCATTGGATTGGTTTATTAGTTTAGTAGAAGACTGTTGTTTTGACTGGTCTAATAAACGTGGAAATTCCAAAAAAAGTCAAACTCCGGTGGCTTGACTTTCTTGTTTTGTATTTCATAGATGCAAAGCATATATATTTACAGGTGATATCTTTATAGGCCACTATTAAAAATAAAAAAGGAACATTGCAAGCTTTCGAGTGTAAATCACCCTTCTTTTCAAAGCAGGTCCCAGAAGTTCAGACATGGTAAAAGATGTGCTTTACCAGGAAGTTACTTTTAAAGTCCTTGGTTAGATGGTGTTCTTAAAGTCCATGGCTAGATGATGTTGCAGCCAGGGCAGGAGTCTTGTTAGAGGCAGTTGTAAAAAGCTGCTCCTTAAGTCACACCCCCATTCTTCAAACAAAGGAACATGGGAGCTGGGTAAAGGAGTGGGGGTGATATATGACCTATGTTGACTGGGTGGCACATGTAGTCCAAAACAGCCTGAGGGTGGCAGGCAAGGAAGGCTGCTTGGTGATCCTGCCACTATATTCTAACTAGAGATGGGCACGAAACGAGCAATTTTTCATTTTCATTTTAATTTTTTCGTTTCGTTACGTAACGTAACGAAACGAAAAATCAATTTTGTCTCAAAATGAAATGAAACGAACCGAAACACCAGAAATTTTGTCGTGCGTTTCGTTTTCGTTGCGGCAAATACATTGAACTGTAACGAATGCTAACGAAACAGCAATTTTTCTTTTTCGTTTTTGTTTTTTGTTTCGTTATGTAACGAAACGAAAACGAATTGTTTTGCAAAAAAATCACGAAAAACTAAAACAAACCGAAACGGACCCCCTAAACGACAAACGACAAACGAAACACCATTTTTTGAGTCGTGCCCATCTCTAATTCTAACTGTGCAAGGTACTTCCTGGTTGAAGTTTGAAAGAGATGGTCATTCCAGAAGTTACTTTTTTTGGACTACAACTTGGGAAAAGCACCCCCCCCCCAAAAAAAGGTTATTTCCCCCATCCCTTGGCTCCACAGGGCCAAGGCTGTTTTTTCTCTGTTGTGAACACAAGAATTAAACTCCCGCTCTCCACTGTGGACTACATTTATGGACTCCACAGTTACAGTGAATGCCCAACAATTTGTGAACATTGATCTTGACCCAGGAATGCTAGCAATCGTGGATGCATTTTGTGGATGAGCAGATTTATAGGTACACAGCCACACCTGCCAGACGTAGCAAAAATAAACACTTCTTGTTATGTTTATGGGACACACACACACAAGTCTCTTGTGGGCGGATGAGTTCAGATATTCACAGAAATTTTCAGGGCAGCAATGGTCAGTCCTTTTCCCTGAAGCTACGTCAGATATTTCCCCCAGAAACAGTGGTTTGCTGTTGCAGGCAGGTCCCATACTGGGGGAACTGTTATGTATACATTTAGATACACATCTCAGCTCAGGCCTATTATTAAAGCAAGCTATTGCCAGCACTGTTGTTGCTGTCAGCAGTACAAACGTAGACTTCATGCAGACCACAGAGGCATGGATTCCTGTTTAGTTCACATGCATCTACATCAATGCAGCTGTTATTTTCTAATTGCTGCTGGGGATGACCCAAGTCATCTTGGTACCTGATGCTGATCACAGTATTATTTCCTCCTCCTCCTCCTCCTCCTCCCCCTCCTCCTCCCCCTCTTCTTCTTCTTCTTCTTCTTCTTCTTCTTCTTCTTCTTCTTCTTCAAGCTCAAGTCAAGTCAGGTCTGATTTGTGACAGCTTGATAACTGACTGACCACCAATAACAACAATGTCTTGTCAAGCCAATTCTGACTTATGGTGACCCTTTTTCAGGGTCCCCTGACTACTCAGAAGTGGTTTGCCATTTCCTTCATCTGGGGCACCCTGAAACTGTGCAGCTTGCCCAAGGCCACACTGAACCTCTGGTTTTGAAGCCTGGCAGCCGACACACTGACCCATTCAACCAGCTTTAGTCTGTCTGGTCTACAGCTGGGTATCTAAACCACTGAGCTATCCAGCAAGTAACCAGTGTTCTATTCTTTCTTTATCTGGGAAATTTGCAACATTATTGTTTTCTTCATACCTTATTTTTCTGAAACACAGTCAAGTTTTCTGCCATCATTCATTTATCTAAGCACCTCCGATCCCGCCTGATTTCGGAAGCTAAGCAGGGTCAGCCCTGGTTAGTACTTGGATGGGAGACCACCAGGGGATACAAGGTGCTGTAGGAGCCTGGAGTAGCAACTGACAAACCACTCCAGTATTCCTGCCAAGCAAACTCCATGGACATGGGGTCATGAAGAGTCAGTCACAACTGTCACGACACAACACACACACAAGTTATGGTACATGGGCTGCCTCTCCTCTCAGGAGACACAGCGGGGAATTGAACTCCCAAACTCTAGCTCCACAGACAGATGCGCAGACCATTGAGCTATCAAGCCACCTTCCAAGATGATATCCTTGGCTTGTCACAACACCTGAATCGAACCAAGTTCTTTAGATGATTTTCAGGATTGGGCTAGGAACCCCCTGTAAATCTGTGAAGACTCTCAGTCATCCAAGCGAAGTTCTCTGGAACTTGAGACATGGCAACTGGACTTCTTCTCTTGAGAGATTAAAACGTTTCGCTGCTCATCCAAGCAGCTTCGTCAATCTAAGGAAAGCTGGTTGCAAGTGCTCCATTGTATAGTAGAGTTTAACGTCATGTCATCCTGGTCTGAAATAGGCTCTCTCAACAGAGGTGGGGAGGGGCGCTCAGGCGCAGTCTCTCTGCTACTTATCAGGCAATGATTTCAACAATCCCCAGACAAATCAAAAATACTTCTCACCTCCACTGGCAAGGCCATAGCTAACGGCCCATACATAATGGGTGTTGGGAAGGTTAAAGGTGGGACAAAGTTGTTTGGATGAGCAGCCAAATGTTTCAATCTCGCAAGAAAAAAAGTCCAGTTGCCATGACTCAACTTTTAGAGGAACTCCCTGTAAACAACTCTTCCCATCCTAGGCTGTAAAATAAAATCACAGTAGTTTAAATCATTAATGATCCACTGACTTGGCATTAACACCCCAGATCTGGAGGCTGAAGCTTTCGCCTCACTCTGCCTAATGGCAAAACGCAGGCCTACCAGGAAGGGATGCTTTTCAGCCTTGAAGCTTCCCTCGCTCATCACACACAAAAAAATCTAAACATTTGTGGTTGCAGCCTGAGAAAGGGAGGAAAGTACTTCTCACATGCTCAGAGCTCTGTGTGAACTAGGGATGGGCAGGAAATGCCAAATGAAATGCTGTTTCGTTGTTTTGTTACATAATGAAACAAAACGAAATGAGGAAGCAGCGTTTCGTTATAGACAAAATGAAACGGTCGTTTTCCCATTAAAATGAAATGTTTCGTTCCATCGTTTTTGGGCTCCTTCCGAGCTGTCAATGGCTGGACCCCTTTAAACCTGGCCCAGTCGGTACCAGGGGA